>CM060934.1:879435206-880685206 GCA_030765085.1 Allium cepa
GCTGTGGCACAATGTTCTGTATAAGAACACTTATATTTTAAAAGAAGTAAAATACAGCCATCTGCCTATGTCAATTCCAAATCAAAATTATTAGATCAATCTACAACGGTGAACACAGATAAAGTACTTCAGTATAACTACTGATATTTAAGATCAAGGAGCAACAATTTCAGCATTTACCATAAGCCTAAGCACGGTACAAATACATGAAAAATATATAACTACATACTGTCGGAGAGGAACATGTACCTTCATTGACGATCGATCGACGCATAGTCGACAATTCGTGTGAAATTTGACAAAAAATGGTGCTCGCTAACGATGGGATGGCGAAGACAGTTTGGAAAAGAGCGGTGCGATGGCGCGGTGGAGGTGGTAACTGGTAACATAAGGCTATGAAAACTAACCCAAACATGTTTCATTACAGCTTTCATATGCAGCTTGCTAACCTCTGTTTGTCCTATTCTAGGCTGTTCTTCAAGAAATTTGCGTTAAGTGCAAGAAAACTTAATTTCATCCAACAATAAGTATATGAGAAAACTTTTACATAATTTCTTTCATTAATGAGCTCTTACCTCTAACTGATCTATACTGGAACATCATTCACAGAATGGTTAACATGCACGTGCTTTCATTTTTGCTTGGGAAAAGTTTCAACTTCATAATTCAAAGTAATTTATTACCTTACATACTTACATTCATTGATCCACATTGTACATTCATATATTTAACATCAAATTTATATACGTGTGAATAGATGTGTTTTACATCCATAAAGGGTCACTAGGTATATGGGGTGTTGGTTTGATTATATTAACCAAAGCAGATGATAGGACTGCTGATAAAAATGACTTCCTCTTTTACAAATTAGTTTTCTAAAGCTCGTGGAAAATGGCATACAACCAAGAAGGTATTGCTCTACTATTTTTGTGCTGATATTTAAAGTTGTATATTATTTATATTACCGAGCTAATTGTTTTTGTGGTGCCATGCTTTGGATTTAAAGATAACTAATTAGTTTGATAAAAAAAATAACAATGGGAAAAAATATTATCCATCAGCATGAATGGAACAAGAGCTTTCCTTGTGTGCTACTGCCAACAAAAAGGATCTCATATAAACAGTCTTACTACAATATTATTTATGAAGGAAGGGCAACGCTCATGGGAAGTGTTTTCCAACCGAACACATCCCTTCTCCATTTTTAATCACTTTTGAACCACTCGAACTAAATAACATAAAAATACTTTGTTCTCGAATTGACTTGTCGACCCTGAGAGTACCTCAAACCCAAACAAATCTTAAAACACTTTTCAAAGATTAGTATTCACAAAATATTTTAAATAATGCTATTATTACTTTCCAAAATCTTATAAATCAATTTCAAAAACAACGGAATTTAAGTTCTCAAAATATCAGTTTAAATCTTCTTTGATTATAAACCATACTATATAAAATCTTTTCACAATTATTTATTTTGAAAATTTTCTATCTATAAATAACTTGTACTAAATTTAACTTCTAACCAAACATTATCACAGAATGTCTTATAGTCAAATTGTGAAACTCAATTCATAAGGTATCTATTTCAATGCATCTACAAATATTGTCTAGCCATCTCATGTGGTAAAAAAGTAAACTATTGACAAACTGGTGGAGTACAAACAGCAAATAAATAAAATTAATCCTCCAAAATTGACCGAGCATGACTAAACAATCATCTAGGTAACAAGATATAAAACTATGAGAAGCACTGGTGTCAAACAAAACACGATTACGAAAGCCAAAACAGATAATATACCCTTAAGAATTTGCTTCTCCTTCTCAACTGCAGAAGTGGAAGGTGCTGAAGCAAGTGCAACAACTGTAGTTATTTTCCCTTTTGTCCACAATAAAGGCAATCTAGATGAGAAATATCCTTTGCTGGATAGAATATGCTCTTGTTACTTCCGATCGGTGCATATACAGATGGCTTCGGGGCCGAACCCTTGAACCATAAAGCCATACATATTATATGCTTGAACGTTCCCTGGAAATAATATGTGATGTCCTTACATACCATGTCGCATGAACTAAGGCAAACCTGAACCTCGACGATAGGCTTTGTGTCGTTGGACCTATTTCTACCCAATACCTCAAAGTCGCGCCATATCGAAGCAAAATCCTTTTGTGGTCGGACCTGCACCAATTTTTCTACTACATTTTCATTAGCATTAGCAAGCCTAGAACTCATAGTTCTTACTAACTAATCATAACGAAACAACTAAATGATAGAGCTATTTCAAAGAAAGAGTTATTCCTAAGGAAAAGCTGAAAAAGGAGCGTAGGTTTATAGAAAAATACAAAAATGCTCTTCTATAATATAATACACTCAACTTATTCTAGGGTGTCACTTACCTTATCTCTAAGGAGCCATACCTAACCAAAATCAAGGTGATTGCTTAACCTAGACTCTAATACCAAATGTAACGACCCGACTTTTCAACATTCGAATGTTGACACTAAAAACATTTACAGTACTTGTGTATCGTACACCCAAGTGACGGAAAAATACAAAGTTTGGGTAACATTAAAAGAAAAACAATAAAACAAGAAAGAAAGAATACAACATCAGAACCTTACAACGAAACGATAATATATAATATCCAAAACGTTGTATAAAGGGTTGTTCCTAATATAGAAATTTGAAGTTACAAAACCTAAGTACTATCATCAGCCTAGACAGTTCTAACAGCTTGTCCTCACAATGCTGATACATATATACATAGTACAGTGCCATAGAAATAGAAATAGATAGATAATAGAAGCCTCCAGCTCATCTCCTGAACTCTGAAGCATCTAAAGTAAACATACTTTACTCAGCCCACTCGAAAGTGTACACGAGGAATTTAGGAAAAATAAAAACCATGTGCTAGACATAAGTCTGGTATGAGAAAACCCAAGGTACATGCATATATGTAACAGTAACTGTTGAGACCATACATATCATTTTATCTATTTTCCCTTTAAAAGAAACCAACAATTAGTTAATATAGTGATATAATGGATAATATCTAGGGTATGGAATATAAATAGGAAAATAGCTATGATGCTTACGTTGATCGTACCACAATAATATTGAGGGTGCAACCAAAACCGCTAAGGTACCTTCGCATATGGATTTTTCTGCGAAGATCTCTTTGGTCTAGCCAAATTCGAACTCCATGCACATGGATTAGAAACTAACTTTCGAGTTTCATATATCTCTAGATAAAATATACCATAAGGATAACATAGTAGGCCCCAGCCTAAAGGGGAGTTATCAAATATCATTAACACCCGACGCCCAACATATAGAAAGCATCTCTAAATATGGAGTTGATCATACCTTTGAGGATAGCGACTCCTCCTAATCTATGCATTCTACTCTGTTTTTACCCATTTTTCGATGTTGAGGTTATGTTCAACATCTCTCACACGAGTCTTCATCACTCGAACAAAACACGAACCACTCCGTGGATACCTGCATAAGTCGTTTGACAAATGCTAATGTTGACCTCTCCCTTGAATTTAACTTTAAGATAGACAGTTCAACTCTATGACATTCCACTTCCACAAACTCTTCCAAAACACAGACTCACATACTAGTTTTGAAGTGATATTCGATAAGTAAGAACACTTATCGATCCCGAATTCTCCAAAACCAATCGATGAATTTTCGGTTAACACAATTCCATAATTTTTAGAAGTAAGCGAACTATATAAAGAAGAGTCCACCACGAGATCTCGTATATATATAAGTTCTTACAAATAGAGATGATTCGTATCAATGCTACTCCTCGGGGTATCTCAAACCGTATGAAGCCGTAAAGCTTTTAGATACTTTTTAAATTATATTACGTCAAGTTCGATAGTCGACTAATCGACTATCTAGTTAAAATCTATCGCTTGCAGAAATCAAGGTTCGTATATTTAACACGTTTCCGACATTCCAACTTGACTATTCCTAGGCAAAGAGTGAAGTGGTAGGTTAGAGCAATATTACTTCTATCCCTACTCGAACGTCAATCTTAACTCTCAAAAATGGAGAATTCTACAGCGTCGGCTTTTAATGTTAAGCATGGTATTAACAAATTTTCATAAACGAGTAAGTAGTCAACATTATTAACACATTTTTGACCTTCCCAACTTAACTATTCTTCAATCAAGAGTGAAGATGGTAGGCTAAAGCGCTATTGCTTCTATCCATACTCGAACATTGATCTTAACACTCACAAATAGATAGGCCTACTTCGTCGGCTTTTATTATTAAGCATAGTTAATTACTTTTCAAACAAGTGATCAAAAAAATCATGATTTAGCCACTACGCAATTCCTAACCCCTTTCTAAATCCTTAGTTTATAATTTAAAAATGTTTTAGAATTACATGTATATGTATAGTAATTTATTTATAAAACTAAATATTTAATAAAACAATTTAAAAGATATTATATTACATAAGATATTCATACTTTAATAAAACATTTAACTATTTTTTCTAAAACTATATATACTTAAAATGCTTTTAAAATACTTATAATAGGTTTTAAAACATTCATTTAAAATATCACTTTAGAATAACAAGTTTATAATATACTTAAAACTTAGAGAAACCATCTTTTCCTTATGTTAACGAATTTCTTCGTTAACCCCAAAAAAGTGCAAGGAATGGAACCTTGCCTAATAGTGGAATTTGAAGAGCCTGGATTTAACCTCAACGAGTGTTGCAAAAAGCGACATTTGTTTTGAGTTAAGGCTTACAAGGAGTGAACAAGAAAGCTTAAGTCCATTAAGAAGTCATATGCAAAGTCATGTGAGGCCATATGTAACTGAAGTTGATCCACATAGATAATTATATGTAGAAATAGAAATCATGAATATGAGTACATTTGGAATTCGAAGCAAGTTATGATTAAGAAATCACAATTGCTTTGGAATTCGAAAGTAAGCCATAACTCAAGAAATCTTATTCTTATTCCATATAATGTTGAATGTACAAAGTCCTATGTCTAATAGCCATTTTGGCACTAAAATCCCAAAATCAATCTAGCGTTACAAAGTTTAAAATGTAAGAGAATGAGAAAAGACAGGTTAGCCCCTTCTATAATGCCCCTAAGTCCATATTTATAGGGGTAGAAATGTGGCATGCACTGCAGCTTGATTGCGGCATCCATGTCCTTCGGTGTCACCAATGTCGCATGGCACTATCCCTTGTTTGAAGATGATCTTCGACATTCTTTGACGCTTAGTTGAACTTCGGCACCACTCAAATATATGAGGCATCCGACATTAATATAGGACGCCGTCATGAGTCGGGATTGATGTAGTGCAGCATTGATATGGAGTGACACTACTATGGAGCGACATTAGCAGGAAGTGACAACATTTGGATGATATCGACCTTGGTAACTCTTGTGAATCTTGATGACTTTTAGCATTAACATTACATGTATAGATGTGCGGTGTCTTTCAAAGGTTGACCAAATGTGCCATCAACAAGATGCAGCCATAATTGTCGGCGGTATCAATAATAGGCATCATTGGTTTTTGTACTATTGGAATAGTATTGGCGTTAAGATGGCTCGATAACAATGGCATATGACATCAGTGTATAATGGCCTTGATGGAAGAAGGCATCAAAGATGAGCGATATCAATAAAGTGCGGTACTGATGAATTATGTCATTCGTTTTATCTTGATAGGTGAATGGCGGCACTTATAGGAAACATCATTAATGAGTTGTGACACTGATGGTTCATGGTATTGATTATGCCCGACACTATTTCCTGCTTGATGAATTATAGCGCTAATTCTATCCGGCATTGCTTACCAACTTTATAGATGGTATGCGTCATTGTTGGCATTCAGTGTCCCTAGATTTATATGCAACACTGTATATGACCACTTATTGATAAGATGCGATATTGTATGCCTCTGACATTAATCCATCTTCATTCTTTCGACATTGGTTCACCTCCATTCCTTCGGCACTGACTATTGATGCGCTATTACATCTATGTCGCAAGTCACATATCTTCAAGAATAATAATAGTAGTAACATTTGGCCCTAGTATAGAGGAAGCATTAACTTTTCAAGTGAATAATCTCGTCAACAACCATTGTCGCCTACTAGTATCTCACGCAAATCTAAACGTCTATTAAAAATGAAAAGATGGTGCTTATTCATCCCCTTTTTCTTTTATAAATAGCCATGCATCTCTTTTCTTCTTTACCTACAATTGAGAAACTCAAGAGAGAAATCAAAATCTTCAAAGAAATTCAAAACTCTTATCTCTCAAGCATTCAAATCATTCAAGTACAATATTTGTTTTATATTGATTCAAATTAATGAATTAAATTAGGTGATTTTGTGTTGAAATTGCTGCTGGGGTCTGGCTTGGGATCCCTCGATTTCAGGTTGACATTTGGGCTCAATTATGAGGCCTCGATGCTTATATTGTTAACTAGGTTTATAATCAATTGTGATTTGAGGTTAGATTAGCACTGATTTCCTATATCGTACAAATGGATTCTAAGTTAATTTACATTGGTATGAAAATTGGTGTATTCTTAGTTTGACGATAAAGAAGATGATTTATTAGACCCTATACCCGATTCTGGTTTGCCCTATATCGATACTGATGCCATACAACATTGTTACAATGTTCAATATTGATTCATGTTTTATACCGAAATTGATATTTTTCCATATGGATATAATACTCGACATTACTTGAGTTTTCTTACTATTCAATTATTCTGATAGTCAATAATAGTTGGCTTGGAAGCACAAACTTTTGGTCCGACCATAAACTTCCTAAAATACCCCTATATATAACTTTTTAAATATTAAATTGTTATTTTATATGATCTCCCTAATAAATTAGGAAATATAATCTTCCTACAATTACTTTAGACGTATTCACACCTTGATGTTGATTCCAATTATTCATGGAATAAAATTGTTCAAATGTAATTATAACTAGACTTCAGAGAGTGAGTCAAATATATATGCCTCCATTAGAGTAGGTAATGCAAGATCTTTTTAGATAAATCATCCAATCTATAAATCTTTATTAATAGTTGAAATAAAAACACAATTTTTGATCCGAACGTGAAATTTAAAAAATGTCCTTTCATGCTAACAGGAGGTTATAAATTCGAATCTCACCATGACCAAATATTTACATCTATCTACAAATGGAAATTTTAAAGCATAAAAAAGGTTACAAGTTTAAACCCTATTCTAAAAAAATTACACCTTTTCTTTATATTTTAGTTTATTTTTATCAAACTACATAGAACATTCAAATTTAGTAATTTAATAAAAAGCTTATATGAACGTGCGTTGCACGTGCCAAAATATCTCGTTGTTAATTACTAAGTTGGTATGAGGTAATCCATCCATTTTTATAAGGAAATTTATACCGCTTAGATGCGACATTGACTTATGGGTATGGTTTGATACCGACAGTCCTACTCTTTTTCATTCTAAATTGAGCCTCATTCGATATCGTTACTTATGTCATTTCTATTTCAGAATCTTATAAGTTACTTAAACAATTAGTACATCATCGATCTATATCGTTATTATTCATTAGTGTCGAAAGCCTTATTACTTCGACATTAGTTATAACCGCGACATTCATTATTGTCTGATAATATAACCTATGCGACATTCATCATTGATGAATCCATTCGATATGGGTCTATTGATGTCGCATTGTACCTATGATACCTTTGAGTTAACTTCTCTTCAAATTTCATGCAATTTCCTATAACTTACTTTGTTATCACAATTTTATTTGATTTAAATTTTGACATTTGACTACTTAATTAACACCTCACTAGACTTTATTTTTTTTACATTTTGATATCATAGCCTAAAGAGTAAGTAAATCACTTGGATGCTTTTTAATAATAATCCATTTAACAAGAATTAGCATTTCTTAAAATTAGAATAATATCACCTAGCAGGCGAAGGAAAGGTTGAAAGGAAACCAATAAATCCATTAAAAAGACTAGCACAGGCTCCAAGGCTTCACCTGCCACTAGTAAGAAGAGGGACCACCTCTCGAATTCATCATACATCACTACTTAAGCCGAAGTTGACTCCACCTTGGAGAAATTTGAAATCACTGGCTATTACAGCTATTCCTTTAGACAACATTTATAATCCACCAGAAGAATATTTTCCTTTTACCCCGATACATATATGATACATGGGTTATCTTCCCTTTCCCGATTTCATTTTGAGATACTTGGAGCGCTTGGACATTGCCCCAATCCAGTTCTCCAAAATTCATATACATATTTAACTTGTCTAGAAGTCTTGGCTTGGGAGACAGGACTTCCTTCTCTAAATGCCGAGATTCTCCAATCAGTACCTGGTCCTTGCTAAGATTGGTGAGCAACAAGATCACCCTTTATATTAGATTTTTCCTTTCTCAAAAAGCTTAATTTCTGAAGGTTTTAACAGGACAAGAGGATGGAAGACATGGTTCTTTTACATCAAATGCTACTCCAACATTAGAGGGACATTTTCTATTACTAGTAAGTTTTCATTTTTGGTTATTCATATTCATTCATTACTCTATACTAATAAGTGTTTTCTTTTCGATCATGCTCCCAAAAAGCTAAGCCCCATTGACCAAGAAATTGTTCAATCCCTAATTCGAGTAGCAGAGAATATGGGGAACATGCTTAAACTGTTAACTCTAACAAAGCTCCTTCGATATTCTATTATTTTGGATCACCACAGGATCTCGGGGGAGCTCCAATGGTTAAAGGAAATGCTCAAGGAAAACGATCATTGGTAATGGGTAAGCCAGGAACTTTTTCTACTAATTTTCCAGTTCAGCTCGAACCTTTTGGCGAGTTGTCATTATATCCTGTGTCAGATCTCTTGTAGTGTTATCTTATAATCTTTTTTTTCCAGTTAAGGTTCATCTGCCTTAGTAACTGTTTCTACAAAGAAGGAGACCATAAGTGATACTTCCAAAAAAAGAAGAGTAAAGATGGTACTTCTGCCTCGGCTTAGGCCCCTAAATCTCAATTTTCAAGGACATTATTGCTAGCTCGTTAAGTCATTAAAATGGAAACCAAGCGATGGTTCTCTTACTGTCACAACTCCTAGCAAGAAGCCCAAGGTCGGGGTATGCACGTCCCTATTGTTGTGGATGAAGAACCATTTGTGAATATTGATATGAGCCATGAGGTCTCACATCTTAACTTCTTTAGGGCAAAAGTTCAACAACCAATTAAGGCAGGGCATTCTCAAGATTCACTCCTTCACATTTCTCTTGCAGACTCTACCGAGGCTCTGAATCGTTTATGCGAAGAGTTTGATTTTGTGTCTTACTTTAGAGGATCCACTCACCTCCAAGTCTCGTCCTCCAACCCATGTTAGCAATTATGATGACCAACTCCAATAGGTCATCCAGTCTCCGTCTTTTGATGCTCTTAAGCCACCACGGTCCTCATCTTATTGTTAAGACCATCGATTTACTATCCTTAAGCACTTCTTGTCGGTATGTACTTTTTCTGTTTAGCTATTCCAAGCTCTTAATCTTTTACATAATATTCTGATTCATACATGTTACTCATTTTAGGCTACTAAACATATGTTTCTTCTTAAAGAGGGTGCTATATGATCCTTTAGTGAAATGTCTAAATTAAAGGATCAAATTTCTTCCTTAATGATTATATAATCGATATTTCAATAGCAAAGGACGAGGCTGTAAAAGAGAATGAAAAACTTACCATTTCACTTAATGAAGTAAAAACTTAACTTAACAAAGAGAAAAGTACCAAACAGACTTTAGATGATAAGGCGAAAGCTTTAGAGATAGGACTTAAGGAGGCTAGTATGAAGGAGGCCAAGCTTGTAAAGGAGGATGAATTTTTGAAGGGGAAGTTATGGAGAAAAAGAACTCTCCTGAACAAATCAATTGACATAATTAAAGATGCAAAGAAAAAGGTGTCTCATTTCCTTGACACAACTCTCGATACTATTATCGAGAAATGTTACGAGAAGGCAGTCTATATAGCATAAGACAAAAACATCCAGTAATGCCCAAATCCAGACTTTCCCTCTCTCCCTCCAGCTTGGAATGAAGAGTTCAAGAAGAAATTCAAAGCTACACTAGAGAAATCCGAAGTATCTGGAGAAGGCATTTGGAGAAGAATCTTCTATGAAGGAGGAGATTAATGCCAAGAAACTGCCGATTGTTGACGACCCCTTAGCAGATGAAGAAACATAGTCTGATGATAAGGGGCATGATGATGAGCACAAAAGGTGATGACGATCATGATGATGATTGGGATGACAATAATAATGATGACAATGATGATAATGGTGGTGGTGATGGATAGGGTCCTTCTAGACCATCGAAGGAGAAGGATCGATCAGGGAACGCTAACCCGGACACATCGGCTGAAGTTATGGATGTTTTTGAAATTCCTGATTCCTCAACAAAAGATTCTCCTAAAAAAGACAGTGCTCCTCAAAGCCACAAACCCAAAGGGAAAGATCATATTTCTTCATCTTCAATTTCTCTCTCTCGAGAATGGATATCTTTACTTAAATGTCTAAAGTTATCAAATAGTTCTTAGTTAATACGTTAATTATTTTAGTCAAGGGGAAAAATCAAAATATCATTATGAAGTTATGCCCAGAAAGAGGCAAATGGAAATAGATCGATTGAATAGTGAATTGGATAGAAAACTGAAAGAGTATTATGGATTGTCTAAGAAATATAAGAGTCTTGTTGCTAGTGCATCAAAACTAAGATTTTTTTAAAGAAAGGAAAGTTGCTCCATGGATGAAGAAAGTACGCCTTCATCGGGAGTGACTCTTGGCAGAGAATGCAGAGCTAATGACCCTCTTTTGGATGCTAATTGATGACAAGAATGCCTTGGAAAAGTTTCTTTATAGAGTTTACTCTACGGGTAAATTCGTCGACTTCTCCTATTTGGGCGACAACTGTAGAGGTTTGCTTAGCGCTTCCATCGCAGATACTTAGATGAACATAAGTCTGATCCTCATCCCAAGGCATAATGGAATCTCACAAGAGTTGCTTCAATTCCTCTTTCTTCTCGCTCTCTTCCCCCGAAAAAACTCAAATATAATAGGAATAGATTTATTTTTAGACTGTATAAGAAATGGATTTTGTATGAACCTGAATGATTGTATAATTGTACTATGTAACTCAAGTAGCTCATGAAAATAATCATTTTTGTTTCTCCTATGCATAGTCTAACTTTCTATTTAATATATAGATTAGGGAATCCCCAAGTAGTCCTATTCCCATGGAATTTTTAAATAAATTTATCAAGCTAAAGAGGGACTTTAAGAAGAAGCCTCTAATTCTCAAAACTTTTCAGTTAGCAATACATTGTTTTCTTAGAGATTTATAGGAGGTTTATATGCGATTTCATTAGCTTCTTTTCGACTTCTTGTGTGATGAGAAAGATAAATTTCTTAGCAAAATTCGAACTAATCATGCCAAATTGCTGTGTCATCACACTAGCTCTTCGGGTGGGAAATTGGGCTCACTGCACCAGAAAAAACCTTTAATGACGCTGAAAAAACGCTACCAGAACTTTTAGTAGCATTTTAAAGGACGCAGCTATAGGCCGTGCAACTAAAAATATGATATTTTTGGTTGCGTTTTAGTAAACGCTACAAAATGTTTCCGTATAACTGTGTTTTGTAAAGGCTGCTAAAGGTTTTCTGCAGCATTTACAAAATCCTACCGAAACTAACATTTTTAGTTGCGTTTGTACTTGGATCATTCTTTGATTTTCTAGCATTTATTTTCTGCAACTAAAAAATTTTCATTGCATTTATTTTATTGCACTATGAATTCAGGTGTATTTTTCATTTGTTTATGTGGCATTTTAAAAATGCTATTAAAATGTATTGATTGTTTTGTGGCATCTTTTATATGCTATTAATACTGTTAATGGCTTATATTATTTCCAGTAACCAGTTTTATAATAGTCATATTAAAATCCGCAATAATCATATAATTACCATATTCAAACCAACAATCAATCTGTCATAAAATCATCATATTCAAATAAGTGAGAACATGTCAATCACATAAGTATAATATCCATAACCATTTAGATAATAGTTATTTGACAAAATGGGAAAAATTCACATACTACAAGCATTCACAAACAAGTTTACACAATCAGTACTAACAAATATCATAATACATACAACAATTGAAGTCATGTCCATTGTTGCTGATGGTCTTCACTCCAGAAAAGCTAATTACCTGTAAACAAGGTTGGTAATCAACAATAAAAATTTGCCATGAAATATCAAGTAACTATTGTAATCATATTATCCCTAAAACAACAAAAAGAAAATGCAGGTATTAACAATACACGTGCACATTTTTTTGGAATTCCAACCACTTCAACAGATGGACTATTAAATTTGAAATAAATCTCAGTGTGCATGCAAATAAAAATTTATCAATCATCTTGACACTGACTCAAAACAACATCAAAATAGCATGTTGCTTCAACACGACAGATCAATGAATGATATGTATAGAAATGGGGACATTATACATTGCTTCAACGTGACAGATCGACATTATAGTTGTTTGAGTATGACAGATCAATGAAATGATATGTACTAATATAACAGATCAATGAAATAATATGTACATAGAATGGGGACATTATATGTTGCTTCAATATGACAGATCAACATTAATTGCTTGAATATGACAGATAAATGAAATGATATGCACCAATATAAGAGATCAATGGGACATGCCATTTATCATTTGTTTTCAAACCCTAAAATAGAATGAAATGATTTTACAGAATATTTTTATGACATATTATCATTTAAAGATAACAATTTATCTCAGAATATATCATATTTTATAGAAATGATAATTTATGATTTTATCATATTTTACAGAATATATCATATTATCGGAATGATTTTACAAAAATGGTTTTATGACATATCATCATATTTTACGGAATATATCTCAGAATAATGAGGCTATATACTGATAGGATGGAAACAAAACCAAACTAAAATGACTATCAACTAAAATAATTTGTGGTGTACATTCACACTTGAGAGTTTAGACAACTAAAATTGGACCTGCCATCATACATATCAACAAAAAAGGCAATAAATATGGGAGATTTTTTTATGAATCAAGTAAACAGAGGACAACAGTCCTTTTGATATTTTTAAATTATCGAAAAACAGTAAATGAAATGTTGAATTTCCAAAGATGATATAAAAAAGGGGACTAGATGATCAGTCTCAATAAATATGGCATATCATACTCCAATAATTCGTGGACGTGTTAAGCTAATCTATCTAGCGATATCGTTCCCCTTTAAGAAGCGACAATAAATTATCATGGTATTTTATTGTTTTTTGGTCTTAGAAAGTAACGGGATTATTACCAAGATATTGAATTATAAAGGTTTGCTAATCTATACGATGCTAATATCTATTGGTGATCTGAGTTAGATGCATTAACCGACTTTTCTTTTCGTGGTAACAGAAAAGAGACAAGTCAATACAACAATTATATGAGAACCTGATACTACAACATGAAATAATTCAGGGGCACTCATCTTCATCCCTCCACATACATATTGAATCTAACATCCAAACCTGTATACCTCTTAATGATAAAACAAATAATATGATTAATATCTAAACCCAATATCATGCTTACCGATCAACATTCTACCAAATCGCTCTGCATATATCAAAAATTGGATAAGATTTCATAGTTTACATAGACACAAATATGAGTAAATAAATCACATGTCAATGATTATCACCAATTCATTACTCTTGTTTCTCTTTCTCCTTGCACTTCTACTTGCTGACAGTTTTTTTTTCTGGTGCGCTAATCAAAAGACTAAAGTAGGATTTCCTTCTATTAAATGACGTGGATACATGCCAGGTATCTCTTTCTTGAATTTTTTAATTTTTAGCAATTTATTAGATTTTTTTTGAAATTTTGAAGTGAGAAAATGACAAGGATTTTGTAAGATAAATTTCATCCACACCTCTTTTTTTCTAGGTAACTTATATTTAGCAATATAAACCAGTGTTACCAATGAATTATCACTCCAACAACCCTCATCGACAATCTCAACCTGCCTGAAGCCAATCCGAGCACCGTCTCCCTCCAACAAATCTCCAAACCACCATCAGTTTCAACTCCAGCCTCTCCCAAACCCATAACTAATCTCACGCAATTCCAGCCTCTGCCAAACCTAGAAGCACCACCATCACCAACACATACAGAATCACCAACTTCTCCTTTCACAACAACCATCCTCTTCACCTTAACATCTTCTGCACTCCAAACATTTTCTCCAAACAAACACCTCGCCAACAATCACTCCACGAATAGAACTTTCACCTACAACTGCCACTGCCTGCATCTCAACCATCTGCAAGCATTCTCCGCCTGAAAACGATTACCTCATTCAAGCACTACCCTCTACCAATACACATCACAACTAATCTCTACACAGACTACGCATCACGATAATGCCAAAGCTAAGGTATATAAGGTGACTAAATAGCTAAAAGAGTAGGTATTGAACTCAACTACGTGCCAAATCGATACACATAGAGAGAAGCAAAAATTTAATAGGCATCAAACAATTCATTTGCCCACTTAATATCTAGACATTTCTATATTTCAATGTTGCCTGGTCATGTACAATTTAAACTTTAACACTAGATCATTAGATCATAACACTTTTTATTTCAACTCAAACAAGCATATTATAAATCAAAAACTATGTTAGATTCCTTTATGTACATTTTATCATTCCACGTCCAAATTTGATCTCAGCCCTTCAAATTTTACCAGTTCGATTATTTTAACATTCAACTATATATGTGTTTGTTTATGTGCAGTCTGATAGGCAGAGTTCATATAATATTATTGTTAAACTGAAAAATAATACTTACTAGAACTTGATTCCCCAATGACATATGCCGTCGGCCATGCTACGGTAGTCCCAAAAGCTCTTCCATGTATGTACACTTCGATGTAGGTCTCCATAGTAATGCATCATTAACTCTCACAAAGTCTACCCAAACTTTTATCGCATCTTTTCCTAATGGAGCACGACGGACCATTGTTGTTGGATCAGTTGAAGCGATAGTTCCTTCAGCCATTACTCGTCCCGTTTCACCCACATCAATCAACTTGTGTCTATTCTTTGCTACCAGATTTGAGCTCTATTGGATAAGTAAACCAAAATAACAATTTTTACAAGATAGGTCAGTCAATTGTATCAGATATTGTATCATAAATAAGATGTGTTTTTGGATAAAATCTTTATCACAAACACACTGGAAGCCTTTAAAAATATAAAATTTGTTGATACAACTTCCAAGTTTTCTCTAAAATCATTTCAACAACGTATCTATATATTTTTCTAAAAATATTTTTCAGTTTTATATTGTTTGATTTCATATTAATAATTGAAATGCCAAATTTAAGTAGAATTCACTTTTTACGAGAAAAATCTTTTTTAAACATGTGATAAAAAAGAAATTTTCTTCTATACTTTTCTAAAGTTGAACCCACCAACAAAATAGTCTGTATAATTTCATGAGTATTTTCCTGAATGGAATTGGATTCAGGTTGCAAAAATTCAAAAATTTGAGTTGATATAATGATTTTAATTTTTGAGAAACCTGACATTTCAACTATTAATCAAGAAATTTTGTTTAAAGAATCTCATTTGGTTAATCATATTTTAATAGGTTTGGTTATTGATGTCTAAGAATCTTAAACTCTATTGAATCAATTATCCAAAGACTTTTAATGCTTTGATTGTTGTACATGACAAATTTTCTGTACAGTAGTAAGGTCCGAGGATTAGCATTGTATATGTACTCCAATAAAATAAAATAAAATATGTGAACATCCATAGTCTAATTAAACCCGGCCCAAGTAGAAGGCATGCAAATCCATTGGGTTAGGATAACTCTAACCTTCTTTCATCTTTTTTATTCATTCTTTATATAATTTTCCTTCATTACAAATTAATATTGTTGAATGTATATAGATTAAAAATGAAAACTTTATTACAACACTTAATGCTTATACAATTTGAGAGAAGCACCATTATCGGTTTATCATACAACTATAATTTATTTACACACACACACACACACACACACACACATATATATATATATAGACACACACACACACAGTGAACTTTAGTTACCCGAGGAGTTGATTTCGCCATGCAAGGGGAAGTTGCAATGCATGCTCTAGCCTTGTAAGGAGAAGCCACAATGCTTGCTTTTTCAGCTACAACTTTTGATTTTGGCCATGCTATTTTCTTACCCACGGCCTCTTTAATGCATGACATATTTATTGTGGGTCGCCACAAGAAAGCATCTTCTTTTTTTTCATAGTCTCCCCAAACCACCATGGCTAATGGACCAAGCGGAATATCGTTCACAATGATTTTTGAATCACTCGAGCAAAGTCTTCCTTTGGCAACCAACACTTCACCCTCATTCCAATCATAAAGCTATTATTTGTTGTTTGCGCTACTAGTTTTACTCTAAAAAGAACAATAAATATATTTAATGGAAAAAATATGTATACAATTACAAATAGTTAACGTGAATCATAAATTTTACGATAATGTCTTCTATCATGTGTTCTCGCAGCGCAACAACACGATTGCAGGACATGCCACTGACTTACTCTCTATGCAATCTATAACAACTTTCATAGAATTTGGTCCAATACGAATGTCATTGACAACTTCCTTTGGATCGGTGGACACCACTCTCCCTTCAGCAACAATTTCATCGGTTCCATCCCAATTCAACAGCTCACATATGTTGTCATTGTTCTACAAATATTTAGTCGAAAATTATGTTGATTATTGGATTTAAAGCTAAACTCCAAATGATGTTATATCAATATAAGTGATTTATACCATTTCAAGTGCGCTCCCTTCTTTCGAACATTCTTTACCCTGCCAAAGCAAAATTAGTAGCAATGACAATTAATGCTTTAATTATAGGAGCAATGAAAGTAGTTGATATCGAGAAGCAGTGGAAAACTGACAGTTTTTACAACTTATCACATATATAAATTAAAAGTTTACCTGTTTGTTCAATAGCAAGTATACTATACTCTCCAATTCTGAAATTCTTTTTTGACATTGATTTATTTGATTATCCCTTGATTGTGCCAAAGCTAACTTGGTTTTGGTGTATCCCCTTCCTAATGCTCTTAACCGTCCTGGTTTATTTTGTCCTAATATTTGTGCAATTGCATCTTCTTGTAAATTCTTTATCGAGTTGTATTGTTTGGCATTATCAATTTTTTTAATCTCCTCCTATATAAATTAACATACATATATTATATACAATGGTAAAAATGTCACAATGTTCAATTAGTGACAAAAAATCAAAATACTTACAAGAACATTTGCAACATCCGTTTTCACTGGTTCACCATTCTTTTTAGTATGAGATTTAACCCAAACTTACGCTCTAGATATGGACGATGAATCTTGACTCTGATTTTTCTACATTTAGAAAGACACTAAATAAATCAATAAATAGTTAATTAACTAGCTAGGTAAATAATGCTACATTTAATTAACTGACCAGATCGTCGGTAAATCTAGCCATTCCTCTACATCCAGTTGTGTACGACAATTTTTTTTGCCTAATGCCTCTAGATTTCTCACTTATTGCCTGAAAAAAGATAAAGGAATTTATTCTAGATGATATAAATAAAATCAAAAATTGCAAAAAGTCTTAATAGGCAAAGGAATCTATTAAGCTCTGAACTGTTTATAAGTTGGTGAATATATCAAACAGTCTTTAAAACATGAAGATGGTACTATAACGAGCGAAACTGTGAAATGAAAGTGAAACGTTACATAAAAATATAGCAAGAAAGAGCAGAAACATTCACAAAAAATAGATATAGTAAAAAGGAGTAGAAATAATGAAAAAAGGCTTTTGGCAGGGAGTTGAATATCTACATCACTGATTGAAAGGGTAGAAAAGTGGTAGTTACGTCAACAACACTTGTTGAATTGTAGTACCATGAGCATCGAGTACTATTTTTCTTTGATGTTGAAAATTGCACGAGAGATGCTGCTGCAACCAAATTTTATATATAAATTTTAATTATTTACACACACATACACACACACACATTTACTGTTGCTTCCACTATTGGGAAATTCAAGTCCCATACCCAGAATTTAAAATCCACCTAAATGACTGTGTAAGACGAATATATTAACCAATTCGTCCATTTAAAGACTGAACAAATGTCTAAAAGACCATCATTGCATAAAAGGAAATGCAAAAAATAAGATAATATTGCAGATGTCTAAAAGACCATCATTGAAATTTAAACCAGATTAATCGCTAATCCTAGTTAATTAACATTAATTAATTACAACCCATTTTAATTAATTATCCTTTAATCATTTATTACTTAAACTTTAATTATTAATCAAGCAACCTTAATTAATAAATCAAACAACCAATAATTATTGAATAATTAACCTTTAATCATTTAATTATTCTTTAATTAATTATCCTTAATTAATTACGTAAATTAATTAACCCTTAATTAATTACCATTTAATTAATTGTCCTTGATTAACTACATTAATTAATTAATCCTTAATTAGTTATCATTAACTAATTAATTATTCTTAATCAATTACAATAAGTGATTATCTCTAATCACTTAAATTAATAAATCACAAATTAGTTACATTGAGTAATTATCTTTTAATCACTTGATTAATTAACTTTAATCATGAAATTAATTGACCTTAATCATATAACTAATTATCCTTAATTATAAAGTTAATTAACCTTTTAACTATTTAATTATTAAGGATTGATTAATTAATAATTAAGGTTAATTAATTTATCATTAAAGGTTAATTAATAAACGATTAAAGGTTAATTAATTAAAATGGTTTATAATTAACTAATGATTAATTAACCAGGATTAGTAAATTATTCATAAAAAACTAATCTGATTTAAATTAATCAGATGATTAATTGATCTTACTTATGGATGTTTGGATTGTACGAGATGCTTTGAATTGTTTGATATCCCTGATGTGTGATGCTTTGTGATATGAATTATTTTGATTTGACCTGTGATGAATGTAATTTATTTATTTGTGACGAATGTAATTTGTTCATCTGTGATGAATTTATATCTATGAATCTGTGAATAAAGATAAGCATTATAGGATTATCCGCTTATCGATATTGCTGTGCTTGGATTTGTGATGATTGATGATATTGTATTGTTGTGTGTAAAATCCCTGGACTACACCAAACACACACAAATATGGATTGCATGAGGAAATTGGTTAAGTCACAGATATTTGAATTTAATATTATGAAATGGTTTTAAAGATGAATTTTGAATCCAAATGGTTTTTGAAATGGAATTGTTTTGAAAGCTATGAATGAATCTTTGTGAAAGATTTGGTGAATCTTTTATTTTAAAGATTAAAAGTGGGAATTTGTTCAAACCATTTGAAAGAAAGGTTTTGGGTAATAAGTTGTGACTTAACTAAGATCCCACTATATCCATATGGTTTTTAAATTAAGCACTCATTATTTGATTTAGCCGGGGGAGGACTTTGTGTCATAAATTCCATTCTGAATAATGATACGACGTTATGGATAACATTTGAAGATCGGTGGTGAAGACCGGGTATTTTCGAAAGCGAAAGGATTACCTGTAACGACCCAGAATTTTTATTAATTAAAATTTGAATATTTAATTTATTTTAAATATTAATAAGTGAATTTATAAGTCAAATAAATTTTATTTTGAATTTTTGGATTTAATTGAATAATTAAATCGATAATTTAATACGTTAAATTATGGAAATAATTGAAAATTGAGTTAAATATGATTGAAAATGATTTTTAAAATTTTATTTTATCATATGGAAGTTAGAATGATATTTTAGAACTTTTAAAATCGAATTAAAAGTTAATTTGTGAAAATTGAATATTTTAATATTTAAATCGACTAGTGAAAATAGTCAATTTTTGAACAGTCTCAGAATTGAACGAAACCAGTTCCATTGCATCCGTAATAGTTAGTTATTACCGAATTTCAAATTTCGTGTCAATCGGAGTTATCGTTTGAGCGTGGCAGCTCGAAATGCATCGATTTATTTTTAATTTAAATTTGACGAGCTAAAATAGCCATTTTTCAAAAAGTCTCGGATTTCGACGAAACCAGTTTCATCGGATCCGTAATGTGATATTATTGTAAGGTTTCAAATTTCAAGTCGATTGGATTTACCGTTTGTCCTGTACAAATTAAAACGCCTAGAAAATCGCTTAAATCGGTTTAATTCAAATTGAGCGTTTACAGCCATAACTCGCACAGATGTCCGAATTAGCTTCCGAAACCTGTTCCATTGTGTCCGGAACGCGGGATAAACCCTAGGTACGTCAGTTTCGACGCGTAAATCGGAGTTCGGAATTTCCGAAATGAATAGTGTCGTTCGTTTTCCTATAAATAGGGCCTAAATTCACAAAAAATAAAAAAAAATAACAAAACCCTAACCCTAAACGTGTAGCCGCCAGCAACAGAACCAAAGGCCGAAAATCAATGATCTTCCTCCCTCAAATTCTTCTAATCCATTCATCAATTCAAAGAACGTTCAACATCAAAGTTGAAGAGCACGCAACTAGCTTCGAATCTATACGGTTAAGATCGTGATTCGTCGCTTGGATCGACAACAAATTGGGCTGGAAGAAGGCACGAATGCGCACGCAAATCGAGGAGATGGTGGCACTGGGGGGGTGCGGTCGGCCGGCGTGGGGGGCTCTGGTGATGGCGCTTCGTTTGGCGTCGTTTGATCGGGGTAGAGATCATCGTGGTGGTCGCGAAATTTGGAAAGGGGGTGGCGGCTATGGGTTGCTCGACCTGGAGCACGTACGTGAGAGGGAGAAGCATGTGGACGGTTCTGATGCGAGGGGTTTAGATCCAAGGGCCCAGATTCTCTTAGGTTTAACAATTTAAAAATTATGTTGTAATTATTTATATAAAATTCGTATAAAACTTGTAAAATGCATATCTTTTTCATACGAGGTCAAAAACGCGCGAAACCAGTTGCGTTGGAATCGTATGGACGAGCACTACGCAATGGAGTTGGTTTGGAGTCGTTTGGAGTTAGTGAGAATTTTGGGTAAAATTAAACGTACGTTTAATTTTATTCGAAATAAAAGCTAAAACGGAAATTGAAATCAAGGTGAGAACTTCTCACTCAATCGAATCAGTTTCGATTTTATTTTAAATAGTTAGATTTAAAATATTTGAATGCATGTTTGAATGATGATTGTTATCTATTGATTGATAAAATAGACATTATACGCCGTTATTAAGCGGATGTTATTTAATAAAAACATATACCGCGAATATTTCATAAACAGTGAAATTGGTATTATATATAATATCAATATATATATATTGGCATATGTATATATTGCAGTTGTTGATTTCCTGCATTTTTTGTTTAGCGGATGAGACCCTATTACGCCGTTATTAAGCGGATAATATTTAATAAGAACATATACCGTGATAATTTCGTACTGGAGCGAAATTGGTATTGTGCTAATGTTTGTGATGCAGGAAAACAGGTTGGAGGGATCCAACTGGATTCCTCAACAGTATTTATTTGATTTCAGATATTTTGATATTTGATGGATTATCATATACGATATGTGATATCGTTGTTGTCGTGATTGACTATTTGATGTGTAGCATCATTGGACCCCGATTTTGGGATTTTAAAATGATTTTTAAAGTGATTTTTGAAAATATACTATATTTTTAGAATTGATCCATTTTGAATAAATAAACGTTATAATTTTTAAAGTTATAAAAATTATGATTTTTAAGAAATATAGTTAAAAGATGATTTTTGAACATAAGGAATTAATGACTTTATAAAATAGTTTAATCGGGATTTTAGAATTTATTGTGAAAAGTTTAAATATAGGATTTATAAAATTTAATTATTTTATGAATCAAAATGGTGAAATAATAAAAGAGATTAAAGACGTTTTAAAAGAATAATATAAATTGATTTATATTAAGAGATTTATAAACGGATATTTATAAATTGAAATATTGACTTATAAAACGAGTTTTTATCAGTGTTTGAATGAAGTGAAAATGAAATTCATAAATGAATGAAATTTATAGAATTATAAACTGTGAAGTTATAGAAGAAATTTATAAATAGTAAGATTTATAAATTTGGTGAAATTATTTGAAGAATAGATTGGTTAGATAAATGGATCTTATAAGTTATAAGATTTATAAATTGGAAAGTCTCTAAAGGAACGATTTTGTAAAATAATCGTTTTATAAGTAATTAACTTATAATATGAACGTTTAGTTTATAATTTAGTTATAAACTGGAATAGGTTAATAAAGGAATTTATAAAAAGGAAGTTTTTATAAATAAATATAAATGGAATTTATAAACGTTGTTTTATAAATTCGCAAACGACTTATTTTGATAAGTAAATTGTTGAAACCTATTAATGGAGTTATATTCACATTTTTAACTGTGAATAATCCTTGGAAATGAAATATATAGAAATGATGAAATTTGTTAACAAAGAATATTCACGTTTTTGAATAGTGAATAATATGTTAAAGAAATTGTTTTGAATGTGATATTTTAAATTGAATTAAAACGATCTAACGATGTTTTAAAATATGTTGAGATTCGAAACCATAGATTTCGACATTCATTGTTGAAATAGACGTTTTCGAGAAATAAAAGGAAATAATGGACTATAACACTGTTGTTATAGTAAATGATTTCTGAAAGGAAATGTTTTGTATAGTATTGGGATTTATATATCTATCTTAATTTCGAATCCCTATACTAGTGATTTTGGGTTGTCGTAACGATGTTTTACGCAACATTCGTTTTGGCCCAAATAAATATGTTAAGAGAATGATTTCCTTAAAGAATGAAATATATACTTAATCTCGATTTAAGTATATTGAATATTTTCTAAGTATTGAAAATAAAGAGGATTGTGAATTACTTATGAATGTATAAGTAGGGAAATGTTTTTCCAATATAAGTGAATATTAGAGAATTTATCTTTTTGAAGATAAATTTAAATGAATTATTGAAATCATATGCATGAATATTTTGGAATATAAATTCATTATGGAATTTATAAATGAAAAGTAGAATTTGTTTGAAAATAAATATTGATTTATTTTTGAAGTGTGAAAATTTTATATCTTGTAAAGATATTTTGGAAAATAAATAATTTGGAAAATTATTTGGAATCTGGTGATGTTGTGCATATCCATTGATAGTTCAATAACCGACTATCAATATTTCCCTTTGAATGGGTATTTGATGTGATTTGTTTGAATTTGAATGTCACACTTATTTTTTTGAATAAGCGCTCACTATTCGGGTTAACCGGGAAAGGACCATGGGGTCGTATAACCCATTCCGAATATGTGATACGTCGTTATAATTGCATTGAAGATCGGTGTTGAAGACCGAGTATTTGCGAAAGCGATAGGATGACCTATCGATTGTTTCTGCACTGGGTAGCTCCTGGTATAGAGATCTCCTAAGTGATGGGAAATTCGATCGGGATTGTGAATACCCGTATTGCAAGGGCTTCGTAAGAAGTGCCTTCGGTTTTGTTCGAGCCCGGAACAGACTTGTATGGATTGTATGCCTGACATTACAAGTTGAGATATAAAGCCGATTTCTTTCAAATATATTTCTGTTGGTGGCGGAGAATTTATTCTTTTAGCTTAACACCCTTCTCTGAGACGTACGAGCTCAGAGGTTATGTAGTTGAATGTTATCAGCGATATATTCCCAATTTGGTAATGTGACATGCTGAGTGATGCTGAAATGATCATTGTGTTGATTATTTGTGATAGGATCGTTTATTTGATCGTCTATCCTTGTGATCATTGTGTTGATCATTTGTTGACCCAAAGCATGGCTTTTGTATAAAGTATGTTTTTGTGGACGTGACTTCGTCGAGCCTCACACCCCGTGAATGGTCAAAACAGGAAAGAAGCAGCAAGGTTATGAGGGGTAGCACCCTTTAGGATGTGTCCATTTCCTTCTGGAAAAGGGTGGTATCATGGTATGGAGCCCAGATACTTACTCATGTTGAAAACACTTTGTTATGATTGTGTGAATTGATTACGAGCTCTCGGTGAAAAGGTCCCAAAGGACCGGGGGATGGCATATTCGGTCAGTTGTTACTCAGTTAGGGGTAACCCGGCCTTGTGTTGGTAGAGATCCAGTTTGGTTCTCGGGGATGTCCATCCAGAGGCATTCTCATGTGGCAATGGGAAGTTCCTTGGCCTGATCATTCGTTGGAAATCCAAAGAAACAATACGTGACTTGTACGGTTTTAGTTGTAGAACCTGCCATCTAATATGGTAGCTATTAGTAGGCATAATATAATGGTACCTATGCTGGCTAAGATTTATATTCTACTTTCGAGATCGTTTTATACACTATGCACTAATAATAATATCAAAATTGATTTGATTTTAATGCGTATCAAGCATCTTTGACTATCATAAGGAGAAATCTTCTCCAAGTCTGCGTTTGCATTGTGTGTGTGGCAGGAGGTCTTATGGTAGTCTCATTTTTAAAAGCATTGCGAATTGAATTTAAAAATATTCCTCTATTTTGATTTTAAAGATAAATAAACTGTTTTGAGTTTCTCACACCAGTCACATGACTGACTTGGAGTTTATTGTTTTCCTTCCTAAACTCTGGGTGCCCACCAATTTCCACACGGGCAGTTAAGAGTTAAGGTTTATCAGGATATTCTGGAGTTGCTGGAGGCAAGCTGGATGGCATGGCATATTACTTATATAGAATTTCTTTTTCCGCTGCACTGTTTGTTGTATATTGTTGTACACTCTGATGATGTTATGATGTAATGAAATGAAGTGTATAAAATGTAATAACTGATATAGTTCTTTGTTTAAAGATTATTCATTTATTATTATATGTTGTTCCGCTGCGAATTGTGAGATTCTGTTGTTCTGTTGTTTTCTGTTCCGTTCTATTTCTCTTCCGTTTTATTTTCTTTTCTCTCTATTTTCTTATCTTCTCTTTCTATCTTTTTCTTTTCTTTTTAAAACCCATAACATTTCGGTTTTTCGGCAACGAAAAATCCGCGTGCGTTACATTTGGTATCGGAGCTTATGGTTAAGCGACAATCATGGTTCTGTTGGGTATAATTCATTAGAGATAGAGTCAGTAGTGCTCTAGAATGAGTTTGAGTGTAATAATATCTATGAGAGCGTATTTGTTAGTGAATAAAAATTGTTTTATATTGTGTTGACTTATCGGTTGATTGTTTATTGATTCCAGTCGATGTAGTCTAGCTAACTATCGTAGATAGGAGTTTCTAAACTCTTAAACAAGATAAACCGACAAAATATTGTTTTAAATTGGGTAAATGAAATAATTTTACCTTGATTATATTTTTTATATATAAAGAAATAATTTTTCAAAATTATTAAAGTGAAAATAAGTTGATTGTTTAGTTGTTTGAATAATCTAAATAAAAGAATAATTGTATAAGCAAAAAGAATTATAAGAATTGAATTATAATTAAAGTGATTTACAATTGTGAAATAAACTTATATATATAAGAAGTGAAACTATATGAATATATTTATGAATATGAGTTGTAAATAAGCAAATGAATTTAAAGTTAAATGGAAATTTACTTTAGAATTGAAATTTGAATTTATTTACAAGTAGGAATTTAAGTTATGTAAAACCAAATAATGTTAATTGGAATATAACTTAAGAGATATTGAATGAAGTTGATATTGGTATTTAAGTTAGTTGAATTGAATTGAATTAATGAAATGAATGTTAATCAATTAAATGTGAATGAAGTTGATATGAAAAAAATGAATATAAGTGTTAATTCATTAAAATCTAATGTTATTAGAAAGTTGAATAATTGAATGAAAATCAATTAAATTAAACCAATTGATAAGTAAAGGAATTTGGTTGTAATTAATATACATTGATTGTTATATGATTGTTAGTTGATTGTATATATAATTCATTAAGTGTTAAAGAAATTAGAAGCTAAATTAATTGAAATTCAATTGGAAGTTAAGTGAAATTTGAATAGAATTGAATTTGAATTGGAAGTGAACCAACTTAAATATGAATTAGTGAATATAAACTAATTGAGAATGAATGTTAGTAAAAACATCCAATGTAAATAAATCAAATGTGATTAAATTGAGAACCAATTCATTGAATATTAATGAGAATATAAATGAATATATTGATTATGAATTTGTTGGATGATAGTTGGTTGATGGTTGATGTTGGCATTTGTTGTTTGTTGCATTTGCTATGTGACATATATAGTTATTATGTTGCTATATGATGTATATCGATATTATTATCTATATGCATGATTCTCATGTTGTTTGTTGAGTAATTAGTAGGTGCGGATCGCGTTTGCTTCGCATTTGGAGCTCGCTTTCGCGCTATATTAGCCGTATATGCTTGCTAATAGAAATATAAGGTACATATCTCGGATTAAATATCACACTTTTATACTTTTTTCCCTGCGGGATGCCTCATTACTTGATGAGATGTATATTTGTGATATATATACTGTCATTTTTTTTTTGGATCGAGCCGCGCAAAGGAGACTATGGCGAATTTTTCCGAAAATTTAAGGCGTTAGAAAAAATTTGAGAAAATTAGAAAATTTTGAAAACTTTAACTTTGATTTTGGAATTGAAAGTTAAACGATAGTAGTCGTTTTTGAAAAGATAACTAAGTATGATTTGAAAACTTAGTAAAAAGATTTGTAAGAAGTTTAACTATGAATTTTTGGAAAATTAATAGCTTCTGTAATTTTTCTTACTTGTAATTTCGAGGACGAAATTCTTTTAAGTGGGGAAGATTGTAACGACCCAGAATTTTTATTAATTAAAATTTGAATATTTAATTTATTTTAAATATTAATAAGTGAATTTATAAGTCAAATAAATTTTATTTTGAATTTTTGGATTTAATTGAATAATTAAATCGATAATTTAATACGTTAAATTATGGAAATAATTGAAAATTGAGTTAAATATGATTGAAAATGATTTGTAAAATTTTATTTTATCATATGGAAGTTAGAATGATATTTTAGAACTTTTAAAATCGAATTAAAAGTTAATTTGTGAAAATTGAATATTTTAATATTTAAATCGACTAGTGAAAATAGTCAATTTTTGAACAGTCTCAGAATTGAACAAAACTAGTTCCATTGGATCCGTAATAGTTAGTTATTACCGGATTTCAAATTTCGTGTCAATCGGAGTTATCGTTTGAGCGTGGCAGCTCGAAACGCATCGATTTATTTTTAATTTAAATTTGACGAGCTAAAATAGCCATTTTTCAAAAAGTCTCGGATTTCGACGAAACCAGTTTCATCGGATCCGTAATGTGATATTATTGTAAGGTTTCAAATTTCAAGTCGATTGGATTTACCGTTTGTCCTGTACAAATTAAAACGCCTAGAAAATCGCTTAAATCGGTTTAATTCAAATTGAGCGTTTACAGCCATAACTCGCACAGATGTCCGAATTAGCTTCCGAAACCTGTTCCATTGTGTCCGGAACGCGGGATAAACCCTAGGTACGTCAGTTTCGGCGCGTAAATCGGAGTTCGAAATTTCCGAAATGAATAGTGTCGTTCGTTTTCCTATAAATAGGGCCTAAATTCACAAAAAATAAAAAAAAAATAACAAAACCCTAACCCTAAACGTGTAGCCGCCAGCAACAGAACCAAAGGCCGAAAATCAATGATCTTCCTCCCTCAAATTCTTCTAATCCATTCATCAATTCAAAGAACGTTCAACATCAAAGTTGAAGAGCACGCAACGAGCTTCGAATCTATACGGTTAAGATCGTGATTCGTCGCTTGGATCGACAACAAATTGGGCTGGAAGAAGGCACGAACGCGCACGCAAATCGAGGAGATGGTGGCACTGGGGGGGTGCGGTCGGCCGGCGTGGGGGGCTCTGGTGATGGCGCTTCGTTTGGCGTCGTTTGATCGGGGTAGAGATCATCGTGGTGGTCGCGAAATTTGGAAAGGGGGTGGCGGCTATGGGTTGCTCGACCTGGAGCACGTCCGTGAGAGGGAGAAGCATGTGGACGGTTCTGATGCGAGGGGTTTAGATCCAAGGGCCCAGATTCTCTTAGGTTTAACAATTTAAAAATTATGTTGTAATTATTTATATAAAATTCGTATAAAACTTGTAAAATGCATATCTTTTTCATACGAGGTCGAAAACGCGCGAAACCAGTTGCGTTGGAATCGTATGGACGAGCACTACGCGATAGAGTTGGGTTGGAGTCGTTTGGAGTTAGTGAGAATTTTGGGTAAAATTAAACGTACGTTTAATTTTATTCGAAATAAAAGCTAAAACGGAAATTGAAATCAAGGTGAGAACTTCTCACTCAATCGAATCAGTTTCGATTTTATTTTAAATAGTTAGATTTAAAATATTTGAATGCATGTTTGAATGATGATTGTTATCTATTGATTGTTAAAATAGACATTATACGCCGTTATTAAGCGGATGTTATTTAATAAAAACATATACCGCGAATATTTCATAAACAGTGAAATTGGTATTATATATAATATCAATATATATATATATATATATATATATATATATATATATATATTGGCATATGTATATATTGCAGTTGTTGATTTCCCGCATTTTTTGTTTAGCGGATGAGACCCTATTACGCCGTTATTAAGCGGATAATATTTAATAAGAACATATACCGCGATAATTTCGTACTGGAGCGAAATTGGTATTGTGCTAATGTTTGTGATGCAGGAAAACAGGTTGGAGGGATCCAACTGGATTCCTCAATAGTATTTATTTGATTTCAGATATTTTGATATTTGATGGATTATCATATACGATATGTGATATCGTTGTTGTCGTGATTGACTATTTGATGTGTAGCATCATTGGACCCCGATTTTGGGATTTTAAAATGATTTTTAAAGTGATTTTTGAAAATATACTATATTTTTAGAATTGATCCATTTTGAATAAATAAACGTTATAATTTTTAAAGTTATAAAAATTATGATTTTTAAGAAATATAGTTAAAAGATGATTTTTGAAAATAAGGAATTAATGACTTTATAAAATAGTTTAATCGGGATTTTAGAATTTATTGTGAAAAGTTTAAATATAGGATTTATAAAATTTAATTATTTTATGAATCAAAATGGTGAAATAATAAAAGAGATTAAAGACGTTTTAAAAGAATAATATAAATTGATTTATATTAAGAGATTTATAAACGGATATTTATAAATTGAAATATTGACTTATAAAACGAGTTTTTATAAGTGTTTGAATGAAGTGAAAATGAAATTCATAAATGAATGAAATTTATAGAATTATAAACTGTGAAGTTATAGAAGAAATTTATAAATAGTAAGATTTATAAATTTGGTGAAATTATTTGAAGAATAGATTGGTTAGATAAATGGATCTTATAAGTTATAAGATTTATAAATTGGAAAGTCTCTAAAGGAACGATTTTGTAAAATAATCGTTTTATAAGTAATTAACTTATAATATGAACGTTTAGTTTATAATTTAGTTATAAACTGGAATAGGTTAATAAAGGAATTTATAAAAAGGAAGTTTTTATAAATAAATATAAATGGAATTTATAAACGTTGTTTTATAAATTCGCAAACGACTTATTTTGATAAGTAAATTGTTGAAACCTATTAATGGAGTTATATTCACATTTTTAACTGTGAATAATCCTTGGAAATGAAATATATAGAAATGATGAAATTTGTTAACAAAGAATATTCACGTTTTTGAATAGTGAATAATATGTTAAAGAAATTGTTTTGAATGTGATATTTTAAATTGAATTAAAACAATCTAACGATGTTTTAAAATATGTTGAGATTCGAAACCATAGATTTCGATATTCATTGTTGAAATAGACGTTTTCGAGAAATAAAAGGAAATAATGGACTATAACACTGTTGTTATAGTAAATGATTTCCGAAAGGAAATGTTTTGTATAGTATTGGGATTTATATATCTATCTTAATTTCGAATCCCTATACTAGTGATTTTGGGTCGTCGTAACGATGTTTTACGCAACATTCGTTTTGGCCCAAATAAATATGTTAAGAGAATGATTTCCTTAAAGAATGAAATATATACTTAATCTCGATTTAAGTATATTGAATATTTTCTAAGTATTGAAAATAAAGAGGATTGTGAATTACTTATGAATGTATAAGTAGGGAAATGTTTTTCCAATATAAGTGAATATTAGAGAATTTATCTTTTTGAAGATAAATTTAAATGAATTATTGAAATCATATGCATGAATATTTTGGAATATAAATTCATTATGGAATTTATAAATGAAAAGTAGAATTTGTTTGAAAATAAATATTGATTTATTTTTGAAGTGTGAAAATTTTATATCTTGTAAAGATATTTTGGAAAATAAATAATTTGGAAAATTATTTGGAATCTGGTGATGTTGTGCATATCCATTGATAGTTCAATAACCGACTATCAATATTTCCCTTTGAATGGGTATTTGATGTGATTTGTTTGAATTTGAATGTCACACTTATTTTTTTGAATAAGCGCTCACTATTCGGGTTAACCGGGAAAGGACCATGGGGTCGTATAACCCATTCCGAATATGTGATACGTCGTTATAATTGCATTGAAGATCGGTGTTGAAGACCGAGTATTTGCGAAAGCGATAGGATGACCTATCGATTGTTTCTGCACTGGGTAGCTCCTGGTATAGAGATCTCCTAAGTGATGGGAAATTCGATCGGGATTGTGAATACCCGTATTGCAAGGGCTTCGTAAGAAGTGCCTTCGGTTTTGTTCGAGCCCGGAACAGACTTGTATGGATTGTATGCCTGACATTACAAGTTGAGATATAAAGCCGATTTCTTTCAAATATATTTCTGTTGGTGGCGGAGAATTTATTCTTTTAGCTTAACACCCTTCTCTGAGACGTACGAGCTCAGAGGTTATGTAGTTGAATGTTATCAGCGATATATTCCCAATTTGGTAATGTGACATGCTGAGTGATGCTGAAATGATCATTGTGTTGATTATTTGTGATAGGATCGTTTAATTGATCGTCTATCCTTGTGATCATTGTGTTGATCATTTGTTGACCCAAAGCATGGCTTTTGTATAAAGTATGTTTTTGTGGACGTGACTTCGTCGAGCCTCACACCCCGTGAATGGTCAAAACAGGAAAGAAGCAGCAAGGTTATGAGGGGTAGCACCCTTTAGGATGTGTCCATTTCCTTCTGGAAAAGGGTGGTATCATGGTATGGAGCCCAGATACTTACTCATGTTGAAAACACTTTGTTATGATTGTGTGAATTGATTACGAGCGCTCGGTGAAAAGGTCCCAAAGGACCGGGGGATGGCATATTCGGTCAGTTGTTACTCAGTTAGGGGTAACCCGGCCTTGTGTTGGTAGAGATCCAGTTTGGTTCTCGGGGATGTCCATCCAGAGGCATTCTCATGTGGCAATGGGAAGTTCCTTGGCCTGATCATTCGTTGGAAATCCAAAGAAACAATACGTGACTTGTACGGTTTTAGTTGTAGAACCTGCCATCTAATATGGTAGCTATTAGTAGGCATAATATAATGGTACCTATGCTGGCTAAGATTTATATTCTACTTTCGAAATCGTTTTATACACTATGCACCAATAATAATATCAAAATTGATTTGATTTTAATGCGTATCAAGCATCTTTGACTATCATAAGGAGAAATCTTCTCCAAGTCTGCGTTTGCATTGTGTGTGTGGCAGGAGGTCTTATGGTAGTCTCATTTTTAAAAGCATTGCGAATTGAATTTAAAAATATTCCTCTATTTTGATTTTAAAGATAAATAAACTGTTTTGAGTTTCTCACACCAGTCACATGACTGACTTGGAGTTTATTGTTTTCCTTCCTAAACTCTAGGTGCCCACCAATTTCCACACGGGCAGTTAAGAGTTAAGGTTTATCAGGATATTCTGGAGTTGCTGGAGGCAAGCTGGATGGCATGGCATATTACTTATATAGAATTTCTTTTTCCGCTGCACTGTTTGTTGTATATTGTTGTACACTCTGATGATGTTATGATGTAATGAAATGAAGTGTATAAAATGTAATAACTGATATAGTTCTTTGTTTAAAGATTATTCATTTATTATTATATGTTGTTCCGCTGCGAATTGTGAGATTCTGTTGTTCTGTTGTTTTCTGTTCCGTTCTATTTCTCTTCCGTTTATTTTCTTTTCTCTCTATTTTCTTATCTTCTCTTTCTATCTTTTTCTTTTCTTTTTAAAACCCATAACATTTCGGTTTTTCGGCAACGAAAAATCGGGGCGTTACATTACCTGTTGAATGTCTCTGCACCGGATGACTCCGGTATAGAGATTTGATCACCCTTTGTGATGGGGAGTCCGGACGTGATTAGGGATTAGCCGGATTGTAAGGGCTTCTTTTGAAGTGCCTTTGGTTCTGTTCCCAACCCGGAACAGACTTGTATAGATGTATGTCTGACATTACACTTTGAGATGTAAAGATGGTATCTATCAAATACATTTTTGTTTGGTGGCGGAGAATTTATTCTCTTAGCTTAACACCCTTCTCTGAGACGTACGAGCTTAGAGGTTATGTAGTTGATGGTTACTAGTGATACATTCCCAATTTGGTAATGTGGCATACAAAGTGCTGCTGATCATTTGTTGATCAAAGCATGGCTTTTGTGAAAAACGTAGCTTTATGGACGTGACCTCATTGGACCTCACAAACCGGAATGATGAAAACATGAAGGATGAAGAAAGATTATTGGGGGTATCGTCCCTTAGGGTATGTCCATTTCCTTCTAGATAAAAGGTGGTATCATGGTATGGAGCCCAGATATATAACCTACGTGGTTGCTACAAACTTATTGCTTTGTGGTTGTTAGTGTTGAGGATCCTCGAATAAAGGTCGGTAAAGACCGGGGGTGGCATTCTCGTGACAGTTAGTCACCTAGTTATAGAGTTAACCTGGCCTTGTGTTGGCAGAGAGCTGGTTAAGTTCTCGGGGCGTCCCTCCAGAGGCGTACCCATGTGGCCCAGGAAGTTCCTTAGCCTGACCATTGTTCGAAATCCAATCACCAATATGCGCCATGTACGGTTTTAGTTGTAGAACCTGTCATTTAACATGGCAGCCATAGCAGGCATACTATAATGGTACGTATGCCGGCTAAGATTAATATTATATTTGCAAATGTTTTCCACTATGCATTAATAATATATCAAAAGGATTTTTGCATGTCCAGCATTTTTGACTGTCATAAGGAGAAATCTCCTCCAAGTGTGCGCTTGCATCGTGTTGGCGGGAGGCCTTATGGCAGTTTCATTTTCAAAAAAGCATCGCGGATTTCTTTTGTTTCTTTTGTTAAAGATAAACTATTTTTGTTTGCTTATACCAGTCCCATGACTGATCTGGAGTTTATTGCTCCCTATCTAAACTCTGGGTGCCCATAATTTTCCATACGGGCAGCCTAGAGTTAGATTTTCAGATAATCAGCTAATAGATGTAGATTCGATAGCCTTCGAAGTCTTTGGTTTGGTAGCTTTTGGCAATCTTGGAGTCTTCGGATTTTGGTGATCGCATTTGTTCACTTCAACGTGATGGTCGTGCGAGCTTGAAGTTTGGAGCTTGGCATTGAAGATGTTGTTTTACGCTGCTGTTGCTGCTGTGTCATATTCCACTGTTGTATTCTACTCTGATATTTATGGATCTGTTGTATCTTATTGTATCGGGTATTGTATCCATTGTTGTATCAATGATATATTCTTTTTCTTCCACTGTGTTGTTTACTTAATGTGTTATAAGCTCCATCCAAACTAGAATTCGACGCTTGAATCTGCGACATTCGAATACGAGTGAGGTATTTGATGTTAATTTTCGGATGCCGGATTTTGGGTCGTGACAATTGAACTCAAAAGTGATTTATAATATAGCAGTTGTTTTCCACGTAAGCAAAAAACACACACATAAGCATACCTTAAACTCCAAACTTGTTTTTTCCTTTATGAACTTTCTCCAATCCTTCATGTTTTTTATATTATAAGGTTTCAAACCAAGTCTTTCCTATTCCATCGTCGCATTAACTATATTTTGGACCAATTTGCTTTCTGAGGATCTCCAAATAGTTCCCATTTCTTGAAATATGGAATTTTTTTCGCCATTCATCCACTTTGAATCAGCCTACTAGTAAAAATAAAAATAAAAATAAAATTTTTGTTATTTCATATTAAAAGGATTTTAAAAGGACGTTTCGCTAAATAGATTATTTTCGTAAATAAAATAATTATATGACAAAAATGGTAATCTCTCATACCTGAATCGAATCCCACAATACAGCTTTCAATTCATCGCTTAGAAGCCTCCAATCATCAAATGTAATTAGACCATGCTCTCGTACAAGTGGCCTAAGATAAGAAGATGAATGTACCGAGCCTTCTCCTATGGGTATGGCTACCTCATTGAATTCAACTTCAATTCGATTCTCAAGACTTAACGGGTGTTTATTTGCTCTTGTTGGACCTCTTGCATGTTTTTTTACAATTATATTTGCAGTTTTAACTTTACTTGGTCTATTGATTTCCACCTCGGCATCAACATTTTCTTCACAAGATATTTCATCTTTTTCACACATTTCATTTTCTTCACAGAGCATTTCAATTTCTTCACGCATTTCAGTTTCTTCACAAGGCATTTCATTTTCTGCACACGACATTTGTATTGTCTCGTGTCGTAATTCTTGTTCCTTGTCTACATTGCAAGCTTCAACGGTTGGCTTAATATTTATGACCTTTGGCTTATGCTTTCTGGATTTCTCGTTCTTCAATTGTTGGCAAGTATGTACCAAGCTTGTATGCATATCCTTTCGCTATGAAAATATTTATTAACAAAAACAACAAAATTAGATAAACATTCATAATAAATGTTTTTAATATCCATTTATATTGAATAAAACCATACCAAATTTTATTCTTAAAAAAATTTGTTAAGTAAAATTTTAATCATTAGTTAAGTAAAATTTTAAATACAAATATAGATTATATTAATAAAATCTGTAGTGTTGTAAATGTTGGCAAACAAGTAACTGAGAAGAATGAAGCATGTGATACTGTAGCTTATATAGAAAAATATTCAAAGAAATATATTGAAGTCTTATTTAACCAGTTAATACAAGATGTGTCAAAGCCAAATATAAAGAAAATTATTCTTAATAATACTGCAAGTAACTACAAGTGCTTTGTAAATAATAAAGATTATGTTGTAGATTATAAACAAAATCCAGTTGCAGTTTTTGAAAGTAACATCCATTTTGCAAGTTTGATCATATAATCATTTCTGTTTATAAACCATTTATAATTTACACTTTCATGCACTCCCCACATAAGCAAAAAAATATGCAAAATAGAAGTAATCTCACGAGCATGAAAACATGTAGCACAAAGCCATTCAAAAGCTCTCATAACCCAGGCAACTTGCAAACTATTACATGTTTGTCTATATTATGTATAAAAATATGCATACAGGCTATGACATATGCACAGACAAGCAAGATGCGCTCATGGAGAAAAATAAAAGACAGAGTTCAAAAATATATGCTGGGAAACTGAAAGCCTAAATTCATAAATGCATACAGAGGGAAGGAAGGCAAAACTAAAAATCTGCAAGCAAGAATGAAATGCCAAACTATAAAAGGTACACATACACTAAATAAAATTATAGCACCATTGACACGCATGCATACATCAAGGCGAACGTGCACTCAAGGGTGAAATGAGTCGGAATAGCGCTACCCTTGGTCATCGGTCAGCATCACAAAACATTTTATGGAGGAATGAAGAAGACAAGCATAAGAACTTAAAAAAATTGAATTACAAAACAGTGTCCATATACAAATAGCTTCGTTATATGTCTACTAAAATTTATTGTGAATGTTGTTCTCATAATATTAAAAAGTAATGGCATGTCAAAATATACATTTCTTCTTTTTTCCCTCTTCCTATCAATAGTTGCCTTCAAGTTATTTTTATCAAAACTAAGGTTAGAAATCATCTGAGTTCAGGTTACACTAAAAAAAATAAGGAAAAATGTTTATTTCTCACTTTATAGTTTAAATGTTTGCTTTTATGTTTGAAAAGGGAACTTCTTTTTTCTCTGGCATCATGATAATGTTATAGTGATGGATAAAGTAAAAGTCTACACTTTCCTTGGTAAAAGAAATACCTTTTAAAAGCAAATATCGATACACCTTTATTAAGTACTTGTAGCATAAATCTGACTATACATGCATATAACTCAGTTTCACCTGCCGAAAACACTCATGTAGACCATTATTATTTTTATTATTTATTTATACATTTTCTTCCTTTTTACTAATGTACATAGTTAATCATAAGTGTCTTATCTGAATGTCTAAGTGATATCCAACAAATCCCATATGATATGATAATTTAAGAGCTCAAACTAAATACCCAGTAACCTCTAAGAAATTAATAACCAAAATTTAGTGCTATGTTACATTAGCTAATGCAATTAAATATGAAGTAACCACTGAAAATTTATTCAACTGATAGCAATACCTACACTAAATACCAAGCAACGAAATTTTTTCAAATAAACCATGTTGTTAGCTAATGTCTAAATTAAATACTAAGTTGTAACGACTAACATGTTATAAACCATCTCTTGTTGCTATTGGTTCGTCTAATAAAAAGTTTCACTTTTAAAACATTTGGAACTTTGACCTAATAGATTGTATAATTTATTGGCAGGAAAAACTTGGAAAGCATGTACGGATTAGTGGTCTTAGCTCATTTGTAATAGAGGAATAGCTTAAGTGCAAACAGAATGTATGGATTAGTGATCTTAGCATGTATGGATTAGTGGTTAGCTCAATTTAATTATATGAAAACAGAATGTGTGATGTCAGTCTATGTGGTGGAAAGAAGTTGGATCCAAAGGGAATTTGGGACATAACAGGCTAACAGACCATGTACCAAGATGTAATTGAAGCATGCATGTATGATACCAAGTTTTTGAAAGTGGTTTTTAGATGTATGGTTTTTAGATGTAATCTATTATGCACTTGATGCATTGAATTTTTCAAGGCCCAGATTATCTTGTGATAAAAAATGCGTAAAAATGAGAATTTTAAATAATAATGTGTCTATTTTAAATAAAAGTAGGAGTTTGTTTGCCAATAATATAGTTTTTAGAATACTAATAATTAATAACTTTGACTGAATGAAAATTGAAAGTGTTTTAAAGCTAACTTCATACCTTCATGATGAAGAGTATGTGTTTCTTCAAGTATGTATATCTCTATGATAATCAATAACTCAAAACCTGCATACATGAAATAACAAATTAGTTATCCAACATATCAATTACGTTTGCCTAATTTAGACACAAACAATAATCATTGATCTTATGAGAAAATATTGGAAAAACAAACAAGAATGACATACACATGCACTAAAAAACAATTTCCATAATCAAACCAAATATTGAGCTACTCAACTATGCCTTTGCAGTCCTCCCTAACGTAGCTAATATCTTCAACATCCATATCGGTTACGTCGCAATCAAGTAATTTTTCAAGCTTTCATGTAGAATTTGCTTTTCTATTTTAATCAAACAAAATACTACATATTTCATAATTCGAATTTCTATTATCCAAATTAACTGCAAAAATGAAGATTGATGTAAATTAAACTTACTGCAAAAGCAAGCCAAACTAGTAGGTACATCTAAATAAATAGCAGTTTTATATTTTTATATTGCCATCCAAACAACATCTAATTCACATCTATAGCAAGTTATTTTTATATTCTTTAGACAACAATGACAGTATACATCTATAGCAAGTGGAAACATAAGAATTGCATAAAGGACAGGGTGTAATGCAGGTACAAATTACTCATCAAATATACAAATCATTGATTTCATTTTTAATAAGTTGATAAACATGTAGACCAATTGAGTTCTTTTAGAATTAAAAATCAGTGATTGTACTTATCAAGTATTAACTGAGCTAAACTCCGTTTAATTAACTGAGCTTGCTCGATTCTAAAAACCGAGCTAAGCCAAGTTTTTGTAACTAAGCTAAGCTCAGTTTTGTTAACTGAGCTAACCTAAGCTCCTTATGATGGAAAATGATGTTTACTGTAACGATTCGATATTTTCAACCATTCGCATTCGCATCCGCACATTTTGGACTTGAATTGCTCAAAATACCGAATTGTAAAATAAATTTGGCAAAACACGGCATAAACAGTAAATAAATAAATCACAGATCACGGACACAGAGTAATAAATGCAGCGGAAGCATAAAGATAGTAGTTCATGAAGCTACTGTATAAATATATCAGAGTTATACAAGATACAACAGAAGTTTAATATGATAAACAAGCACAAGCTGAATGCATCACCGAAATCAACTGAATAACTGGAATCAACAGAATACTAAAATTGAAATAGATGGCTGGATCTTCAATCAAGGCTCCAGCTCCAAAGGTGAGTCTCTAATGCTGTATCACTCAGTCTGACCCGAGCGTAAAACAAAACACAAAACACTCGAGTCAGGACATACATACTTATACAATGTAAACCAACTCAAGTGAACTATAATATAAGGTACAAGTAACTTAAAGGATGCTTGGGGCCGTCCATCCTCTAAGGATCCGTTAAACTATTTACTACGTAGTAATATTTCATTATTATAATAATGTCTATAGTAAAATAAACTTACTTTTAGATAGCTTTAAGGGGTTACCCATATAGCCCTTAACACATAATAGTGCGAAAAGTCTATACAGTACCGTAATACCTCCTGATAGGGAGGCTACCAGAGGATACTCCACATGTACGACACAAATCAAACTCGTACAAAGCGCGCTAGGGTATGTGACATGGTACACAAGGCAATGCCAGGGTAGATATACCAATTACGCACACGGGCTGGTGGTAACGCGTAGCATGTAACGACCCAGGATTTTTATGAATTTAAATTGATAATTTAAATGAATTTTTGAATTAAAAATTGTAAAATTGATTTTTAAATGATGCGAGTTTCACCGATTCAAATAGAAAATATATTAAGTCAAATTGATTTGAAAATTTGCATATATGTGTATATATGAGAATATATATATGTATATGTTGGATTTGAAAATATAATCTTAAATAAACGGGTCAAAGACTAATTATAATAATAACAATTAAAATATAAACTAGAAATACAAGACAATAAATGTCAAGATAAACAAATAAATAAATATATATATATATATATATTCCAGTTTACAATATGAAAACAAGACTTAAGAAAATATATATGTTAGTACAAACAAATAAAGTAAGTATGTAGGCTTTAGACATAAGTAAGAAGAGCAAACAAAATGTGGTCAAGCATGTGTACTTACAAACTGATAAAACAAGACAAAGTAATATAAGTGTGTAAACTGAAAATAAACAATTATGCAGACAAAAAGAAAGATAAATAAAATATATTGTAAAGCAATGTACAAAGCAATATAGAAGTAAAAATACAAGATAGTAGGCAAATAAATATGCATGTAGTGTTTTGAAATGCTAAAGACGAAACAAAGCAAAAGTATGTAGGCTGTAAACCAGAAAATAGGAAGTAGGACAAAGTACATATGCATTACATGTTTCCATCTCTATCAACCATACCTATAACTAAAAAATACTATCACTTGTACCAGCAAAGAAATAAATTGCAGCCAGCAAACTGCATAATCAACAAGTAAAAAAGCAAAAAAAAAAAAAATATAGGTAGCCCGTAGAGTTTTAAAATGCAAAGCTATGAAACAAGCAATATGTATACAAGTATGTTAAAGCAAGATATCAGAGAGTTATCTTCAGCCATGAACTGATATTGTATAAAGTAACATCACTTAGTTGTACAAAATAAAAATAATATAATACCCTGTACAACTCTCCCTATTTATCAACCATCTTCATTTTAGTTCGACCATAATCTCAACCTAAAACAAAAAAATAAATAAATAAATCAAGTTAAAACAACAACAAACTAAATCAATACTTGGTTCAACTGCAACCTGATTCAAGATGCAAGAATAATCTCAGAAATCAAATCAATACAAGCCTGGAAAATATGCAAGTCAAATCAGTTTTCAAACTTGGATATCATTTCCAGTTTTAAATTCCATCCTGTTCTTGTTTTTGATCTCTGTTTCCAAATATCAAGGTGAGCAAATCTTCTTTTTAAACTAGACTTCCTTGATTCTTTTATCTGTGAGTAAACTTAATAAAAAAAAAGAGCTTTAAGTTTAATTTAACAGTAAGGAGATTCTATGATCTTTTTGTATTATATATGTTTTAATTTTGTGAGCATGATCCTGTGTTGTCTATGCTTTTCTGTTTAATTCAAACAGGGAAATATTATTGTTCGAAACTCAAAGTTATTTGCTGCAAATACATGTTAAGTTTTAAATTTTTCAATCAAACAAGGTAGTTAAACTAAAACTAAGATTTTGTAAGCTGTTTAAAACATCTATGTAAAAGTATGCTATTGTAATATGACTTTACAGGTAGTCAAGTAATTTAATGATAAATTCAATTGTTATGAAATGCTAATTCAAATTTATATCATGAATTCTTACTGAAAGATACGATTTTTAAAACTAAAACGAAGATTTTTAGTATAGGATTTCAAGAGTAGTTTGCATTTGAATAAAAATTGAATTTTTACCAATTTATCCAAATTGAATCAGTAATAAATGGTGAAACTTGAATTGAAGCATGTGTAAACGATTGTGATCTCAAGAAAAATATACAATAATTTTTCTATTGCGTGAGATTTGGATGCAGGATCATAGTAGGGTTTTGGTAAGAATTTTTGGTCACGTCGGTTAGATGCCGAGTTCGTCATCATTATATGATCGAGTCGCACTAAATTCCGGTGGAAGGTTGCTCAACGTGTCGTCTTCGTATGGGCGAAGTTTTGGCGTCTCTTGTGGCTTGAACGGTGACGGCAAAGCGTTTTACTGGAAGGGTTGGCTACAGTTTTTTTTGGGTGGAACTGCTATTTTTCGAACACGAATTTTTGAAGGCCATTCGAGTTTAGTTTCCTGGTATTGGTGAGATTTATGATTTGTCTGAAGCATTGGAGTTCGTCAGAGCTTGGACGCGCCGCCGTGCACGTGTACGTGCTAGTATGTGCACGTTGATTACAGGCAAAAGAAATGGGAAGAGAGGAAGAAAGAAAACTGGGAAGAGGAAAGAAGAAGGGAAAGGAAAGGGTGTGGGTCGGGAATAGATGGGCCGGGAAAGAAAATAAAAGGAAAAAGAAAAAAAATGAAATGTTTTAATAGCTTTAAATTGTTAAAGAATGTTATAAAGTGATTAAAAAAAAATTCAACAGAATTTAACTCGGGTTCTATTCTTGAGTGAATTAACTTAATAAAATCTTAAGTTGTTTGTTAAACAAAGCTTGGTATTAATGAAGTTAATGATGTTGAAAGGTTAAGTTAAAATTTGATCTTAATATTATTTGGTGAGAGGTTTGAAAATGTAAGATGATCAATAAATTTAAAGTGAAAGATAATCAAAAATGTAATTAATTTATAATTGTAATTAAATTAATTATTTTTGTAATTAAAATTTGATGTTGATAATCTTGTTTGTTTTTTTTAAATTAAGTATGTTAAATACTTAAAGGGATTTTCAAATTTAATTATTTTATAAATAAAGTCAAATTATAATTTAAAGGTAAAGGTTTTAACAATGTGATTTAGTATTTATAGTGAGTATATTTATCTTAAGTGGAATTAAGACTTTGATAATTCATGAAATAAATTAAAGATTAATTAAGTAATTTATTAATTAGAGTGGATTAAGTGGTTAGGAAAAATCACTTATTGTAATCAATTAAGAATAATTAATTAAATGGTAATTAATCAAATTAAGGGTTGATTAAATTGTCAAAGAATTAATTAAGGGAAATTAATTAAAGGATAATTGAATTTTTAAAGGTCAATTATTCAATAATAAAAGGTTGGTTTATTTAGTAAATGATTAAAGGACCATGAATCAAATAATTTGAAATCGATTAAGGTTAATTTATTATAATTGATGACCATCTGATCTAAATCAATCAGATAAGTAATTGAGTTCACTTATAGATATTTGAATTCTATTGATTGTAGAACTATTTGATATTCTGATAATGTGATGCTTTGTGATATACCCTGATTTGTGTTGTGATCTGTGATGTAATTTATTATCTATGATATATATCTGTGATATGTACGATAAGCGTTATAGTTTATATCGCTTATCAATTATATTTCCGTGTTTTAATCGGTGATGATTGAATAATGTTGCACTATTGTGTTAAACCCCTGGACCACACCATACACACACAATTATGGATTTCACGAGGAAATCAGTTAAGTCGCAGATTTTGAAATAGTTTTGAATTTGGTTTTCTAAATTCAAATGTTTTGGAAATGGAATCGGAATAAATGTGAAAAGCTTTTGGAATGAAATTTCAAGATAAAAATTTATTTTTAAATTACTTGATTAAATTTTGGAATTTAAATAATTTGATTTAAATTTGAATTCAAAATTAGGAATTGAATTTTGTAATTTGAAACTAGGGATTAACGATATTATACTAGTCATTATGAGTTAAACCATTTTTAAAGTATTATTTTTGGGAATTTGAATTAACCCAAAGATTGTAACTTGTATAAATGAAATAGAGTTTTTTTCGAAATAAGACTGTTGTTTCTAAATGATAAAAAGCTTTCATAGGAGAAACGAATTTCAAATTATATAAAAAGATTTCAAGTTTAAACTGAAATAGTTTACCAAGTTATTGATGGATATTTGGAAATGAATTTTGAAAGTGAACATTTGGGAACGGTTTGAAAGCTATAAGATAAATCTTTAATTTAAAGATTTTAAACGAGTTAATCCAAATGAAATAGAAATTGTTTTGAAATCCGTAAATGGAATTTTGTGAAATAAATCTTTTGTTTAAAAGATTTGAAATGGTATTTGGTTTAAACCATTTGAAAGAAAGTTTTGAATTATTAAGTTGTGACTTAATTGAAATCCCATATCCATATGTTTTAAATGTTTTCGCTCACTATTCGGTTTAGCCGGGAAAGGACCTTTGTGTCGTATAACCCATTCCGAATATGTGATTTGACGTTATGGATAGCATTTGGAGACCGGTGATGAAGACCGGGTATTTGCGAAAGCGATAGGATGACCTATCGATTGTTTCTACACCGAGTCATGCCGGTATAGAAACTCCCTAAGTGATGGGAAATCCGATCGGGATTGTGAATATCCGGATTGCAAGGACTTCTTTGAAAGTGCCTTCGGTTCTGTTCAAACCCAGAACAGACTTGTATGGATTGTTATGTCTGACATTACAATTTGAGATATAAAGCTGATTTCTTTCAAATATATTTCTGTTGGTGGCGGAGAATTTATTCTCTTAGCTTAACACCCTTCTCTGAGACGTACGAGCTCAGAGGTTATGTAGTTGAAGGTTATTAGCAATATATTCCCAATTTGGTAATGTGACATGCTGAGTGTTGCTGTGAAATGATCATTGTGTTGATCATTTGTGATAAGATCATTTGTTTGATCGTTTATCTTTGTGATCATTTCTATGATCATTTGTTGACACAAAGCACAACTTTTGTATAAAGCGTGGCTTTGTGGACGTGACTTCGTCGAGACTCACACCCCGGAATGGTCAAAACAGGAAAGATGCAGCAAGGTTATGAGGGGTAGCTCCCTTTAGGGTATGTGCTTTTCCTTCTGGAAAAGGGTGGTATCATGGTATGGAGCCCAGATACTTACTCATCTTGAAACACTTATTATTTTGGTGTGATGTTGATTACGAGCGCTCGGTTAAAGGTCCCAAAGGACCGGGGGATGGCATACTCGTGTCAGTAGTTACCCAGTTAGGGGTAACCCGGCCTTGTGTTGGCAGAGATCCGGTTTGGTTCTCGGGGACGTCCTTCCAAAGGCGTTCTCATGTGGCAATGGGAAGTTCCTTGGCCTGACCATTCGTTGGAAATCCAAAGAAACAATACGATCTTGTACGGTATTAGTTGTAGAACCTATCATTCACTTATGGTGGCGCCCCACTGTTTGGATGGTAGCTATAGTAGGCATAGTTCGAAATGTCTATGCTGGCTAAGATTTATATCTTTATTTTCGAAATGATTTTCTCTACACTATGCACTAGTAATAATATCAAATGTTTCTTTTTAATGCGTATCAAGCATCTTTGACTATCATAAGGAGAAATCTCCTCCGATTCTGCGTTTGCATTGTGTGTGTGTGCAGGAGGCCTTATGGTAGTCTCATTTTTAAAAGCATTGTGAATTGATTTTTAAATATTTCGTTGTTTGTTTTTAAAAGATAAACTGTTTTTGTTGCTCACACCAGTCCCATGACTGATCCGGAGTTTATTGTTTCTTTCCTAAACTCTGGGTGCTCATTATTTTCTACACGAGCAGTCTAGAGTTTGGGTTTTTCAGATAGTCAGGTATAGTAGATTATCTAGAGTTAGTTCAGTATTTGGATCACACCAGTCTTGCTTGTCTTGGTGCATCGTTATTGGGAGTTCGAGCTATTGATGGATTGGTTCTTGGAGATGAAGTTGCAGTTCTCGGAGTTCTCTTTTGAAGACTATCTTAGAGTTATATTGTTCCGCTGCTAGATGTCATCTATTTTTCTTTTCCGCTGCTATTTTTATTGTATCATATCTCTGATGTATATTGATATCTATTGGATCATCTGTTGTATCAGATGTTGTATCAAAGCTGTATATCAATGTATTATTCTTTTATTCCGCTGTGTTGTTTACTTAATGTTGTTATAAGCTCCGGCGAATCGGATTTGAACGGTCGAATCTATGGCATTCGAATACGATATGAAGTATGGATGTCGATTTTTGAGCGGGCAAAATCCGTCTCGTTACATTTGGTATCAGAGCTATGCTTGAACTTTAGCTCAGGAGTATAACACGTTAAGTAGCTCATTAGAGATAAGGTGACGTATACCCTAGAATGAGTATCTCCTTAAGATATCTGTTTGAGTGCCTTAGTAAATTCTCTTGCTATCCATTGATAGTGAGTATGAGTGCAAGAAGAGAACGAGATAGGGGACAGGGCAATATGATTATAATTGGTCAATACCCTGCAACAGTGGAAACAACTTTCTTATCAATCTCCTTTGATTCGATTCCAATTTCTTTTTGATTGCTTCGTGACAGCTACAAGAAAAAGTTCGGTGCGGTGATGCTCTATAAATCGTTGTAGAAAATTCTTACTTCGTATTTCATCGGTTTCTTATCATTTTTTGATTTAAACCTTAATGAATATGAATTAGAAATTTTAAATAAATTGGAAATTTTAAATTGAGTTAAAATTGATTAACAGAATATGAAGCTAAATTTGAATTATATCGATAACACGATTTTGTTTAAAACCAAATTTTGAAAGTCTGTTGTAATTTCTTGGGTTGGTCGAAGTCTGAAGAGGGACAAATTGGTATATATTTTGAGATATTTCGACTTGAATTCGGAATCCATATCTTGTATTTGAGAAATTGTTGAGATTGAGTCTATCTCTGTGTTGTTTTCGTGCCTGCGAATTTCGAGGACGAAATTCTTTTAAGGGGGGAAGTTTGTAACGACCCTGGATTTTTATGAATTTAAATTGATAATTTAAATGAATTTTTGAATTAAAAATTGTAAAATTGATTTTTAAATGATTCGAGTTTCCCCGATTCAAATAGAAAATATATTAAGTCAAATTGATTTGAAAATTTGCATATATGTGTATATATGAGAATATATATATGTATATGTTGGATTTGAAAATATAATTTTAAATAAACGGGTCAAAGACTAATTATAATAATAACAATTAAAATATAAATTAGAAATACAAGACAATAAATGTCAAGATAAACAAACAAATAAATATAGATATATATATATATATTCCAGTTTACAATATGAAAACAAGACTTAAGAAAATATATATGTTAGTACAAACAAATAAAGTAAGTATGTAGGCTTTAGACATAAGTAAGAAGAGCAAAAAAAATGTGGTCAAACATGTATACTTACAAACTGATAAAACAAGACAAAGTAATATAAGTGTGTAAACTGAAAATAAACAATTATGCAGACAAAAAGAAAGATAAATAAAATATATTGTAAAGCAATGTACAAAGCAATATAGAAGTAAAAATACAAGATAGTAGGCAAATAAATATGCCTGTAGTGTTTTGAAATGCTAAAGACAAAACAAAGCAAAAGTATGTAGGCTGTAAACCAGAAAATAGGAAGTAGGACAAAGTACATATGCATTACATGTTTCCATCTCTATCAACCATACCTATAACTAAAAAATACTATCAATTGTACCAGCAAAGAAATAAATTGCAGCCAGCAAACTGCATAATCAACAAGTAAAAAAGCAAAAAAAATAAAAAATAGGTAGCCCGTAGAGTTTTAAAATGCAAAGCTATGAAACAAGCAATATGTATACAAGTATGTTAAAGCAAGATATCAGAGAGTTATCTTCAGCCATGAACTGATATTGTACAAAGTAACATCACTTAGTTGTACAAAATAAAAATAATATAATACCCTGTACAACTCTCCCTATTTATCAACCATCTTCATTTTAGTTCGACCATTATCTCAACCTAAAACAAATAAATAAATAAATCAAGTTAAAACAACAACAAACTAAATCAATACTTGGTTCAACTGCAACCTGATTCAAGATGCAAGAATCATCTCAGAAATCAAATCAATACAAGCCTGGAAAATATGCAAGTCAAATCAGTTTTCAAACTTGGATGTCATTTCCAGTTTTAAATTCCATCCTGTTCTTGTTTTTGATCTCTGTTTCCAAATATCAAGGTGAGCAAATCTTCTTTTTAAACTAGACTTCCTTGATTCTTTTATCTGTGAGTAAACTTAATAAAAAAAAGAGCTTTAAGTTTAATTTAACAGTAAGGAGATTCTGTGATCTTTTTGTATTATATATGTTTTAATTTTGTGAGCATGATCCTGTGTTGCCTATGCTTTTCTGTTTAATTGAAACAGGGAAATATTATTGTTCGAAACTCAAAGTTATTTGCTGCAAATACATGTTAAGTTTTAAATTTTTCAATCAAACAAGGTAGTTAAACTAAAACTAAGATTTTGTAAGCTGTTTAAAACATCTATGTAAAAGTATGCTACTGTAATATGACTTTACAGGTAGTCAAGTAATTTAATGATAAATTCAATTGTTATGAAATGCTAATTCAAATTTATATCATGAATTCTTACTGAACGATACGATTTTTAAAACTAAAATGAAGATTTTTAGTATAGGATTTCAAGAGTAGTTCGCATTTGAATAAAAATTGAATTTTTACCAATTTCTCCAAATTGAATCAGTAATAAATGGTGAAACTCGAATTGAAGCATGTGTAAACGATTGTGATCTCAAGAAAAATATACAATAATTTTTCTATTGCGTGAGATTTGGATGCGGGATCATAGTAGGGTTTTGGTAAGAATTTTTGGTCACGTCGGTTAGGTGCCGAGTTCGTCATCATTATATGATCGAGTCGCACTAAATTCCGATGGAAGGTTGCTCAACATGTCGTCTTCGTATGGGCGAAGTTTTGGCGTCTCTGGTGGCTTGAACGGTGACGGCGAGGCGTTTTACTGGAAGGGTTAGCTACAGTTTTTTTTGGGTGGAACTGCTATTTTTAGAACTCGAATTTTTGGAGGCCATTCGAGTTTAGTTTCCTGGTATTGGTGAGATTTGTGATTTGTCTGAAGCATTGGAGTTCGTCAGAGCTTGGACGCGCCGCCGTGCACGTGTACGTGCTAGTATGTGCACGTTGATTACAGGCAAAAGAAATGGGAAGAGAGGAAGAAAGAAAACTGGGAAGAGGAAAGAAGAAGGGAAAGGAAAGGGTGTGGGTCGGGAATAGATGGGCCGGGAAAGAAAATAAAAGGAAAAAGAAAAAAAATGAAATGTTTTAATAGCTTTAAATTGTTAAAGAATGTTATAAAGTGATTAAAAAAAAATTCAACAGAATTTAACTCGGGTTCTATTCTTGAGTGAATTAACTTAATAAAATCTTAAGTTGTTTGTTAAACAAAGCTTGGTATTAATGAAGTTAATGATGTTGAAAGGTTAAGTTAAAATTTGATCTTAATATTATTTGGTGAGAGGTTTGAAAATGTAAGATGATCAATAAATTTAAAGTGAAAGATAATCAAAAATGTAATTAATTTATAATTGTAATTAAATTAATTATTTTTGTAATTAAAATTTGATGTTGATAATCTTGTTTGTTTTTTTTAAATTAAGTATGTTAAATACTTAAAGGGATTTTCAAATTTAATTATTTTATAAATAAAGTCAAATTATAATTTAAAGGTAAAGGTTTTAACAATGTGATTTAGTATTTATAGTGAGTATATTTATCTTAAGTGGAATTAAGACTTTGATAATTCATGAAATAAATTAAAGATTAATTAAGTAATTTATTAATTAGAGTGGATTAAGTGGTTAGGAAAAATCACTTATTGTAATCAATTAAGAATAATTAATTAAATGGTAATTAATCAAATTAAGGGTTGATTAAATTGTCAAAGAATTAATTAAGGGAAATTAATTAAAGGATAATTGAATTTTTAAAGGTCAATTATTCAATAATAAAAGGTTGGTTTATTTAGTAAATGATTAAAGGACCATGAATCAAATAATTTGAAATCGATTAAAGTTAATTTATTATAATTGATGACCATCTGATCTAAATCAATCAGATAAGTATTTGAGTTCACTTATAGATATTTGAATTCTATTGATTGTCGAACTATTTGATATTCTGATAATGTGATGCTTTGTGATATACCCTGATTTGTGTTGTGATCTGTGATGTAATTTATTATCTATGATATATATATCTGTGATCTGTACGATAAGCGTTATAGTTTATTTCACTTATCAATTATATTTCCGTGTTTTAATCGGTGATGATTGAATAATGTTGCACTATTGTGTTAAACCCCTGGACCACACCATACACACACACAATTATGGATTTCATGAGGAAATCAGTTAAGTCGCAGATTTTGAAATAGTTTTGAATTTGATTTTTTTAAATTCAAATGTTTTGGAAATGGAATCGGAATAAATGTGAAAAGCTTTTGGAATGAAATTTCAAGATAAAAAATTATTTTTAAATTACTTGATTAAGTTTTGGAATTTAAATAATTTGATTTAAATTTGAATTCAAAATTAGGAATTGAATTTTGTAATTTGAAACTAGGGATTAACGATATTATACTAGTCATTATGAGTTAAACCATTTTTAAAGTATTATTTTTGGGAATTTGAATTAACCCAAAGATTGTAACTTGTATAAATGAAATAGAGTTTTTTTCGAAATAAGACTGTTGTTTCTAAATGATAAAAAGCTTTCATAGGAGAAACGAATTTCAAATTATATAAAAAGATTTCAAGTTTAAACTGAAATAGTTTACCAAGTTATTGATGGATATTTGGAAATGAATTTTGAAAGCGAACATTTGGGAACGGTTTGAAAGCTATAAGATAAATCTTTAATTTAAAGATTTTAAACGAGTTAATCCAAATGAAATAGAAATTGTTTTGAAATCCGTAAATGGAATTTTGTGAAATAAATCTTTTGTTTAAAAGATTTGAAATGGTATTTGGTTTAAACCATTTGAAAGAAAGTTTTGAATTATTAAGTTGTGACTTAATTGAAATCCCATATCCATATGTTTTAAATGTTTTCGCTCACTATTCGGTTTAGCCGGGAAAGGACCTTTGTGTCGTATAACCCATTCCGAATATGTGATTTGACGTTATGGATAGCATTTGGAGACCGGTGATGAAGACCGGGTATTTGCGAAAGCGATAGGATGACCTATCGATTGTTTCTACACCGAGTCATGCCGGTATAGAAACTCCCTAAGTGATGGGAAATCCGATCGGGATTGTGAATATCCGGATTGCAAGGACTTCTTTGAAAGTGCCTTCGGTTCTGTTCAAACCCAGAACAGACTTGTATGGATTGTTATGTCTGACATTACAATTTGAGATATAAAGCTGATTTCTTTCAAATATATTTCTGTTGGTGGCGGAGAATTTATTCTCTTAGCTTAACACCCTTCTCTGAGACGTACGAGCTCAGAGGTTATGTAGTTGAAGGTTATTAGCAATATATTCCCAATTTGGTAATGTGACATGCTGAGTGTTGCTGTGAAATGATCATTGTGTTGATCATTTGTGATAAGATCATTTGTTTGATCGTTTATCTTTGTGATCATTTCTATGATCATTTGTTGACCCAAAGCACAGCTTTTGTATAAAGCATGGCTTTGTGGACGTGACTTCGTCGAGCCTCACACCTCGGAATGGTCAAAACAGGAAAGATGCAGCAAGGTTATGAGGGGTAGCTCCCTTTAGGGTATGTGCGTTTCCTTCTGGAAAAGGGTGGTATCATGGTATGGAGCCCATATACTTACTCATCTTGAAACACTTATTATTTTGGTGTGATGTTGATTACGAGCGCTCGGTTAAAGGTCCCAAAGGACCGGGGGATGGCATACTCGTGTCAGTAGTTACCCAGTTATGGGTAACCCGGCCTTGTGTTGGCAGAGATCCGGTTTGGTTCTCGGGGACGTCCTTCCAAAGGCGTTCTCATGTGGCAATGGGAAGTTCCTTGGCCTGACCATTCGTTGGAAATCCAAAGAAACAATACGATCTTGTACGGTATTAGTTGTAGAACCTATCATTCACTTATGGTGGCGCCCCACTGTTTGGATGGTAGCTATAGTAGGCATAGTTCGAAATGTCTATGCTGGCTAAGATTTATATCTTTATTTTCGAAATGATTTTCTCTACACTATGCACTAGTAATAATATCAAATGTTTCTTTTTAATGCGTATCAAGCATCTTTGACTATCATAAGGAGAAATCTCCTCCGATTCTGCGTTTGCATTGTGTGTGTGTACGGGAGGCCTTATGGTAGTCTCATTTTTAAAAGCATTGCGAATTGATTTTTAAATATTTTATTGTTTGTTTTTAAAAGATAAACTATTTTTGTTGCTCACACCAGTCCCATAACTGATCCGGAGTTTATTGTTTCTTTCCTAAACTCTGGGTGCTCATTATTTTCTACACGAGCAGTCTAGAGTTTGGGTTTTTCAGATAGTCAGGTATAGTAGATTATCTAGAGTTAGTTCAGTATTTGGATCACACCAGTCTTGCTTGTCTTGGTGCATCGTTATTGGGAGTTCGAGCTATTGATGGATTGGTTCTTGGAGATGAAGTTGCAGTTCTCGGAGTTCTCTTTTGAAGACTATCTTAGAGTTATATTGTTCCGCTGCTAGATGTCATCTATTTTTCTTTTCCGCTGCTATTTTTATTGTATCATATCTCTGATGTATATTGATATCTATTGGATCATCTGTTGTATCAGATGTTGTATCAAAGCTGTATATCAATGTATTATTCTTTTATTCCGCTGTGTTGTTTACTTAATGTTGTTATAAGCTCCGGCGAATTGGATTTGAACGGTCGAATCTATGGCATTCGAATACGATATGAAGTATGGATGTCGATTTTCGAGCGGGCAAAATCTGTCTCGTTACATAGCAGCTACTACTGCCCACCTCGAGCCACACCCCCAAATCAAAAAAATCAAAAGTGGCCACCGAATCAATCCATAAGTCATAGTATAATATCGAAGGGATGTGTCCGATCCGAAGAATGACCTCATTGGCCCGAGATCGCTCCTGTTTTAGCACCTTATGCCAACTTACGTGAGTTGGGTCCACGTATATACCTCATAGGAACGTCGCCACCATCCTACTTCATTCTGGAATCTCCACCGCGTACATGGTTGTTAAAGTGGTTTTCAAAGTTGGCAGAGAGTATGACAACTTCCGATCCCGGTCTCTTTAACAACCAAACATTATTATAACCCATGGATATTTATTTCAAAATCATTTATACTTCCAAAACCAAACTAGCATATCCATTCAAAATCATATCATTTCATTCAAACTAGTATATACTTTCAAAACCATGTCACAATAGTATCATTTCCATTTCAAAACTAATTCAATAATATATCATTTAAATAAAACCCAAATTTCCTAATTATTGAATATTTCCTTCAATTTATTAAACTTGAAATATTCCTTTAAATTATCATAGCATTTTGGAAATGTTACCTTAAGGAACCATAGCATTTTTGGAATGTAATACTTTCTACTTTAACATTTTATATAATCAAAGTATTTATATGCTTACAAATTTAACATGGTCATTTTATCATAGCCTTATAGTTAAATATACTTTGTTGCCGTAATATCCAATTTAAAGCTGAAATCCTTGTGTTAAGTTAAAAGTACCTTATTAACTCACATTATTATTACAATAAAGGAACTTTATTATTTTAATCATTTAAAATATGCCATTTACATAAATTAAAACTTGAATATCAAATGTACATTATCAACTTACATTTTATTATTTCAGTAAGTAACATTTATCATTTTAACCAATTTAAAATACACCATTACATCGATTAAAACCTACATGTCAAATGTACGTTTTAACTTACATTTATTATAATAAAGAGCATTTTTCATTTTAATCAATATTACACTAACTAAAACTTTACTTGTTTCTTTCATTAATTAAAACCTTACATGTTTCTTTTATTAGTTAGAACTTTACACGTTTCTTTCATTAATTAAAACTTTACATATTTCTTTCGTTTTTGTTATTATAGTACAAACATTTATTATATTAATCAATTAAAATATAAATTAAACTTACATCTCACATGTATGTTTAACTTACATTTTTCCATTTTAAAGTCATAACTATTTATCTTACAAAACATAACATTTCACAAAAGAATATTTATCATAGTTAATATAACAATCAAATTCTTTACAAATTTATTCATTTAGACATCAATTCAACTATGATTCCAAGTTAAATAAACTTATTACAAAATGTCCCATAAAAATGTATTTCATTTTATTTATTCAAAACTACATTTATTTATTATACAAAATATGTCCATTTCAAGAAATAACCTTTACTAAAATTACTAGGTTAGATTTAAGATTCCAAATTAAATTGAACTTAACTATTAAGTTATTTATCATAAATAAGACTCTTTAAATTCCATTTAAAAGCAATTAACTTATAAAAAGAATTAACTTATAGAAAAACAATATTTCATTACACTTTGAAGCATTAAATCAAATTAAGTTAAAAATTTCATATATTTATAATTCAAAAATACTTAATAACTTTCAGAAAATATTTAAAATTCTTAATAAATTTTTAGGAAAATATAATTTAAAAATATAACCATGGTTTTGTATAATATTTTCTAACCAAGGTCAAGTGATACAGATATGTATCATTTCAATCTGTAGTTTAAAAAGAAAAATCCAGGTTCTATCATTTCAAAGCCGCAATCCCAAGTAAAATAAATACAATAAAAATCACTCGAGCTTATCATTTCAGCCCATAATGATTTTTCCTTATTCTAAAGTCCGTTCAGGTATGTATCATTTCAACCCATAGTGATTGGGAACTTGCAGCGGTGATTAACAAAAATAAAATAACAGTATACATATAATATCATAACAAATGATGTAACAAATATATAAATGGCATTTATCATCATGTAATCACAACACATGCATATATGAATGACATATCAATGTCTACAGATTCACTTGTCGTTTTTTCACAAAAATATAAGTATATATGTCTAGAGTGATAAAAACTCACCTTTTTTAAACTAGAATCGACAAATTCAGAAGAAAAAAATCCAAACCCCGCAAAGCACGAAAAAGCACGACAAAGCACAATGTAAACTTGAGTGGATGAAGAGTCAGATCCAAATCTTGTATGCAAACAAATATTACATACATAAGAATATGATTCAATAAAAACAATAGATGTCAAAACAATGGAAAAATAAATGAATCAAAGTGACATAACTTGCCTTAATCAATCAATGGCTTGGCTACACCACATACGTGTTCAACCATCATCTTATATTGCTTGGTCATGATGGTTAGAGGTGTGCTAGAGGCCAGAGGCCAAGTATAAGCATGAAGAACAAAGAAGAAACAAAAAGAGAAAAAGAAAGAAGAGGAAGAGAAGCCATGGATCTAGAGCTTAGAAGCCATGGATCTAGAGCTTGAATATAATTTTCTTTCACGCAAATGATAACGAGAAGTTTTGGGAAGTTTTTATGTGTGATAGGCAAGAGATATTCATGGCTAGATTAAAGGAATGAACGACTAAGGTAAGTAATAAAGAGGCTATGCAATAAAAGACAAGATTTTGAATGGTTTGGAAAATAAAATGGCAACAAATACTTGATGTATTTAATAAATTTTTTTTTCTTCAAGAGATGAAATGAGGAATGGAATAAAATGAGATATGTTTGAGGAGTTTTGTACGTGAATGATAGAAGGAAACACACAACTATCTAAAAAAACAGCTAAGGAGTAGTTATGAATACTAGGGAAACGGAAAGGCATAAGTTAAGGAGGAAGAAACTTACAATATATTTTATTTTTAAATGAAAACGAAAAAAATGAGAGATGGAAATAATTGTTTTGTACGTGAATTTTCAACTTGATATGCAAGGCTATGAGTAGAGTTATTCATGGCTAGGAATGAGGAGGAAACAGCTAGAAAATAATAAAGGCCATGCAAATGAAAAACGCAAGAGTTTAAATAATGAAACGTATGCCTCTTAAATTTCTTCAAGCCATTTATTTGCATACATTTCTTTCTAGAAATGAAATGTGAAGTAAACGTGTACGTGAATTATGAAGTGGAGTGGATGCCAAGAAAAGATTTAAACGGCCAAAGAGGAGTAAATGATAGAAAAACAAATAGGCTAGGAAACAAAAGGCAAGAAATAAGGAGAAAGAAACACACACACAGACACACACATATACATACATACATACATACATACATACATACATACATACATATATTATTCTTGAATGCAATTGAAAAGGGGATATTTTGAGATTTTTATACGTGATTGATAAGAGAAATTCACGGCTACGAATGGTGAATGGCTAGGGTAGGTAATAAAGAGGGCAGGTAAATAAAAAGGCAAGCGTCAAAGAAATGTAACGCATGTCTCCTTGATTTCTTCCAAGCCTTTTATGAAAAGATACACACACAAGTAAAATCCAATAAATAATGTTTAGATAAACAAAATAGAAAAATAAAATAAAATAACATAGAAAATAAGAATATAGAAATGCACCTAGAAAACTAGAAACTGAAATATGGAAAATATGTAACATCCCAAAAGTTTATCAATTTAAATTAGTAATATATTTAAACTTTTGGGATTTAATTTGAAATTAAATTGAAAAGTCTCAAACAAATAAAATAAGTGATAATCATATGTAAATAAATTCCAATTTCTTTTGAGTTTAAAATTTTGAAATAATGAATGTTTTATAAAGTCATTTGAATTTAAAATTTTATACATATATGTATATTGCATATATGGATAGAATTGAATATATATTGAAATTGAATTTAAATTGTTCAAGATATATGTGAATATATAAATAGACATAAATGGATTTTTATAAATCAAGTGGTTTGGAATTTGAATCTAAATTTAAAGTAAATGTTTTTTTAAGAAATAAGTGGCTTTCAAAATCATTAAGGAGTAATGTATATAATGTAAATATTGGTCAAAGCAATTCTTTTAACATTATACACACACACAAATGAATAAGGGGTGTACTCATTTATAAAGTGAATATGATATAAAAATTTATAAAAAATTCTTTTGTCTTGTAAAATTACAAATTCTAAACATACACAAAGGAGATGGAGTAAAGAAATTAACATTCATTGAGATCTCATGATTATTTTTTACAAATGGCATTCAATATCATTGTTTTAATAAAATAATAAGATTTAAAAATCATAGAAAACTTTTCAGCTTCCATTTTCAAATTATTTAGCCTCCCAAATCTCTAAAAGTACAGTAACAAAAGATTGAGCATTTCAAACTCCAACACCCAAAGGAAAAAACATAGAAAAAATCAAAAAAGACGAAACATTTCTTCAATTCAGAAGTAAAAAATTTAAATCTAAAGATCTTCTTAAAACATCAAGCTGTAGTTTATGTTTCCATCTCTCAGGTAAATTTTAAGACTTTATAGTTTATTGGATTTGTAGTTTTAAAATCAAGTTTTAACACCAATTCAAAACTGCAGATTAATTAAACAGAACTTCAGTTTTTGGCCGGGAAACAGTGCAAGATTTCTGAAATAATTTAAGGCAAGTAAATTTCTTTTTAAAATTTGAATTTGAAGTTGTAATCAGTAATGAAGAAAGAATTTAAACCATGGTATTAATCAGTTGTAGGAAGAAATCAAGATCAAAGATTAAACCCATTTCTGGACTTCAAGTAGCAGGAAAAAAAAGCTTTCTCTGTTGTATTAAAAAGATTCAAACTGTAAGTAAATTAAGTATCGTTATTTATTGATGAATTAAGTGAACAAATACAACAAAGATTAAGCAAATATTTTTTATTTACAACTTGCAGATCTAAACTTCAAAAATTAAAGTAGGAAACCCAGGCTTCATCCTTCTTTTGAAAACTGTCAGGAACTTTCTGTCTTCAGGAAAAAGTGAGTAAACCTTTAATCTATTCAATCATTTGTTGTTGTATGAATGCCTGAATGATGTTAAAGACTTTTTTATGTGAACAAGTTTGTGTGCTTGTGTTTTCTTTTGCCTGGAATGTTAAGATCAGGATTTTGTTTCCTGTTCTTATGTTCCTTTAAGTCTCTGGTTTACAAAATGAAACCATGCTAGATTCAATATCTTTCCATCTGTTCCCTTTTGGAATTGAAGTCTAAAAAACTAACTAAAGTGTTGTTTGATCATACAGTATGTTGTTATAATAAGTCAAAGCAGGCAATATGATATTTTTCCTGAAAACTGTGAAAACACAGTCACATTTAAGTCTCTGGTTTATAGAGCAAATCATACTAAATTCAAGATCTCTCTCTATTCTTCTCTGAAATTAAGTCTAAACAAATTAAAGTATTGTTTTAACCCTGCATTATGTTTCAGTAATAAATCAAAGCAATGCTATATAGTTTTTTTTTTTCTGAAAACCGTAAAAGACATAGTCATAATTCGAATAAGGTAAAAATTCGAATCTCATGAATTTTGTTTTCAGTAATTCTATCTGAATCCCCTTAAAAATGATGATTTTTTTTAGAAAGTAAAATTTAAATTTTTCATTAAGTTTTCATTGAGATATTTGGGTTGATCAGAAAAATGAATTTTTGTCAAATTCTGGTGATCTAAGCGTTTGTGGGCCTCGAGTTCGTCGTCACAAATAGTGTGAGTGTTTGAGATCACCAAAAAAATACAAGATGAATTTATAAATCTTTGGATTGTTAATTCGAGATTGAATTAGAGTTAAATAACCCATTTCTGCTCGCATTTGAAATGATGGTGCTGCGCCATCGATGGGTGATCGGACTTCGTGCCACCGGTGCCAATTGCGGCGTCGTGCGTTGACGGATCTTTGGTCGAATTTTGGCGACCGCTGACGGCCAGAGGAGGGAGGCGAGGCCATTTTCTGGTGATGGGTTTTTTATGGAGTACGGGTCGAAGAGCTCGATTTCGATCGTGGCAAAAGTTCATGCTTTGGGGTGGCTTGATGGGTCGAGAACGTCGTCATCGACCTAATGACGGTCGTAACTTCGGCCAGTGATGATCGGGACGGTGTGCAACGTGCACACGATCTCGTGTATCAGCAGTTTGTTTTGGGGGGAGATGACGTTTGACTCGAAGCACTACTCGGTGGTTTTAGGGAGAAGGCTCGAAGTCAAGATTGTGTCGTTTTGGCATTGCACCGGGTCGCTTAAAAAACTTAAACAATTTTCTGTAATTTTTTTTACTCGGGTTAATTTGGATAGAAACTCGAAGCAGAGGGGCATTTTTCTCGGGGACAACTCGAGACGGCCTCGGGTTGGCCACGAAAACAACTAACTCCAGTTTGAAAATTTTGAAAACTTAAGTTTAAACAATTTTATAAAGCATTACTTATAAAATAAAGATAGTTGTTAATGGAAGGAGAAGTAAATAGTATTGAAATGATTTTTGAAATTAATGAAATTCAAAGGATATTACAAATTTATATTTTTAAAATAAAATTGTTTTACATTTAACTTAATAAAATTTGGGAAGTAAATCAAATATTCAAGTATCAACTTAAAACCAAATTTATTTAGAATGATGAAATAGTAATTAACAATTAATGTTCTATAATTAATTTATAATTAAAAGTTAATTAATTAAAGAATAGTTAATTAATGAAATTAATTTAAATTTAATTAAGAATTAATAAATTAAGATAATTAATTAAAGAATAATTAATTAGTAAAGTTAATTAAAATTTAATTAATATTTAGTTAAGTAAAATAAATCATTGATTTAGAATAATTAATAAAGATAATTATATGGTTAATTCACTTAAATCATTTCACCTAAATTGAAGATGATTGACTATCATCAAATGTTGTGCACTGGATTGACATTTCTATTGTGATACTGTGTGATTTGATTGCTCTGTGCTGAACTGTGATTTGTGATTTGTTCCTATATGTATATGAAATCCCCTTTTAAACTTCGATGCGACAGGGAGTCGGATTTCAGTTAGTTATCCTAAACCCACATCGAACCCTGAATGTGAATCCTTGTAATTGATACACTCACCTGTTTTTAAATTAAGCGTTGACTATTCGAATTAGCCGGGAGATGACCTTTGTGTCATATAACCCATTCTGAATAATGATTTGATGAAATGAATAGCATTTGAAGACAGTGATGAAGATCGGGTGTCTTCGAGAACTATAGGATAACCTATCGATTGTCTCTGCAATGAGTTGCTCTGGTATAGAGATCTCCACATGTGATGGGGAGTCCGATCGGGATTGGGGATACCCGGATTGGCAAGGGCTTCTTCCTTTATTGGACGAAGTGCCTTCGGTTCTGTTCGAACCCGAAACGGACTTGTATGGTTATGTGTCTGACACTACACTTTGAGATAAAGCAGATTTCTTTCAAATACATATCTGTTGGTGGCGGAGAATTTATTCTCATAGCTTAACACCCTTCTCTGAGACGTACGAGCTCAGAGGTTATGTAGTTGAAGGTTATCAGCGTTATACTCCCAATTTGGTAGTGGGGCATGCTAAGTGCTGCTGTGTATGGATGATCATTTTTTTATCATTTATGATCAAAGCATGGCTTTCGTGTAAAGCGTAGCTTTGTGGACGAGACCTCAACGGACCTCACACCCCGGAAATGGTCGAAACAGGAAAGATGCGGCAAGGTTATAAGGGTTGCACCCTTTAGGGTATGTCATTTCCTTTTGGAAAAAGGTAGTATCATGGTATGGAGCCCAGATACTTTACCTATGTGGTTACTGCAATCTCATTTACTGTGTGTGTAACATTCCTGAATTTTGAACAAGATAATTTGACAATTTATTTAATTTTTGGAATTAAATTATGGAATTTTTGTAGTTAATTTTTTTTTTTTAGAATTAAAAGTTGAATCAATTGGAAGATTTACAGAATAAATAATAATATGCATTTTTAGATTGAATTTGGAATTTAAAAGATTTGAGATTTTATTGTGAATTTAATTATGAAAGTTTAAAAAAAATAAGTGTTTGTTAATAAGTTGAACATCTTAAGTTTATAAATATAGATGTATTGAAAATAAATACAATATAAAGTTATGTTTAAAACTATTTAAATTGTTTAAAGATGAACATAAGTATTTAACTTAAAACAAAGGTTAAAACAAAGAAAACATGTATACAAATGTAAACATATACATACATGCACATGGGTTTGGAGTGAAGAGATTAACAAAACTTTATATCATGATGATTTCTAACAAGTGGCCTTCAATGCAATTAATTAAATAAAAAAAAATTACAAAAACCCTTCCATTTTCCCATATGCAATTATGCAACTTTCCAACAAATCTGAAAAAATAGTAGAAAAAGATTTGGCTTCACATCTTTCAAAGCCATAAAGCTGTTCAAAACATAAGATAAGAAGAAAAAAAACAATTCAGTTTGAACTCAAAATAAAAGAAAAACCCAAATCGCATTTTCACAAACCATATACAAGTCTGCATCTCCCATTTTCAAATCTGCAACCATGAAAATCTCATTTTCAAATAAGACTGTAGCTCCTCTTTTCAAATCCAAAATACTATCTGCATTTCAATTCAAACAAGATCATCTCAAAGCAAATCTGGGATTTAGTCTCTGCTTCCTGAAGAAAAGAAAAAAAGATAAGTAAATTTCTTTAAAAGCTTTTAATTTTATATTGATAATCAGTAAATAAAACAAACATTTAAAACAACTTTATTTAATAAATTGCAGGAAGAAATCAAGATCAAAGAAGTTTAAAACCCTTTCTGGTTTTAACTGCAGAGAAGCTTTCTCAGTTGTATGGAAATTTAAACTGTAAGTAAAATCAAATATGTTTGTAATTGTTGAAGTAAATACAATAGAAAGTAAGCAAGGTTTCTTCTTACAATTTACAGATATAAAAACTCCAAGATTTAAAGAAGGAAAACAAAAGAAAAAAATATACACAGGCTCAAAAAGAAATTCTTCTCTTCCTTCCTCTGTTCTTGTTTCTGCTGCCAATACCCAGGTGAGCAAACTTGAAAATCTTCCCTTTGAATCTGATATCTATGAATCTGTGAATTGCTTTGTTGTGCTTGCTTGTTGATATTGGATTGCTGCATGTGTTTGTTTGGGAACAAGTATATTGTTCTTGGTTCACAGTTTTGAAAATTTTAAGAAAAGGACCTATATCTTCTTGTTTAAACAAATTCAAAGCCCTGAGTACTGAAAGTAGATGTTTTGTGATATTGTAAAGTCATACCAAAAAAAAAAAAAATTCCAGAAGCAAATATTTAGTATTTAAACAAAAATAGGAAGTAACAAGGAAGACCAAAATACCCAGATCTAATTAAATCAAAACAAATCTGGTCTCTGTTCTTTTGGAATCCAGGTGAACAAATCTTATTTTTAAAACCAGGTTTCTTTTAAAAAGTGAGTAACACTTAATTTAAAGTAAATTAAGTAGGATTGCTTGCTTGATTTTCTTGTAAGTTAAATATTTGTACATGTTTTCATTTTTTTCCTGCCTGTGCATATATGAATGCAATGCATGTATTGATTTCAGGGTTCTGATAGCTATAGTTTAAGATAAAATTTGATAAATAGTTTTCTTGCATTAATCTGGTTGTTATTAGGAATTAGAATTTGGAAGGAATTGGTTTATTTCCTGATGAAATAAATTTTTAAGCCTATATAAGTTGTTTAGTTTTCTGTGATGTCTGGAAAAAAATAAAACACAAACTAAATTCTGTTAAAATTGGGAAACATAGGTACCATGAGTTAATGTTCAGATTTACTTATTGAATCATTAAGTGGATGCAAGAATTTTAGATCAAAGATTAAGTACAGTGTTAAGAAAATAAAATGCAGTTCATGTGAACTGTATTTTACAATTTTATCAAAATCAATTGATCTTTGCTTTTAAATGGAGTGAATTGTTTTCTGGAAGTAGTTTATAAATCATAGATCACAAGAAAATCATTAAATTGATTTACAATTCAAAATTTAGTTGTAATTTTGGTAATTACAGTAAGAACCCTAGTTTACTGGGTTAAAAATATTTGGGTGCTGCGACTTCAAGGATGCATCGAGTTCAAAGATTTTTGGTGTGGCAGTAGATGGTGGGTTGATGAATTAGTCGCCGGAGTATGGTGTGAAATGGTGATCGGAGATAATAGGATTGGGTGTTGACAGGTTTATCACTGCAGTGGGTATAGGCTGTTACAGGTTTAGTTAAAAACTTGAATTCACATTCAAGTAGAAATTCTGGATTCTTGAGTGTTGAAGTGTTTTGTTGGGAATTGTGGTTGTAGGGGATGGCCAGAGAAGATGGTCAGAGATGGCCTGAGATGGGTACGTGGTGCACAGTGATGGTGTTGTGCAGAGTTTGATGTTTCTGGGTTGCAGGGTTTTTGTCTCGGGTAATTTGATAAATTACTCGAAGCAGAGAGGCAAATAACTCGGAGTAACAGGGGAAATAACTCGAAGTAAATAGGGGAGTTCAGTGTGAATATGCTCAGGTTTTAACAACAGAACAGTTCTGTTTTAGAATTTTAAAATTTAAAGTTTTAATTAATCTGGAAATGTAAACTCAAAATTTAAACTTGAATCTTAAGTTGAATTCAAATACTTTGAATTCTGATAATTGATAACATGTGAGTGCAGAGATTCAAATTTTATTGGAAATATAAAAATATAAAAGAAGAGGAACAGGGAACCTGTTCCAGATTTTTAAAGTTGAATCAAAGTGCAAATTATATTGAGACTTTGGATTTTGAAAACTGAGTTTAATAATGAATTTAAATAAGTTTAAATTCTGTTCTTTTGAAATTATTTAAATTCTGGAAATTTTCAAAGTTTAAGATTTTTAATAAAACAGAAACTGTTTCTGTTTAATGTGAAGATAAGTTTAAATATATTTTTTTAGGGTGGAGATTTAAACTGAGTTTTAGTTTGAATTTGAAAATGAATTCAAATTTTAATTGTCTGAAATTTGAAACCCTATTGTGTTTTTAAATTTAAATTTGATTTGAAAATCTCAAGTATAAATGCATATGTGATTTGTATTTGGAATGGAAGGTTAAGTATTTAATTTAGGAATTCAAACTGAATTAAAAACTGAGATTTAAATCTGGATTTAAATTTTTTTTAAACTTCAGTTTTAAAGTAAAGAATTTAAATTTAAATTGCTTTCAAATGATTTACATTTGAATTGAAGGTGAAATTGTAGGAAGAGTTTTAAAGAGTTTAAACTAAATTGAAAATGGAAGTTATATTTCAGTTTTGAGATTTTAAAGCAATTTTTTAATTTATTTGAATTCAAGTTGAATTGAAATCTAAATTGTTTTAAACTTATTAATAAAGAATATGTTTCTTTTAAACATATAAGATTAAGTTGTGTATTGTTTTAAACTCTTATTTAAGACAAATTTGAGTCTTGAGTTTAAAGAAAATGTTAAATGGAATTTAATGTAAATTTAAAAACATTTTGTTTTTAAATGCATAATTTAAATAAGGAATGTTTATCTAAAGATAAAGAAAAGTATAATGATCTGTAATTCATTTAATTATTAAGGTAGTACAAATGGATAATTAATATAATTAATTAATTAATGAAATGGATAATTAATTAAAGTAATTAAGGGTTTTAATTTGATTAATTAAAGTTTAAGATTAATTTTTCTTAGAATAATTAATTTGTAATTAAGAAATCATTATTGAATGATATTAGATTTCAAATTAATAATTGAAGATTTATTAATTGAATAAATATGGATAGTTAATTAATTAGGAATAATAAATGAAAGTAATCATGTAGGTAATAAATTTAAAACCGCCCAGTTTATTCATCTTAATTGTAGATGCTGATTGTTATTGAATGTTGTGTGATGGATTGATATATTTGGTATGTGATGTGATGCTATGTGATACTTTGTGCTGATTTGCTATATTTGTGATGAATATATTGTTGTATGAATATGAAACCCTTTGACCCGTAAAACGACATTTGAATTTCGATGCGACAGGGAGTCGGATTCCAGCTGGTTATCCGAAACCCACATCGAATCATATTAGTGAATTTTTGTGATTGATAATTTACTTTATCTATGAATCTATGAATATAGATAAGCGTTATGGGTTATACCGCTTATCTTTATGATTGAATCTGTGATGTTGATGTTGTGCACTATTGTGTTGAACCCCTAGACCACACTTATACACACACAAATATGGATTGCACGTGGAAATGGGTTAAGTCACAGATTTTGAAATTGTTTTAAAATTTGAATTTTTGAATCCAAAATAGTTTTGGAATTAGAATTGAAGTTTTTGAAAAAAATGAATTTCAAAAAAAAATAAAAGTTATGTGAATAACTTAATTGAGTTTTGAAATTTAAATAATTTGAGTTAAATTTGAATTCAATAATTGAATTGAATTCTATGATTTGGAAACTAGGGTTTTAAAAAGTTATCCAACTTATAAATGGATTTATATGGGGTTTTAAACCATTTTAAAAGGTGATGTTTTGGAATTTAAATTTAAACCAAGATTTCAACTTGTATAAATCGGACTTTTCTGAAACGAAAACTATTGTTTTCAAATAATAGAAGCTTTCATATAAGAAATGGTTTTCCAATGTGTGTTAAAAGGAATTCAAGTTTTGAAATGAAAATGGTTTTCCAAGTTATAAATAAATCTTTGGACGTGTTTTGAAAGCTATAAATTAAATCTTTAATTTAAAGATTTATTGAGTTAATCCAATTGGAATGGAAGTTGTTTTGAATCTATGAATAGATCTTTGTGAAACTAGGTGAAACTTTGTGAAATAAATCTTTTTGTTTAAAGATTTAAAATGGTAATTTGTTTAACCATTTGAAAGAAAAGTTTTGGATTTTATAAGTTGTGACTTAACTAAAATCCCATATCCATATGTTTTAAAATATGGCGCTCATTATTCGGTTTAGCCGGGAGAGGACCTAGTGTCATATAGCCCATTCCGAATAGTGATACGACGTTATGGATAGCAATTGAAGACCGGTGGTGAAGACCGGATATTTCCGAAAACAAAAGGGTAACTCGTCGATTGTCTCTGCACTGGCTGATCCCCGGTATAGAGATCTCCATATGTGATGGGAAGTCCGGACGTGATTAGGGATTATCCGGATTTGCAAGGGCTTCTTCGGAAGTGCCTTCGGTTCTGTTCGAACCCGGAACAGACTTGTATGGTTGTATGTCCGACATTACACTTTGAGATGTTAACTGATTTCTATCAAATACATTTCTGCCTGGTGGCGGAGAATTTATTCTCTCAGCTTAACACCCTTCTCTGAGACGTACGAGCTCAGAGGTTATGTAGTTGATATTTATCAGTGATATTCCCAATTTGGTAATGTGGCATGCTGAGTGCTGCTGTGTGATGATCATTGGTTGATCATTTGTGATATGATCATTTGTTTGATCATTTATCTTTGTGATCATTGCTTTGGTCATCTGTTGACCCAAAGCATGGCTTTGTGCCAAAGCGTAGCTTTGTGGACGAGACTGCATCAGGACCTCACTCCTCGGAAATGGTCGAAATAGGAAAGATGCGGCAAGGTTATGAGGGTCGCTCCCTTTAGGGTATGTCATTCCCTTCTGGTAAAGGGTGGTATCAGGTATGGAGCCCTGGTATTTAACCTATGTGGTTGCTCCAATCTCATTTACTGTGTGGTTGTTGCTTTGAGGCGCCTCGGATAAAGGTCCCAAAGGACCGGGGGATGGCATATTCATGTAGTAGTTACCTAGTTACAGAGGTAACCCGGCCTTGTGTTGGCAGAGATCTAACCGTAACGTTAGTTTCTCGGGACGTCCCACCAGAGGCGATCCCATGTGGCAGTAGGAAGTTCCTTAGCCTGACCATTTGTTAGAAATCCATTCATCCAATACGTGCCTTGTACGGTTTTAGTTGTAGAACCTGCCATTTAACATGGCAGCTATAGTAGGCATAGTATCATGGTACCTATGCTGGCTAGGATTTATATTATACTTTCGAAAGATTTTCCACTATGCACTAGTAATAATATCAAAGGATTTTTCTCATAGTAAGCATGCTTGACTATCATAAGGAGAAATCTCCCCCATGTGTGCGTTTGCATTGTGTGTGTGCCGGGAGGCCTTTTGGTAGTTTCATTTTCTAAAAAGCATTGCGGATTTCAAATTTAAATTCTTTTGTTTGTTTTAAAAGACCAAATATTTTTGTTTGTTCACACCAGTCCCATGACTGACCTGGAGTTTATTGTTCCTTTCCTAAACTCTGGGTGCCCACTATTTTCCCACACGGGCAGTCTAGAGTTGGGGCTTTCAGATAATCTATAGTAGGTGTAGATTCGATAGCTTTCAGCCTTAGGATTTGGCAATCGCATTTTGGATCGAGTTGCTTCTCTTCATCTTGATTTGGGAGTCCTCGCTATTTCTGGATTGATGCCTTGGAGATGGAGTTACAGCTGGAGTTCTTTCTTGAAGCTACATTGGAGATTTTGTTCCGCTGCTAGTGTTATCTTTTATTTCCGCTGCTATTCTTTGTAACTCTGATGTATATTGATGTTCATTGTATCATTCTGTTGTATCAGATATTGTATCAAATGTTGTACATTGATATATGTTATTCATTTCTTCCGCTGTGTTGTACTTAATGTGTTATAAGCTCCGGCGACTCGAATTTGAACGGTCGAATCTGCGGCATTCGAGTACAATGTAAAGTATGGATGTCGATTTTCGAACGCGAAAAATTCGAATCGTTACACTTGGTATCAGAGCTGAAGGTTAAAACTTTAGCTCAGGAGTATAACACATTAAGTAACTCATTAGAGATAGGGTGAAGTAAACCTTAGAATGAGTATATCCCTGAGATATCCGTTCGAATGCCTCAGTAAATTCTCTTACTATCCACTGATAGTGAGTATGAGTGCGAGAAGAGAATGAGATAGGGGACAGGGGAGTACCACTACAAATGGTCAATACCCTGCAACAGTGGGAATATCTTTTCTCTATCAATCTCCTTTGATTCAATTTCGAATTCTTTTGATTGCTTCGTGACTGCTCCAGAAAGAAGTTTCGGTGTGATGATGGCCATACGTATTGTTGTAGGAAATTCTTACTTCGTATCATCATCGGTTTCTTATCCACTTTTCGATCTAAACTCTAATGAATTTGAAATTGAAAATATTAAATAAATTGGAAATTTTAAATTAGTAAATTGGTTAACTAATATGAAGATTTGATCCATCTATCTATTCTCTGGGATCCGATATATTCTACGAACGATTAGTATCTCTTCGAACTAGTCAATGCCCTTGCATATTCGTAGACCGATGGACCCAAATATCTTGTGTAATATTATATGAGATTGTTCTCATATCTATCGTTGATATTCTTATTTGGTAAGCCAAATGCAGAATAGTTAATCGGCCTGATTTATGAGTCGATTATCTATCCTTGTGTATCTATCCATCATTGGTTGTCTTCCTACTTTCAAATTTCGAGGATGAAATTTTCTTAAGGGGGGAAGTCTGTAACATTCCTGAATTTTGAACAAGATAATTTGACAATCTATTTAATTTTTGGAATTAAATTATGGAATTTTTGTAGTTAATTTTTTTTTTTTAGAATTAAAAGTTGAATCAATTGGAAGATTTACAGAATAAATAATAATATGCATTTTTAGATTGAATTTGGAATTTAAAAGATTTGAGATTTTATTGTGAATTTAATTATGAAAGTTTAAAAAAAATAAGTGTTTGTTAATAAGTTGAACATCTTAAGTTTATAAATATAGATGTATTGAAAATAAATACAATATAAAGTTATGTTTAAAACTATTTAAATTGTTTAAAGATGAACATAAGTATTTAACTTAAAACAAAGGTTAAAACAAAGAAAACATGTATACAAATGTAAACATATACATACATGCACATGGGTTTGGAGTGAAGAGATTAACAAAACTTTATATCATGATGATTTCTAACAAGTGGCCTTCAATGCAATTAATTAAATAAAAAAAAATTACAAAAACCCTTCCATTTTCCCATATGTAATTATGCAACTTTCCAACAAATCTGAAAAAATGGTAGAAAAAGATTTGGCTTCACATCTTTCAAAGCCATAAAGCTGTTCAAAACATAAGATAAGAAGAAAAAAAACAATTCAGTTTGAACTCAAAATAAAAGAAAAACCCAAATCGCATTTTCACAAACCATATACAAGTCTGCATCTCCCATTTTCAAATCTGCAACCATGAAAATCTCATTTTCAAATAAGACTGTAGCTCCTCTTTTCAAATCCAAAATACTATCTGCATTTCAATTCAAACAAGATCATCTCAAAGCAAATCTGGGATTTAGTCTCTGCTTCCTGAAGAAAAGAAAAAAAGATAAGTAAATTTCTTTAAAAGCTTTTAATTTTATATTGATAATCAGTAAATAAAACAAACATTTAAAACAACTTTATTTAATAAATTGCAGGAAGAAATCAAGATCAAAGAAGTTTAAAACCCTTTCTGGTTTTAACTGCAGAGAAGCTTTCTCAGTTGTATGGAAATTTAAACTGTAAGTAAAATCAAATATGTTTGTAATTGTTGAAGTAAATACAATAGAAAGTAAGCAAGGTTTCTTCTTACAATTTACAGATATAAAAACTCCAAGATTTAAAGAAGGAAAACAAAAGAAAAAAATATACACAGGCTCAAAAAGAAATTCTTCTCTTCCTTCCTCTGTTCTTGTTTCTGCTGCCAATACCCAGGTGAGCAAACTTGAAAATCTTCCCTTTGAATCTGATATCTATGAATCTGTGAATTGCTTTGTTGTGCTTGCTTGTTGATATTGGATTGCTGCATGTGTTTGTTTGGGAACAAGTATATTGTTCTTGGTTCACAGTTTTGAAAATTTTAAGAAAAGGACCTATATCTTCTTGTTTAAACAAATTCAAAGCCCTGAGTACTGAAAGTAGATGTTTTGTGATATTGTAAAGTCATACCAAAAAAAAAAAAAAAAATTCCAGAAGCAAATATTTAGTATTTAAACAAAAATAGGAAGTAACAAGGAAGACCAAAATACCCAGATCTAATTAAATCAAAACAAATCTGGTCTCTGTTCTTTTGGAATCCAGGTGAACAAATCTTATTTTTAAAACCAGGTTTCTTTTAAAAAGTGAGTAACACTTAATTTAAAGTAAATTAAGTAGGATTGCTTGCTTGATTTTCTTGTAAGTTAAATATTTGTACATGTTTTCATTTTTTTCCTGCCTGTGCATATATGAATGCAATGCATGTATTGATTTCAGGGTTCTGATAGCTATAGTTTAAGATAAAATTTGATAAATAGTTTTCTTGCATTAATCTGGTTGTTATTAGGAATTAGAATTTGGAAGGAATTGGTTTATTTCCTGATGAAATAAATTTTTAAGCCTATATAAGTTGTTTAGTTTTCTGTGATGTCTGGAAAAAAATAAAACACAAACTAAATTCTGTTAAAATTGGGAAACATAGGTACCATGAGTTAATGTTCAGATTTACTTATTGAATCATTAAGTGGATGCAAGAATTTTAGATCAAAGATTAAGTACAGTGTTAAGAAAATAAAATGCAGTTCATGTGAACTGTATTTTACAATTTTATCAAAATCAATTGATCTTTGCTTTTAAATGGAGTGAATTGTTTTCTGGAAGTAGTTTATAAATCATAGATCACAAGAAAATCATTAAATTGATTTACAATTCAAAATTTAGTTGTAATTTTGGTAATTACAGTAAGAACCCTAGTTTACTGGGTTAAAAATATTTGGGTGCTGCGACTTCAAGGATGCATCGAGTTCAAAGATTTTTGGTGTGGCAGTAGATGGTGGGTTGATGAATTAGTCGTCGGAGTATGGTGTGAAATGGTGATCGGAGATAATAGGATTGGGTGTTGAAAGGTTTATCACTGCAGTGGGTATAGGCTGTTACAGGTTTAGTTAAAAACTTGAATTCACATTCAAGTAGAAATTCTGGATTCTTGAGTGTTGAAGTGTTTTGTTGGGAATTGTGGTTGTAGGGGATGGCCAGAGAAGATGGTCAGAGATGGCCTGAGATGGGTACGTGGTGCACAGTGATGGTGTTGTGCAGAGTTTGATGTTTCTGGGTTGCAGGGTTTTTGTCTCGGGTAATTTGATAAATTACTCGAAGCAGAGAGGCAAATAACTCGGAGTAACAGGGGAAATAACTCGAAGTAAATAGGGGAGTTCAGTGTGAATATGCTCAGGTTTTAACAACAGAACAGTTCTGTTTTAGAATTTTAAAATTTAAAGTTTTAATTAATCTGGAAATGTAAACTCAAAATTTAAACTTGAATCTTAAGTTGAATTCAAATACTTTGAATTCTGATAATTGATAACATGTGAGTGCAGAGATTCAAATTTTATTGGAAATATAAAAATATAAAAGAAGAGGAACAGGGAACCTGTTCCAGATTTTTAAAGTTGAATCAAAGTGCAAATTATATTGAGACTTTGGATTTTGAAAACTGAGTTTAATAATGAATTTAAATAAGTTTAAATTCTGTTCTTTTGAAATTATTTAAATTCTGGAAATTTTCAAAGTTTAAGATTTTTAATAAAACAGAAACTGTTTCTGTTTAATGTGAAGATAAGTTTAAATATATTTTTTTAGGGTGGAGATTTAAACTGAGTTTTAGTTTGAATTTGAAAATGAATTCAAATTTTAATTGTCTGAAATTTGAAACCCTATTGTGTTTTTAAATTTAAATTTGATTTGAAAATCTCAAGTATAAATGCATATTTGATTTGTATTTGGAATGGAAGGTTAAGTATTTAATTTAGGAATTCAAACTGAATTAAAAACTGAGATTTAAATCTGGATTTAAATTTTTTTTAAACTTCAGTTTTAAAGTAAAGAATTTAAATTTAAATTGCTTTCAAATGATTTACATTTGAATTGAAGGTGAAATTGTAGGAAGAGTTTTAAAGAGTTTAAACTAAATTGAAAATGGAAGTTATATTTCAGTTTTGAGATTTTAAAGCAATTTTTTAATTTATTTGAATTCAAGTTGAATTGAAATCTAAATTGTTTTAAACTTATTAATAAAGAATATGTTTCTTTTAAACATATAAGATTAAGTTGTGTATTGTTTTAAACTCTTATTTAAGACAAATTTGAGTCTTGAGTTTAAAGAAAATGTTAAATGGAATTTAATGTAAATTTAAAAACATTTTGTTTTTAAATGCATAATTTAAATAAGGAATGTTTATCTAAAGATAAAGAAAAGTATAATGATCTGTAATTCATTTAATTATTAAGGTAGTACAAATGGATAATTAATATAATTAATTAATTAATGAAATGGATAATTAATTAAAGTAATTAAGGGTTTTAATTTGATTAATTAAAGTTTAAGATTAATTTTTCTTAGAATAATTAATTTGTAATTAAGAAATCATTATTGAATGATATTAGATTTCAAATTAATAATTGAAGATTTATTAATTGAATAAATATGGATAGTTAATTAATTAGGAATAATAAATGAAAGTAATCATGTAGGTAATAAATTTAAAACCACCCAATTTATTCATCTTAATTGTAGATGCTGATTGTTATTGAATGTTGTGTGATGGATTGATATATTTGGTATGTGATGTGATGCTATGTGATACTTTGTGCTGATTTGCTATATTTGTGATGAATATACTGTTGTATGAATATGAAACCCTTTGACCCGTAAAACGACATTTGAATTTCGATGCGACAGGGAGTCGGATTCCAGCTGGTTATCCGAAACCCACATCGAATCATATTAGTGAATTTTTGTGATTGATAATTTACTTTATCTATGAATCTATGAATATAGATAAGCGTTATGGGTTATACCGCTTATCTTTATGATTGAATCTGTGATGTTGATGTTGTGCACTATTGTGTTGAACCCCTAGACCACACTTATACACACACAAATATGGATTGCACGTGGAAATGGGTTAAGTCACAGATTTTGAAATTGTTTTAAAATTTGAATTTTTGAATCCAAAATAGTTTTGGAATTAGAATTGAAGTTTTTGAAAAAAATGAATTTCAAAAAAAAATAAAAGTTATGTGAATAACTTAATTGAGTTTTGAAATTTAAATAATTTGAGTTAAATTTGAATTCAATAATTGAATTGAATTCTATGATTTGGAAACTAGGGTTTTAAAAAGTTATCCAACTTATAAATGGATTTATATGGGATTTTAAACCATTTTAAAAGGTGATGTTTTGGAATTTAAATTTAAACCAAGATTTCAACTTGTATAAATCGGACTTTTCTGAAACGAAAACTATTGTTTTCAAATAATAGAAGCTTTCATATAAGAAATGGTTTTCCAATGTGTGTTAAAAGGAATTCAAGTTTTGAAATGAAAATGGTTTTCCAAGTTATAAATAAATCTTTGGACGTGTTTTGAAAGCTATAAATTAAATCTTTAATTTAAAGATTTATTGAGTTAATCCAATTGGAATGGAAGTTGTTTTGAATCTATGAATAGATCTTTGTGAAACTAGGTGAAACTTTGTGAAATAAATCTTTTTGTTTAAAGATTTAAAATGGTAATTTGTTTAACCATTTGAAAGAAAAGTTTTGGATTTTATAAGTTGTGACTTAACTAAAATCCCATATCCATATGTTTTAAAATATGGCGCTCATTATTCGGTTTAGCCGGGAGAGGACCTAGTGTCATATAGCCCATTCCGAATAGTGATACGACGTTATGGATAGCAATTGAAGACCGGTGGTGAAGACCGGATATTTCCGAAAACAAAAGGGTAACTCGTCGATTGTCTCTGCACTGGCTGATCCCCGGTATAGAGATCTCCATATGTGATGGGAAGTCCGGACGTGATTAGGGATTATCCGGATTTGCAAGGGCTTCTTCGGAAGTGCCTTCGGTTCTGTTCGAACCCGGAACAGACTTGTATGGTTGTATGTCCGACATTACACTTTGAGATGTTAACTGATTTCTATCAAATACATTTCTGCCTGGTGGCGGAGAATTTATTCTCTCAGCTTAACACCCTTCTCTGAGACGTACGAGCTCAGAGGTTATGTAGTTGATATTTATCAGTGATATTCCCAATTTGGTAATGTGGCATGCTGAGTGCTGCTGTGTGATGATCATTGGTTGATCATTTGTGATATGATCATTTGTTTGATCATTTATCTTTGTGATCATTGCTTTGGTCATCTGTTGACCCAAAGCATGGCTTTGTGCCAAAGCGTAGCTTTGTGGACGAGACTGCATCAGGACCTCACTCCCCGGAAATGGTCGAAATAGGAAAGATGCGGCAAGGTTATGAGGGTCGCTCCCTTTAGGGTATGTCATTCCCTTCTGGTAAAGGGTGGTATCAGGTATGGAGCCCTGGTATTTAACCTATGTGGTTGCTCCAATCTCATTTACTGTGTGGTTGTTGCTTTGAGGCGCCTCGGATAAAGGTCCCAAAGGACCGGGGGATGGCATATTCATGTAGTAGTTACCTAGTTACAGAGGTAACCCGACCTTGTGTTGGCAGAGATCTAACCGTAACGTTAGTTTCTCGGGACGTCCCACCAGAGGCGATCCCATGTGGCAGTAGGAAGTTCCTTAGCCTGACCATTTGTTAGAAATCCATTCATCCAATACGTGCCTTGTACGGTTTTAGTTGTAGAACCTGCCATTTAACATGGCAGCTATAGTAGGCATAGTATCATGGTACCTATGCTGGCTAGGATTTATATTATACTTTCGAAAGATTTTCCACTATGCACTAGTAATAATATCAAAGGATTTTTCTCATAGTAAGCATGCTTGACTATCATAAGGAGAAATCTCCCCCATGTGTGCGTTTGCATTGTGTGTGTGCCGGGAGGCCTTATGGTAGTTTCATTTTCTAAAAAGCATTGCGGATTTCAAATTTAAATTCTTTTGTTTGTTTTAAAAGACCAAATGTTTTTGTTTGTTCACACCAGTCCCATGACTGACCTGGAGTTTATTGTTCCTTTCCTAAACTCTGGGTGCCCACTATTTTCCCACACGGGCAGTCTAGAGTTGGGGCTTTCAGATAATCTATAGTAGGTGTAGATTCGATAGCTTTCAGCCTTAGGATTTGGCAATCGCATTTTGGATCGAGTTGCTTCTCTTCATCTTGATTTGGGAGTCCTCGCTATTTCTGGATTGATGCCTTGGAGATGGAGTTACAGATGGAGTTCTTTCTTGAAGCTACATTGGAGATTTTGTTCCACTGCTAGTGTTATCTTTTATTTCCGCTGCTATTCTTTGTAACTCTGATGTATATTGATGTTCATTGTATCATTCTGTTGTATCAGATATTGTATCAAATGTTGTACATTGATATATGTTATTCATTTCTTCCGCTGTGTTGTACTTAATGTGTTATAAGCTCCGGCGACTCGAATTTGAACGGTCGAATCTGCGGCATTCGAGTACAATGTAAAGTATGGATGTCGATTTTCGAACGCGAAAAATTCGAATCGTTACACTTGGTATCAGAGCTGAAGGTTAAAACTTTAGCTCAGGAGTATAACACATTAAGTAACTCATTAGAGATAGGGTGAAGTAAACCATAGAATGAGTATATCCCTGAGATATCCGTTCGAATGCCTCAGTAAATTCTCTTACTATCCACTGATAGTGAGTATGAGTGCGAGAAGAGAATAAGATAGGGGACAGGGGAGTACCACTACAAATGGTCAATACCCTGAAACAGTGGGAATATCTTTTCTCTATCAATCTCCTTTGATTCGATTTCGAATTCTTTTGATTGCTTCGTGACTGCTCCAGAAAGAAGTTTCGGTGTGATGATGGCCATACGTATTGTTGTAGGAAATTCTTACTTCGTATCATCATCGGTTTCTTATCAACTTTTCGATCTAAACTCTAATGAATTTGAAATTGAAAATATTAAATAAATTGGAAATTTTAAATTAGTAAATTGGTTAACTAATATGAAGATTTGATCCATCTATCTATTCTCTGGGATCCGATATATTCTACGAACGATTAGTATCTCTTCGAACTAGTCAATGCCCTTGCATATTCGTAGACCGATGGACCCAAATATCTTGTGTAATATTATATGAGATTGTTCTCATATCTATCGTTGATATTCTTATTTGGTAAGCCAAATGCAGAATAGTTAATCGGCCTGATTTATGAGTCGATTATCTATCCTTGTGTATCTATCCATCATTGGTTGTCTTCCTACTTTCAAATTTCGAGGATGAAATTTTCTTAAGGGGGGAAGTCTGTAACATTCCTGAATTTTGAACAAGATAATTTGACAATTTATTTAATTTTTGGAATTAAATTATGGAATTTTTGTAGTTAATTTTTTTTTTTTTAGAATTAAAAGTTGAATCAATTGGAAGATTTACAGAATAAATAATAATATGCATTTTTAGATTGAATTTGGAATTTAAAAGATTTGAGATTTTATTGTGAATTTAATTATGAAAGTTTAAAAAAAATAAGTGTTTGTTAATAAGTTGAACATCTTAAGTTTATAATTATAGATGTATTGAAAATAAATACAATATAAAGTTATGTTTAAAACTATTTAAATTGTTTAAAGATGAACATAAGTATTTAACTTAAAACAAAGGTTAAAACAAAGAAAACATGTATACAAATGTAAACATATACATACATGCACATGGGTTTGGAGTGAAGAGATTAACAAAACTTTATATCATGATGATTTCTAACAAGTGGCCTTCAATGCAATTAATTAAATAAAAAAAAATTACAGAAACCCTTCCATTTTCCCATATGCAATTATGCAACTTTCCAACAAATCTGAAAAAATAGTAGAAAAAGATTTGGCTTCACATCTTTCAAAGCCATAAAGCTGTTCAAAACATAAGATAAGAAGAAAAAAAACAATTCAGTTTGAACTCAAAATAAAAGAAAAACCCAAATCGCATTTTCACAAACCATATACAAGTCTGCATCTCCCATTTTCAAATCTGCAACCATGAAAATCTCATTTTCAAATAAGACTGTAGCTCCTCTTTTCAAATCCAAAATACTATCTGCATTTCAATTCAAACAAGATCATCTCAAAGCAAATCTGGGATTTAGTCTCTGCTTCCTGAAGAAAAGAAAAAAAGATAAGTAAATTTCTTTAAAAGCTTTTAATTTTATATTGATAATCAGTAAATAAAACAAACATTTAAAACAACTTTATTTAATAAATTGCAGGAAGAAATCAAGATCAAAGAAGTTTAAAACCCTTTCTGGTTTTAACTGCAGAGAAGCTTTCTCAGTTGTATGGAAATTTAAACTGTAAGTAAAATCAAATATGTTTGTAATTGTTGAAGTAAATACAATAGAAAGTAAGCAAGGTTTCTTCTTACAATTTACAGATATAAAAACTCCAAGATTTAAAGAAGGAAAACAAAAGAAAAAAATATAGACAGGCTCAAAAAGAAATTCTTCTCTTCCTTCCTCTGTTCTTGTTTCTGCTGCCAATACCCAGGTGAGCAAACTTGAAAATCTTCCCTTTGAATCTGATATCTATGAATCTGTGAATTGCTTTGTTGTGCTTGCTTGTTGATATTGGATTGCTGCATGTGTTTGTTTGGGAACAAGTATATTGTCCTTGGTTCACAGTTTTGAAAATTTTAAGAAAAGGACCTATATCTTCTTGTTTAAACAAATTCAAAGCCCTGAGTACTGAAAGTAGATGTTTTGTGATATTGTAAAGTCATACCAAAAAAAAAAAAAAAAAATTCCAGAAGCAAATATTTAGTATTTAAACAAAAATAGGAAGTAACAAGGAAGACCAAAATACCCAGATCTAATTAAATCAAAACAAATCTGGTCTCTGTTCTTTCGGAATCCAGGTGAACAAATCTTATTTTTAAAACCAGGTTTCTTTTAAAAAGTGAGTAACACTTAATTTAAAGTAAATTAAGTAGGATTGCTTGCTTGATTTTCTTGTAAGTTAAATATTTGTACATGTTTTCATTTTTTTCCTGCCTGTGCATATATGAATGCAATGCATGTATTGATTTCAGGGTTCTGATAGCTATAGTTTAAGATAAAATTTGATAAATAGTTTTCTTGCATTAATCTGGTTGTTATTAGGAATTAGAATTTGAAAGGAATTGGTTTATTTCCTGATGAAATAAATTTTTAAGCCTATATAAGTTGTTTAGTTTTCTGTGATGTCTGGAAAAAAATAAAACACAAACTAAATTCTGTTAAAATTGGGAAACATAGGTACCATGAGTTAATGTTCAGATTTACTTATTGAATCATTAAGTGGATGCAAGAATTTTAGATCAAAGATTAAGTACAGTGTTAAGAAAATAAAATGCAGTTCATGTGAACTGTATTTTACAATTTTATCAAAATCAATTGATCTTTGCTTTTAAATGGAGTGAATTGTTTTCTGGAAGTAGTTTATAAATCATAGATCACAAGAAAATCATTAAATTGATTTACAATTCAAAATTTAGTTGTAATTTTGGTAATTACAGTAAGAACCCTAGTTTACTGGGTTAAAAATATTTGGGTGCTGCGACTTCAAGGATGCATCGAGTTCAAAGATTTTTGGTGTGGCAGTAGATGGTGGGTTGATGAATTAGTCGCCGGAGTATGGTGTGAAATGGTGATCGGAGATAATAGGATTGGGTGTTGACAGGTTTATCACTGCAGTGGGTATAGGCTGTTACAGGTTTAGTTAAAAACTTGAATTCACATTCAAGTAGAAATTCTGGATTCTTGAGTGTTGAAGTGTTTTGTTGGGAATTGTGGTTGTAGGGGATGGCCAGAGAAGATGGTCAGAGATGGCCTGAGATGGGTACGTGGTGCACAGTGATGGTGTTGTGCAGAGTTTGATGTTTCTGGGTTGCAGGGTTTTTGTCTCGGGTAATTTGATAAATTACTCGAAGCAGAGAGGCAAATAACTCGGAGTAACAGGGGAAATAACTCGAAGTAAATAGGGGAGTTCAGTGTGAATATGCTCAGGTTTTAACAACAGAACAGTTCTGTTTTAGAATTTTAAAATTTAAAGTTTTAATTAATCTGGAAATGTAAACTCAAAATTTAAACTTGAATCTTAAGTTGAATTCAAATACTTTGAATTCTGATAATTGATAACATGTGAGTGCAGAGATTCAAATTTTATTTGAAATATAAAAATATAAAAGAAGAGGAACAGGGAACCTGTTCCAGATTTTTAAAGTTGAATCAAAGTGCAAATTATATTGAGACTTTGGATTTTGAAAACTGAGTTTAATAATGAATTTAAATAAGTTTAAATTCTGTTCTTTTGAAATTATTTAAATTCTGGAAATTTTCAAAGTTTAAGATTTTTAATAAAACAGAAACTGTTTCTGTTTAATGTGAAGATAAGTTTAAATATATTTTTTTAGGGTGGAGATTTAAACTGAGTTTTAGTTTGAATTTGAAAATGAATTCAAATTTTAATTGTCTGAAATTTGAAACCATATTGTGTTTTTAAATTTAAATTTGATTTGAAAATCTCAAGTATAAATGCATATGTGATTTGTATTTGGAATGGAAGGTTAAGTATTTAATTTAGGAATTCAAACTGAATTAAAAACTGAGATTTAAATCTGGATTTAAATTTTTTTTAAACTTCAGTTTTAAAGTAAAGAATTTAAATTTAAATTGCTTTCAAATGATTTACATTTGAATTGAAGGTGAAATTGTAGGAAGAGTTTTAAAGAGTTTAAACTAAATTGAAAATGGAAGTTATATTTCAGTTTTGAGATTTTAAAGCAATTTTTTAATTTATTTGAATTCAAGTTGAATTGAAATCTACATTGTTTTAAACTTATTAATAAAGAATATGTTTCTTTTAAACATATAAGATTAAGTTGTGTATTGTTTTAAACTCTTATTTAAGACAAATTTGAGTCTTGAGTTTAAAGAAAATGTTAAATGGAATTTAATGTAAATTTAAAAACATTTTGTTTTTAAATGCATAATTTAAATAAGGAATGTTTATCTAAAGATAAAGAAAAGTATAATGATCTGTAATTCATTTAATTATTAAGGTAGTACAAATGGATAATTAATATAATTAATTAATTAATGAAATGGATAATTAATTAAAGTAATTAAGGGTTTTAATTTGATTAATTAAAGTTTAAGATTAATTTTTCTTAGAATAATTAATTTGTAATTAAGAAATCATTATTGAATGATATTAGATTTCAAATTAATAATTGAAGATTTATTAATTGAATAAATATGGATAGTTAATTAATTAGGAATAATAAATGAAAGTAATCATGTAGGTAATAAATTTAAAACCACCCAGTTTATTCATCTTAATTGTAGATGCTGATTGTTATTGAATGTTGTGTGATGGATTGATATATTTGGTATGTGATGTGATGCTATGTGATACTTTGTGCTGATTTGCTATATTTGTGATGAATATACTGTTGTATGAATATGAAACCCTTTGACCCGTAAAACGACATTTGAATTTCGATGCGACAGGGAGTCGGATTCCAGCTGGTTATCCGAAACCCACATCGAATCATATTAGTGAATTTTTGTGATTGATAATTTACTTTATCTATGAATCTATGAATATAGATAAGCGTTATGGGTTATACCGCTTATCTTTATGATTGAATCTGTGATGTTGATGTTGTGCACTATTGTGTTGAACCCCTAGACCACACTTATACACACACAAATATGGATTGCACGTGGAAATGGGTTAAGTCACAGATTTTGAAATTGTTTTAAAATTTGAATTTTTGAATCCAAAATAGTTTTGGAATTAGAATTGAAGTTTTTGAAAAAAATGAATTTCAAAAAAAAATAAAAGTTATGTGAATAACTTAATTGAGTTTTGAAATTTAAATAATTTGAGTTAAATTTGAATTCAATAATTGAATTGAATTCTATGATTTGGAAACTAGGGTTTTAAAAAGTTATCCAACTTATAAATGGATTTATATGGGGTTTTAAACCATTTTAAAAGGTGATGTTTCGGAATTTAAATTTAAACCAAGATTTCAACTTGTATAAATCGGACTTTTCTGAAACGAAAACTATTGTTTTCAAATAATAGAAGCTTTCATATAAGAAATGGTTTTCCAATGTGTGTTAAAAGGAATTCAAGTTTTGAAATGAAAATGGTTTTCCAAGTTATAAATAAATCTTTGGACGTGTTTTGAAAGCTATAAATTAAATCTTTAATTTAAAGATTTATTGAGTTAATCCAATTGGAATGGAAGTTGTTTTGAATCTATGAATAGATCTTTGTGAAACTAGGTGAAACTTTGTGAAATAAATCTTTTTGTTTAAAGATTTAAAATGGTAATTTGTTTAACCATTTGAAAGAAAAGTTTTGGATTTTATAAGTTGTGACTTAACTAAAATCCCATATCCATATGTTTTAAAATATGGCGCTCATTATTCGGTTTAGCCGGGAGAGGACCTAGTGTCATATAGCCCATTCCGAATAGTGATACGACGTTATGGATAGCAATTGAAGACTGGTGGTGAAGACCGGATATTTCCGAAAACGAAAGGGTAACTCGTCGATTGTCTCTGCACTGGCTGATCCCCGGTATAGAGATCTCCATATGTGATGGGAAGTCCGGACGTGATTAGGGATTATCCGGATTTGCAAGGGCTTCTTCGGAAGTGCCTTCGGTTCTGTTCGAACCCGGAACAGACTTGTATGGTTGTATGTCCGACATTACACTTTGAGATGTTAACTGATTTCTATCAAATACATTTCTGCCTGGTGGCGGAGAATTTATTCTCTCAGCTTAACACCCTTCTCTGAGACGTACGAGCTCAGAGGTTATGTAGTTGATATTTATCAGTGATATTCCCAATTTGGTAATGTGGCATGCTGAGTGCTGCTGTGTGATGATCATTGGTTGATCATTTGTGATATGATCATTTGTTTGATCATTTATCTTTGTGATCATTGCTTTGGTCATCTGTTGACCCAAAGCATGGCTTTGTGCCAAAGCGTAGCTTTGTGGACGAGACTGCATCAGGACCTCACTCCCCGGAAATGGTCGAAACAGGAAAGATGCGGCAAGGTTATGAGGGTCGCTCCCTTTAGGGAATGTCATTCCCTTCTGGTAAAGGGTGGTATCAGGTATGGAGCCCTGGTATTTAACCTATGTGGTTGCTCCAATCTCATTTACTGTGTGGTTGTTGCTTTGAGGCGCCTCGGATAAAGGTCCCAAAGGACCGGGGGATGGCATATTCGTGTAGTAGTTACCTAGTTACAGAGGTAACCCAGCCTTGTGTTGGCAGAGATCTAACCGTAACGTTAGTTTCTCGGGACGTCCCACCAGAGGCGATCCCATGTGGCAGTAGGAAGTTCCTTAGCCTGACCATTTGTTGGAAATCCATTCATCCAATACGTGCCTTGTACGGTTTTAGTTGTAGAACCTGCCATTTAACATGGCAGCTATAGTAGGCATAGTATCATGGTACCTATGCTGGCTAGGATTTATATTATACTTTCGAAAGATTTTCCACTATGCACTAGTAATAATATCAAAGGATTTTTCTCGTAGTAAGCATGCTTGACTATCATAAGGAGAAATCTCCCCCATGTGTGCGTTTGCATTGTGTGTGTGCCGGGAGGCCTTATGGTAGTTTCATTTTCTAAAAAGCATTGCGGATTTCAAATTTAAATTCTTTTGTTTGTTTTAAAAGACCAAATGTTTTTGTTTGTTCACACCAGTCCCATGACTGACCTGGAGTTTATTGTTCCTTTCCTAAACTCTGGGTGCCCACTATTTTCCCACACGGGCAGTCTAGAGTTGGGGCTTTCAGATAATCTATAGTAGGTGTAGATTCGATAGCTTTCAGCCTTAGGATTTGGCAATCGCATTTTGGATCGAGTTGCTTCTCTTCATCTTGATTTGGGAGTCCTCGCTATTTCTGGATTGATGCCTTGGAGATGGAGTTACAGCTGGAGTTCTTTCTTGAAGCTACATTGGAGATTTTGTTCCGCTGCTAGTGTTATCTTTTATTTCCGCTGCTATTCTTTGTAACTCTGATGTATATTGATGTTCATTGTATCATTCTGTTGTATCAGATATTGTATGAAATGTTGTACATTGATATATGTTATTCATTTCTTCCGCTGTGTTGTACTTAATGTGTTATAAGCTCCGGCGACTCGAATTTGAACGGTCGAATCTGCGGCATTCGAGTACAATGTAAAGTATGGATGTCGATTTTCGAACGCGAAAAATTCGAATCGTTACACTTGGTATCAGAGCTGAAGGTTAAAACTTTAGCTCAGGAGTATAACACATTAAGTAACTCATTAGAGATAGGGTGAAGTAAACCTTAGAATGAGTATATCCCTGAGATATCCGTTCGAATGCCTCAGTAAATTCTCTTACTATCCACTGATAGTGAGTATGAGTGCGAGAAGAGAATGAGATAGGGGACAGGGGAGTACCACTACAAATGGTCAATACCCTGCAACAGTGGGAATATCTTTTCTCTATCAATCTCCTTTGATTCGATTTCGAATTCTTTTGATTGCTTCGTGACTGCTCCAGAAAGAAGTTTCGGTGTGATGATGGCCATACGTATTGTTGTAGGAAATTCTTACTTCGTATCATCATCGGTTTCTTATCAACTTTTCGATCTAAACTCTAATGAATTTGAAATTGAAAATATTAAATAAATTGGAAATTTTAAATTAGTAAATTGGTTAACTAATATGAAGATTTGATCCATCTATCTATTCTCTGGGATCCGATATATTCTACGAACGATTAGTATCTCTTCGAACTAGTCAATGCCCTTGCATATTCGTAGACCGATGGACCCAAATATCTTGTGTAATATTATATGAGATTGTTCTCATATCTATTGTTGATATTCTTATTTGGTAAGCCAAATGCAGAATAGTTAATCGGCCTGATTTATGAGTCGATTATCTATCCTTGTGTATCTATCCATCATTGGTTGTCTTCCTACTTTCAAATTTCGAGGATGAAATTTTCTTAAGGGGGGAAGTCTGTAACATTCCTGAATTTTGAACAAGATAATTTGACAATTTATTTAATTTTTGGAATTAAATTATGGAATTTTTGTAGTTAATTTTTTTTTTTTTAGAATTAAAAGTTGAATCAATTGGAAGATTTACAGAATAAATAATAATATGCATTTTTAGATTGAATTTGGAATTTAAAAGATTTGAGATTTTATTGTGAATTTAATTATGAAAGTTAAAAAAAAATAAGTGTTTGTTAATAAGTTGAACATCTTAAGTTTATAAATATAGATGTATTGAAAATAAATACAATATAAAGTTATGTTTAAAACTATTTAAATTGTTTAAAGATGAACATAAGTATTTAACTTAAAACAAAGGTTAAAACAAAGAAAACATGTATACAAATGTAAACATATACATACATGCACATGGGTTTGGAGTGAAGAGATTAACAAAACTTTATATCATGATGATTTCTAACAAGTGGCCTTCAATGCAATTAATTAAATAAAAAAAAATTACAAAAACCCTTCCATTTTCCCATATGCAATTATGCAACTTTCCAACAAATCTGAAAAAATAGTAGAAAAAGATTTGGCTTCACATCTTTCAAAGCCATAAAGCTGTTCAAAACATAAGATAAGAAGAAAAAAAACAATTCAGTTTGAACTCAAAATAAAAGAAAAACCCAAATCGCATTTTCACAAACCATATACAAGTCTGCATCTCCCATTTTCAAATCTGCAACCATGAAAATCTCATTTTCAAATAAGACTGTAGCTCCTCTTTTCAAATCCAAAATACTATCTACATTTCAATTCAAACAAGATCATCTCAAAGCAAATCTGGGATTTAGTCTCTGCTTCCTGAAGAAAAGAAAAAAAGATAAGTAAATTTCTTTAAAAGCTTTTAATTTTATATTGATAATCAGTAAATAAAACAAACATTTAAAACAACTTTATTTAATAAATTGCAGGAAGAAATCAAGATCAAAGAAGTTTAAAACCCTTTCTGGTTTTAACTGCAGAGAAGCTTTCTCAGTTGTATGGAAATTTAAACTGTAAGTAAAATCAAATATGTTTGTAATTGTTGAAGTAAATACAATAGAAAGTAAGCAAGGTTTCTTCTTACAATTTACAGATATAAAACTCCAAGATTTAAAGAAGGAAAACAAAAGAAAAAAATATACACAGGCTCAAAAAGAAATTCTTCTCTTCCTTCCTCTGTTCTTGTTTCTGCTGCCAATACCCAGGTGAGCAAACTTGAAAATCTTCCCTTTGAATCTGATATCTATGAATCTGTGAATTGCTTTGTTGTGCTTGCTTGTTGATATTGGATTGCTGCATGTGTTTGTTTGGGAACAAGTATATTGTTCTTGGTTCACAGTTTTGAAAATTTTAAGAAAAGGACCTATATCTTCTTGTTTAAACAAATTCAAAGCCCTGAGTACTGAAAGTAGATGTTTTGTGATATTGTAAAGTCATACCAAAAAAAAAAAAAAAAAAAATTCCAGAAGCAAATATTTAGTATTTAAACAAAAATAGGAAGTAACAAGGAAGACCAAAATACCCAGATCTAATTAAATCAAAACAAATCTGGTCTCTGTTCTTTCGGAATCCAGGTGAACAAATCTTATTTTTAAAACCAGGTTTCTTTTAAAAAGTGAGTAACACTTAATTTAAAGTAAATTAAGTAGGATTGCTTGCTTGATTTTCTTGTAAGTTAAATATTTGTACATGTTTTCATTTTTTTCCTGCCTGTGCATATATGAATGCAATGCATGTATTGATTTCAGGGTTCTGATAGCTATAGTTTAAGATAAAATTTGATAAATAGTTTTCTTGCATTAATCTGGTTGTTATTAGGAATTAGAATTTGAAAGGAATTGGTTTATTTCCTGATGAAATAAATTTTTAAGCCTATATAAGTTGTTTAGTTTTCTGTGATGTCTGGAAAAAAATAAAACACAAACTAAATTCTGTTAAAATTGGGAAACATAGGTACCATGAGTTAATGTTCAGATTTACTTATTGAATCATTAAGTGGATGCAAGAATTTTAGATCAAAGATTAAGTACAGTGTTAAGAAAATAAAATGCAGTTCATGTGAACTGTATTTTACAATTTTATCAAAATCAATTGATCTTTGCTTTTAAATGGAGTGAATTGTTTTCTGGAAGTAGTTTATAAATCATAGATCACAAGAAAATCATTAAATTGATTTACAATTCAAAATTTAGTTGTAATTTTGGTAATTACAGTAAGAACCCTAGTTTACTGGGTTAAAAATATTTGGGTGCTGCGACTTCAAGGATGCATCGAGTTCAAAGATTTTTGGTGTGGCAGTAGATGGTGGGTTGATGAATTAGTCGCCGGAGTATGGTGTGAAATGGTGATCGGAGATAATAGGATTGGGTGTTGACAGGTTTATCACTGCAGTGGGTATAGGCTGTTACAGGTTTAGTTAAAAACTTGAATTCACATTCAAGTAGAAATTCTGGATTCTTGAGTGTTGAAGTGTTTTGTTGGGAATTGTGGTTGTAGGGGATGGCCAGAGAAGATGGTCAGAGATGGCCTGAGATGGGTACGTGGTGCACAGTGATGGTGTTGTGCAGAGTTTGATGTTTCTGGGTTGCAGGGTTTTTGTCTCGGGTAATTTGATAAATTACTCGAAGCAGAGAGGCAAATAACTCGGAGTAACAGGGGAAATAACTCGAAGTAAATAGGGGAGTTCAGTGTGAATATGCTCAGGTTTTAACAACAGAACAGTTCTGTTTTAGAATTTTAAAATTTAAAGTTTTAATTAATCTGGAAATGTAAACTCAAAATTTAAACTTGAATCTTAAGTTGAATTCAAATACTTTGAATTCTGATAATTGATAACATGTGAGTGCAGAGATTCAAATTTTATTTGAAATATAAAAATATAAAAGAAGAGGAACAGGGAACCTGTTCCAGATTTTTAAAGTTGAATCAAAGTGCAAATTATATTGAGACTTTGGATTTTGAAAACTGAGTTTAATAATGAATTTAAATAAGTTTAAATTCTGTTCTTTTGAAATTATTTAAATTCTGGAAATTTTCAAAGTTTAAGATTTTTAATAAAACAGAAACTGTTTCTGTTTAATGTGAAGATAAGTTTAAATATATTTTTTTAGGGTGGAGATTTAAACTGAGTTTTAGTTTGAATTTGAAAATGAATTCAAATTTTAATTGTCTGAAATTTGAAACCATATTGTGTTTTTAAATTTAAATTTGATTTGAAAATCTCAAGTATAAATGCATATGTGATTTGTATTTGGAATGGAAGGTTAAGTATTTAATTTAGGAATTCAAACTGAATTAAAAACTGAGATTTAAATCTGGATTTAAATTTTTTTTAAACTTCAGTTTTAAAGTAAAGAATTTAAATTTAAATTGCTTTCAAATGATTTACATTTGAATTGAAGGTGAAATTGTAGGAAGAGTTTTAAAGAGTTTAAACTAAATTGAAAATGGAAGTTATATTTCAGTTTTGAGATTTTAAAGCAATTTTTTAATTTATTTGAATTCAAGTTGAATTGAAATCTAAATTGTTTTAAACTTATTAATAAAGAATATGTTTCTTTTAAACATATAAGATTAAGTTGTGTATTGTTTTAAACTCTTATTTAAGACAAATTTGAGTCTTGAGTTTAAAGAAAATGTTAAATGGAATTTAATGTAAATTTGAAAACATTTTGTTTTTAAATGCATAATTTAAATAAGGAATGTTTATCTAAAGATAAAGAAAAGTATAATGATCTGTAATTCATTTAATTATTAAGGTAGTACAAATGGATAATTAATATAATTAATTAATTAATGAAATGGATAATTAATTAAAGTAATTAAGGGTTTTAATTTGATTAATTAAAGTTTAAGATTAATTTTTCTTAGAATAATTAATTTGTAATTAAGAAATCATTATTGAATGATATTAGATTTCAAATTAATAATTGAAGATTTATTAATTGAATAAATATGGATAGTTAATTAATTAGGAATAATAAATGAAAGTAATCATGTAGGTAATAAATTTAAAACCACCCAGTTTATTCATCTTAATTGTAGATGCTGATTGTTATTGAATGTTGTGTGATGGATTGATATATTTGGTATGTGATGTGATGCTATGTGATACTTTGTGCTGATTTGCTATATTTGTGATGAATATACTGTTGTATGAATATGAAACCCTTTGACCCGTAAAACGACATTTGAATTTCGATGCGACAGGGAGTCGGATTCCAGCTGGTTATCCGAAACCCACATCGAATCATATTAGTGAATTTTTGTGATTGATAATTTACTTTATCTATGAATCTATGAATATAGATAAGCGTTATGGGTTATACCGCTTATCTTTATGATTGAATCTGTGATGTTGATGTTGTGCACTATTGTGTTGAACCCCTAGACCACACTTATACACACACAAATATGGATTGCACGTGGAAATGGGTTAAGTCACAGATTTTGAAATTGTTTTAAAATTTGAATTTTTGAATCCAAAATAGTTTTGGAATTAGAATTGAAGTTTTTGAAAAAAATGAATTTCAAAAAAAATAAAAGTTATGTGAATAACTTAATTGAGTTTTGAAATTTAAATAATTTGAGTTAAATTTGAATTCAATAATTGAATTGAATTCTATGATTTGGAAACTAGGGTTTTAAAAAGTTATCCAACTTATAAATGGATTTATATGGGGTTTTAAACCATTTTAAAAGGTGATGTTTTGGAATTTAAATTTAAACCAAGATTTCAACTTGTATAAATCGGACTTTTCTGAAACGAAAACTATTGTTTTCAAATAATAGAAGCTTTCATATAAGAAATGGTTTTCCAATGTGTGTTAAAAGGAATTCAAGTTTTGAAATGAAAATGGTTTTCCAAGTTATAAATAAATCTTTGGACGTGTTTTGAAAGCTATAAATTAAATCTTTAATTTAAAGATTTATTGAGTTAATCCAATTGGAATGGAAGTTGTTTTGAATCTATGAATAGATCTTTGTGAAACTAGGTGAAACTTTGTGAAATAAATCTTTTTGTTTAAAGATTTAAAATGGTAATTTGTTTAACCATTTGAAAGAAAAGTTTTGGATTTTATAAGTTGTGACTTAACTAAAATCCCATATCCATATGTTTTAAAATATGGCGCTCATTATTCGGTTTAGCCGGGGAGGACCTAGTGTCATATAGCCCATTCCGAATAGTGATACGACGTTATGGATAGCAATTGAAGACCGGTGGTGAAGACCGGATATTTCCGAAAACGAAAGGGTAACTCGTCGATTGTCTCTGCACTGGCTGATCCCCGGTATAGAGATCTCCATATGTGATGGGAAGTCCGGACGTGATTAGGGATTATCCGGATTTGCAAGGGCTTCTTCGGAAGTGCCTTCGGTTCTGTTCGAACCCGGAACAGACTTGTATGGTTGTATGTCCGACATTACACTTTGAGATGTTAACTGATTTCTATCAAATACATTTCTGCCTGGTGGCGGAGAATTTATTCTCTCAGCTTAACACCCTTCTCTGAGACGTACGAGCTCAGAGGTTATGTAGTTGATATTTATCAGTGATATTCCCAATTTGGTAATGTGGCATGCTGAGTGCTGCTGTGTGATGATCATTGGTTGATCATTTGTGATATGATCATTTGTTTGATCATTTATCTTTGTGATCATTGCTTTGGTCATCTGTTGACCTAAAGCATGGCTTTGTGCCAAAGCGTAGCTTTGTGGACGAGACTGCATCAGGACCTCACTCCCCGGAAATGGTCGAAACAGGAAAGATGCGGCAAGGTTATGAGGGTCGCTCCCTTTAGGGTATGTCATTCCCTTCTGGTAAAGGGTGGTATCAGGTATGGAGCCCTGGTATTTAACCTATGTGGTTGCTCCAATCTCATTTACTGTGTGGTTGTTGCTTTGAGGCGCCTCGGATAAAGGTCCCAAAGGACCGGGGGATGGCATATTCGTGTAGTAGTTACCTAGTTACAGAGGTAACCCGGCCTTGTGTTGGCAGAGATCTAACCGTAACGTTAGTTTCTCGGGACGTCCCACCAGAGGCGATCCCATGTGGCAGTAGGAAGTTCCTTAGCCTGACCATTTGTTGGAAATCCATTCATCCAATACGTGCCTTGTACGTTTTAGTTGTAGAACCTGCCATTTAACATGGCAGCTATAGTAGGCATAGTATCATGGTACCTATGCTGGCTAGGATTTATATTATACTTTCGAAAGATTTTCCACTATGCACTAGTAATAATATCAAAGGATTTTTCTCGTAGTAAGCATGCTTGACTATCATAAGGAGAAATCTCCCCCATGTGTGCGTTTGCATTGTGTGTGTGCCGGGAGGCCTTATGGTAGTTTCATTTTCTAAAAAGCATTGCGGATTTCAAATTTAAATTCTTTTGTTTGTTTTAAAAGACCAAATGTTTTTGTTTGTTCACACCAGTCCCATGACTGACCTGGAGTTTATTGTTCCTTTCCTAAACTCTGGGTGCCCACTATTTTCCCACACGGGCAGTCTAGAGTTGGGGCTTTCAGATAATCTATAGTAGGTGTAGATTCGATAGCTTTCAGCCTTAGGATTTGGCAATCGCATTTTGGATCGAGTTGCTTCTCTTCATCTTGATTTGGGAGTCCTCGCTATTTCTGGATTGATGCCTTGGAGATGGAGTTACAGCTGGAGTTCTTTCTTGAAGCTACATTGGAGATTTTGTTCCGCTGCTAGTGTTATCTTTTATTTCCGCTGCTATTCTTTGTAACTCTGATGTATATTGATGTTCATTGTATCATTCTGTTGTATCAGATATTGTATCAAATGTTGTACATTGATATATGTTATTCATTTCTTCCGCTGTGTTGTACTTAATGTGTTATAAGCTCCGGCGACTCGAATTTGAACGGTCGAATCTGCGGCATTCGAGTACAATGTAAAGTATGGATGTCGATTTTCGAACGCGAAAAATTCGAATCGTTATAGTGTGGTTGTTGCTTTGTGATTGAGGGCCCTCGGATAAAGGTCGCTAACGACCAGGGAATGGCATAGTCGTGTAGTAGTTACCTAGTTACAGAGGTAACCCGGCCTTGTGTTGGTAGAGAACTGGTTAAGTTCTCGGGATGTCTCTCCAGAGGCGTGCCCATGTAGCATAGGAAGTTCCTTAGCCTAACCATTTGTTGGAAATCCAAAGAAATAATACGAGCCCTTTATGATTGCAATTTGTATAACCTGCCACCTCAGGTGGCAGCTATAGTAGGCATAGTATAATGGTACCTATGCTGGCTAAGATTAATATTATATTTTCGAAATGTTTTTCACAATATGCACTAGTAATAATATCAAAGAATTTTCCTCGTATTAAGCATATTTGACTATCATAAGGGGAAATCTCCCCCAAGTGTGCGATTACATTGTGTGTGTGCCGGGAGGCCTTATGGTAGTTTCATTTTCCAAAAGCATGAATGGTTTTCTTTTAAAATTTGTTTTATTTAAAAGCAACTATCTTTGTTTACTCATACCAGTCCCATGACTGACCCGGAGTTTATTGTTTCTTTCTAAACTCTGGGAGCCCATCATTTCCACACGGGCAGCCTAGTAGCAGGTTTTTCGTATTTTGGTATTAGGTGTATTTTGGAGACGTTTGGTTTGGAGATTATCTGTTTTTGGAGGCTTTTACGTTGGAGATATTTTGAAAGCTTTTGGATCTCACGGTGCTTGGTTTTGGAAGTTCACTATCACTTTATTTCCTTGAAGACTTTTTGGATATGATCACTTGTTCTACTATGATGTTCCATTTGGAGTTGTGATATATGTATTATGATACTCTGATGTTGTAAAGGATATTATGATGATGTTGTATCTATGGTGTAATGCATGATATTCATTTTGTTTCTGCTGTTTTATATTCATCTTATGTTGTTATAAGCTCCATCCGACTAGAGTTCGATGTTTGAATCTTTGGCAGTCGAATATAAGTGAGGTATTTGATGTCGATTTTCGAACATTGGATTTCGGGTCGTGACATGTGGTATCAGAGCTAAAGGTTGAGTAAGAACTATAGCTACGGAGTATAACACATTAGATGAGTCATTGGAGATAGGGTGAAGTATACCCTAGAATGAGTATAACCGAGACCGAAACCCTAAATTTTCTTAGTCTGTTTCCTTTGACTGCTGATATTCCTTAAGATATCTCGTCCGAGTATCTAAATCAATTTTCTTACTAATTACAGATGGTAAGGATGAGCGGACGAAGAGGAAGAACTGGGGGGCGAGGAAATGCCACAACACCTAGCCAAGTTCCCCCAACAGTAGAAGCAGCTTTATCTACTCAGCATCAGCCGAATCTGGCTGATTTATATAAGAGTTTCTCAAGGCTTGGTGGTAGGCCGTTCACTGGCAAGGAGTCGATTGTTGAGGCCCCGGCATGGATCAGATCATGTGAAAGAATCTTTAAAAGGCTAAAGCTGCAAGATGATCAGATGCGACTCATAGCCTCTTGGCAACTTCAGGAGGAGGCCTTAGCATGGCAGGAGACAGTGACTATTGATGAGCCAGAAGACGAGTTTACTTAGGAGAGATTCAAAGAAGTATTTGAGAAGCGCTATAAGCCATCAGCTGGGATTTCTCGAATGTACCAGGAATTTATGGACTTGAAGCAGGGGAGTTTGTCATTCGAGGCGTATCTAAACAAATTCAATGAATTGTCTCATTTCGGCCCAGAATTGGTGAACATGCCTTTAAAGAAGAATGAAAGGTTCATTCATGGGATGAATAAGAAGTTTCATGAAAGGATGACTGGCCACGTTAAAGGATCCTTTTCAGATTTGGTTGATATGGGATACAGATATGCTACCCTTGACATGCAAGAAGCCCTGTTGGAGAAAGGAAATTCAAGCAATCAAAATTGGAAGAAGAGGAAATTTGAAGGCAAGAAACCATGACACGGTAAGGAGAAGAAGAAGAGCAATTAGGGAAGCACAGTAGAGAATGTCACTTGCTTTAATTGCCTGGAAAAGGGCCATTAATCTAGCAGATGTACAAAGCCTAAGAGACAAGTCAATCAATCTGTTCAAGCAAAGCCCATGAAATGTTATTATTGTCAGAAATTGGTACATGAAGTTAAAAGACGGCCCAGTCATGAAGAAATCTCAAACAGCCAAGGTGTACACAGTCAAAGACAAACCCACATCTTCCAAAGCAGAAAAAGGGAAAGGAGTTCTCAAAGGTAATCTCACTATTTATGATAGCATTGTTAGAGTTCTGTTTGACACGGATGCTACACACAGTAATATCTATCAACAAGCTATAAATGAACTGAATCTTGAACCCAATTTTATTGATGAGCCTATATGCATAATGAATCCAGTTGGAGGTTCCGTGAACCTCTATTTTCGACGTAGAGATGTTCATATCTTATATTCTTGTTATCAATTCCCTATTGGTCTCTTTGTCCTTGATTTTAACGAGTTTGAAGTCTTACTTGGAATGGATTGGCTAGCAAAATATGAAGCCAAATTGGACTGCAATAATCGATAGATTTCAATCAAAACCAAATTTGGAGATTTCATCGAGATTTCTTGTGAGGACCCTAGTCCTAAAAGAGACGGGTTGATGTATAATTTGGTTTATCCCGAACCCAGTCTGGAGTCCATACCCATTGTTAGAGATTTTCTAGATGTGTTTGAAGAAGTGAAATTTTTACCTCCACACTGAGAAATAGAATTCAGAATCGACCTAGTACCCAATGCTCATCTTGTCTTTCACGCAGGTCGCAGGATGGCACCCAGGGAAAGGGTTGAATTAGTTCAGCAAACCAATGATTTACTAGCAAAAAGGTTAATTTGACCAGTGTTTCTGAATGAGGTTCAGCCGTCGTGTTTGTTGCTAAATCGGACGGACCTTTGAGATTGTGTGTGGATTACTGCGATCTCGATAAGCGGACTCTCAAGAATAAATTTCCACTACCAAGAATTGATGATCTATTTGATCAATTGCACGGCGTTCGTTTCTTTTCAAAGATGGATCTATCCCAAGGGTTCCATCAACTACGAATCGCCGAAGATTGTGTTCATTTGACCACTTTCAAGGGTCCTAATATGTTCTACGAATGGTTAGTCATGCCTTTCGGGCTAACCAATGCTCCAGCATACTTCGTAGATCTTATGACTCGTGTGTTCCAGGAAGTATTGAATAAATTTGTGCTCGTATTTATTGATGATATTTTGGTCTATTCCAAGACCGAAAAGGAGCATGCCGAGCATCTTAGAATCGTTTTGGAGATATTGAGGAGAAATATTCTATTCGCAAAATTTTCCAAATGCCATTTTTGGGTCAAAGAAGTTAAATTTCTCAACCATATTATTAATGAAAAAGGGATTTCTGTTGATCCTAGCAAAATTTCCGCTATTCTTGATTGGAGAAAACCCACTACACCAAAGGAATTTCGAAGTTTTTTGGGTTAAGCAGGTTATTATCGGAAGTTTGTTCAGGACTTTTCGAAGATAGCTAGTCCGTTGACTGAGATAACAATGAAGAATGCAAAATTCAATTGGGCTCCAAAATATGATGAAGCTTTTCAAGAGTTGAAGAAGAGATTAATCACCGCTCCTGTTCTCGCTATTATGAACGAGAACCAGGGTTTATCTGTTTATACCGATGCTTGTGGTGAAGGTTTGGGTGCAGTATTAATGCAGAATGGGAAGGTAATCGCCTACGCGAGTAGATTATTACGTCCTCATGAAAGAAACTACCCAACCTATGACTTGGAGCTTTTAGCTATTATCTTCACTTTGAAAATATGGTGACATTATCTTCTGGGTAAGAATCTTTTCTGCTTTCTTAACAATTTACGGATTTAATTTAACTTAACAATATATTTATTGAACTCTCTTTATTTTTAGGTGAAAAATTCGAATTATTCACCGGCCATAAATCTTTGAAATATCTCTTCACCCAGAAAGATCTAAATCTGCGACAACAACGTTGGTTGGAATTTCTGGCATCTTATGACCTAAACATTCTATATACGCTCGGAAAAGCCAATATAGTTGCCGACGCCTTGAGTAGAAAGCATGTTATTCTTGCTCATCTTGTTATTGCTCCTACTCTTCTTGAGAAAGTCGCTAGTAAACAAAAAGAAGATGAGTTCCTTCATCAAATTTATGAGAAAATGCGTCGTGATGAAAATACTAGTTTTGAAGTCGACGACAATAAAGTTATAAGAATGAAATGAAGAATTTGTGTCCCTAACATCCCGGAGCTAAAACGTGAAGTTTTGGACGAATGCCACAAGTCTAAACTTTGCATCCATCCAGGAGTCAATAAAATGTATTGTGATATCAAGAGAACTTTCTGGTGGAAGACGATGAAAAGGGATATATCTATATATCTGAGTCACTGTGCTACTTGCCAACAAATTAAAAGCGATCAAAAGAAAATGGCGGGTTTACTTCAGCCTTTAGAGGTACCCAAGTGGAAATGGGACCAAGTATCGATGGATTTCATCGACGGTTTGCCTCGTACTCGGAAAGGCAATGAAGCAATTTGGGTCTGGACCGTTTGACTAAGACAGCCCACTTCTTGCCAGTGAAATCTACCCGCACGGCAACAAGTTTAGCAGAGTTATATGTGAAATAAATTGTCCGTCTCCACGGCATTCCTAGCAGCATAGTGAGTGATCGTGATCCGATCTTCACTAGTAGATTTTGGGAGGCATTTCAAGACGCATTGGGAACAAAACTGAGTTTCAGCACTGCTTATCACCCATAGTCTGATGGGCAGACTGAGAGGATCAACCGAATCTTGGAGGACCTATTGCGTGCTTGTATACTTAATTTTGGTGGTTCTTGGGAGGACCATTTGCATCTGGTCGAGTTCTCTTATAACAATAGCTATCAGGCCAGTGTAGAGATGGCTCCTTTTGAGGCTTTATATGGTCGTCCGTGTCGATCACCGGCATGCTGGATTGAGGCAGGTGATAGACTCATTCTTGGAACGGATATGATTAAAGAAGCCACAGAGAAAGTTGATTTTATACCGAAGAAATTGAGGAAGGCTCAAAGTCATCAAAAGAGTTATTATGACCGTAGAAGAAGGGGTTTGGAATTCCAGATTGGAGATTCTGCCTTTCTTAAATTACCTCCTATGCGAGGTGTATTAAGGTTTGGAAAGACCGGTAAGCTGGCACCGCGGTATATTGGTCCTTTTCCTATTTTGGAGAGGATCGGTTCTTTAGCCTATCGAGTGCAGTTGCCTAGCTGGTTATCTAGTGTGCATGATGTGTTCCACATGTCTAACCTTCGAAAGTATGTGCACGATCCGGATAGTATTATTGAAGAAGCTGCTCAACAGGATCTCGAAATCACTTCCAATTTAACAGTTAAAAGAGAACCGATAAAGATTTTTGATCGAGATGAAAAGCAATTAAGGAACAAAGTTGTGAAGCTAGTTAAAGTACAGTGGAGTGGCGAGCCAAAGGAATCCACTTGGGAAACCGAAGATAATAAGCAGAAATCATATCCCAATTGCAGAGTGGATGTCTCGGCTTAAGCTGGTAAGCCATTCCTATGCTCTTTCTGAATTCGTATATTCTTTGTTTGTTTTGCTCTCTCTTTCAAATTTCGAGGAAATTTTTTTCTTAAGAGGAGATATCTGTAACATCCCAAAAATTTATCAATTTAAATTAGCAATATATTAAACTTTTGGGATTTAATTTGAAACTAAATTGCAAAGTCTCAAATAAATAAAATAAGTGATAATCATATATAAATAAATTCCAATTTCTTATGAGTTTAAAATTTTGAAATAATGAATGTTTTAAAAAGTCATTTGATTTAAAATTTTATACATATATGTATATTTCATATATGGGTGGAATTCAATATATATTGAAACTGAATTTAAATTGTTCAAGATATGTGTAAATGTATAAATAGACATAAATGGATTTTTATAAATCAAGTGGATTGGAATTTGAATCTAAATTTAAAGTAAATGTTTTTTTAAGAAATAAGTGGCTTTCATAATCATTAAGGAGTAATGTATATAATGTAAATATTGGTTAAAGAAATTCCTTTAACATTGTATATATATATACACACACAAATGAATAAGGAGTGCATTCATTTATAAAGTGAATATGATATAAAAATTAATTAAAAATTCTTTTTCCTTGTAAAATTACAAATGCTAAACATACACAAAGGAGATGGAGTAAAGAAATTAACATGCATTGAGATCTCATGATTATTTTTTACAAATGGCATTCAATATCATTGCTTGAATAAAATAATAAGATTTAAAAAACATAGAAAACTATTCAGCTTCCATTTTCAAATTATTTAGCCTCCCAAATCTTTGAAAGTAAAGCAACAAAAGATTAGGCATTTCAAACACCAACACCCAAAGGAAAAAAAAAAGGAAAAATCAGAAAAGCTGAAACATTTCTTCAATTCAGAAGTAAAAAATTAAAATCTGAAGATCTTCTTAAAACATCAAGCTATAGTTTATGTTTCCATCTCTCAAGTAAATTTTAAAACTTTATAGTTTAATGGATTTGTAGTTTTAAAATCAAGTTTTAACACCAATTCAAAACTGCAGATTAATTAAACAGAGCTTCAGTTTTTGGCCAGGAAACAGTGCAAGATTTCTGAAATAATTTAAGGCAAGTAAATTTCTTTTTAAATTTGAATTTGAAGTTGTAATCAGTAATGAAGAAAGAATTTAAACCATGGTATTAATCAGTTGCAGGAAGAAATCAAGATCAAAGATTAAACCCATTTCTGGACTTCAAGTAGCAAGAAAAAAGAAAAGAAAAGCTTTCTCTGTTGTATTAAAAAGATTCGAACTGTAAGTAAATTAAGCATTGTTTGTTATTGATGAATTAAGTGAACAAATACAACAAAGAGTAAGCAAAGATTTTTTATTTACAACTTGCAGATCTAAACTTCAAAAATTAAAGTAGGAAATCCAGTCTTCATCCTTCTTTTGAAAACTGTCAGGAACTTTCTGTCTTCAGGAAAAAGTGAGTAAACCTTTAACCTTTTCAATAATTTGTTGTTGTATGAATGCCTGAATGATGTTAAAGACTTTTTTATGTGAATAAGTTTGTGTGCTTGTGTTTTCTTTTGCCTGGAATGTTAAGATCATGATTTTCTTTCCTGTTCTTCTGTTCCTTTAAGTCTCCGGTTTACAAAATGAAACCATGCTAGATTCAACATCTTTCCTTCTGTTCTCTTTTGGAATTGAAGTCTAAACAACTAACTAAAGTGTTGTTTGAGCATACAGTATGTTCTGGTAATAAATCAATGCAAGCAATAAGATATTTTTCCTGAAAACTGTGAAAACAGTCACATTTAAGTCTGTGGTTTACAGAGCAAACCATGCTAAATTCAAGATCTCTCTCTATTCTTCTCTAAAATTAAAGTGTAAACAAATTAAAGTATTGTTTTAACCCTGCACTACATTTCAGTAATAAATCAAAGCAAAGTTATATAGTTTTTTTCTGAAAACTATGAAAAACACGGTCATAATTCAAATAAGGTAAAAATTCGAATCTCATGAATTTTTTTCAGCAATGCTATCTGAATCCCCCTTTAAAATAATGATTTTAGAAAGTAAAATTCAAAATTTTCATTAATTTTTCACTGAGATATTTGGGTTGATCAGAAAAATGAAATTTTTTTCAAATTCTGGTGATCTAAGCGTTTGTGGGCCTCTAGTTCGTCGTCACAAATAGTTTGAGCATTTGAGATTACCAGAAAAATACAAGATGAATTTATAAATCTTTGGATTGTTATTTCGAGATCGAATTAGGGTTAAATAACCTATTTCTGCTCGCATTTGAAATGATGGTGCTGCGCCATCGATGGGTGATCGGACTTTGTGCTACCGGTGCCAATCGCGGCGTCGTGCATTGATGGAGCTTCGGTCGAATTTTGGTGACCGCTGACGGCCAGAGGAGGTGGGGCGAGATTTCGGTGATGGGTTTTTTATGGAGTACGGGTTGAAGAGCTCGATTTTGATCGTGGCGAATGTTCGTGCTTTGGGGTGGCTCGATGGGTCGAGAACGTCGTCATCGACCTAATGACGGTTGTAACTTCGGCCAGTGATGACCGGGATGGTGTGCAACGTGCACACGGCCTCGTGTATCAGCAGTCCGTTTTGGAGTGGAGAAGACGTTTAACTCGAAGCACTGCTCGGGGGTTCTAGAGAGAAGGCTCGAAATCAAGTTCGTGTCGTTTTGGTGCTGCACCGGGTCGCTTTAAAAACTTAAACAATTTTCTGTGAAAAATTTTTACTCGGGTTAATTTGGGTAGAAACTCGAAGCAGGGGGCATTTTTCTCAAGGACGACTCGAGACGGCCTCGGATTGGCCACGAAAACAACTAATTCCAGTTTGAAAATTTTGAAAACTTAAGTTTAAACAATTTTATAAAGAATTCCTTATAAAATAAAGATAGTTGTTAATGGAAGGAGAAGTAAATAGTATTGAAATGATTTTTGAAATTAATGAAATTCAAAGGATGTTCCAAATTTATATTTTTAAAATAAAATTGTTTTACATTTAACTTAGTAAAATTTGAGAAGTAAATCAAATATTCAAATATTAACTTAAAACCAAATTTATTTATAATGATGAAATAGTAATTAACAATTAATGTTCTGTAATTACTTTATAATTAAAAGTTAATTAATTAAAGAATAGTTAATTAAAGAAAGTAATTTAAATTTAATTAAGAATTAATAAATTAGGATACTTAATTAAAGAATAATTAATTAGTAAAGTTAATTAAGATTTAATTAATTCATAGTTACGTAAAATAAATCATTGATTTAGAATAATTAATAAAGATAATTATATGGTTGATTCGCTTAAATCATTTCACTTTAATTGAAGATGATTGACTATCATCAAATCTTATGCACTGGATTGACATTTCTGTTGTGATACTGTGTGATTGGATTGCTTTGTGCTGAACTGTGATTTGTGATTTGTTCCTATATGTATATGAAAACCCCTTTAAACTTTGATGCAACAGGGAGTCGGATTTCAGTTATTTATCTGAAACCCACATCGAACTCTGAATGTGAATCCTTATGACTGATACACCCACATGTTTTAAAATTAAGCGTTCACTATTCGGATTAGCCGGGAGAGGACCTTTGTGTCATTTAACCCATTTCGAATAGTGATTCGACGAAATGAATAGCATTTGAAGACGGTGATGAAGACCGGGTGTCTTCGAGAATGATAGGATAACCTATCGATTGTCTCTGCACTGAGTTGCTCCGGTATAGAGATCTCCACATGTGATGGGGAGTCCGATCGGGATTGGAGATACCTGGATTGGCAAGGGCTTCTTCCTTTATTGGACGAAGTGCCTTTGGTTCTGCTCGAACCCGGAACAAACTTTTATGGTTGTGTGTCTGACACTACACTTTGAGATATAAAGAATATTTCTTACAAATACATATCTATTGGTGGCGGAGAATTTATTCTCTTAGCTTAATACCCTTCTCTGAGACGTGCGAGCTCAGAGGTTATGTAGTTGAAGGTTATCGGCGATATACTCCCAATTTGGTAGTGTGGCATGCTAAGTGCTACTGTGTGTGGATGATCATTTATGATCAAAGCATGGCTTTCGTGTAAAGCGTAGCTTTGTGGACGAGACCTCATCAGACCTCACACCCAGGAAATGGTCGAAACAGGAAAGATGCGGCAAGGTTATGAGGGTCGCACCCTTTAGTGTATGTCATTTCCTTCTAGAAAAATGTGGTATCATGGTATGGAGCCCAAATACTTTACCTATGTGGTTGTTACAATCTCACTTACTATGTGGTTGTTGCTTTGTGATAGAGGGCCCTCGAATAAAGGTCGCAAGCGACCAGGGAATGGCATAGTCATGTAGTAGTTATTTAGTTACAGAGGTAACCCGGCCTTATGTTGGCAGAGAACTGGTTAAGTTCTCGGGACGTCTCTCCATAGGCATACCCATGTGACATAGGAAGTTCCTTAGCCTGACCATTTGTTGGAAATCCAAAGAAACAATACGAGCCCTTTACGATTGCAATTTGTGTAACCTGCCACCTCAAGTGGCAGCTATAATAGGCATAGTATAATGGTACCTATGCTGGCTAAGATTAATATTATATTTTCGAAATGTTTTTCACGCTATGCACTAGTAATAATATCAAAGAATTTTCCTCGTATTAAGCATATTTGACTATCATAAGGGGAAATCTCCCCCAAGTGTGCGATTGCATTGTGTGTTTGCCCGGAGGCCGTATGGTAGTTTCATTTTCCAAAAGCATGAACGGTTTTCTTTTAAAATATGTTTTATTTAAAAGCAACTATCTTTGTTTACTCATACCAGTCCCATGACTGACCCGGAGTTTATTGTTTCTTTCTAAACTCTGGGTGCCCATCATTTCCACACGGGCAGTCTAGTAGTAGGTTTTCCGTATTTTGGTATTAGCAGTATTTGGGAGACGTTTGGTTTGGAGATTATCGGTTTTTGGAGGCTTTTACCTTGGAGATATATTGAAAGCTTTTGGACTCAAGGTGCTTGGTTTTGGAAGTTCACTATCAATCTATTTCCTTGAAGACTTTTTGGCATATGATCACTTGTTGTTCTATTATGATGTTCCATTTGGAGTTGTGATATATGTATTATAATACTCTGATGTTCTAACGGATGTTATGATGATGTTGTATCTGTGATGTGATGCATGATATTCATTTTGTTTCCACTATTTTATATTCATCTAATGTTGTTATGAACTCCATCCGACTGGAGTTCGATGTTTGAATCTTTTGCAGTCGAATACAAGTAAGGTATTTGATGTTGATTTTCGAACATTGGATTTCAGGTCATGACAAAATAACTGCGTGTAAAACGTTGTAATTTATCTAATTTAAAAAGTATAGCTCAGAATTTAACGAAACGAAAAGCAGAAAAGATATCATAAATATATTCTGCTTCGAAGAAAAAGATTAAAAATTCAAATTTTTTAAAAATTTAAACTGAAAATTCAAATTTTGACCAAAATATAAAATTTCCAAAAATCGTATATTTATTGCATTTGGAAAATAAATTACAAACAAATTCCAAACTTACATTGGAAAAATTCTAAAAATTCACTTTTAAATGATTTAAAAATCAAAATTTCAAATAAAAATTTAATTAAAAATATTCACCAAAATTATGGGTTGTTACACTCTCCCCCACTCAAAACTTTTCGTCTCCGAAAAGGAACGAGGCATGGAAAATAGAGACAACGGATAGAATGAGATAGAATTAAGACAATATAAAAAGAAGATTGAAATTATACCTGGTAACAGTTGTTATAGGTAAATTCAACATCGAGATGATCTTCCCAAGATCCTCTGTAACCAAGGACATAAGCACGAAGAAGATTCTTGAATTTTTTTCCAAAATAGACTGGTAAAGGTATTTTGGGAGGAAGAACTACAGAACGAACTTTAGGAGATAAGATCAATTTGGCATTCAATTCCCCTCTTAGGATGCAGGAGAATAGGAACAATCAAAGGATAAGAGATTGGAAAACAAAATAAGATGGTAAATTTTAAAACCATGAAAGTTTCAACTTAAATTAATAATTGATTTCATCCATTTGATTTTTCCTAAGTTAATTAAATCTTATCTATTTATAATTTCATTATCTTATCACCCAATTAACAATTTCTAAAATCATGAATTTGAAATCATTTATTATACTCAAAATTTTATTCAATAAGTTTCATTCTTCTTTATTCCGGATGGTTATTACATTTATTCCACTTAATATATATCTAATCACATATATTAAGTATACGTACACTTATTATGACTTACTCCAATTTATTTATAAATTCCTTTAACATCACTTTATATTGTATATTATTCAATTTACTTTTTATTCCATTTACCTTTATTAATCCTTTTATAAATAAAATTTAAGTGTATAACATTTATTATAAACACTCAAATTTTATTTATAAAATCCTTTTATATTGTATATTATCCAATTACATAGTTAACTTTTAAATAATTTAGGTAAGTTATAATGGAAATGCAATAGAATATCATACAAATAAAGTTTTCTAATTCAATTATTTCAACTTAACTATTTATTCAAAAATTTTGGTTCATTTTATAATTGAAAACATTCTTTAAGGTAAATTTAAGATTTACATTTTCGATTAACTTCAAACCATTTAGAGGTAAATAAATATATATACAGTATATATCAAATCAAATTTAAATCATATATCCTTATAGATATATTATAAATCAAGTCATATTTTTAAAATTCAAATCAATTAAATTTTCAAAGAAAAACAGTAGCAAAGCTACAGAATGGTCTCTTCACTTCGAAATTCGAAAATGAATGTCGATGATGCTGCAGTCATCACCGAAATTATTTTCCAACGACAAGAGAAGGGCACTGATTTAAACATTAAAAATTCATTGAAAACAATCACTATTTGAAAAACACTTTAAATTATATATCTTTTAAAACTTTAAAAACCCAAAATTGAAACCATCGGAAATTAAATTCTCAAGTTCTTGATTTAGATTCATTTTAATTTCCAAATTAATTTATAGCTATGTTTTATAGTTCAGTTATTTATATAGGCGACAAAAGACAATGGTTACAAGATATATATAAAGTCAAATATTATTTCTTAATAACCTATTCAATTAATTATCAGAATTCAGAAAATCAAACTCATACATAATATAATTATACAAAATTTATCACTCACTAAATTTTGAAATCAATATGGTGTCAGTTTTCTCTGTTCAAGTGTTTTGGAAATCCTATCGATAGCGTTGATCAGACGAACCGATCGGAAACCCAAATCAACATCAACAACTCAAACAACATAATATATAAAACATTTTACATATAGGTTTACAAAGAAAGAATATGGATTCAAATTTGATTGACTCAAATCATGAGAATTCTGATTCGAAGATAAGTTGGAAAAAAAGATAAGATGATTAAATTGACAGAATAAGGAATCGATAAGCTTACATAAATCGCAGGCAAGCTTAACCGGGTCAACCGTAACTTGAAGAATTAGATCAATGTGGAATTCTGAGGTAATTCTACATTCGATCTTAAGAAATAGAATTTGGAATAACAAGAGGTACTAGCATCTACACCGAGTATATATATAAATCTTCGGTGAATCAATGCTAATTGCAAAGGAGTTTCACCCCTTTACAAGTCATCTGAATGTTGACGAGGCCGCCAATTCATTATAAAGATCATTCGAAGTGGAGTTATGGGATACTCCAGAATCAAAAGAAGAAGAATAGTAAGGGACAAGAACGAATTTTGAAACAGCAGGGAACGTTCCAAAACTCAAAAGAAACCCAAGTCAGAAAGGAAGAAATTCAACTCAAATGAAAGTGATTATGTAAATAAATTTACCATATATGCTAAGTTTTCCTAGAGCCAAAGCTCTGATACCAAAATGTAACGATCCGATATTTTGCATCCGCACATGTCGGACTTGAATTGCTCAAAATACCGAATTATAAAATAAATTTGGCAAAACATAGCATAAACAGTAAATAAATAAATCACAGATCACAGACACAGAGTAATAAATTCAGCGAAAGAAAAGAGATAGTAGTTCATGAAGCTACTATATAAATACATCAGAGTTATACAAGATACAACAGAAGTTTAATATGATAAACAAGCACAAGCTGAATGCATCACTGGAATCAACTGAATAACTGGAATCAACAGAATACTGAAATTGAAATAGATGGCTAGATCTTCAAGCAAGGCTCCAGCTCCAAAGGTGACCGAGCGTAAAGCAAAACACAAAACACTCGAGTCAGGATATACATACTTATACAATGTAAACCAACTCAAGTGAACTGTAATATAAGGTACAAGTAACTTAAAGGATGCTTGGGACCGCCCATCCTCTAAGGATCTGTTAAACTATTTACTCTGTAGTAATATTTCGTTATTATAATAATGTCTATAGTAAAATAAACTTACTTTTAGATAGCATTAAGGGGTTACCCATATAGCCCTTAACACATAATAATGCCAATAGTCTATACAGTACCCGTAATACCTCCTGATCGGGATGCTACTAGAGGATACTCCATAGGTACGACACAAATCAAACTCGTACAAGGCGCGCTGGGTAAGTGACATGGCATACAAGGCAATGCCAGGGCAGATATACCAATTACGCACACGGGCTGGTGGTAACGCGTAGCAGCTACTATCGCCCACCTCGACCACACCCCCAAATCAAAAAAATCAAAAGTGGCCACAGAATCAATCTAAAAGTCAGAGTATAATATCGAAGGGATGTGTCCGATCATAGGAATGACCTCATTGGCCCGAGATCGCTCCTATTTTAGCCACCTTATACCAACTTACGGGAGTTGGGTCCACGTATATACCTCAAAGGAATGTCGCCACCATCCTACTTCATTCTGGAATCTCTACCGCATACACGGTTGTTAAAGTGGTTTTCGGATTTGGCAGAGAGTATGACAACTTCCGATCCCGGTCTCTTTAACAACCAAACGTTATTATAAACCATGGATATTTATTTCAAACTCATTTATACTTTCAAAACCAAACTAGCATATCCATTTCAAAATCATATCATTTCTTTCAAACAAGTATATACTTTCAAAACCATATCACAATAGTACCATTTCCATTTCAAAACTAATTCAATAATATATCATTTAAATAAAACCCAAATTTCCAAATCATTGAATATTTCCTTCAATTTATTAAACTTGAAATATTCCTTTAAATTATCATAGCATTTTGGAAATGTTACCTTAAGGAATCATAACATTTTTGGAATGTAATACTTTCCACTTTAACATTTTATATAATCAAAGTATTTATATGCTTACAAATTTAACATGGTCATTTTATCATAGCCTTATAGTTAAATAAACTTTGTTGCCGTAATGTCCAATTTAAAGCTGAAATTCTTATGTTAGTTAAAAGTACCTTATTAACTCACATTATTGTTACAATAAAGAAACTTTATTATTTTAATCATTTAAAATATGCCATTTACATAAATTAAAACTTGCATATCAAATGTACATTATCAACTTACATTTTATTATTTCAGTAAGTAACATTTATCATTTTAATCAATTTAAAATACACCATTACATTGATTAAAACCTACATGTAAAATGTACGTTTTAACTTACATTTATTATAATAAAGAGCATTTATCATTTTAATCAATATTACACTAACTAAAACTTTACTTGTTTCTTTCACTAATTAAAACCTTACATGTTTCTTTTATTAATTAGAACATTACACATTTCTTTCATTAATTAGAACTTAACATATATCTTTCGTTTTTGTTATTACAGTACAAACATTTATTATATTAATCAATTAAAATATGAATTAAACTTACATCTCACACGTATGTTTAACGTACATTTTTCCATTTTAAAGTCATAGCTATTTATCTTACAAAACATAACATTTCATAAAAGAATATTTATCATAGTTAATATAACAATCAAATTCTTTACAAATTTATTCATTTAGCATCAATTCAACTATGATTCCAAGTTAAATAAACTTATTACAAAATGTCCCATAAAAAATGTATTTCATTTTATTTATTCAAAACCACATTTATTTATTATACAAAATATGTCCATTTTAGGAATTAACCTTTATTAAAATTACTAGGTTAGATTTAAGATCCCAAATTAAATCGAACTTAATTATTAAGTTATTTATCATAAATAAGACTCTTTAAATTCCATTTAAAACCAGTTAACTTATAAAAAAATTTAACTTACAGAAAAACAATATTTCTTTACACTTTAAAGCATTAAATCAAATTAAGTTAAAAATTTCATATATTTATAATTCCAATATACTTAATAACTTTCATAAAATATTTAAAATACTTAATAAATTTTAGGAAAATATAATTTAAAAATATAACCATAGATCTATATAATATTTTCTAACCTAGGTCAAGCGATACGGATATGTATCATTTCAATCCGTAATTTAAAAAAAAATCCAGTATCTATCATTTCAAACCCACAATCCCAAGTAAAATTAATACAATAAAAATCACTCGAGCCTATCATTTCAGCACATAATGATTTTTCCTTGTTCTAAAGTCCATTCGGGTATGTATCATTTCAACCCCTAGTGATAAGGAACTTGTAGTAGTGATTAACAGAAATAAAATAACGGTATATATATAATATCGTAACAAATGATGTAACAAATATATAAACGGCATTTATCATCATGTAATCACAATACAGGCATATATGAATGACATATCAATGTCTACAGATTCACTTGTCAATTTTTTCACAAAAATATAAGTATATATGTCTAGAGTGATAACAACTCACCTTTTTTAAACAAGAATCGACAAATTCAGAAAAAAAAATCCAAACCCCACAAAGCACGAAAAAGCATGACAAAGCACAATGCAAACTTGAGTGGATGAAGAGTCAGATCCAAATCTTGTATGCAAACAAATATTACATACATAAGAATATGATTTAATACAAAACAATAGATGTTAAAACAATGGAAAAATAAATGAATCAAAGTGACATAACTTGCCTTAATCAATCAATGGCTTGGCTACACCACATACGGGTTCAACCATCATCTTATATTGCTTGGTCATGATGGTTAGAGGTGTGCTAGAGGCCAAAGGCCGAGTATAAGCATGAAGAACAAAGAAGAAACAAAAAGAGAAAAAGAAAGAAGAGGAAGAGAAGCCATGGATCTAGAGCTTGAATATAATTTTCTTTCACGCAAATGATAATGATAAGTTTTGGGAAGTTTTTATGTGTGATTGGCAAGAGAAATTCATGGCTAGATTAAAGGAATGAACGGCTAAGGTAAGTAACAAAGAGGCTATGCAATAAAAGACAAGATTTTGAATGGTTTGGAAAATAAAATGGCAATAAATACTTGATGTATTTAATAAAAAATTTCTTTTTTTCAAGAGATGAAATGAGATATGTTTGAGGAGTTTTGTACGTGAATGATAAAAGGAAATACATGGCCATATAAAAAAAACAGCTAAGGAGTTGTGAATACTAGGGAAACGGAAAGGCATAAGTTAAGGAGGAAGAAACGTACAATATATTTTATTTTTAAACGCAAATGGAAAAAATGAGAGATGGAAATAAAAATTTTGTATGTGAATTTTCAACTTGATACGCAAGGCTATGAGTAGAGTAAGTCATGGCTAGGAATGAGGAGGAAACAGCTAGAAAATAATAAAGGCCATGCAAATGAAAAAGGAAAGAGTTAAAAAAATGAGATGTATGGCTCTTAAATTTCTCCAAGCCATTTATTTGGATACATTTCTTTCTAGAAATGAAATGTGAAGTTAATGTGTACATGAATTATGAAGTGGAGTGGATGGCAAGAAAAGATTTGAACGGCTAAAGAGGAGTAAATGATAGAAAAACAAAAAGGCTAGGAAATAAAAGGCAAGAAATAAGGAGAAAGGAAAAAATATATATAATTATTAAATGCAATTGAAAAGAGGATATTTTAAGATTTTTGTACGTGATTAATAAGAGCAATTCACGGCTTTGAATGGTGAATGGTTAGGGTAAGTAATAAAGAGGGTAGGTAAATAAAAAGGCAAGCATTAAAGAAATGTAACGCATATCTCCTTGATTTCTTCCAAGCCTTTTATGAAAAGATATACACACAAGTAAAATCTAATAAATAATGTTTAGATAAAAAAAATAGAAAAATAAAATAAAATAACATAGAAAATAAAAATATAGAAATGCACATAGAATTATAGAAATTGAAATATAGAAAATAACTGCGTGTAAAACGCCGTAATTTATCTAATTTAAAAAGTATAACTCAGAATTTAACGAAACGAAAAGCAGAACAGATATCATAAATATATTCTTCTTCAAAGAAAAAGATTAAAATTTAAAAATTCAATTTTTTTAAAAATTTAAACTGAAAATTCAAATTTTGACCAAAATATTAAATTTTCAAAAATCGTTTATTTATTGCATTTGGAATATAAATTACAAAAAAATTCCAAACTTAAATTGGAAAAATTATAAAAATTAACTTTTAAATGATTTAAAAATCAAAATTTAAGATAAAAATTTAATTAAAAATATTCACAAAAATTATGGGTTGTTACATTTACATTCATAATGATGTTTATATTCATAAACAAACTATCTTTTTTTAGAAACTAATTAAATGGTAATTATAAATTGAAATATATTTTTAAATAGTTAGACATCAAAAACAAGCAACTTACATTCCCGAATAAAATGAACTAACCGTCCCACCGACTTCAAAAAAGAATAAGTGTGCTATGACCAATATAACCATGATTTATAGTGTAAAAAATGCTAAAAGAAGAAGAAAATAAATGATAATGATAAAAGGTGAACTTACAAAATACAACGACACCTAAAATAGATCTAGTTCTATCAAAACCCTTGTTTGCGGTTGTAGAAATAATCTGAACCTAGAATTTGATTTACATTCTATCAAATATTGTAAAGTTTAATTATAGCACCAAGGAAGTGAATACAGACGTTATACCTCTTGAATGTAAGAACTTCGAACTTTTCTATTGAAATAGCTCACTATCCTCTTCCTTTAGACCTAGTTAAACCCCTAAAATGTAAAATTAGTACTAGAAAGAAAGGAAATTTCTTAGCTACATCACTTACATGGAAGAAATCACTATTTAAGCCACTACCAGTAACCTAAAGTTGTAAATAATAATATACCAGCAGGGATATGACACTAAAAATCACATCTCCTTCTTCTAATAAATGCATGAAGAACGTGTACTAAGACACTACCAGTAACCTAAAGTTGTTAATCAGCATGCGCATGCATGTTATATCTATAGATATTCGTACTACTTTCTTATATGCAGTCATATTCTCTGCATTTTTATATTATTATACATGTCAATAATACTTCTACAGGCCCACATTAATATTAGGTGCAGTTAATTCTTATTTTGTGTCATTTATTTGCATACAACATATCTATCATTATAATTATGTAATGCAAGACAAATAGAAAAAAGGAAAAAATTTAGATGGCTTAGGTAGCTTGCGTTATTAAAATATATAAGGTCTCTAAACTACACATGTAACTTGCATTTTATACGATGTAAAAGAAGAGATCAGTTTTTCATGCATAAAGCTAAACGAATATTGATACAAACATTTATAACAATCATATTTCAATTAGTAAACATACAAGTATTTTTTTACTTCTCTTCCATACATGATAATACGATATCCATAGATCACTTAACCTTAAAAAAAATCAAACCATTGCTGCATAATTTACTGTCAATTCTCAGAAAAGAGTTTTTAAATTCTAGGCCAATTGCCTCCTAATTTTCAATCAATCTTCTAAAACCCAATTACAAAATCAGTTATTCGTATTTCATTTTATCACAATCATAGCAAGATATGAGATTGTTAATAAACTAATCGATTTATCAAGTAATAAATCATTGTAGGTGGAACAAATTAAGACAAAAAAGTTCAGTACGAGGAGTTCATCATGAGAAAAATAAATTTGAGAGAATGAAGATGGAAGAACTTAAATCACATTTCACATCACAAAAAATAATAAAGATTCACTTTACATTATAATATAAGACACGTGCTTTCGAGTGTTGGTGAACAAAATAAGAACCAAAACATAATCGCCACTTTTCTAAATCTACAATACTATATGAGATCTTTATGCTTACTCAATTGTTCTATTAATCAATTTATTGAATGTGTAGCTTCTATCTTCGATTTATTGATGAACAAAACAAGAACCAAAATAGTGATTACCTTGTTTTGTAGATTCAGGGCTCATGAACAAAGCGGGGGGAGCAGATCGACGAAGTGGAGGGAAGCCGAAGACGAAGCCGATTCAACGAAGTGAAGGGGAGCAATTCAATGAAGTTGCTAAAGGTGATGGAAGCTGAAGCGAATGATCGGAGTGAAATTTTGTTGAATTAGGTAAAAACGTAACATTGGAGTGAAAAGGAGGCAGTGGAGGGAAATTGACGGAAAATGCATGACAGTGTTTAACACAAGGCGGCAACCCTAAAATTATATGTACGGGAATTTTTTTTTGGGAAAAGGTAGTATTTGTTGCATCTATGCTACAAACGCTACCAATAATTACAATGAAAGGTAGGTTTTCTTGTAGTGACTATCATTGATTCCCTCTAGTTAATACCCGAAAAGGGATTAAAAATTCTATTGGTTCCTCTTTTACCATGTCGGTTAGGCAATTTGAAAAGGCTAAAACTGCCATTTCAAAACTTTAAGAGTTAACTGAATGTTTGAAGATAGAATTGTGATGTAATTCGAATTTATTGTCATTTGTAATTATTTGTTGTCACTACTAAAAGAGCTTTCTTCTAGTATTAATTACTGTTTCACTTATCCTGAATAGGAAACCCAGTTAGTCCTTACATCCAACCCCCTAGATATTCGTTCTCAATTGCATGATATCAAAGATAAATTGTTAGATGATATTAACAAGAGACGGTCTTTCCAAGATGCCTTAGTTTTACGGTTTCTAAATAATACAAAGGCATAAGAGTGGCATAGGAAATATTATGAATTAAAGTCAACGTTTAGTAAATATAAAGAAATGACTTCTAATGCAAAGAACACAGAGTTTCAAAAATTAAAAGAAAAGGTTGACACAATTTAGGATCTAAACCTTCAATTGAGATTGATGAGGAGATAGCTAACATCAACGAATAAATGATCTTGAAGTGGATTTTATGAAGAGCCAAGTATCCAGCCAACCTTTGGAACTCATTATGAGTAAGGGCAATTCTAACCTTCCTACTCCTGCTCCTGGGATAACGACAAGATCTCAATCCTTAGCTAGCAAAGAATTTCCTACTTTGTTAAACCTACCACCAGGCTTAAGTAATGAAATGATCTCCAAATGGAGTGGACAAGCCAAGTTTGAGTATATGCAGTTTTTCGACAAGAAATGGAATGAAAATGTTTCTCAACATCTTAATGCTTATGAAAGCCAGGTTGAAAAGCTTGATTGTGAGTAGCATACTTTTGAACAAGAAATTAAGGAATTATAGAGCATGGGTCAAAATTTAAAAGGAGCCAAGAAGAATCTCATGCGTGCACTGAAAACTCAAATCGACTCAATTGATGATGCGAAAATCATTGAAAAAAAGAAGAAACTTAAGGAGCTTTAGGAAATAGCCATTCATTACATTACAGATTCTTTATTAGCTGTCGTAGATTTGGAAAGGATGGCACAAAGCCTTGACTCATAGCAAAGAATCACTTTTAATAAATTCTTTTGTTGTATTTCTTTTATGCCTGCAACTTTTGTAGATAATGTATTAGATTATTAATAAATTTGTATTTTTTTAGATATTACCTTGAGTGTATTGTATGCACTCTTCCTTTTAAGTTTTCTGGATTGAATATTTGTACCCGCTTTATGGTATGCATCTTTGAATTGAACATTGGTTCGTCTTTGAAATTTCTTGGTTGATATTATGCTTATAAATATCTTTTGGCATTAATATGGTCTATCACTAGATAATAAATAGAAAACCATCTAATAGAAGATAGAAAACCAGAAAACTCATCTGGCAATAATGAAATAGAAGACTAGAAAACTTATCTAATAATAAGTAAAAGACCAGGAAACACATCCAGCAATAGTGCTTTCTTTTGAGTTAACAGTGAAATCCCACTTTAAATCACGAGAGATCATATTTAGTAAACCATCCTCTAGAAGATTGATTGACCTTGTTTTAAAGCGCAAACTTTTTTCCTTGACAAATCTTCCTCTAGAAGATTACTTTTTCCTTGGAGCACAAATAGCTCATATTTGAAAGATCTTCCTCTAGAAGATTGATTTTTCTTTGGAGCACAAATGGTTCATATTTGATAGATTTTCCTCTAGAAGATTGATTTTTCTTGGAAGCGTAAATGGCTCATTTTTGATTGATTTGTTTGGCAATATCTTAGGTGATGATCTCTACTTGGGTCAAACCCCCATCACCATCTTAGGTGATGATTTAGGTCTTTAATCTGATGCGTTGGTTTGTCATCCTTATGTAGAACCAAAGACTTACCCAACCTCCATCTAGAAGGCATTTCAGTGAGGCCTTTGATGATGGAACTGAAGGCTGGTTCGATGCTTTGGTTAGCCTGTCTTAGGCGATGCCAAAGGCTTACTCTGTCCTTTATCTATGAGGTTGGTAGGGCCATGTAGGTGGGACCAAGGGCTTGCAGAAACTTTGGACATGCCATTTTCATGTGGGATCAAAGGATTACTTTGACTTCCCTTTAAGAGGTACCTCAATCAGGCCATAAAGGCAGGAATAAGGGCTTATGCTCAAGCCAGGCCATGTAGGCGGGACCGATGGCTTAGTCGAAGCTTTGGTCAGGCCATTTTAGGCTAGACCAAAGGCTTACTCTGTCCTCCCTTCAGGTGGTACTTTGACCAGACCACCTTTGTGGGATTGGAGGTTATTTCCTTTATTTTAGGAGTTTATTTTTCTCCTTAACCATGTAGGTAAACTTATTTATGCAGAAAATCTTCTTTATTTGATGAATTGTTAACATCTTTTTACAAATTCATTAAGTTATCCTCACTACAACAAAAACACCCTACGCTAGCGCCAAAAAAAGATATTAAAGCCTATAATAGCGATTTAATAAACGTTGTATAATGTCATGTTATTAAAAACAATGAACGATTTATATCGCATAATAAGCGCTATAAAAAGTATTAATATACTAATGCAAATAATCCGCTATTTTAAACATTTTTATAGCGGCAAATTATGTATTATTGATTACTATAATAGCGCTATTTGTCCGTTATGAAATTCGTTATTAGCCACAAAATACTTATTTTTCTAAGATTGCACTAATAATTCGCTATAAAAAGTATTAATAGTGGATTTTGAATGTTGTATATGGACATGTTATTGTAAATTTTGACTTGTCACAACACCAATATGCCGCTATAAAGATTCAGCTACAACTGCGCTTATACTCTGCTATGATATGTTCTTTTATAGCACTTACTGGCCTATTATTCATCATTCTTTGTAGTGCTTTTTATAATACCATAGTGCTTTTTCTGTTACGCATCTGTAATAGACAGATTTAATAGTGGTCATTCAACGCTAACAAAAATTTAAGCGGTTTTCAAGTGCTACGGTTTAGTTTCACAATTCAAATATTTTCTACATCCTATTCATAAACAACAGTATTAAATACCATATCAAAATGCACAATAATAATCATTTTAAACATAAAATCGTTTAAATAATGCAAGAATCATAAAAGGTAATAAGCATAGAGATGTAACACATTACATTAAACATATCAAATATTCATACACATAATATCTTATAGCATAAACCACATAAATCAAAACGTAGTAGCAAATGTTTTAAGCACACCTAAAAAAATAGTAGCAAAGTTTAACAAAAAACAAGTACATATTTGATTGTTTGCATTAAAAAGAAGACCAAAACTTTCGCATCCTTCTTCTTTCATACACCTGCAAATAAGATAAATATTTACATTAGGAATGAATATGAATAAAACACCGACGAAATTGATTTTTAGATAGCACAGTGCAGTATGTGTGCATAAAGAGCTGATAAGTTGAAACCAAGGCCTTTTTTAACTTGACTACAAAATACATCCAAGCCACTAAAAATCAAAGCAATTTTTAAGAATTTGAAATGAAGTGACAATAACAAAACCAAAATCATGGGAAGAAACCTTTTAGCCTGTTTTGAAAGTAAATTAGTCCTACGGCAATTTGGAGAAAGAATAGAACCTGATATAACATAATCATCTTTTGATGGTTGAAATGAAGTCAATTTGTGAGCAAGCAAATTATCATGGCTAAACCAATTAGAAAAGATGTGAAGTAAGAAACATAATATTAGAAAAGGAATAATTTGCAGTAAAACAAGAATTGCATTTTCAACTTTACCTATACCCATCTTTGGAATTCACCGACGTACTTGGAGAACGATGATTGTCTGCAGATGATAAAATATTTATCTTGCGTTGGCAGTATTTTCTTTGCGGCCCCTAACTTCTAGGAAATAATTAATGGCCTCCATATTAGCCTAAGGCTGTCACTATAAGATAAGAAGTTCAATTGACTTCAATAACCATAGTTCCAAAAAAATTAGCTACAAAACCATTGGTCCATACAAATTGGCACAACTATATTTGTAGGACAAATTTAGATAGACATACCTTGAGAAATGCTCCTACGATCAAAACAATTATCTTTATAGCAAATATTGTACCCTCATTTCTCCAACTATTAAACTTCTACCTTATTTTTTTAGTTTGTCATATTTCAAAATTATACATTTAATTTTTTTTTCTACCTTGCACGTTATATCTATCGAAGGCTTGGTTATTTAAATCCAGTAACTTCTGTCCTTTCTTCCCCTTTTCTCTATCTTCTCAATTCAAACATAAGAAAACAAAGGCTCGTTTGTTCTTAATTTATTTAGAATTGAATAAGTTTGATCCGTAAATTAAGTAAATATGTTAATAGTTTTTGGAAGGTTTGGTATTAAGTTTAGATTTTTACTGAACATGCAGAAAACCGAAGTGCAATTAATCATTACGTTGGTGTATGCTGATAACAGACTATTTCTAAGGCCACATTTGCAGTATCAGCTCTCCTCTTTATGACTTATAATTAATCAATTTTTGAAATTTTAGTTTATATAGAAGGATCAAAAACAAGATAAGGGCTCCAAGATTGATTCTAGTAGCTTTGGTATTTTATTTTGGTATCATATTAAAATTTATTTACCATTATGATCACTAGCACAATGTGGCTTAATTTTTCAATCTGTTGATTTTGTTTATAGACCTTGATGACCCTTTGTACCCTTTAAGTGTTTCCTTTGCTTACAAAAAACATTGCATGTGATCGAGAACCATATATTAACACAAAACCAATTGGTTGATGTGAAGGGAGGTCTCTTAGTATTTATGCATGATTTATATTGTAAATTGTCCGATGCGGGTATTCAGTCTACTCTAATCAACAAGTAAATTGGGGGAAAATTATTTTGGATAAATTCCAAGATATCACAATCCGAAGGAAGTATAGAACCATTCATTATGGTGCCTATATTATGCGCATTCTCCTAAATATCGGTGTACCAATGCTTGAATCCGATTTTACAAATATTAGTGAGTTAGGCGCTAAAACTTTAGGATTGATGGGTCTTCCTATGCGGCCTCCTTCTCAACAAATTATTTCCTTCCACCAATGGTCGCAAAATGTTCAACAAGGTGTTCCTCAACCTCAAGACACTATTATTGCTTCTTCTTCTCATACTCAACATGAAGAAGAAGAGGAGGAGGACGACACCATCCAAGAAATTGGCCCGGATACTTCTTCAAGACAAGCCATCATCACTTTCTTCCGAAATCAATCAAAGATTCATCGGGACATAAAGGCACTTGAGAAGAAGACGGATAGAAAATTCAAATCTATCAAGGGCTTTCTCAATAAAATATGGGATCGAATTTCTTGTTCCGGTTCTTCATCTACTCAAGCTTACAATCCATCACCATTTGAATGGTCTTCCTCAAGCTTAAGTTCTAATCACAATGATCCTTCTCTTTCAAGCCAATTTTAATTATCTTGGTCTATTTTTTGTGTTTTACTTGTCGCTTTTATTGTCTAGTTGTATGAGAAATTTCTAAAACATTATCTCTTTATGTATTATTTACTCTGTTTGCTGTAATGAAATGAATTATCTATTATCATACATATTCTTTCTTTTTGTCGATGACAAATGTAACAACCCGATATTTTCAGCCATTCGCATCCGCACATGTCGGACTTGAATTGCTCAAAATACCGCGTTGTAAATAAATTTGGAGCAAATGAAACACAATCATAGAATCACAGACACAGAAATATCAGAATAACTCGCAACGGAAATAAAATACATAGTAGTTCATGAAGCTACTACGGCAGAGTCTCAAACCAAATATATAATACAGTCTGAAAACAACATAATAGAAATCCCAATTACATAGAAGTTCACTAATACATGAGATAAACTAGAAAAGCTGAAACAGAGAGTAGATATAAATGTAGATAAGCAGAAACTCCAGCAAAGACCAGCACCGAAAAGAGAATCCAAAGCTGTGAATACTCAGGCTGACCCGAGCGTAAAGTAAAACACAAAACACTCGAGTCAGGACAATATATACTTATATAATGTAAACCAACTCAAGTGAACTGTAGTAGAAGTACACAATAACTTAAAGGATGCTTGGGATCGCCCATCCTTTAAGAAGCAGTTAAACTATAAATTAATTACATCCCGTGGTTAAAATTTCAAAATGTTATTTTATACTTCAAAATCAAATGTAATTTCAAAATTCAATATCATTCAAAATATCATATCTTCCAAACCACATTCATTTTTATTTAATTTAAATACCATTACAAAACATATTTCAAATAGTTTATATTTCGAAACAAATTACTTCATTTTAAATCATAAAATGAAGTTATTATATTTAATAATTAAATTATTAAATTTCCAAAATTTTAGTCTTTCAAAATTCATTTATTCACTTAATTTATTAAAACAGATGAAAATTCAACTTTCGCAGCATTTAGAAATTGCTACGGAAAGTTACATTCAAAACAATTCAATTTAACAAAAGATAGCATTTAAAAATGCTGTAATAGGGTTACATTAGTTTCAAATAAAACTTAGTTAAATTCAACAATTATAGCATTTACAAAAATGCTATAATAACCTTTAATTAAACTTAGCCATTTGGTTCATTATTGTCAACTGCAGCATTTACAAATGCTGTATTATCATGTACATTAGAATTAATAACATTTCAGAAATGCAGTTAATTAACTTCAAGTATTCAATATAATTTCACAAACAATTATATTTTTATTTAAATAATTTTTAGCTTATAAAATCATATAATTTCACTTTTAAAACAGTCATTCAAATACCCTTATATTCATGATTTTATAAAGTTAAATCTCCATTCAAAAATCAAAATTTAATAATAATTCACTTATTAAATTCCAACATTAAATTTTAAATTCATTAAATTAAATTTAACTTAACATTTAAGTTTAAAATTTTCAAATATAACTTAATTTCATTTTTATTTACTTAACTTAAATTCACTTTTAAGCCAAATTCACAAATTTTCAATTTTAGTTATATTTCCAAATTTCAACCTAAATATTCATTCATTTCACATTTTAACTTTATTCAAAAATCATTAATATATTATAAAATCATTTTAAATTCATTTAATTCAAAATATCATAAATTTATCATATTTTCATATTTAATTTAAATTCCATTTATCACCAAATTCTAATTTCCAAAATAACTTACATCTAAGATTTTCTAACTTTACCATTTATTTATTTCACTTATAAATTTTCAGAAAATCAATAATGCTTTACAAAAATCATTTTTAATCAAATTTAAATCAAAATATTATAATATTTACATTTCTAAAAAAAATAAATTTTTTTTAGAAAACATATTTTAACAACGGGTCTGTATTTCATTTTCTAGCCTAGGTAAAGTGATACGGGTAATATATCATTTCAACCCGTAATTTACAAAGAAAACCCGGGTTTGATCATTTCAAACCCGCAATCCCAAGTAAAAGAAAATAATTGAAAATCATTCAGGCCTATCATTTCAGCCCATAATGATTTTCTCCTATTCTAAAGTCCGTTCGGGTATGTATCATTTCAACCCATAGTGATTCTAATCTAAAGGGAACTTGCAGTGTGATAAACTGATGAAAATAACAGAATAGCATGAAATAACAGTAACATAAGGTATAACAAGTGTAAATATAGGCGTGAACTTCATATGAATATAATATAGCGTTATAACATGATGATATGCATTTACAGATTCAGGTGATGTCAGTTTATCACTATATAAGTACATATTAGTCTGGTGAGATTTACTCACTGTTTTGAGCTGATGACACAACGACGAATTGCACAACGGGATCTACACAAGCACGATACAGATACGAAATGGAGGAGCCAAGGATTAATTTCCTTGAATACAAATCAAACAAACAATACAAACAGCATAAGTTTTCAACCCAAAATTTCAATAAAACATTGTTAGAAATGACTGCATAAAACGAATCCAAGGCTATTGCACTTGCTTTCAACCACCTATGGTTCAACTACAGTACTAAAATGTATGACTAAGGGGTGAGTTTGGATCTGGTCTTGGGTCCATAGGGTCGGCCTAGCATGGTTTACATGATAGTGAAGAGGTAGGTGCTTGGAATTTCAACTATATGGCATAACAAAGGTTTCAAGGCAAAATAAAGCACCAACATGCCACGGCTAAGGGAAGTGGTCATGGCCAGAGGCAAGGTGAGGTCATGTGGTGATGTGGAAGTGGTGTCAGGTCGGAATTTGGCTGGTGGTGTGATGGAAGTGGCGGCCAAGGTGGGGTTTTGTGGAGGTGGATCAAGAGGTGAGCTCGGCTAGGGTACAAGGTGAAGTGTTTGCAAATTTTGTTGGATCTACACATCAAGGGAGCATGGCTACGGCTTGGGGTTGTGCTGGAGGTGGTGGTGACTGGTTGTGGTGGTGGTGGAGGCGGCCACAGTGCTGGAATGGAGAGGAGCCGATCCTAGAAGTGATGAAAGCAAGTGCAATTCACATGGAAACAAGAGAAAATTATAGAAAAGAAGAAGAAATTTTACCAAACTCTTGAGATCAGAAATGGCCGAATACTTTTGAGGAAATGAGAGGAAAAATGAAGTATGTGAATGAGAAATGAGGGTGGCAGCTGAAAGAATGAAGAGATATGGCCATTTGAGTGAAAAGAAACGTTAAAATGTGAAAAGGTGGGAAAATCAAAAGCCATAGGAAACAAAAGGTTACAAACCTTTTCAATTTACCTTTTATTATTTATATAAATTTATGTAGCTGAAATAATAATAATATCAGATAAGATTTCGAAATTTTTAAAAAATATACAAATATATATAATATTTATCAATTATGTAAAGTAAAATTAAGTAAAATAGTTAAAACAGTGAACTAGACTAGCAAAATTTGAAGTTAAATGAAATAATTTTTAGAAAATTCATATAAGCTTGTAAAGTTTTTTTAAACATAAATAATAACATAAAATACAAATATATTCACAAAATAAATATTTAAAATTTAATTTAAATATAAAATTTTAATGCAGAAAATAGCAGAAAATGGGAAAACATCCCTTAAAAACTGGAAATCAACACAGTAATTTTTGGAAAAAATCTATTATTATTTTAAAAATATTTAGAGATGAATTTTCAAAAATAAAAAAAAATTAAAATAAAATAAATAAATTTAAAATGAAGAAAATGGCAGAAAATTAGAAAACAACATTTAAAAATAGGAAATAAATACAGTAAATTTTGGAAAAATTATATTATCACTTTAAAAATATTAAAAGACAAAAATATATATAAAATAACATATTAACACATATTAAAATAAAATATAAAAAAGAAAATATGATTTGTATAATCTAAAATAGACAAAATTTGCAAAATAAAACAAATTATACTCAAAATTGAAATGTGCATAACTTTCACAGTTTAAGTCCGTTTTCAACGAAACAAAAAGCAGTATTCAAGTTGTTAAATCTATTTCCATAATAAAAGATAAAATTTAGGATTTTAAATATTTAAATTTGAAATTTAAAAGTCAAAGTTTGACCAGTTTGAACAAAAATTCATCTTTCAGTAAAATATCCAATTTATACCTGTTTGAAATTATAATTCACATAATAATCAACACTTATATTTAAAATTGTGAAATGTTTTAAATAAAACAAGTTTAAAAATAATTTCAAAATAAAATAAAGTCAAATATTAAAATATATGAAAAATCTAGGGTTGTTACACTCTCCCCCACTCAAATCTTTTCGTCCTCGAAAAGGAATGAAGCGGAGAAACAACAAGAAAGAACAATAGGTTGGAAAACATCCTCGAAAGACGGTAGGGAAAAGGTAGCTAGGAAGGGAAGCATGTTGGAAGACAAGGGTGAACCATTATTTAAACCATTATACATTTCAATTAAAATTTCATAACATTTTAAACATTTTATAGTATGATGAATAGTCATTTGATTCAAATCTGATGGTTCAAGGTAAACAATATTTAAAAAAATTTAAATTTTTAGAAGGGAAAATAACTGATCAAAATATTCTTTATACAGTACTTTATCAAGATGCTTTTATCAAAATACTTTTATAACTTGATGTCTTAACAAGTTTACTTTCGTTCCTACAGACTCTGGCTATGCGTTAATCAGGCGCAAAGCTAGAATTCTCCAAGTACTTAGTAGACTTGTTTCAACACCCAGTGAAAATAATGTAAACACTTTTAAAAATAGATATGGAAAGTACAATCCAAACAAATCAACCAAACCGAAACAGTTGTCTAACCATGGATCGCAGATACACAATGGTTACGCCTGGATCCCCCAGGAAACAATCCATATCCGTAAGCTTTCTCAGCCCTGCGAGTTATGCCATGATGACGAGTAGAATGCAAGATACACAATGGTTACGCCTGGATCCCCCAGGAAACAATCCGTACCCCCAGGCAAGACTCAGCCAGGCACTTGCGCTACTATTCGCGACCTACACAGATTGCAGGATACACAATGGTTACGCCTGGATCCCCCAGGAAACAATCCGTACCCCTAGGCAAGACTCAGCCAGGCAGTTGCGCTATGTAGTCACGATCATAAGACCACGGGGATCGCCGTGGAATTCGATGGACACTCGAGTATCATATCCGGAAAACCCAAATCAAAGAGAGAGAATAATATCGATAGAATGAATCCACAGTGTGGCCACAAAGCGGATATCAAGCAGAAGGCACTTTCCATATCTTTACTTCGAAAATATGTATCATATAGTACCTTTCAAAATCACTTTCAAATATCATACTTATATAAAGTCCATATATATAAGATTTCATTTCAAATCAAATACTTTCCAAAATAATAGTATATCAAATCACACTTATATAAATTTCGATTATATAAGATTTCATTTTTCAAAATTGAGTACCCTTTCAAATCAACAGTTCTCAAATAAATGGTTTACTTATACAAATCATTTTTATATAAGTTCGATAGCTCCCAAATCAAGTATTAAATAAAACAGGTTCTAAATTTTAATTCATTTCAATAGTACTTCAATTTAAAAATCATATATGATTTCACCAAATCATTTCTTTCAAGTTATACATATTCAGTTTCAAAATTTCTTAAAACTATAGGTTTAGAAAATAATCCAAATTTCCAAATCAACAAAATTTAGGTCAAATAAATTCATTTCCATTTCAAACATGTATTCACTTCAAAAGTCATAATACTTTCAAAGTTATGAATCTTTCGAAACCAAAATACTTGAAATCATTTCACTTTGAAAATCATAACATTTTGAAATCATACATTTGGAATCATGAAACATTTCCTTAATTCTTTACATTTTAAAATTTTATTCAATTAAACCAAAATCTAAAATTTTCGATTTTAATTCAATTCAAACCATCAGTTTCAATTCAATTTAGTTTTCCAACGAACCATTTCAAATATTATCAAATTTCAAATATAGATTTGATTTACAAAATAAACTATTAAATCTTAAATATGTTTCAAGGCTTAAATATACCATATTTCAAAACTAAATTTTATAATTTCATATATCTCAAATTTTACTTCATTATTACTTAGTGTTGAGATATTTATTTCATAAATCCATTATTTGTAAATAAACTCAAATTACAGGTAAACCAATTATCCTTTCATACTAATATAAGCTTCAATTATTCATTTATCAAAATCAATGGTTTTCAAAATCATCTTATACTTACATAAAGTTTATCTTATATAAGGATCAAAATTTTCAAAATAAATAAATTTCGATGCATGAAATGCCATATGGGATTGAACATCTTTGCTTACTAAAAGATTTTTAATTAAGAACAGTTTTGTATATAAAATAGTTTGTATAAAAAATATAATAAAACGGTTTGTTTAAGAAGAATAAAAGAAAAATAGTTTTGAAAAATGGTTTTAAATTTGATAGTAGTTTTTCATAAAAGAAAATTTTCAATTAAATTACAAAGATATCCAACCCAACAATTTTCAATTTCAACGTCAAGTATATAAGGATATAGCTGTACATATGTCATCATTTCGCAACATTACATTCGATCGCTCGCTCGATCACACAAGTTCGCTTTCGAACTAGTATTGTCCATTTGACTTCCCTAATGAGGACTTCGATATGGTTTCTCGACTAGAAGCCATTAGTCTCCTTGCATAGCCATATACTATGATAGAGAATTCTAGAATCAAGCCAAAAATCCGTATCAAATATTCGCCATCAAGAATCAAATGAAAAATCGTAACACGAAATGGTGTAATTCACCTCGAACTTGTGTACTCAAACTTGGATCAGATTAATTATGCGAATAAAACAGCATACGTACAACTTATGTACCTATTCCAACTTGTTAAATAAATAGTTTCATAAAGATGTTACTAAGTTAAAACATTTAAAACCAAATTTTTCTCAAACATTTGAAGACTAATTTTTATCCAAAACATTTCAAAACTAAATTTCATATTAGTATAATTCAAAATAGTCTTATTTATTTACTTAACAAAACAGTTTCAACTTATACAAATCATATTATTTCATACTTGAAACATACAAACTACACTTATATTCTTTATCAAATAACTTATACCTTTCAAATATATTAGCTTTGAAAAGTTAACCCTGATTTGGAAGTGCTCGAATCTTAAAATAGTCGAAGAAATCATATTTTCAATCCAAGAGTTGGAAGTCAACAACAAATTAGTAAACCAATTTCAAAAGATTGTGTTATACCAAAACAAATCTGAATCTCGAGGACTGAACACCGGCTTACTTTATATCATTTCAAATGTGTGTGTGTGTGTGTGTCTCTTTCGAATATCAAACCATACTTCAAAATCAAAAATCAAAATTGGTTTCACAAAATCACTCGCATAGCAAAGCTACTAGAGTGGCCTCTCCCCCACTCAGAAACTCGAAAATCAATGTCGATGATGCATGCATTCATCACCGAAATTATTTTCCAGCGACATAAGTGGGTTCTGGACTTTTACTTTCTTGAAACTTCTTTAAAATCTCTTCAAAATCTTTGGAATTCATTCAAATACATTTGAAATATTTCTTATTCAGAAAATATCTTTAAATCATATTATTATTATATATTTTCCAAAATCTTAAAACCGATTTCAAAACACCAGAGTTCGATTCCTTGAAATTCAAATTCAAAACCTTTCAGTTATAAATCATTTTATAAAAATTTAAATTTCTCATAAATTGTCAAAATTTCAAATCCTTTCGAAATTTCAAATTTTCATTTTTGAAAGGTATATAATCCTTATCGAAAACATTTCACTTTTATATATAGAAAAATGGCCATCCTTAATAATTTCGATGTATGCACAATATCAAAATACAACCAAACACAAATTTCCAAAGGATGATTCAAGGAAGGATTTCAAACAAACAAAGATTCAAAATTAGAGGAACTTTAATCAAATAGAATTCTAGTTCGAAGATAAACTCATACGAAGATGACATAATTTAATTACCAAATAGAGGATAGATAAGCCTATATAAATCGCGGGCGACCTTAACCGGTCAACCGAGACTTTAGGAATATAATCAATATGGAAATCTAAGGCAAATCGACCTTTGATCGCCAGAGATAGAATCCGGGTAGAGCAGGAGATAGATAGCATCGACATCCGAGGATACAGAAATCTCCAGTGAATCAAAGCCAATTGTAAAGGAGTTTCACCCCTTTACAAATCATTCAACGATTTACAGAATCACTGCCCTTTAGAGAGGTCATTCCGAAGTAGAGTTACAGAATGCTCCGAATCAAAAGGAAAAATGGGGAAAACAAGACTGGATTCCAGAACAGGTTGGAGCGTTTCAAAGTTCAAGAAATCCTAATTGATAAGAATCTTAACCAAGTGATTTCTAACAAGGTGGATACCGAAGAGATGAAGTTTAGAAAATCTTGATTTCGAAATAAGAACATTTTTATACCAAAATAATCTGTGAAAATCCTTTAAAATCTTTTGGAAATCATTTTATACTTCGAAAATACGTTCTCTCACAAAGAAAGGATTCTGAGATTGATTTCACTCATTCTAGGGTATTTCTACCCTATCTCTAATGAGTATTTGCTCCGCGGGCTAAGGTTTGCCTAAAACCAAAGCTCTGATACCAACTGTAACAACCCGATATTTTCAGCCATTCGCATCCGCACATGTCGGACTTGAATTGCTCAAAATACCGCGTTGTAAATAAATTTGGAGCAAATGAAATACAATCACAGAATTACAGACACAGAAATATCAGAATAACTCGCAGCGGAAATAAAATACATAGTAGTTCATGAAGCTACTACGGCAGAGTCTCAAACCAAATACATAATACAGTCTGAAAACAACATAATAGAAATCCCAATTACATAGAAGTTCACTAATACATGAGATAAACTAGAACAGCTGAAACAGAGAGTAGATATAAATGTAGATAAGCAGAAACTCCAGCAAAGACCAGCTCCGAAAAGAGAATCCAAAGCTGTGAATACTCAGGCTGACCCGAGCGTAAAGTAAGACACAAAACACTCGAGTCAGGACAATATATACTTATATAATGTAAACCAACTCAAGTGAACTATAGTAGAAGTACACAATAACTTAAAGGATGCTTGGGATCGCCCATCCTTTAAGAATCAGTTAAACTATAAATTAATTACATCCCGTGGTTAAAATTTCAAAATGTTATTTTATACTTCAAAATCAAATGTAATTTCAAAATTCAATATCATTCAAAATATCATATCTTTCAAACCACATTCATTTTTATTTAATTTAAATACCATTACAAAACACATTTCAAAATAGTTTATATTTCGAAACAAATTACTTCATTTTAAATCATAAAATGAAGTTATTATATTTAATAATTAAATTATTAAATTTCCAAATTTTAGTCTTTCAAAATTCATTTATTCACTTAATTTATTAAAACAGATGAAAATTCAACTTTCGCAGCATTTAGAAATTGCTACGGAAAGTTACATTCAAAACAATTCAATTTAACAAAAGATAGCATTTAAAAATGCTGTAATAGGGTTACATTAGTTTCAAATAAAACTTAGTTAAATTCAACAATTATAGCATTTACAAAAATGCTATAATAACCTTTAATTAAACTTAGCCATTTGGTTCATTATTGTCAAGTACAGCATTTACAAATGCTGTATTATCATGTACATTAGAATTAATAGCATTTCAGAAATGCAGTTAATTAACTTCAAGTATTCAATATAATTTCACAAACAATTATATTTTTATTTAAATAATTTTTAGCTTATAAAATCATATAATTTCACTTTTAAAAAAGTCATTCAAATACCTATATATTCATGATTTTATAAAGTTAAATCTCCATTCAAAAATCAAAATTTAATAATAATTCACTTATTAAATTCCAAAATTAAATTTTAAATTCATTAAATTAAATTTAACTTAACATTCAAGTTTAAAATTTCCAAATACAACTTAATTTCATTTTTATTTACTTAACTTAAAATTCACTTTTAAGCCAAATTCACAAATTTTCAATTTTAGTTATATTTCCAAATTTCAACCTAAATATTCATTCATTTCACATTTTAACTTTATTCAAAAATCATTAATATATTATAAAATCATTTTAAATTCATTTAATTCAAAATATCATAAATTTATCATATTTTCATATTTAATTTAAATTCCATTTATCACCAAATTCTAATTTCCAAAATAACTTACATTTCAGATTTTCTAACTTTACCATTTATTTATTTCACTTATAAATTTTCAGAAAATCAATAATGCTTTACAAAAATCATTTTTAATCAAATTTAAATCAAAATATTATAATATTTACATTTCTAAAAAAAATTAAATTTTTTTTAGAAAAACATATTTTAACAACGGGTCTGTATTTCATTTTCTAGCCTAGGTAAAGTGATACGGCTAATATATCATTTCAACCCGTAATTTACAAAGAAAACCCAGGTTTGATCATTTCAAACCCGCAATCCCAAGTAAAAGAAAATAATTGAAAATCATTCAGGCCTATCATTTCAGCCCATAATGTTTTCTCCTATTCTAAAGTCCGTTCGGGTATGTATTATTTCAACCCATAGTGATTCTAATTTAAAGGGAACTTGCAGTGTGATAAACTGATGAAGATAACAGAATAGCAAGAAATAACAGTAACATATGGTATAACAAGTGTAAATATAGGTGTGAACTTCATATGAATATAATATAGCAGTTATAACAAAATGATATGCATTTACAGATTCAGGTGATGTCAGTTTATCACTATATAAGTACATATTAGTCTGGTGAGATTTACTCACTGTTTTGAGCTGATGACACAACGACGAATTGCACAACGGGATCTACACAAGCGCAAAAGCACGATACAGATACAAAATGGAGGAGCCAAGGATTAATTCCCTTGAATACAAATCAAACAAACAATACAAATAACATAAGTTTTCAACCCAAAATTTCAATAAAACATTGTTAGAAATGACTGCATAAAACGAATCCAAGGCTATTGCACTTGCTTTCAACCACCTATGGTTCAGCTACAGTACTAAAATGTATGACTAAGGGGTGAGTTTGGATCTGGTCTTGGGTCCATAGGGTCGGCCTAGCATGGTTTACATGATAGTGAAGAGGTAGGTGCTTGGAATTTCAACTATATGGCATAACAAAGGTTTCAAGGCAAAATAAAGCACCAACATGCCACGACCAAGGCAAGTGGTCATGGCCAGAGGCAAGATGAGGTCATGTGGTGATGTGGAAGTGGTGTCAGGTCGGAATTTGGCTGGTGGTGTGATGGAAGTGGCGGCCAAGGTGGGGTTTTGTGGAGGTGGATCAAGAGGTGAGCTCGGCTAGGCTACAAGGTGAAGAGAGCATGGCTTGGGGTTATGCTGGAGGTGGTGGTGACTGGTTGTGGTGGTGGTGGAGGCGGCCACAGTGCTGGAATGGAGAGGAGCCGATCCTAGAAGTGATGAAAGCAAGTGCAATTCACATGGAAACAAGAAAAAATTATAGAAAAGAAGAAGAAATTTTACCAAACTCTTGAGATCAGAAATGGACGAATACTTTTGAGGAAATGAGAGAAGAAATGAAGTACGTGAATGAGAAATGAGGGTGGCAGCTGAAAGAATGAAGAGATATGGCCATTTGAGTGAAAAGAAACGTTAAAATGTAAAAAGGTGGGAAAATCAAAAGCCATAGGAAACAAAAGGTTACAAACCCTTTCAATTTACCTTTTATTATTTATATAAATTTATGTAGCTGAAATAATAATAATATCAGATAAGATTTCGAAATTTTTAACAAATATACAAATATATATAATATTTATCAATTGTGTAAAGTAAAATTAAGTAAAATAGTTAAAACAGTGAACTAGACTAGCAAAATTTGAAGTTAAATGAAATAATTTTTAGAAAATTCATATAAGCTTGTAAAGTATTTTTAAACATAAATAATAACATAAATAAAAATATATTCACAAAATAAATATTTAAAATTTAATTTAAATATAAAATTTTAATGCAGAAAATAGCAGAAAATGGGAAAACATCCCTTAAAAATAGGAAATCAACACAGTAATTTTTGGAAAAATTCTATTATTATTTTAAAAATATTTAGAGATGAATTTTCCCAAATAAAAAAAATTTAAAATAAAATAAAGAAATTTAAAATGAAGAAAATGGCAGAAAATTAGAAAACAGCATTTAAAAATAGGAAATAAATACAGTAAATTTTGGAAAAATTATATTATCACTTTAAAAATATTAAAAGACAAAAATATACATAAAATAACATATTAACACATATTAAAATAAAATATAACAAAGAAAATATGATTTGTATAATCTAAAATAGACAAAATTTGCAAAATAAAACAAATTATACTCAAAATTGAAATGTGCATAACTTTCACAGTTTAAGTCCGTTTTCAACGAAACAAAAAGCAGTATTCAAGTTGTTAAATCTATTTCCATAATAAAAGATAAAATTTAGGAGTTTAAATATTAAAATTTGAAATTTAAAAGTCAAAGTTTGACCAGTTTGAACAGAAATTCATCTTTAAGTAAAATATCCAATTTATGCCTGTTTGAAATTATAATTCACATAATAATCAACACTTATATTTAAAAATGTGAAATGTTTGAAATAAAACAAGTTTAAAAATAATTTCAAAATAAAATAAAGTCAAATATTAAAATATATGAAAAATCTAGGGTTGTTACAACAAAGGGGGAGAAATTTAAATTGTTCATATTGACAGGGGGAGTAACTAGTTTATTAATTTTATATAGTTGTCATCATCAAAAGGGGGAGAATGTTAGAATCTCGATTTTGATTATAACAACCTATATATAATGTTATGTGTATATTAATCATCTTTGCAGGAGATTTACTGCAGATTCATCTGCAAATGTTTAAAGCGGTATATTGTTTGTCTAGAGTCTGTACTTTACATTGAAAACTAGTGTGAACCCGTGCTACGCACACGGACTTCACCGAAATTTTGTTTAATGCCATGTTTTTCGAATTTAATCATATGAATATGAAACTGTATTTATGGTTTTTGTTTAAAATTTTAAAATTAAAAGGTAATGTATTGGTAGAATGAATCAAAAAGCAATTAGTATTCAAATGGTAATTCACTCATGATTGCATCTTTGTACATGTTCAGATTAATTATTGACTGACACATTTAGGTGTAGTGTAAATTTATAGCAAATCAAACATTAATTGGTTATAAGAAAATAATAGTTGCATAAAATTTTTGATAAGAATGAAAATATCTAACACCAATAAGGTAATAAATAAAAATTGAAACATGTCTGCAACCATCAACGGGCAGTAAAGAAAATCTACCTCCAACAGTAGAACTAATACCACCAAATTTTTAAAAACAAATGCTAAAACCAAGCTCTCCCATCTTTAATTCGTTCCTCGATAATCAAAAAATTTAACAAAAGATTATCGAATTTTTTTTATGAACAGTGAAACTATATTCCTTCTAAAAACAGTGAAACTATACATTCCTCATAGAAGGCAGTAAATAGATAAAGATTGTTTGTTCACATTTATAAGCCTTATCATATAAGGCATACATATTCAATATTACCAAATCAGTAGCAAATTAAACTTATGTACAGTTTCTCGTTGTTTATTATTGGCTGCACCAGCTTGTTCTTTCAGTACAAACTATTCTTTACTACCAATTAGCTAATTTGAGTACTTTTTTATGAGAAGCCAAACACATGTACCACACAATTTACCATAAGAAAACAAATAATGTCTAATATGTCCAATAATAAACACCGATTTACTTTCAAAATCAATACTTACCATACAAAATATATAATATATGAAAATGGGGAAAACAAAACTGAAATGGGAAACTTGAACTTGAAACGATCCTTTGCTTGGAATTTGTGAAACTTGGATTGATTTATGCTTCATCAGGACATTTACTTTCTTTAAACCTGGCACATAGATTAATAGTTATACCGAAGAAGCGGAAGAAATCAATGAGTCTTAAGCTACCGAATATTGTAGGTTTGACGGAAGGAAACATGATCTATTTAGTGGATCAATAAGTCGAAATAAACGTGGAACTCACAAAGCTACTCACGTTTTTAGCTTTTTTTCCTAAACATCTCATACAGTCTCTACATGTTGCTAAGTAGGTGGTAAAATGATGACATAAAAAATTTGTTGGATGGATAGTCCATCAATTTGTTACCATACTTTCATATTAGATAATTAATATGTATGAATTTAGTGGAAAATGTGCAAGTAGCACATCTTTGAATGGTTTTATAACCAATACAAAATATCATAGCAATAACACATTTCAAAATTTTATAAAGTGTTGAAGTTGTATGGTTTGAAGGTGGAACATGATGCTTGGCCAAAAATCATGTTACAGTTATGTGTTTGATTAAGGTAAAGGGAAACCTACTTGTAACACATCATTTTGTGTGTTGAGATTTTTCATCCCTAACACAATAACTGAAATTTCACCAATGTTACAGGCCCGTTAGTTTCAACCTAAAAAAAAAAATTCGCTAGTAGAAATAAAAAACAGAAGTTCAGATTGTGGATCTAATTTCAGACTGTACTTTTTAGTATGTGAAAAAAGTGAACGATATAGCGGGAGCATTATCAAGACAATTAAAAAGGTTAAAGACACCCCTGAAACTGCCTTTCTCACCTTGACATTTTCAAAAAACAGAATGAACCCCACTAATTACTCCTAACCCCACACTTGTTCCTTTATTACCCTTTATCTTCCCCCACCATAATTACATGCTACTTTAGCTCACATATTCAAGCACTCCACCTTTTCATTTTATTGTTTGTCCTATAGGGTTTGACCAACGTTTTCTAGGATTATTAAGATTAAATTTCAAATAAAATTGTATAAAACATGAATTTCTTTTTTCATTTGCTTGGATTGCTAAGTTGGGACTTGCTTAAAGTATGGCAGGAAAATCTTGGTCATGAAGTGAATTGAATCGGGTATAGAGGAAGGAAGAAGTGGTGTAACGTGAATGAAAATTATTGTATGTTGGTGTATTTGATTCTACTGAGGCTATTCATGTTTCATCATTAAGGTCACCATAATACCGAAATTACAGTCGCAAAATTTTACCATATATAATGGGGTGTGGAAAGCATTACGTGGGGGATGGATAGAAGTAGCCAAAGAAAATATGTTGGTATGGAAAGAAATATGCTAAAAGTTAGATCAAAACTACCGGATCCATGTATCAAGTCGATAGGGACCAATTTTGACCAAAAGTTGATCAAATAATGTATAACCATGATCGTAGGGCAGTCAACGGCTACTTGTAAAAAATCTAAAAATCGTCTGCATCTATATTCGAAAATTAAAAAATATCCAAAATCCAAAAAAAGATATGAATATGGATATGATGGTATACGCATTCGATAATGATCCGTCCGACTTTTGCCAAGTTAGTAGTTGATATTATGTATATTTTAGTATATCGAACGATTGATATTTATATTTTGTCATGGAAATAACTCATAAAATGTGTCTATAAATGAATATTCGTTGCACAAAACTGTTTTTTATTATCATATTTTTATTTTTTTATAAGCATTCGCACTAAAATGGTTTTGTGTTAAGCCAATTTTTTTATTTATCCTTTTAAATTTATTAATTATGGACAGAGTGGATAAATATCTGACATTCGTCTGTATCCGAAAATTAAGCAGATACAAATATTCCAAAATGGTTTCGGATACGGATATGACACTATTCATATCTGAAAGCATCCATTGATAGACCTATATGAAAGATATAAATATTGAAAAATGAAAATATACGGTACAAATAAAGAACACAACCACAATCTCTTTTACCTACTTGATGAGAAGATGAAAAACAAAAAGTTATGACTATGATCATCAATGAGTTTGGGGTGTACTAATCTACTAAAACTTTAACTTTTATGACTTACCATATGATTATTCCAATAATAGAGCAAAGTTAAAACTATGTGCAAATTTTTGTTCCACTCAAGGTATATCTGTAGGGTGGTTATGTTGTCAACCAAAAAAATAGTCATTTTGTTAGTTTCATATATAATTGATAATTAAACATGATCATAGGTGTAGTTATGTTATGCGTGCTTAAAGTAATATTTTAATCACCGTTTTATACCATTTTCTAACCTATTATATCACACTTTTGAATATTCATCTATGTTGTCAGCCTTATTAAAAAATATATTGAACTACCGATCATATGCTGCAATGATGTTACTCCTAGTTCTCAGTAAAGCAACCATATAAGAAAATTGGGACATCAAGAAGTAATATGTTATTCAAACAAAAGAGCATGTAGATACGATAAATTAAATTATATTAGAAATAACGATGAAGGAAACTTTAGAATAGAAGATGACAGTCCAAGAATAATCAAATCATAATTAGTGGGATCCTATTTTGGATTGACTTTATTGTTATAGTAATTACTATTTGTAAGAAAAAATAAGCATTTGAATCATATAATACGGTGTTAAAGATTTGAAATTATCGCTCTGTACATATCAACTCTTCCTTTACGGGCTGTTGTTTAAAATTGTCAATAACATGACTTATTGAGCTCATTTTATCAATTTATCGTAAGAAAAAAAAATCATGCTAAGAAGCAAACCTACAATTAAATGAATAGCAGTTTATTGTTTACTACACTCAATAGGTTGACCTGCAATGATTCCACTCTAACGCGATTTCAATAAATTGGAAATATATAAAGCGTTTAAAGCAAAGCCACCATATTAGGAAAAAAATGAATGTGAAAATGCTCATTATTAAGCATTCAAAATTAAAATGTCATAACTAAAATGTAATAGCAAACTGCTCATTACATTTGATTTAGCAATAAAATAAGATTGCATCATCATCAGGCGATGTCAAATAAAACGTAGTGCTTGAACTTACAGAAAAAATTCAAATATTTACCCGTTTTTTTAGTCTTTTAACTTCTTGCTCATCGTCATCTTCTTTCGTCATCGTCATCGTCATTATCCTCATCCGTACCACCCCTGACATTCCCACGTCTTCGAAGCCTTCCAAAGAAGATTCTCCGGCGAGCCATGACATGACATTTTGATAATTTTATCACAAACAGTGGACTTGACATCATACTCTTGCTTCATTATTCCTTATGCTTACTTCGCAATTTCTTCATTAATTTTCTGATCATCCTAAAAAACTTGGAAGATTAATATATGTCTCGTTAGTTTAACCCACTTTCCTAATAAAGCAACATCAGCCATAAAATAAATCTGTTTATTTCTATATATAGCCGAAATCCTAAATATAAAAATAAAGTTTGACATAATCACTAAGTAGACGAACAGACAAATCCTTCCAAACATGTGATATCAGCTTTCATTTAGTTGACATATTAATTAAATTTTTTCCATTAACAATCATGGAAATTGGGAAAGATTGTTTAAGCATTGGGTCAGAAAGATATAAGTTATGGCATAGTACTTATTTTTTTTCGAAGACCAGTATATAAATTATGCTCAAAAGAACGAAAATATTGACGTAACCACATAACTCACCTCTATTTCTATGATTTGAGAAGGTCGAGACATGAATAGTAACTATATAACAGAAAGAATACAATGCCAAAAGCGTGAATAAAATTTGACTTAAATGTGATTAAAAAAGGCGTAAGCTAGATCAAATGAACGGGACAGTGGAAGTTACAAACCAAGCACATAAAAAGTTAAAACACAAACCGTGGTTTAGAACCTTAACCCACTCTTTCTGTTGAATTTATAAGCAAAAATGATTCAGTGTAAAAAGTGAATCCTTGTTATCAAGTGTAAATTGGAAAATGCATGACCCTATGCACAACAGTTAATTAAAATGTAGTAGCATGCTTAAAATTGTAGATATAACATCCACCTTTGCTGATAATTTATTGATAATTTTTAGTAACTATAGTAAGATGCATGATTTGTATTGCTGAACTGTCAAAAAAATTCAGAATTTAAAGTGGAAAACTGAGTTTTTATGGAAATATAAATAGAACTTTGGACATTAGGCAAGATAATTATGAAAATGGAAAAGAAAAAAATTGAATCATATAAACATGAACAATATTAACTACTGCCTTACTTAGGAAAATGAAACATGATAATGAAAATAATTTCGATGAAATATGATAATGAATAAAAAAATTCACAATATTAACTATTATCTGCAAGTGCTTCCATGAAATATGATAATGAATTTTGAGAGGAACAAAAGGTTGGATCTGAGAACAATTTTTGAAACTTACTTGTATGTCATTATCATTTGTTACACCAATGGGAAATCCTTGATTTTGTAGAAACTGCAAAAAACATCATAAGGGCATGGAGTTAGTCGCCGCTTCAAAGGAAAATGTACCATGGATTATAGTTGCCACTTTAAAAGCTTCTTCGATTTCATGTACTTCTCTCCAAAGGAAAAAAAATTTGTGTAGAACTTAGTAATAACAGTAGCATATTACTATGTTACCGGAATTTGATTAACATAAAGTATAGTTCCAATGCTAAACGACCATAAACATGGCATTTTAAAAGATGTAAGCAAAAGTTGCTCGTAGAATTTTAGGTGCTCAATGGAGATAGAAAGTTTTCACCAGGGATGAACCTCAAATAACAAATTACAGAAAACAGGTAGTGTTATTTTTATTTTAGTCCTAACATATAGTGTTTTTTTATCTATTTCCATCTATTAAATTGCTGTCATTGTATCATAAAATGACTGGTGGTGATTAATGTTGCACTATTACTATGATATGGAAGAAAGCATCAAGATTGTGCTTTAAATTTCGATGCAATGTACAATACTCTACCGATAAAAGCCGAATTGCAATTTTTTGCACTAAATTATCAAGTTAATTTATTATTTTCTATATCTATTCTCTTTAAATTCTTTTTTAATTTTTTATTATTCATTATAAATGGCAAGGTTTTTTCAATGCATTCTCACATTGCAGTCCAACTTTTTGCTAGTGAAATCAAGATATTCAGCAGTTTTTTAGTTCGGAATGATGTTAAAATCTTGGGCACAAAATTATTGAATATTTGGATTTATTTCTAGTTTTGCGTAGAAATTCAATATGTTAAGTTATCATTACTTGAGTAGCGTATAATTTGTTAGCGACTTAAATAGTCCCAATATGGTTCGATAAGCACACCTGATGTAATAAGTAAAAGGACATTTTACACTTTTTTTCCAACTGTTTTCAACAAAAAAATAATATTTTAAAAAAGTATTCACTTGTAGACTAACCTCTAAATATTTGAGTGGTAGCTTTTTTGGAGACAGTAGAAGCCCTTCAATGTTATCACCCCCAACAATCTTGATCCTACCATCCCTACAAATGTGTGCAACACATATATCAGAAGTCAAGAAAATCATCCTATACTTTATATTGTTTAAAAATTGATGAAGCAGATTGTTTTTAACTATTTCTACAAAATTAAACGCGGACAAAAATCAGGAATAAATGGAATCACATGAAGCGATTAGATGAGGTATCAACAAATTTTAGGAACTAAAGAAAAGATTTGAGTACAATATCCTAAACAGTATATTTTTATAAGGTTTAAAAAGAGAGGTAGAAGTGGAGGATAATACAAAAAGAATTTATTTTTTAATGCAAGTATATTAAGTTATAACATGAGTACATGTACTCTGTTAGAATTTAGGAATGCAGCAAGAGATTTAAGGCTTTTCTTTTTTACTTGAAAAGTAACTACAAAAGTTCAAAATCTGAAATTTACCAATAAATAACTATAATGGTTATGAAATATAAGCGTAGAATTTGATAAAAGTGACACTCACTGCAAATGAAGAGCCATTATGTTTGCATTCCTTAAATACCCGTATAAGCCATATGAGTCGTAGTATATGATAAAGAAGGCAATTGCAATGTTGTTGAAGCAAAACCCATATTTGCATTCCTGGATTTACTGTCAATTCATTAATAAATTTCAATTATACTCCAGTATCATATAAGTAAACTTTTAATTTATAGACTGGGAAGCAAATGCAAAAAAAATTGAATAGAGAATTGGGAACAAAACCATACAATAGCAGCCATGATTTGAAACAAAATACAACATCAAAGAAGGAAAGATTAGAACGGCTTATGACTTTTGATTGAGATGGTCGGCTTGACATTTAATGTCACATTACTAATTTGTACTCAAATTTGAAAATAGCTATTTACCTATAATTTAGTAATCAACAAAAATAATCGAGAGTAAGAAGTTTCAAGTGAATTTTCATTAGTTAAAAATTTTCTAATCATAATATATTTAATCATTAGTTAAAAAATGTATATTTTCATAATATATTTACTATAAATGTTGCAATTGTTAAGTAAATCATAATAACAACTTCTATTCATACGGTTTAAAAAAAGAAGAAGATAACACAACCCGGTAATTAGGAATTACACACGCTGATTTGAACACAGCCAATATTAAAGAAAGAAATATGAAATTAGAAAAAAATGGTGGCTGTTAATCACGAAACACATAAAAGAGAAACGTTATCTCATACTCAAGTGGGCAACTTAAAATGCATCTATTGCAAACATGTCGTATGTTTAATATTTTTTATCAAATAAAGCATTAATGAATCAAAGTAAAACAAATAGAGTTGAATGAAGGAATGTAAATATTGAGTTGTCCATTATCAGGACAGGTGACATAAAATTTGGGAATAAATGTAGCATCAAATCCAAACTTTTCATTCAGTTCGTTGCTTCGTCATGTTTCTGCAAATGATTTCAGGCAAAGATATTAACAGTGGCAGTGCTATTAGATGCAGCAGGCTTAAATATGTAAATATTATGTTAAAACCAAATTAAATACTATGCAGAGGATGCTACTTGTTATTGTAAACTGAAGAAAAATTACATGAGCTGTAACGATGGATAGCGTCTACAGGAACATGATTTACTATCTTAACTCATGAAAAATGCATATGAAACTTTATTTTAAATTGTTTTGAAGTTCTAAAAGAGTTACAATATTATGTATTGATATGCACATGTAAATCAAATGTATTCATATAAGCCTGAAGAAAGAACTGGGAATAATGAATTGGAGGTGATTTTGTGAAGTCGGCGTGTAGTGGGTAATCAATGTGATGTAATGTGAGACCGGTGATGTTCATACTAAGAATATATATTTCCAAGTGTAGAAGATTAATAAAGTCAGTATCAAGTGTTGACAAATGTGTGTTGTGTAAGGTACAAAATAGTCTCTTAGAATACATGATGATTGATGATTATAGCATCATACAGGAGAACCAAAAGTTCATGTGAGTGCATTGGAAATTAAGAAAATGATAAGTTATTAGCCCAAGGATAACACTATATTGATTGTCTCACAATATTCTAAACTATTCTCCTAAACGAATGTCTATATTTATCCTTGAAAAATTGTGAAAAATCTTGGTCAGTAAGTAGTAATCCACATAAACATTTTGTACTCATCGATTTATATGGAATAAATAATTTCAAATCAAATTTACTTGCCTTTATAAAACATCTGCACCTGTAGTGGAAGAAGGTCCAACAGTTGTATAATTTATTTATTTTTTAACAATATTGACTAATACAGTTATGTAGGAGAGCAACGAACTTGAGACACTTTGTTAATGCTGATTAAGTGGGAATCTGGCATGGACTACTTGATATTACATCAAACATCGAACCATAAGCGATTGACCAATCAACATATCAAGTCAAGCAGTAAGCATATCAACAACTCAACAATATTAGTTTCAGAATTACGTTACTTAACTTGGTAATCAAATTGATTTCAGAAAACACATTACAGGAATCTAAATTGAATCTGTGAAAGGGCAATAATCGAAGATAAAATAAGGTACTTACAGTGGGGGAAGACGTTGCAATTGGGAAGACACCATGCCAATCAACAGCTGTCCACCACTTCTATGGCAGTGGAAGAAGACAAAGTCTACAGCGAAATTATTAGGAGAGGCGGAAGGGATGGAGAGGAGTAGCCTATTATCATTCGTATTGGAGGCGATGCCGAGTTGAATTGCCTGACGGTGGTGGGTGGATGGGAGGGCAACATGGTGGATGTTAAATCGAAGATGACTTAAGTAGTTACGGGTGAAGGGAAAATAAGGGAAAAGGGAGCAGCGGTAGAGGAAAAACAAATTTCAGAAGGAAAAGGAGATTAGGGATGGGGAGAACGGAATTTTTAGATGGAAGAAAAGGACGAAGCAGAGAGCCGATAGAAGATGGAAATAGCATAAAACACGACGGTTCAGTTGCCAAAAAATCAAGGAGGCTTCTGTGCGCTTGAAACCAAACTCATTGATAATATAATAGTATAGATTTGTTAAAATCTCTCCTTAAACGATATATATATATATATATATATATATATATATAAATATATACACACACATGCACACACATGCTCATACACGCACAAAAGAGAAAACTCAGACGTCTGAAACCATTCATTCAGACGTCTGAGTGCTGAAATATGAATATTGCTTTCACAATATTCAAACATCTGAACTAAAATATTCCGACGTCTGAATAAGGCCAAAAATAGCCTATTTCCTTGTTGTTTGTGTTTCAATCTAATTAGAAGTCTAATTTTTTTAATTCAGACGTCTGAATATTTTCAACTGCTATATTCTTGAAAAGTCACTTCGCTTCACCAAGAGAAACATTTTTTAAAATCAACAGTTGCATCCGTTCTTTTCAATAGAACTTTTCATTTAAAGATGCAACTCTTTATATACTATAAATAGATTATAGAATTTAACAAATAATTCACCGAATTTACTTTTAGCACTCTTGAATTCTCATCTATTATCTAATTTTCAAATTGCACTCAAATTACTTCATACTTTAATATTTAATCAATTTATCTTCCACATTTCTCAAAGAAAGTCACTATATATCATTAAGGAGAAGATTATAGGAAAATTGTACTCAATTGACTTATTAGCGTTTTTTAAGAACACACTACAGTCAGATACCTTTGTTATTTGTGTTGAAGTCCTATTCGGTTGCTTAGGCAGGTGAAGTCATGTTCAATTGCTCAGGCAGTATAAACCTGTTCCTCCGGGTTAAGTGAGGGTTATTGTAGTTGGAATTCCAGAAGGAGTCTGGGACTGGACGTAGAACGGGAAGTTCGAACCAGTATAAAAATTCCTGGTGTGCTTGTTTTATTTTAATTTACTTCGCTAGTATCATCTGTTTCTGCATTTAGATTTAGTTATATTCCATATTACATGATCCTAAGTAATAACTAGCCTTATCAGTTTCTTTCAACACGGCCAAACATAATTTTGTTTTATCTAAAATGCATCGTGTGTGTTGGTTAAGTAGTATGGACTAAATAACTAATAGAATAGTAAAAAATAAACTCTGCAACTATATTTATGTATATTAAAACTTACTGTTGATGTTATCTTTTCTAAAGTAAGAAGTTCAAAAAGTAGAATTAAGCTACTAGTATATCTTGAATGATCAGCTTGAATGCAAGGCTTGCAAAATTTGATCAAGAAGTGTACTACAGAACATTTAGTTAAAAACAAATCTTTTCCAAAATACTTTCAAAGCATTTAGATAGTTCTTATGGAAGTGTTTTCATAAAGATTTCTAAATTTCTTGTTATATCTTGGCCAGAAAATGGAGACAGAACGCCTAATCTTCCAAGATGACATAAAGAAGAAATGCAAGGCATGCGTGAGTCGCAGATTAGGGAGTGGCAGCTCAAAACCAATAGCTCGCACTCAATTATATTGATAAGTGAAATGATCGTAAAAGGTATTACTACTCATGTAACGAGGAGAATAAAATGATAAATCAATGTTGTCGATTTGTTACCTAGAATACATCAGCCTGTTATCTTTTTCTCCACTTAAACTATTGTAGACTTCTTTTGTAGGACCTTCTTCATATGGCACTATGATAGCAACCTTAATGCCTTCAGCATGTTCATGGTTATGCTTTGCTTTGCTTCCATAACAAGCATTATGGTTTTCTCAGATACCACCAATATCCCTAGCCCGATATAAAACTATGATTGATGTCAAATACAGTAGCAAAAGTCTTTTTTAGTATGTGATGTGGAAATTAACTAAGTGAAAATAAAATAAAATAAAATATGAAATAGCAATTTCTTTTTCTTCCCAAGTCAAAATTAAAATATATTTTCATTATAAACTATATCATCAAACAGTATATTAGCTGCTCTAAAAATAAGATATACAACTCAACGATCAAAGGAAACATTAACAATGTATTCATAAATTTTAGTGTCGTAACTTAGGTGGGTAGGGCTTAAAACGATATAACGCTATCTTTTTTGGGTAAAAAATAATGATTTACTCATAAGTAATGATGTAAAGAGACAACAAGAGATTGTGTGCAATGCATATTTGAAATACACCAAAATGACTCAGTAAGATGTTTATAAGTTATTGTACCTAATATCAAATAAACTATTAAATGATCTCTTGTTATCACAAAATCAGTCAATGTTGCTTTTCTTTCCTTATTAGATTTAGATGAATTTTAAAAGATATGCAAGTATTTTAAAAAAAATTATTGGGATGAGTATTTTAATTACTTTAAACTTTTTTAAGGAGCGCAGCCAACTTCTCCTATGAGCTAACTGATTTCTTCAACCATCATAACAAATCATAGATTAAAAAAAGAAAACCCCGCAGCTATACTGTTTAAAGATCTTGTTGAGAAGGTCATATTGTGGGTTACCATACCAAAGTAAAACAATACAAACAATGTTAATGAAAAATAATTAGCTTTTAATTAAAAACATTTTTTTATATTACAACAGTTCAGCAAATTCATATAAAATTATCTACTACGAATGATATGAATAATATTGCAATTTGATATAGTTTGTATATTAAATCGCTGGCATGAAGATAAAGATAAAAATGTGAAACGTCAAAAGGATTCCTAAAGTTCAAATGAGAAATCAAACCAATGAAATTTCATAATATCAAAGAATATATATAAAGTGCTAAATAGAGGTTTTACAGTAATGTTTATATTAGGCTGACAGTAATGCCTTAATCCTTACTGATTAAAAGGATGAATAATTTATTCTTAATCTCTATAATATTCATTCTTAATCTCAATTATACACATACATATATCGAAGCTTCAATCATTTTATTATTAAAAAAATTAAAATTCATACTTCTTTAGTCCATCATAAAGAATATGCAACAACAATAGTCAATATAGTACATTGTAAAACACAAAATAACACAACATCAATCGGTACCTATTTTCCCAGGCATGCCACGACAACTTCATTTGAAACCACAAAGGCGACAAGCCAACAAATTCTTCTCAACTTCAAATCCAGAACATTAAAACTGCAGCTCCTAATCGAATTTAGCAAAAAATGCACGAGTACAGTAGCAAAACATGCAATAAATTCCTTAGTGAATAATTGAGCCAGTATAATTCTTATCAGTTTAATAATACTTTACAGATTATGATGAGATGTTCTGCTTATATTGAAGGTAAAAAATACCTGAATTAACTTTTGTCAAATAGAAAAAAGTAGCATGAATTCTTGTTAGCTATGATTATTGTATATACATATATAAATATATGGAACTGTAAAATTGAACGGTATACTGGAAGGCATTTATGTAGCTGTTACTTATTTGTATATACTAGACAGTTGAAAGATAAATTCTTTTCCTTTTCTTGAGTTCCATATTTTTAATTGTTTATTTAGTTACAGTCCGTTGCAAATATGTACCATGCTCTTAAACTCTATGTCCATAGCTTGTATGTAGGTTTTTACCACAAAAAGTTTGCTAACCTCCCCCACAAGTTTATCTCCTGGTAAAGAATTCAAATAATTTGAGTAAAACAATAGCTAATAATTATAACTTTATTCTTGAAATTTTACTATGTTGATTAATGGAAGATATGACATAAATGCTATGAGAGCTGAACTTTATTGAACACCACCCGTACACTGGACATGGTGCTGCATCAGCATTCAACCCGTCCTGTCTTATTGTTAGTTAGTATCGCACTGCATATGGTGGCTTTGCTGTGCACTCACTTTTACACTGGTATTGCACAGCTACTCCAGTCATAATTACGTACATCACAACGTTACTCACTAATATGTTACAGCTTGCAAGGATCCCATCACTTGTTCAACACATACTTCTATCAAGACTTCCATTGCATACTCAACATCGTAGCCTCACTCGTTCATGTGCAACTAATTCATGCCAGTTCTGCTACTCACTGCCACTTGCTTAACGTGCCAGATCTGCTAGTCTATATAGAAAAATATGCACAAATGTTATTATAAAGTTGAGCCAGCATGCAAGGATTACATGTGCTCGAATGGGCATTGGGTTATTGAAGCCACTTCCATTTAGTGACACACCATCTCATGCAAGGCCTGCATCATTTCCCCCCTGAAACTGCAGCATCATGCACTGGTTTTCCCACTTGAATTTGCATCATTTACATACAGTCCCTCAACTCCCACATAAATAAGAAGATTTGACAAAGTCCAACAGAGTATGGATTTAACCAGATATTCTATTAATTCTATATGCTAAAACTTTTAGTGTTGCTTGGTTTGGAAAAAATATGAACAATTGTTATTATTGACACCGATTCATTGAAATAGGGATGACTTTATGAGTACTAACCTATTTGAAAGTATTTGATGTAGTCCATAGTCCAGCTCTAAAGAGAATGCAAATAATCATTAATTATATTTCTCTTTAACATATATAATACAGATTATTGAACATAAATAATTTGATAAATGTCTCACATCCCAAATTAATACAAATTTGTAAAAAAAATCTCCAGTGATTTGAAAAAATTGAGTTGCTAGGGAACTGGAAAAAGAAAAACTTTTATTTAAATCAAGTTAGATCATATTAAGTATTGACTATTCAAAAATTAATATATGGTTAACACTAACTCTTTGGAAGAAAGAAATAAGGCCTTGGTCAACGATTTCATCAAAGAAGAAAAAACTAAAATCATGAACACACACACATTACTTGCCTAATTTATATGTACTCATGGTATTTTCTAGCCAAAACACTTGAAATACAGAAATAGATTTCTAGCCTAGCATAACAAAAGTGAATAATCACAACACAAGTATACGCTTTACCTTTTCTTTTGACCTAGGCATCCAGAAGTAAGACAAAGCAACTAGAGGTGGGACTGCTCCTTATTTGATCAAAATTCAACCAATATAAAAAAAATTATCCGAAAGAAAATTAAAAGACATGGTTTGAATCAATGAAGATTAATAAAACAATAAAGCAACAAAATGCACAACGTAAAGGAAAACGTAATTTAAATAGTTGCAAAGAGTATGTAGAGCAAAACTAAAATTTAAATGTCTACATAATAAATGTATTCATTAGAGATATCTAGACTTGTGATCATCTATCTTATATGTTTCACTGTTTACTGAGCCTTAATACTTATTTTGAGCTTATACATGTGTACATTTTTTTAATCAACAGTAATGCAAATATAACCTTTAGTTTCTAAGATTTAACATCAAGTACGCTTTTATCCAGTGCCTCTTGTATAGTTTGATGCCAATCAAAATGAGGTGTTATTTTGAATTGACATGGATCATTGGTTCTATAATCAGAAACGTGCGATATTTCAGGCAAACCTATCGTTATCATTATAGTAGTAAAAATATTTGTACCTACAAAATTACCATTGAGCTTGAACAAGAGCGATTTCAGGGTTGTACGCGAGGAATGGAATAGTCTTCTTTAAATGATCGGAATTGGGTTGAAAATCAGCATCAAACATAGCAACATAATCACACTCCTAAACATAATCCTTCTTCACACCCCCATGCAAAGGCCCTGCTTTGTATCCTTTTCTATTATCCCTAACTACATAATCTATATTTATAACTTTGGTTCTCCATTTGTGGCATTCCAAGCTAACCGATTCCTATATACAATTGATAATCGTTTCATATATATATATATATATATACATATTGAGTTTCATTCAAAATTTAATATTTATTTTTTGATGTGGCTTGTTTAATCAGATACAGACTATTGGAAAGTTCATATTCAAGCCCTCTTAATATGGTTTCTTCACTTGTGTCACTGTGGTAAGAGGTGAGATTGCACTAGAGAATTGATGTTCAATAAGTTCTAGCATACACTATAAAAAGGCACAAAGTAAAAAGTGTATATTAGCATTAGAGCTAAATAGAGGTAAAAGAGGAAAGGAAACACATTGTCACATTGTAATGAAGTTGCAACAAAACTTTGGAATAAAATACATAGTAGCAAACAAACTGACATGGAATTGTATATTGTACAGAATAGGGAGAAAATACAAAGTCAAAAGAAAATTAACATAAATTAAATTCGGGTAATTAACATAAATGTGGCAATTTGGATATGCAAAAAGGAATAAAAGAAATAGACTTACTTCATTATCCAGAAGCTGCACATCAAGCGAATAAGGTGCGTTCATGCTTTGGCTGACAACAATCCATAATCAAGCCAGCCTAACTCTGATGGTTAACTATTTAGTCCCATATATCAAGTTGGATGGAAATTGAACATTTTGGTCCATTGTGCCTGCATGATTGAGATAGACTATAGATCAGTGATATCTAATAACCAAAATAATATTATATAACCAAGTAAAGGGAAGAAAATTGGATATAGAGAGTTCTTTCTATTATTATTTTGGAATGAATGATGTCTTGTTTGAAATTCATATTTTCTTTCATCCCTATTCAAAAGCAACAAAATATATACGACTATGCCAGTATAAAGAAAAAGGGTAGTAAAAGTTGAGGCAGTTGTTAAAAGCTATAATTTCCACTTGTGCCACTAGGACAAAAATTTATTACAAAAGAAAACCGTTCATCGCTAATGAGAATTTCTTTGTTGCATGTCACTTCACAATCTTTTATAAGATGGTAAAATACCCCAACTAAGTACAATTTATACACAAAATTATAGGATAGAATGGTAACATATAGCATATGTAAACACATTTCACCATGTCTCCAGCTCCAGGGTTCGATGATGCTTTTGTAAGATACGAACCTGAACATAAATATTTCAATATTATATTTTTAAAGGATTTTTTTGAACTGGTACTTTATATACAACAAATCATTGGGACAACATATTCCATGTCAAATAAACGTTCGAAAGCACGTTTCGAACTTGTGACATCCTGCACCAAAGCCGAATCAATTTACCACTTGGACAAAGGTGCTTGTCATTTTTAAAGGATTTTACAGTAGAAAATATTTGCATTATACAAATATATAACGATAATAATGTAAAGTCAGTGATGGAAATAGAACATTACGAAATCCAGACTGAAAAATGACCATACACAAATGTTGTTGTTGCAGAACAAGTTGCTTGGTCCCAGTTGTCTAATGAGGAGTCAGATTCCTTTCATGCTTCAACAAGCCCTTCATTGGCTCCTACTGATATTCATGTTGACGGTCTTTCCAGTTCTTCATCCCCTTCCAATCTTTATGGTTCATCCCCCTAACAAAGTTAATTTTTATATTCTTAGTTAATTTTATTGTGATTATTGTAATTATTTAAATTTTATTGTTATGGTTTGTAAATTCAACTAATTTTAGTTAATTTTATTATTATGATTATTTAATTAAGGTCATAAAATTTTATTGTAACTATTATGTTGTTGCCGTTGTTATTAGTATTATTATATCCTAAACTTAGTTAATTATTATGAAACTTAGCTAATTTTTTAAACTTAGTTTATTTCTTATTATTTTTAATATTATGATTATTATTATTGTTGTTAGTATTATTTATTATAAATTAATTAAGTTTCATAAACATTAGTTAAATTATTACTATTATATTATAAAATAAGTTATTATGATTATTATTATATTGTGATATGTAACGACCCGCCATTCATCTCCACAGAATGACGCATCATTAATAAGAAAGAAAAGGATAGAAAAGAGAAAGAAAGAGAAGAAAGAAGAAACAACACATCAGAATCTAAACAGCGGAACGAATAAATTATATTAATAACATAAGATATTACAGAGTACAACTATCAGAGTTACACAGATAATACAACACATACTAGACAGTTATAAACACCTGTCTAGTTATTACAACTCAAATACAACACAGAGAAATCACAGAGATATCAAACACAGCGGAACACTAAACATATCTACAACACTGAAGCCTCCTGCTCCATTGCTCCTTCATAACTCGTCAAAGCTAACCTGAATCCCTTGGCTACTCGTAAAAATTTGAGCACCCAAGAGTTTAAGAAAGCAGAAGATAAACTCCGGGTCAGACATGGGTCTGGTGTGAGTAACAGGTTAAGGTTGCTTAACTTTCAAAAACCTTTGAAAAGAAAAGGTATCATGTAAGACTTCCCACACATAAACATGGAAAAGTTTTTACCTTGCGCTAACCAAAACATTTGATAGGAAATCTAATGATATTATAATAGGTCTAGGGTTTTCAAGTAAATATGAAATAGCCGAAATTGTTACATGATTAAATTTCCAGCTACTAGCCACAAAAGTGGGTAATACAATCAAAACCGTTGGCACTTATTGGGTTTTGGATTCCATACAATGGCAGGGCTATCGGGGTACCGCCCGTCACAGTACGTGGACTAGATCACCATACCGAGGATCACTCCCAATCCCCTGCAACATAAAGCCGGAACCATCCCTTACTGGACAGTCCCGAACAAGACAACCCCGCAATTGGCGCGCGATTCCAACTGCCCACTAAGCCGAAATAAAAGGGACCTCTAGACAGGGGAAAATCTCGTCCTACTTGGGCATGGCCCACTTAGCCTTGCTGCACCTCCCCTGTTTTAGCCATTCCTGGTTGATGAGGCTTGAGGCTATGATTACCTTTATAGGACACATTTATCTAAGAATGCTCATCGTCCACCTGACGATGTTCTGAAAGCATTCAATCCATACAAGTTCGTTCCGGGTTCGAACGAAACCGAAGGCATTATCTCGTTACACTCAATTTGGAATCACCCTCAGAGTTAACGACGATAACCCTTGCACTCTGAATCTTCATCTCGAATATGAAAATACTACCCCGTTAACTCGTATTGGAATCACCCTCAGAGTTTAACGACGAATAGTCCTTACACCTCGAGTCTTCACTCTTCACTTGAGATTCATGACCTATTGTTAATTTGGATCGATGTGGTTCTCGGATATCCAGATCTGAAAACCCGATCCCGGTCTCATCGAAATCCAAAGCGTGTCTTTTAAGGCCAAGTTGTTTTAGTTTAAAACAATTCAATTTCATTATCTATATACACACAGATAGATAATTCACAGATTCACAATAGATAATCAACATTATCATCACAACAGATGATCCATATTATCATTATCAAAGATAATCCATATCATCATCACAATGCAACCAATGCATCCATATCACACAACATTACTTATCTCATTTCTGAGATTTCAACCATTCAAGGCAACCAATACCATCCATTCATATATAAGCAATGATCTATAATCACACCATCTATAATTAATTTAAAATGAATTAAATTAATTACTTCCATCTTCTAATTAATTTAAAGTGAATTAAATTAATCAATATAAATCTTTCTTACATAACCATTAATTAATTACAATTTAATTAATTAATTATTCTCTAATTAATCAACTTAATTAATCACCCTTGATTAATTTTTCTTTAATTACATTCTAGTAATTATCCTTTAATTAATTGCATAAAATTAATTACTCTAAACCAAATACAGTAATTAACCCTTAATTACTTCATTAATTAATTAACTATAATTAATTACATTAAACCTTAATTAATTACAATTAATTAATTAACTTTAATCACTTATCATTATTGATTAATCTTAATTAGTCAACCCCAAATTACATCATTAATTATATTAATTAATGATCCTTAATTATATTTAATTAATTATCTTATTTAAATTAATTACATTCAGTAATTAATCTCAATTAATCCATAATTATTAATCACCTTTGATTAATCACATTCTGTAAATAACTACCTTTAATTATTTATGAAATTAATTACTCCTTAATTAATTTCTTTAATTAATCTCTTGATTAATTATACAAGTAATTTAATCCAAATTACTTCCACAATTAAACTATCTTCCACTAATTACATCCAGTAATTATCTTTAATTAGTTCACTAAGTAATTACATTTCATCAATTACATTAAGTAATTATTTACCAAAGCATCTAGTGTTTAACTTAATTAAACTTAATCAATTAACTTAAACAAATTACACGTAAACTTAATTAATTACATTAAGTAATTAATTTCTTAATTACTTCCATCAAGTAATTAATCTTAAAATAATTCACAAATGATTATCATTAATTAATTAATCTAATTAATTATTTAAATTAATCACATTAATTAATTATTAAATAATCTTAAGTTAATGACCATCATTAACAATTAAAAATTCTTTAATTACTTTCCTAAAGTAATTAACTTACATTAATCATTATTAATTTCCAATTAATTAATCTTTAATATCCAACTAATTAACCTTAATTATTTAATTAATTAAGTGTTTAATTGTAACTTAATTAATTCCAAATTACTTGATTAATTAATCATTAATTAAATCTAATTAATGATCCTTAATTACAGATTAATTATCCTTAATTAATTAATTAACTTAACTTTAATTAATAAATTAAAAACCTTTAATTACTTATTTAATTCAAATCATTAATCCATTTTAATTAACTTAATAATTCAAATCATTAAATCCTTACTTGTTTTAAAGATAAAAATATTTTCTTATTAATGATCACATTATCATTAACAAAGCATTTTAAAACAAATTACTTTAAATTTACTTTCAAATATCATTTTAAATTTAAGATTTAAAATGAATTCAAATTATCTTTAATAAAGTTTTAAAACACATTTCTAAACCTTTCTTTTCACAAGTTAAAGATATACTCATTTAATAGAGAAGTTTAAAAGGATTTAAAACCAAATTCATATTTAAATTCAAATCAATTTGAGTTATACTTTAAGCATTTCAAATTGTTTAAAACATTTTAGAATTTTAAAACTTTCCTACATTTCAAAACTGAAATACTTATTTAAAATTAGAATTCAGATTAATCTTCAGATTTCAAAACTCTACTTACATTTTAAACTTTATTTTAAAAATTCAAACTACTTAAACATTTCTAAAGTAATTAAATCAAATCAAATTTAAAAACTTCATCTTATTTGAATTTGAGATTCAAACTTAAACTTGAAATTCCAGATTTTATAAACTAGGTTTAAAACTTGTTTAAAACCTTGCTTTACATTTAAATTTCAGTTTTAAAAATTACAAAACAAATCAATACAGGTTTCAGTTTAAAACCTATTTCTGTAATTAAACCCGAGTCTACCCAAAACTGCTTCGAGTCCATCAACCAAAAACTTCAAGCAAACTACCTAAAATCACGAGTAAAAACTCGAGTCAACTACACTGCTTCCACCCAGAGTTCATCAGAAACCAAAAATGCACGGTGCACATGCACGTGCCTCTGATCAACTCCAGCCACCTCCGGTGGTCTTCCCACATCGGCGACCAACCTCACGTCTAAACACGACGATCAGATCACTCTTACATAGCTCGAAATCGAATTCGAGTCTTTATCTGAAACCTGGAACATCAGAACGTCACCAACCCCAAACCTGTCATCGCCACATTCACGGCCCTCCGACCGCCAGAATAGCAGTGACTCCGGCCACAAACTCGTCAATGGCCATACTTCCACCTCACCAAACCTCACTACACTCGATCAAACATTAAAGCCGTGCTGATCAATTTACTAAACCTTCCAAAAAACTAGGGCTACAGATTCAAATCGACAACGCGCTCCTCCAAAATGAATTGATTGATTTTCCTTGCATTTTTCCTTTAATCCACGCTCACTTCCCAATCAACACTAAAGATTACAACATCCAAAATTGTAGAGATCACCAGAAATTTCTTATTTTCCATTTTCTGTTCATTTCAGAACTGCACCTATTCCTCATTCTTAAAAATCTGGATTTTAATGTTAAAAATCATGATTTTGTTTATATATTCATTTCCTAATACTGAATCTATAATTTTCACAGTTTGAAATTTAATTTATTTAGAGCATGTACTGATATTTGGTTTAAGAGGGATACATAGGCTTTAATTTAACTTGATTAAATTTTTAAATCTTAGTTTATGATAAATCAATCAATATTTGCTTGTAAATTAAGTCCTAACAATAATTTGTACCAGAGAAAATTGAATTCAAATTTAAACAAGAAAATCTGGGCTATAAACAGAGTAGGAACAGTCAAGCATACTCTTACATATATACATATACAGCAGGTTCACACAATCATATTCATCTCATCATCAACTAGCATGCAACCAGATTTTGTACTAGATTTATTTTTTTTTAAATAAAGTTACTCACCTGTTAATAGAAAGACAGAGCCATGATTTTGAAAAACTTTGTACTTTTAAAACTGGAAATTTTCTTTGCTTAAATCTTGAATTGCTTGAGTACTTTGCACAGAAAATGCTGGAATGCTTGCTTCTTTAATTTGAAACTGCATGCATGCTTTTGAATTCCAAATTGAAGAAAAATGCAAGCTTCAGATCTTTTGCATGGTGACAGGTTTCTTTGAAAGTTGTACAAGTTTGAAGATGGGTTACAGGGTAATGATTTATAGGCTTGATATTTGAAGATGTGCAGGTAGTTGTTTTCTGGAAAAAATTGAAAGTGATATGCAGGCTTGATATTGGAAGTGGATTACAGGTTTTTAAATGTTTCAGATTTTAAAAATGAAGATAAAATTTCAAACTTTGATCTTGTTTCAGGTTTTATGAAGGTTTCATTAAAATTTGCTTTGGAAAATGAGAATAGAAAAAAAAAGATAAGAAAACATAAGTATTTATAAAGGCTGAAATTTGATTTTATTTAAAATAAAAGAAAAACTAAAATAAATGACACTTGTCTCTAATTTAACATTTGTCATATTAGTTGTTAATCACCTAACATGTTATTATAAGGCCTAAGATGATTACACTTGTCTTTAAGGTTAATTAATTATAATTAAATGTTAATTTGTATTTAGTTAATATGTTAATATAAGATAAATGTAAATTTATGTTTAACTAATTAGTTAATATGTACTTATTTATATGTAGATAAATTTTGAAATAAATAAATCCAATTATATTTATAAAATAAAAGTTTATACAAATATTTTAAAATAAAAAACAATTAAAAATATTTATACTTTAAATTTTCAAGGCTTTAAACTTCAAATTCAAATCAAGTTCTGAATTTAAATTTTGAAATCAAGTTATATATATACATATATAACTACATACTTCAATTTTGAAAAACAACTATTTTTATTAAAATCTATTTGTTAAAAAAAATATCTTATTATTATATTTTTGAAAATAACAAATTTGATAACTTTAAATAATTTATAAAAGAAATTGTTTCTTTAGTAATAAATTACTTATTTTATCCAACTACATTTAAAAAGAAAATCAAAATAAACCTTATTGTAAATTTTATTTAAATTTAAAATTAAGTTAAAACATATTTTAAACCATTTAAATATTTAACTTATGAATTAAAATCATATAGTTATTTATTATATACTTTTAAAAAGCTTAATATCAAATAAATCAATTTAAACAAATTAAATTTTTATCTTAAAAATTTAAACCATATATTATTTATTCAATAGCTTTTAAAAGTTTAACTTTAAATAAAATCATAATTCCTAATTTTACCAAAGATATAAATATTTAGAAAACAAGATTTATTTATTTAATAAATTTAAACAAGGTTTATCTATTTACAATATACATATATCCTATATACATTATAAATAGAAAACAATTATTAGCTTTTAAAAGATAAAATCAATCAATTAAATATTTATTCTAATTGAATTATTAAATTAATTTCCAATCTTATTAATAAAGATCATTAAATCTGTTTAATTTTAATCCAGATTATGAAATTGATATTTCTTAAAATTCCGGTTCATCACATGCTAATTGATGAAATTAGGATTGGGGTTGATAGACAACTTGACCTGTGAAGACAGACTTTAGAATCAAAGGGATTTAGGCTTAGCAGAACTGAAACAAAGTATATGAAGTGCGAGTGCAGCGGTGTCAGGTCAGAGGATGTAGATGTCACTCTGGCCGGACAAATAGGTCCTAAGAAGAAATCCTTTCGATATTTAGGATCAATGTTGCAGTGTAATGGTGAGATTGATGAAGATGTTAGTTTTAGAATTCGAGCGAGGTGGGTGAAATGGCGACAAACATCTAGCATTCTCTGTGACAGGAAAGTCCCATAGAATCTTAAAGGGAAAGTTCTACAGAACGGCAATCGGGCTTGCGATATTGTACAGTGTAGAATGCTGGCCTACTAAAAACCAATACGTCCAAAAGATAAGCATAACAGAGATGCGTATGATGCGATGGAGTTGCGGTCATACAAGAAGAGACCGAATTAGAAATGATGATATACGTGAAAAACTTGGAGTAGCACCAATTGAGGAGAAGCTAATTCAATATCGCTTAAAATGGTTTGGACATCTCCAACGAAGGCTGCTCGAAGCATCTGTACGCGTTGGAATTATAGGCCCCGTCATTTGCTTAAAGAGAGGTAGAGGTCGGCCAAGGTTGACATGGGAGAAAGTAGTAAAAAGGGACTTGAATGATTGGAATATATCCGAAGAGCTGGTAACGGATATGAGCGCGTGAAAGTTAGCGATTCACATACCAGAACCATGAGCTTTGAGATTTATACGTCTTAGATTACAGGACTAGGGAAAGGGAGCCTAAGCCATAGTGTTTGGTCTTTGATTAATATTACTATCAACGCCATTATTACTATTGTCATCATTTATTTGTTTTTTAACATATATATGGATTTTTATCTCTATTTTTACTTTACTTAGTTACTACTATTATTAATTTACTTATTTGACTTTATTTTATTATTGCTATTGTTATTGTTATAACCTTTAAATTAGCTCTGTCATTTAGTTTTTGGGTTCCATCTCTAGCCAACCCAACGTAGTTTGGGAATAATAGCTTTGTTGCTGTTGCTGTTGCTTAATTTTATAAAACTTAATTAACGAAGTTAATTTTGATAATTTTAGTTAATTTATTTTTATTTTGACTAAAAAGTTAGTTTTTATAAAACTTATTTAATTTGGTTAATATTTATTGATTTATTATTATTATTACTATAACGTGCTTAGTTAGTTTTCATAAACTTATAATTATTTTATTATTGTTGTTGTTATATTAACTTAGTTAAATTTTATAAAATTAGTTAACTTGGTTAGTAATATATAATGTATTATTATTGTTGTTGTTGCTATAAACTTAGTTAATTTTCATAAACTTTGTTAATATTTTATCATTATTATATATATATTTAATTTTTGTAAATCATACTTAACAAACAAGGATAGTAACCGCTTCCTGAATCAAATTCATTTTAATAGTAGCAATTATTATACTAGGCGGCTTGTAACAGTAGAAAGTAAAAAATTAAATAACAATACCTCATTTGGTACCACATCCTATAAATCATCACTTGCAAGAATGAAAAATTCAAGTGACCCTTCAACCACATTCTCTCTCATTAGCAGGATAAATGTCCTTCACTCACAGAAATTAATCGGTAACAAGCAATATATGCACTTCAATTGCAAAAATGTGCACAACTAGAATATAACATGATGAAGAAAATACCTTACTTTCAAGCTCAAAAACAACATATTGCTTTAGGAGTTTATCACAAAATACGCGAGAAATAGCAAGCACATCTCCTACCTGCCATATGTTGATTTGGGTCTGATCCTACATGCACCGATGAACTAATTTCAATTTAACGTACTAGTTTTGATACCTTAAAATCTTTCTGGTTTTACAGTACTATATAGTTAATTCTATCTGTTTTAACAAAATTGAAAGGAAAACCATTATATCCTTGCTCATTTTATATTGTAAATTCAACTTCTTGCCTTTTTTTACACTGTAATTCAAATTTTAGTTCTGTAGTAAAATGTTTACTGAAAACAAAAAACAATTACATACCGCCAAATCTATCACCATTTTCTGAGGCGGCACAATCCTTAAACCAAGCTTAACTTTTCTCCAAACGCGTGTTGAGCTAATTCATGATACCAACCGAATTGTTTTCCAAGAACAATTCCTTGCATTTGGACCATTTACCATAGAGTGTATAGTTTTATTATCCATAATACAATTAAACTTGTGACACCCATAATCCTAATGAATAAAATGTCTTTCTAAAATTTCATATAATTTTTTATTTAAATGAAACAAAAAGGAAGAAGGATGGGGATGTTGGTGGTGCTGGGGTGGTTTTCTGACTCTCAAGTTTAAATACATACAAAAAAATTAAACTAAGTGCACAATCTAAAGTTTAACTTTCTTCCTTTATTGAGAACCCGACCAAGAAATTAGTCATTGTGGATTCAAACACCATACCCGATGTTCATTTGCAAAAAATAAGGGTGAAATTAGGGTGAAATTTGCACTGATAAAACTAAGCACCGCGTAAACTAAAGCAACACACATTAAAGAGGAAACAGCTAAATCCAATTCACTAAAATATGGTGCAGAGCATACTAAAACAAGCAGCTGAAATTTCAGGTATACTATTGCTAAGCCTTACCAGTGTACATGTTGTGCACATGCATGGATTCAAGCAGGAACGGGTCTATGCATTAAGTACCCTTGAGCTGTAGCTTGGTTATAATTTGTCACAAAATGTAATATACATGTAATAACGTAGCCCACTAATAAAAGAAAAACCCTTATGTTTCCATGCACATTTTTTTACATCAAATAGGTAAAAGATCCAATCAATTATTCTTTCCTAATATTTCTATCAAGTAACCTACCATTATTACAATATACAAGTAATTTAGCATCGGTTTTCAATGATTTTTCTTCTTTTCATCTAATTCCATCTATTCCAGTTCATTTTTTTTCAAAATCTTTATAGTTTATACATCTAACTGTAAGCCCAAACGAAGACACATCAAATTATATGTGTGATAAACCGAATTTTTAGACATCTGTAAATTGGAAATTAACAGGATTTAAATTTATAAAAAAATGTACTAATTTTTAAATTTTTAAATTTTGATAAATATCTGGATGTATAAAGTGGATTTGGAACTATAATTTATGTGTAAATAGATATATGCAAAACTTATCATTTCTAAGCAAAATAAAATATGATAACTATTTTATTATTATGCATACATTTATGATTTGTGAGTAAAACTTGGATTTGAAAATTCAAAGTAACATCTTGAAATAAATTATAACTAGTATGTATAGATATTTTGTTATTAATTAATATATAATTAGGTTTCATACATTTTATTTTTCTTTAAATTTACACGAATATAAGTAAAGAGGATTTAGTAAAGGAAAATATTTTAAAATATACTTAAGTTGTATATATAAAAATATTATATGTGAAGATATAAATATAAAAAATAATTAGAAGTACAATATAAAAATTACATAAAAACTTATTAAAACATAAACTCATGCAAAATAACAAATGTAAGCTAAGGATTACATAAGATTACAAGTGTTAACTTAGATTAACAAGTGGCATGGTTTTTGAAAATATAGAAAAATAATTTAGAAAACTAGGCTGAGATTATTCTCTCATCTTCCTAGACCAAAACCAAAAGAAGGAAAATGAAAGCAAAAAAAACTATAAACAAACTGTAACGGCCTTCAAGCTGATTCAAATAACAAGATCAGGCTTTAATTAAAATCTCAGATCAGTTACAAATTCAAGTGCAACACAAATCAAGTACAGATCAAAATCCAGATCAAAACATTTCAGTTTAAAATCAATTCCAGGTTCCAGGCCTCTGTTCATATTTTCATAGGTGAGTAAACATCTCTACTAAAAACTCAAATCAGTTTTATCTTGATGCTTATGAATAATATTTGTGATATAAATGAAATTTGATACTTGCATGTGTATGAATATGTAATGGTTTGATGTGTATGTCTGTATATAATATATATATATATATACATACATACATATATGCATATATATATATATATATGCAGAGCTCTGGTTTCAGGTTTTACAGGGTTCAAGCCTGATCAAAATTCAATATATCTCTCTCTGATTCTTGTTAGGCCTAGATGTATAAATCAAACTTGATTGTAATGACAAAAGGCTTGATTTAAAAATATTTCCAAGAAAAGATTTACAGATAGTTTCTTACAAAATAAAGAATTACAGTAAATGCATGAATATATCAAAATCTCGATTTGAATAAATCATGTATTCAAGTATATAATCTGGTTTGTTATCTGAAATGATGATTTTTAAAAATATAATCATGAATTTTAGGTTTTTAAATCGCGAAATATTGCGAGTTGAACGTGATTGGTGTTTTCATCATTTTCTGGTGAATGGGTTGATCTGGGTGGTCGGGATCACTGCTGGAGGTAACGGGGAGATAGGCGAGCTTGGCAAAAATAGGAGATGAATTTTTAACCCACCGTGGCGATGTATTGGCGGCGATGTAGGGTTTTCGATCGAAATTGATCGACGAGGTTCCATAAGCCAGTGCGACATCATGGGTGAATCGCACTTGATCGGGTCGTGGGGGATTCATGTGGGGAACTCAGGTGGAGGTCCAGGCTCAAGATCGGGGACTCCGGTGGATGGTAATGGGAGGATTTGAGGTATTGATGATCGAGTTCAGCCTGATGGGTTCTTTTTTTCTTTTGATTTTTCATTCACGGGATGGTTTGGATTTCTGAGGGATCAGTTGCGTTGTGATTGTAACGACCCAAAAATTTCGATCTTAAAATTCCAGATCGTTACATTTGGCATCAGAGCAGAAGGTTAAACGAGAACCTTGGCTTTGGTGGATTTACTCATTAAGGACAGGGTAAGTGATACCTTAAAATGAGTTGAGTGTATATAACATATGAGAGCGTACTTGTTATTTTCTTATAAAATGATTTTAAAAATGATTTCCATATAAGATTATCTTTTGATATATATAAAGAAATTGGTTGTTGATTTTTGGAATTACGTAAAATAATGGGAATTAAGTGGTAATAACAATACGACCAAATTGAAATTAAATGAAGATAAGTTTGAAATGGAATTAAGTCCTAAATTTGTAAAAGTAGAAATAAGATAAAAATGAATTGGTATCCAGGTATGGTAATCTTGGGTATTATCATAAATAGTTATTGTGTTTAATGATGATATATTTGTTAATAAGTAAGCCAAATGAAGTAAACTTTTAAGATGAGTATAACTTATAAATTGAAGTAGGCTTTAAACTATGAAGTTTTAAACCTTAGTCTAGAAACATTTGAAATTGTTTTCAAAATGTTAAGAGAAACAATAAATAGTATTATTCAGAATATTTTGAGTGTGATCTTATTTTAAAATAAGAGTTGTTTGAAAGCTTTAAAGAAAACTGTTTTGAATTAAAACCAAAGGTGGGTTAAATTATAAGAATATGGCTTGGTGGGCCATGAAGATAATATGTATAGATGAGGGATATACATTGTATCAAGGATAATTTGAAACAAACTCTAAATGTAGAATTTTAAATTTGGAATGAGATGTGATAACCAAAGTAATAAGTTTTTGAACTTAATAAGTGGGAAGATTATTTATGAGAAGTTTAAAATTTGAAATGGAAATTCAAACTGGGTAAAGTTGACAAGATTAAGTAAATTGAATTTAACTTTGGAAAGTTAAATAAGTTAATAAGCATCCTGAATTGGAAATTTCAAGATGAAATTGAGATTTGACTTGGAAAGTCAAATGGTTAATTTGAATTGGGAGTTTGTGAGATCTCAAAATGGGTTTGAGATCTGGAAATTGGAAATGGATGGATGTTTTTAAATAATTTGGATAATGTTATCCTATTGATATCAACAATCTTTAAATTGAGAATTTGATTTGTTTAAATGAATGAAGAAATGGATTGTGGTAATTTATCCATTATTGAAGTAGAAGGGAAATTTAAACTTAATTTGAAATTAAGGATATGGAATTCCTTTGAACTTAAGATTTGAATGTTAAGAATTGAATTTGTAAATTAAAATTTTTTGAACTCTTACTTGAACCTTGTAATGAGTTAAGTAAGGATAATCTAAATGGAATTTTGAAATTCTGACTCAGAATTAAATTGTTTAAAGATTTAGATTGTTGATTTAAAAATAAAGGGATTAAATCAACATTTAAAAATTAAACTTGAATTTATATAATTCGGGATGGATTAAATTTCAAATTTGAATTGAATTAGTTCAAATTGAATTTGATTTGAGTTAATTGGAATTAGGATTGAAGATGTATAAGTTTAAAAATTCAAATGGAAGATTTGAATTGGATAATTTGAAATGAAATTGAAGTTGAATGAGTTCAAATTCAAATGGGAATTGGGATTAATTGAAACTGGAATTGATTCGAAATTGAAATGGATACTATTTGAAATTAGTCCAAATCGATTTGAATAATTTGGAACGGTGATTAAAGTTGAATAGGTTTAAAATTCAACTGGAATTTGATTTGAAATTGGAAAGAAATTGAGAATTAATTCATCTTGAATTGGGAATAAATCAATTTCAATGGAAATTGAAGTTATTTAAATTGGAATTAAGTCAATTTAAATTGAAGTGGAAATTTAAATTGAATTGATTGGAAATGGAGATTGAGAATTGAACAGTTTGACTCTGGACTATTTTCAAAATAAATTGTTTTAATATAAATCTATTTTTCCAAACTATTTACTGTACAACTTTTCTTTTTAAACCTAAAACTATCTTATACTTGTTTTATAATTATTTTTGGAACTATTTAACAATTTTTCAACTGTTTTATAAACTAATTACTATTTTTCAACTATTTTACAAATTAATTACTATTTTACAATTACTTAACTATTTTACAGCTATTTTACAAACTAATAAGTATTATTCTACTATTTATCTATTTTAAACTTTTCAAGCTATTTTCTAAATATAAGCTGGATGGAGTGCAAACTGTTTATGATTAATTACCCAATTGAGATAAGGATTAAAGTGATAATCCAAGTGGGATTGAAGCAATTGTGAATAAGTGAATGAAAATTAAAGTGAATGTGAATAGAAAGGGAATTGTTTTAGCTATTAATCAATAGAGATAGATATGTAGGATGTATGTATATTATTCTATATATTATTCTATTCGCATAGTGATTTGATCCAGATTCAAGCATAGAATTTCGAGATAGTTATATCGATTTGAGTTGGGATTTTTCACTCGATTTTCGACGGCGAACCTGGATATGGATTGTTGATTGATTCTGGATATTCTCTATCATAGTTATGGCTATGCAAGGAGAATGACGGTTTCTGATCAAGAAACCAGATCTGAGTCCGCACTAGGAAATCGGGTGGACGATACTAGTTCGGAAATGAAATTGTGTGATCGAGTGAGCGATCAGATTGATATAGCATACGGATGATATATGCACATCGTACGGGTTTGAATGAAATTGATACTGGGAATTTGTGGATAAGAAATGTGAAATGGTTTTTGAAATGAAAGGTATATTTTTGTGAAATATATGATGAAGTAAAGTGGAAACTGGATATTTCTATGGTAAAAATTTACTTTATGAAAGTAAGTAATTTGGTAAGTGACTTTATAGAGCAATCAAATTTGAATATTTGATTTAAATAAACAAAGTTATATATATATATATATATATATATATCTTTGTTATGTAAGATAAATCTCCCCTTGTTGAATCTTTTGCTGGAAGGAAAGGATTTTTGAAAATATTTGAAGTATAAAAAGGGTTTTATACAAGTTTCAAATGATCCAAAGATTTTTGAAGGTTATATATAGGATCTTTTGAGAATGATTTTGGAGGAAAGGTTTTTGGAACCTATGGATTTGGAAAGGTTTTTGATTTTTGGGTAAAATCAATATTGGAATTTGGAAAGCCTAGTTTGAGAATTATCGATTTTGAGATAATCCATTTTGTGAAAATGAGATTTATATGAGATTCATACTAGGTGTATGATTTGGAAGATACTATATGTGTATACTATAAAGTGTTTTGAAAATGGCTCTGGAGAAAAAGGCGCTCCCTTGGAATGAACTTCTCAGGAGTACCATAGGTTGGTACTGCCTTGAGCCTCTAAGGGGGAGGTTCTAAAGTTGATCCTGTGAGGAGTCTGGACAAAACTAGTTCCTGAGGATTTTGTGTAGTATGTAGCGGAAGTCGAGGGCACTGAGGCCGACAAAGGCATTTGGGTTATGCTGTGATGATAGTGTAACTCGATGTCACTGCGATCTACTGCAGACCATAGCGAAAGTCGTGTGTGCCGCTGAGAGCCAATAGTCTATGTTTGATTTTATATCGGTAGACTGCGACCTATGGTAACATAGAAAAATTCGTGTGTGCCGCTGAGAGCCAATAGTCTGCGTTTTATTTTACATCGGTAGAGTGCGACCTATGTGGGAGTGGAGAAGTTTCATTTTTGGCAGCGAAAATCGAGGGCGCTGATGCCTACAATTACATGGACTTTTGCTGTGATGGCAACGTAACCCTGGAATTTAACTGCGATCTGTAGTGGGTTCCATGGCGTAATCGAGGGGCTTGGAGTGCCTATAGTTACACGGACTTTTGCTGCGATGGCAACGTAACCCAGGATGTAACCGTGACCATGGATGGGGGTGATGATTTCTAGAGCATTCTCACCACAGATATTTTCTCTATTTTTAAAACTGTTTTCTGTATTTTCAATAAAATTATTTTCCAAAGTATTTTCACTGGATGTTGAAAACGGGTTTACCAAGTACTTATAGATTTTCAGTCCTACACCTGATCAACGTATGACCGAATTTCTGTGAGAACAAGGACGGACTTGTTGAAACATCGAGTTATAAAAGTGTTTTTATAAAAACTATTTTAGTAATATTATATAGATTTTAAAGTTTATAAAGATTTTTAATAAAGGAGCTTATGGTTTAAAAATATTTAAAGAGAAATTTTACTAATATAAGTATTTTAAATAGATTCTGGCTTCGTTCCTTTTCGAGGATGAAAAGATTCAAAAGGGGGAAAGAATGTGATAAACTGTATTTTGGAACATCTGTTAATTAGATAATTAACTGATTTTATACTACTGAGATACTAATTTCATTTGATTAAACAAATAAAATTCGATAATTAAAGATGTCTAGATGTGTATATAAGTAGATTTGAAATCTATAATAATAGTTGAGTAAAAATAATGAATATTTTAGTAAATTATTAATTATATAAATAGTCATGTGTAAAACTCTAATATAATGAAAATCTTAAGTGTATATATATATAAATTCATTGTGGAAATATAATCCTAGTAAACATATTAATATAATCCTTTAAATGGGCGAATTTTATCTATTCAAAAACAAATAGTTTATGTGTTGTTTGTAGATGGCAAATAAAAGTTGTATTTAAAGTTCAAATATTTTAGAATAAGTTAGTTCTAAAAAAAATTCTATATTTTAGAAGCTAGTGTGTATATAGATATTTATATAATTATTTATGAGTGTTTAAAAGGGGGTTTTATTCCATTTTCTTTTCGGTAATATACATAGATAAATAAAAAAAGAAAAGTTTAAATAAAGACATAAGTATACATATATACTAAACTATAGATATTATATAAATATATATAACCTATTAATACATTGTAATTGCACTTGTAAATTAATATTAGCATCCTTATGACAAATGTAAGTAACTCAACATGTGTCCCTTATAATTTTATTTTTCTTTATCAAATTTTTCAGCCCATGTAAACATTGTTTCTTTACCTTCCTTTCTTTTTCTATCTTCTAAAAAAACTCAAAGCTAAGAACTTCACCCTGAAAATATACTCAAATCTGATAATCAGTAATCAAACCTTTTAAAAAATCAGAAATCAGAAATCCTTCCTCAAACGTAGAAGCTGATAAAAAATTTAAAAAGAAAAACTTGTAACCCGGTTCAAATTAAAACATGGGATCATTTCAAAAGAAAACTCAGGAAGAAGAAATCAAAGCAGATCCATCTTTGTTTCAAATGTTAGTCATCACTACAAGATCCAGTAACAAGCATTTTTTTTCCAGCAACTCCAGTCTTTAAAGTTCAGAAGCTATTTCAAAAAAATAATAAAGTGCTCTGTTCTTCATCTTGTTCAAGTGAGAAATATTTTCTTTCTAAAATTAGTTTTACCTGATCTTATGATTGTTAACAAAGTAAAATATAGCAGTAATTTATTTTAAATGTTATATGAATGTGGATGTATGCATATATTAAGAGGGGTCTGTAGGAATGTCTGTGCATGTTCATATGTTGATCTCTGTTTATAATAGGTGAGTAAACAACTAACCTTTGTTTTAATTTATGGTTTTTGATATAGTTAATAAGTAGGTGATATGAAAATTGTTTGCATGTGTGTAATTTTGGGTTGCATGCTATAAATTTGTAGCTGTATGTGGGTGCATGTCTGAAACCTAAGTAAATCCCTGTATTTTTTTTACAGGCAGGCCTAAATCTTGATCAAGGATCAAGTGCTCTTCAATCATTCATCTATAGATTGTGACATTTGAACAAAATGTGTTTATTTTTACCTAAGCTAAGTATTAAAAATATAATTAAGCATGATAAGAATAAAACTGTCTGTAAATATTGGAATACAGTAGAAATTTAAAAAATATATGTTAGAATCGAATGTTGTAAATTGCTGATTCAAGTACATAACCTGAATCGAAATTGTAAAATATGATTTTTAAGATGAAGATAAAAAAATTTAGATTTGTTTTTTGGAGAGCATTTTGGAGTTGAACGATTTTTAGTTTGTAGGCATTTTCTGTCGACTAGGGGGTGGTGGGACCTCGTGGTTGCCACTAGAGGTGGCCGAGAGGTCGACGAACCTAGGAAAATTGGTGGAGTGATTTATCATCGACCATGGTGGTCAGACTTTGGCAAACTAGGGTTTAGAGTCCTGTTTGGTTGACTTTGGGTTTGATGGGAGTTTGATGTCGACGAAGCATCGGACCTCGTAGGTGTGGGTGGAAAGGAAGCGTTAGACCACGGCGAGGATCTAGTCAGGATGGCGAAGATTCTGGCGACTGGGGGTGGAGGTGCGAGGTTGTTTTTTGGTGTCCAATTTCGTCGTTGTGGCCTCGATCATGTTCGATTTTGTTTCTGTGATATTTTTGCCGATCTGGATGGTCGAAAGAGTGGAGAGCTCATGTTTGACTTGCCAAGGGTGGTTCTGCTGATCGAAGCTACGTTGATGGTCTGTGCATATGCACATGTATCCTATGTGTCAGACGCTTGGGGTTGGGTGTTTAATCTTCGAGTGCATTGGGGTTTTTCTTCGAGTTGATCACGAGTTTTATGAGGAAGCATGAATAGAAGTGACGAAGAGGGGGAAATCAGTTTGTCTCGGGTTTCTTTGAGTTTGGTTCGGGCCTGTACCCGAAGTCTTTGTGCTGGGTTGTTTTAGTAGTAAATCAAGTTTAAAGTTTATAAAAGTAAACAAGTTCCAAAAGGAAATATAAGTCAGGTTTGAATAAAGTATTAACGAGTTTAACAAAAAATTTCAAAGTTTTAATTTGTTTTAAATTTTCTTGTTTAAAGATAATTGTATAATAAGTTAAATTCCTAAAGTTTTCAAGGGTGAATTAAATGATGTAATTAAATAAAGGATTATTTATTTAACGTATTAAAAACGATCAATTTGAGTAATCAATTTAAGGGATTGACTTATTAATGTGATAAACTAGTTAAGGTTTGGTAATTAAGATTTATTATATAATTGATTAATTATTAACTAAAGATTTATTAATTAAGGAAATTAATTAATGGGTTAGTTAATTAATAAGCATGATTAATTAATGGAAGTGATTATGGGATAATTAATTTGAGTAATTAATTAAGAATAATGAAATTAATTAGAAGGTTAATTAATTGGTGTAATTAATCAAAGGCTGATTACTTAATGAAATTAAGTAATAGTTAATTTGGTTGAATTAATTAAGAATAATTAATTAAAGAAGATTAATTAAGATGAATAGTTAAGGAATGATTAATTAATTGGATTGAATTTAATTAATGGTTAAGTGAGAAGGATGTGTAATGATGAAAGTAATTTAATTTATTTAAATTAATTAGGAATGGTGTGACTAATGTTGCTTATGGATGATTGAATGATATTGAATGCCTTGGGTTATTGATATCTCTGAAATGTGATTTGTGATACTATGTGAGATGATATGGTGGTTAAATTGCGATGATATGGATTACCTATCGGTAATAGAATTGCTATGTAAATATGTTACTCTAATATGAATAAATTTGTTTCCTCTTAAGTAACTTGAATTGAAGATGACATTCGTTTTGAAGAGACCGGGGTCGGATATATGTAGATATCCGAAACCACTTCGAATTGTAAGTCTTCTATAAAAGTCGACATGTGAAATAAATAGGCGGGAATGGAATGATTTAAGTAATTGGACCATTTTAACTATGTAGAGATACATAGATATTGATGTGTGAAATAAGTGTTGACTATAATAAGTTGAAAATTCGTAGTGAAGTGCGAGTTACCCGGGTTTCCTTTATATTTGAACTTAGTATTTCGAATTACGTGGATTTACTCACGTTGGTTTCTAGCCTGACCCGGGTGTTACTTTGATGTAATGCTCGGGTCAGACTGAGTATTACAGATTTTCAGGTAAGGACGTTCTGGAGCTCAGGAGGCGAGCAGGAGGGCAGGAACGTATGGAGTGTACTCTTCTGAGAGATATTATTTTATGTTGAATTAACTGTCCAGTTTGTTAGTGTAACCTTGTAACTCTGATGTATAAAAATGTAAATGTACTGAAAACAGTTCTTCTTTGTAAAACTGTTATTTTATTTGATATTATATTTTGATCCGCTGCGAATGTGAGAATCTGTATTGTGTTTCTGTTTCTTCTTCTTCTATATCTTTCTTCTTCTTCTAACTATCTGGAATTTTCAGATCGAAAATTCCGGGTCGTTACAGTGATGGTCGTCAACGATTTGTCTGAGATTGTAGAGTTGATCGGAGTGGTGGCTTGGTGTTGTGCACGTGCACATTGTCACTGTGAATCAATGATGTTTTGTGAGGGTGAAAAAGGGAGGGCCTCGGGGTAAATCTCAGGAAAATGAATGGATGGTCTTGGGTTCTCGTTCGTATTGTTCGCATGTATAATATCTTACAACAGTTTAAAATTTGGACAAGATTTGAAAAAAAGGAAGAAAGGATGGAAACTCGGGTTTAGTTCGAGAAATCCTGGGATTTGTCTCGGGTGAGAATCAGGTTGGACCTGAAGTAAATTTAACAGTTTTAAAATTTAAATATTAGCAAGTTTTATAATTTTTAAAATGAATCTAGTTTGAACTGTTTCTTAAACCTATTCTTTATATAATAAATGTTATTAAATAGTTGATTTAAGAAAGTTATATAAATTTGTTTAACTTGAATTTGTTAAGTTTAAATTTTTTAAGTTATTTTAGACTTAATTTAAAATTTTATTGAAGTGTTAATTAAAAAGATAAAATGTTTTAAATTTATATGTTAATGATAATTAAATAATTAATAAAGATAAATGGTTTATCTTAAAGTTAATTAAGGTGTTAGATAATTAATGATTAATTAAATTGATAAAGTAATTAAACAGAAATTAATTAATTAATGATTAAGGATTAATTAATTAATAATTAAGGGTTATAAATTAATTAAAAATTAATTAATTGGAAATTAGAGATTAATTAATTATAGATTAATTACTTAATGCAAGTAATTAAGGATTTATTTGTTAAGGGTTAATTAATGTAATTAGTAATTAAAGGTTAAAATTAATTAATAATTAAAGGTTAATTAATAATTAGAGGATAATTAATTAATAATTAAAGGTTAATTAATTAAGAAGAATTAACCAATGTGATAATTACTTAATGGAAGTTATTCTGGATAATTAATGGGTAATTTAAGGATGATTAATTAATGGTTTTTAATTAATTAATGATTAAGTAAGCAGGATTTAAAAGGCGATTGAAGTAATTAATTTAATTTATTTAAATTAATTAGAAATGGTGTGACAAATTAATCTTACTTATGAATGATTGAATTGTTTAATATGTGACTATATGATTTTTGTTTGATGATAATAAACATATATATATATACATATATATTCATTTAAATATATTTGTTAATGTACTATTTTATTTTTTAGATTAAATAAATATTTGCTAAATAAAATAAATAACACAGAATTTGAATTCAAACAGAAATTTTATTCAAACAATTATTTATTACAATTTTTGAATAGTACAAATTTCAAGCTCTCACTATATATATACACAACTTTAATTACAAATACTAGTTTGATTACATCACAATTTCTAATTTACATTTGACCTCACCACATATCACTCATTCACTCAACTCTTATTTATCTTCAACTTCATTCCAATGTAAATCCAGCATCCGAGCAATCTGCGAAAATACACATTGACGCGGTAAGATTGAAAATAAAATATTTTTGCAGTATAAAATAAAATGTGGATTTTGAAAATAATATTTGCCTCAGTTATTTGGGTTGTTCGTCATCATTTAAATTCGAATTCATCATACACGAACAGCTTGACATACACAATGTATCACTGTATATGCTACAAGGCCGTGCACACCGATATATACACTTGATAAAATTACAGGGAGAGGTGAGCACAGGTCAAACCCAAAACGCCGGGTTCAACTCAAGTGCAATAAAAATAATGTCACAATATCGCACAAGGTCAAACCCGAGCTTTAAAGCTGGATTCAACACATGTGTAATTCCAAAAATCAAGATGAAGTTCAAGTGAAATAAAAATGAAAAGTGCACCACAAACCAAATAGGCAGTTCACAAGTCAAAAACAAGTGTCGACCAGGCAGCAAACGAGAACAAAACAGCAACATCAAATGATGCATGAAGTCAATGCAAACACAACATGAATCATATACATGAGCACTAATGCATATAGACCAGAGCAATATTATACATATATATATATGAGCATGAATGAAACAACAATGCAAACACTGCACACATACATGAAGTTATGCCAGAAAATATATAAATGTCAAACTACCAGACTAGTGACCAATGCAATCATCTGAGAGATGTGTGAACATACACAATGCAATCAAGATTCGAGTAAAACACTACAACATACATACACGTATATATGCAGACAGTGATCAATATGCATCGCAATGACGGATATGCAAGCAAATGCAGTAAACATGTACAAAAGCATCAGGTCGAAAAGTGCATCAGGAATTTCAAAATGATACAAGTAAACTGCAAGTGTCATATACAAACCAGGATGAACTCAAATCCAGACAAAAACAGAGTTCAATGCAACACAACTCCAAGCTTGCAAATACAAGTCGACGAAGCAGACCATCGACCAGACTATATACATGAACTAGCTCGAAGACCAGTAAACAACAAATGAAACAAGACCACATGACAAATATGATCTAGGTCAAATCAGTAAACAACATAAAGATATCAAATGCAACCAGATCATCTCAAACATTCAAGCAAACCAAACTAGATCATGTTAAAGCATAAATGATGTGCACATATATACACATGATAGTGAAACAGGACGGAGGTGAGAACAAAACAACACACACATATATACATACATAGATGTATGTATACACATGGTAGTTGAAACAAATGGTTTAAACTCAACTACAACAAGATTTCATGAAACTAGAGTAGTACAATTGCATGAACACACAACTCAAAGGCATGAAGCAATAAAAAGGCAGTTCAGTAATCAAGTGAACACTATATACAGCGAAACAAATGCAACATGAAAACAACTCAAGATCAATGCATATGAAGCAACCAGACCTGACTGAAATGTTCAGATATTACAAACATACAAGTATAATGCACAGTGAAATATAAAGCTCAAAGTTTCAATTGCAATGACATGGTGAAAATGGAAAACTACAAACCATGGAACAACAGAAGTCGATGCCAACAGAGAAAAGAACATAGCATGCAGGTTCAACTAAAAATCAAGCTGTGGTAATCATGGATTCGAACTAGTCAAGTTTAAATGCCGCAAGTCAATAAGAAGGAATCAAATAGTTCAAAGTCAAAGCCGAAGACAATAAGAACGAGAACGAACAAAATCAACGCCTTGGCAATCAAGGAATCGAACCAAGTCAGAATTCAAAACTGTGTTATTCAAGTGAATTGAAAAAGTCAGAAATAAATCTCAAGCATTAAAACAAAATCGAATGGCCGAAGACGAATTCAAATAAATGTATACAAATGAAAATCAAGGATCTCGAATCCTGTATAAACAAGTAACATCATCGGCAATTCATCATCGAGTAAAAGCAACCAAATCAGAAGAAGCGAAAAGGAAAATTTACAAACCAAATCAAAGTCAGACTCGATCAAGGAGGAGGAGCCGCGAACGATTCAATCGAAGCATCGGCCATTAATTAAGCGGCGAATTCACAAAGCCCTGAATTCAGAGCTAAGAGGAACAAGCAAGGAACGACCGACATTGATAAAAGAAATAAAGGAGGTCGCGTTCTTTTTTAGTGATAAATTATATTGGGCCGGCCCCTTTCTTTCTTTAGTATTGGATTAAAAAGGAAAAATTAGGGCTTTGGTGTTTAATTGTTTTTTAATTGTTATTTTTGTATTTTCCCTTTTAAATAATTGTTATTTCTAGTCGTGTGACTAGGGGATAAACTACATGGCATTGTTTGAGAATTCGCAACTCAGTGGCTGAGTTGTGGCAGGGTTTTCAGCGTAGAGTTAGGTTAGTCAGTAGCGGGTGTCGTGAGCTTACGTGCGTAAGCGTGTGACTACTTAATTTCTAGTAGAAACCTTGGGGCAACACATAGGCAGGGTTTTGCCGAAGCTCGGTAAATTCTATGTCGTTCTATTTTTGCATTTATTATTCTGCTATTAATTGTGCTGCTATTATTTTGATATATCTGTGTTGAAATAATTTTATAAGCTTCCCCAATATTTTTTATAATTAACAGCACCACCTTATTCACCCTCCCTCTAGGGTGAAATCGATCCTACAAGTGGCATCAGAGCTAGGAATGGAAGTCAACTTTTGTTTTTTTTAAATTCGATTTTTTTTTTCAAAAATCAATTTTTGTTTTAAAAAGTTGAATTTTTAAAATGGCTTCTTTTAATACTGCTTTTGCTGAGGGTTAGTCCATAGTTAGACTACCAATGTTCAATGGTGAATACGCCTACTAGAAAAATAGAATGAAAATTTTTCTGAAAACTATTGACGCTTGGAATATTGTTGAGACAGGTTATAGAGCAACAACTATAATTGTAGATAATCAGGAAATAGATAAACCAAAGGATCAATGGATAGAACTAGAAAATAAATTAAAATGCTAATACTAAAGCTATGAATTCTATTATCTGTTCATTGGATCAATTTGAATTTAATCGTGTCTCACATTGTTTAACTGCGTAGGAAATATGGCACACACTAGAAGTGACTCACGAAGGAACATCTCAAGTCAAAGAATCTTGCCCTGCCATGCTAAGCAGCGAATACGAGAATTTCACAATGGCGAAGGAAGAAAATGTCAAAGAGATGTATGGATGACTTTCCAATATTGTATACAAATCAAAAGCTCTTGGAAAATCATACACAGAGTTGGAGATAGTCCGAAAAATCCTCAAAGTCCTTCCACGAAGTTTTGAAGCAAAAGTGACTACCATTCAAGAATCAAAGATTTAAAACAAATCAAAGTTGAAGAACTCATCGGAAATCTCACCACTTATGAGCTAGAAATGAAATTCATGGAAGAACGTGAAGGAGGTGACACTCGAAAGAAATCAATAGCTCTTAAAGGAATAACAGAAAGTGATGGTGATGATGATGAAGCAGCAGAATTGGAGCTGATAATAAAGAAATTAAAAAGGTGGAATTACAAATACAGAAATCCAGCTCTAAATCGTAAATTGAAAAGCAGAATAGACAAAGCACTAGACAACTCAGACAAACAGAAGATCATTTGTCATAAGTGCAACCAACCCGGACACATCAAGCCCAATTGTCCTCAAAATAGACGCGGCTTTGAAAAGAAATAAAAAAGGAGAAGTTTTGCAGCCACGTGGAATACAAGTGATGAAGATAATCAAAGTACTAGCAGTAAGAGTGAGAAAGTAGATATGTGCCTTCAAGGTAATATGACTGATAGCGACGATGACGAACCAAGCGAGGTATCAAAACTCACTCACTCAAAATTACTTATATATTTCCACGAAGTAAATGGCTATTTTGAACGACCTAGGGAGAAGTATGCAAAACTTGAATCACGAAAAGATACTTTGATAGATTTAAATAAACAACTTGACTAATTAGTTAAAACCTATCAAAGTAGGATCCCTAAGTGTGATAAGTGTCCAACATTTGAAGAAGAAATTAAAAAATCATAAATTAATATAAAATCACTTGAAAATGAAATTCTGATTTTGAAAGAGAGTGAAAATACTAGGAGAGAAAACTCTATTAAAAAGTGTACACAATTATTGAACGAAAATAAATTTCTCAAAACACAAGTCCAACAATTGTTAACGACTTTAGATAAATTTTCAAAAAGTGAAAAATTATAGAATATGCTATTAGGGAAGCAAACTTTTAATACAGTTAGACAAGGACTTGGATATAATCAATCTGAAAATGTTAAAAGCGAAATTAATCAAGTCAATTCTATGTGCACAATTTGTAGAAAATATGGACACAATCACAATAATTGTTGGTATAGACCCAAACACGTGAAAACTATACCAATTTGGGTTCTAAAAGCACAAATATAAAATCTCTCAAAGTTAAACAAATCTGGGTGCTGAATGGAACATATATAAATAGTTTTGGGTCTCCACAAAATTATTTTTCAAAATATTCTGCCACTAACAATCATGGACCTATAAAAACAAATTGGTTACAAAAATCTTTTATCGTGTAGGAGTGGTGGCAGGCTAAGGAACAACAATAGTGTTATCTGGATTCTCGCTGTTCCAGAAACACAATGGACGACAAAGCAAAGTTCCTTAGCCTAGTACAAAGGTGACAGAATCACAATGGACAACAATGAAAAATATCGTAAAGGTAAAACAGGTAATGGTATATATATTTGAACAATATATTAAATGTGATAATCTGCACCGTAATCTGAGTTAAATCAGCCAATAATGTGATGATGAAATAATGAAGATTTTGATTCTGACTTATTCAAAATTGTTGGCCAATTATATTCTTATGCCAAGAACGCTATAAAAATCTCTAGAGTCTTTGAATTACTTCATATATATTAGTTTGGATAAATAATAATGTTTTATTGGATGATAATACATTTGGTTATTTTACGGCTAACTCTACATTCACGGTTTTTGATTATTTACATGGCTTCAATTCATATTCAAGAGAATGTCATTTAAAAAGCTGTTAAAATTGATTTTGAGATATTTTATTGCACACTTCATGGTCTGGTCTATCAAATTCAATTAATGATAATTCTGAGTGAAAGAGAAATTCAGATGCAGATTACACTGGTGATCTAGTTGATAGAAAAATTACTAGTGGAACGTGATTTTTTGAGACATTTAGTAACTGCATCATTTTTCAAAGAAAATATCTGCATATTTTTCATTTCATAATTTTTTCAAATAGTGGAAATTTTGTTTTCATAAAACCCCTTCTAGAAAATCATCTTTGACCTTGTTTTCAGATTGGTCATTTTTAGAAAAATTGATTTTATAATTATTTTTGAATTTGATAAACTACATTGACTAATCTGACTCCCTAATGATTATCAAAAAGATAAATAGTGATTATCAAAAAGATAAATAGTGATTATCAAAAAGATAAATAGTGATTAAAAAAGCGATGAGTGTTGATATTAATCATATATTATGACTCGAAACAGTATAATTAGTACATTTCTTTAGAAATTTAAACAAAAATTATAAAAAAAAATTGTTGGTAAAAATTTCATGACCATCTTTATTTCTATCATATTTCTAATTACTATCACTCATCAAAATTCAACATAGTTTGTCAATATGTGGTACTTTAAACAGGAACCATTCGTTTTTCATTTTACATTTAAAAATAATAATAATAAAATAAAATAAAATCCAAAGTATCCGCTCTCATTTAAAAGTCCTCACGGTTAGGCATGGGTGAATTACTTGGAATTTGTTATGTGCTTCCATGCTCATTTAAAAGTCCTCACAGTTATGCATGTATGAAACGCATATCAAAATTGATTTATTAAATAAACAAGTTGATTCTAATCCCATTTAAAAGTCCTCACGGTTATGCGTGGTTAGAAGATACTAGAATTCATTTAAAAAAAATAAGATTGGAATACTACTAATCTCATTTAAAAGTCCTAACGGTTATGCATGGTTGGTAGATATTTAAATTCCTGATATAAATATACCACAAATAGACACAACTTATGGTTTTATATGATGACATCATTCCCATCATTCTAAAAGTGGAATATGCGCCTAACAAAGTATTTATGATTTTTGTTTGATTTTTTTATTGAATTTTAATATTTATATTCAATTGAGTTTTAATGTTGGATTAATATCCATCACTTTATCTCCATTTTTCTAACACTATCACTCTTTTGCTGATAACAAAAGGGGGAGAGAAAAATTAATATTTTGTCAAATAAAATCATGCAAAGGTCAAATATTTTCTATTTGCATCTAGTATCATTTGCATATTTTTAATTGTATGCATATATGAAGGGGGAGCTTTGTGTAGAGAGGAAGCATTTAAATAGGGGAGCAATTAGATTGTATCAATGATCAAATACATTTAACATATTCAAAATCTTAAATATACGTTTGTTATCATCAAAAGGGGAAGATTGTTGAATATGCGACTATATGATTTTTGTTTGATGACAATAAACATATATATATATATATATACACACTCATTAAATTTATTTGTTAATGTACTATTTTATTTTTTAGATTAAATAAATATTTGCTAAATAAAATAAATAACACAGAATTTGATTACATCACAATTTCTAATTTACATTTGACCTCACTACATATCACTCATTCACTCAACTCGTATTTATCTTCAACTTCATTCCAATGTGAATCCAGCATCTGAGCAATCTGCAAAAATATACATTGACACAGTAAAATTAAAAATACAATATTTTTGTAGTATAAAATAAAATGCGGATTTTGAAAATAATATTTGCCTCAGTTATTTGGGTTGTTCGTCATCATTTAAATTCGAATTCATCATACACGAACAACTTGTGACATACACAGTGTATCACTGTATATGCCACAAGGCCGTGCACACCGATATATACACTTGATAAAATTACAAGGACATGTGAGCACATGTCAAACCCAAAACGGCGGGTTCAACTCAAGTGCAATAAAAATAATGTCACAATATCAGCACAAGGTCAAACTCGAGCTTTAAAGCTGGATTCAACACAGGTGTAATTCCAAAAATCAAGATGAAGTTCAAGTGAAATCAAAATGAAAAGTGCACCACAAACCAAACAGGCAGTTCACAAGACAAAGACAAGTGTCAACCAGGCAGCAAACAAGAACAAAATAGAAACCTCAAATGTTGCATGAAGTCAATGCAAACACAACATGCATCATATACGTGAGCACTAATGCATGAAACAACAACGCAACACTGCATACATAGATGAAGTTACGCCAGAAAATATATAAATGTCAAACTACCAGACTAGTGACCAATGCAATCATCTGAGAGATGTGTGAACATACACAATGCAATCAAGATTCGAGTAAAACACTACAACGTACATACACGTATATATATGCAGACGGTGATCAATATGCATCGTAGAGACGGATATGCAAGCAAATGCAGTAAACATGTACAAAAGCATCATGTCGAAAAGTGCATCAGGAATTTCAAAATGATACAAGTAAATTGCAAGTGTCATATACAAACCAGGATGAACTCAAATCCAGACAAAAACAGAGTTCAATGCAACACAACTCCAAGCTTGCAAATACAAGTCGACGAAGCAGACCATCGACCAGACTATATACATGAACTGGCTCAAAGACCAGTAAATAACAAATGAAACAAGACCACATGACAAATATGATCTAGGTCAAATCAGTAAACAACATAAAGATATCAAATGCAACCAGATCATCTCAAGCATTCAAGCAAACCACACCAGATCATGTTAAAGCATAAATGATGTGCACATATATACACATGATAGTGAAACAAGACAGAGGGGAGAACAAAACAACACACACATATATACATACATAGATGTATGTATACACATGGTAGTTGAAACAAATGGTTTAAACTCAACTACAACAAGATTTCATGAAACCAGAGTTGTACAATTGCATGAACACACAACTCAAAGGCATGAAGCAATACAAAGGCAGTTCAGTAATCAAGTGAACACTACATACAGCGAAACAAATGCAACATGAAAACAACTCAAGATCAATGCATATGAAGCAACCAGACCTAGCTGAAGTGTTCAGATATTACAAACATACAAGTGTAATGCACAATGAAATATAAAGCTTAAAGTTTCAACTCCAATGACATATTGAAATTGGAAAACTACAAACCATGGAACAGAAGAAGCCGATGCCTACAGAGAAAAGAAAATAGCATGTAGGTTCAACTAAAAATCAAGATGTGGTAATCATGAATTTGAACTAGTCAAGTTTAAATGTCACAAGTCAACAAGAAGGAATCGAACAGTTCAAAGTCAAAGCCGAAGAAAACAAGAAAGAGAACGAACGAAATCAACGCCTTGGCAATCAAGGAATCGAACCAAGTTAGAATTCAGAACCATGTTATTCAAGTGAATTGAAAAAGTCAGAAATAAATCTCAAGCACTAAAACCAAATCAAATGGCCGAAGACGAATTCAGATAAATGTATACAAACGAAAATCAAGGATCTCGAATCCTATATAAACAAGTAACATCATCGGCAATTCATCATCGAGTAAAAGCAACCAAATCAGAAGAAGCAAAAAGGAAAATTTACATACCAAATCAAAGTCAGACTCGATCAAGGAGGAGGAGCCACGAACGGTTCAATCGAAGCATCAACCATCAATTAAGCGGCGAATTCACAAAGCCCTAAATTCAGAGCTAAGAGGAACAAGCAAGGAACGGCCGGCATTGATAAAAGAAATAAAGGAGGCCACGTTCTTTTTTAGTGATAAATTATATTGGGTCGGCCCCTTTCTTTCTTTAGTATTGGATTAAAAAGGAAGAATTAGGGCTTTGGTGTTTAATTCTTATTTTTGTATTTTCTCTTTTAAACAGTTGTTATTTCTAGTCATGTGATTAGGGACAAACTACATGGCGTAGTTTGAGAATTCACAACTCAGTGGCTGAGTTGTGGCAGGGTTTTGAGCATAAAGTTAGGTTAGTCAGTAGCCGGTGTCGCGAGTTTACGTGTGTAAGCGTGTGACTACTTAATTTCTAGTAGAAACCTTGGGGGCATCACGTAGGCAGGGTTTTGCCGAAGCTGGGAAAATTCTATGTCGTTCTATTTCTGCATTTATTATTCTGCTATTATCTGTGCTGCTATTATTTTGATATATCCGTGTTGAAATAATTTTATAAGCTTCCGCAATAATTTTTATAATTAACAACATCACCCTATTCACCCCCCCTTTAGGGTGAAATCGATCCTACATGAATGATATTTTATGCCTTAAATTATTTGATATCTCTGATATGTGATTTGTGATGCTATGTGATATGATATGTTTGGATTGAACTGTGATGATTTGCTTTGTCTATCTGTGATGAATGGCTATGTAAATATGAAATTGTGGATATAAATGTAATTGTTTAAAACTTAAACAGCTTTGTTTTTAAGATAATATTGGATTCGAAGAGACCGGGGTCGGGTATCAGTAAATAACCAAAACCACTTCGATTTGTAATCTATAATAATTCTTTATGGATTTGATTTTTGAATAAATAGGCTAGAACGGGATAAATGATGTAAACGTGGTCATTTAATCTAAGTAATAATACTTAGATATGGTTGTTAGATGTGAATTTGACTATGGTAAGTTAAGAACTCGTAGTAAGGTGGGAGTTACCCCGGGTTGTAAATAAGTTCTATGCATTGGAATTTCATGTTAGATGAGTTTACTCACGCGGGTTTCCAGCCTGACCCGGGTGTTACTTTGATGTAATGCGCAGGTCAGACCGAGTATTACAGATTTTCAAGTTAGGACGTTCTATAGCTCAGGAGGCGATCTGGATGGCAGGAACATATGGAGTATTCCGCTGTGTATTATTATTGTTTATCTGGGGCAAGTTAAATTTAACTGTCCACTGTTTGTGTAAAGGTTGTAACTCTAATGTAAATAAATGTAAATTGACATATACAGTTTTCTTTTGTATAACTATTATTATTTGATATTATATTTGGATCTACTGCGAATGTGAGATTCTGTGACTTGTTTTCTGTTTCTTCCTCTATCTCTTTTCTTCTTTTCTTTAACAATATGGAATTTTTTGGAGTCGAAAATTTTGGGTCATTACATTTGGTATCGGAGCTGAATGTTAAGCGAGAACCTTGGCTCTAGTGGGATTACTCATTAAGGATAGGGTCAATAATACCCTAGAATGAGTTGAGTGTAATGTATATGAGAGAGCGTACTTGTTATTTTCTAATATAAAGGTTTTAGAATGGTTTTGAAGTAAATAATTTTTATATAAGTTTATATATAAAGAAATGATTCTTTTAACCACTATATATTAAGATAAATTGGTTGTTGTATTATTTGAATTAAAAGTAATAATGAGAATTAAATGGTAATAGAAATACAACCAAATTGAAATCGAATGAAGATAAGTTTGAAACGGATGCAAACTGAAAGTAAAATCCTGAATTTGTAGAAGTGTTTACAGAATAAGATAATAATGGATTAGTTTCCAGATATGATAATCTTGGTTATTAACCAAAAATGGTTATTGTGATGTTTGTTTCCTAATAATAATTATTGATAAAGCAAAATGAAAAAAGTTTTAAGGAAATAAATTTTAGATGAGTATAACTTGTAAGTTAGAATGGATTTAGATAGTGGAGATTTAAAACATTTGAATTGTTTCAAAGTTTTAAAAGAAAAGAATATATAATATTATTCAGAATATTTTTGAATGTAATCTTATTTTAAAACAAGAGGTTGTATGAAAACTTTAAAGGAATTTGTTTTGAATTAAAAACCCAAAGGTGGTTTAAAACTTAAGGTGTGACTTGGTGGGCTAAGAAATAAATATGTGCATATGTGTGGACACACATAATATCAAAGATGATATGGAATAAACTCTAAAGTGTGGAATTTTGATTTTCCCTGAGATGTGATCTAATAACCCAAGGTGATTTAAGTTTTGAACTTATAAGTAAGAAAGAATATTGATAGAATTGGAATTTGAAATGGGAATTCAATTGAGTAAGGTTAACGGGATTAAATTGAATTTAACTTAGAGGAAGTTAAGTAAGTCTGGAATAAACAACCTGAACTGGAAATTTTAGGATGAAATTGAAATTTAACTTGGGGAGTTAAATGGTTGATTTGAATTGGGAGTATGTGTGATCTCAAAATGGGTTTAAGATCTGGAAATTAGAATTAGATGTTATGGATGGATGTTTTAAAATAATTTGGATGATATCATCCTGTTGTTATTAATAATCTTTAAACTATGAACTGGATTGGTTTAAAATGAATTAAGAAGTGGATTGTGATATTTTATATCCATTGCAGAAATTAAATGGAAATTAAACTTTAATTTGAAATTATTTAAGTAATTTTGATTTTTGAAGATAAAAATTGAATTTGTGAAAGTGAAATCACTTTGAACTTAAGTTTGGATGTTTAAAGGGTAACTTACAAAGTTAAATGTTAAGAATTGGTTTCAAAATTGAATTTGGGTAATAAATTGGTTTTGAAAGATTAAATTGTTTAAAAAGAATTTGAACTATGATTTGAACCTAGAAATAAGTTTATGAAGTAGTAGAGGTAATTTAAAATGGAAATTTCAAAATTTGGACTAAGAATTAAATTGTTTTAAGATTTAGGCTGTTGAATTAAAAGTAAAGGTTAATTTGATTTAAAGGAATTAAATCAACATTCGCAAATTTAAGTCGAATTTATATAATTTGAAATGGTTTAAAATGAGATTGAATTTGAAATTAGTTCAAATTGAAATTTGATTTGAATAATTGGAATTGTGATTAAAGTTGAGCAGGTTTGAATTCAAATGGAATTTGATTTTGGAAAGAATTGAGGTTAAATCAACTTGAATTGGTGTTGGATGAATTTAAGAGAAAGTGGAAATTTAAATTAAATTGATTGGCATGGAGATTAGGAAGTTGAACAGTTTGGCTCTGGACTATTTTCAAAATAAATTATTTCAATATAAACTGTTTTAAATCTATTTGTAACGACCCGGAATTTTCGATCTCGAAAATTCCAGATAGTTAGGAAGAAAAGAAGAAAGAGATAGAAGAAATAGAAGATCAGAAACACCAACATCTCATATTCGCAGCGGATAAAATGTAATATCAAATAATAATAGTTTACAAAAGAATACTATATCTGGCGATTACATTTTAATACATCAGAGTTACACATATATAAAGACACTGGATATACACAATCATCATGTCTCGGATATACAACAATATAATACAGCGGAAACACTCCATACGTTCTTGCCATCCAGCTCGCCTTTTGAGCTCCAGAACGTCCTTACTTGAAAATCTGTAATACTCGGTCTGACCCGAGGATTATATCAAAGTAACACCCGGGTCAGGCTGGAAACCAGCGTGAGTAAACCCATCCAACATGGAATACAAAGCATACAACTTATTTAAAACCCGGGGTAACTCGTATCAATTTACAAAGTCACAATTTGTTATAAACATCACTTATTTCACACATTAATTTTCTAAGTACCAAAAATTTAGATTAAATAGTCCAATTCACTTAAATCATTTCATTCCAACCTATTGATTTCACATATCAATCTATGGAAATTCAAAGTGGTTTCGGGTATCTCCTAATACCCGACCCCGGTCTCTTCGAGTCTCATGTCATCCTAACCCAAGTTATCCAAATGAAATACACAACATTTCATATCAGAGATATCAACTCATTTCAAACATTCAATACCATTCAATCATCCATAAGCAAAGCTTGATCACTTTCAAAATTAATTAATTCCGATTGAATTACTAACCTCAATCACTTAGATTCCTTCACTTAACATTAATTAGTTTCAAACCAATTAATTAATCATCCCTTGATTATCCATCTTAATTAGTCACCCTGGATTAATTATCATTCAATTATATTCAAGTAATTACCTTAATTTAATTATTCAAATTAATTATTCGCAACTAAAACAGTAATTAATCTTTAATTACTTCACAAATTAATTACGATAATTAATTACATTAATCCATAATTACTTATATTAATTAATTTCTCATATATCACTTATCATTTTAATTTACACTAATCTAAATTAATTACATTAATTAAACCACAATATTAATCATTCTTGATTAATCTCAACCTGTAATTAACTATCTTTTTATTTACTTCATTAAATAAATAAATAACTCATTTTATAAAAGAGGTTTAAAGGAATTTAAAAACCAAATTTATTTATAAATTCAAATCAATTTAAAAATACACTTTAACATTCAAGTTGTTACAACACTTTAAATTTAAAAATTTTATTTGTTTTAAAACGGAGATTCCCTAACTTAAATTCTAGATTTAACTTTGATTTAGAACTTGTTTTAAGATCTCTACTTTACAATTTAACTTTAGTTTTTTTTATAAAAAAAAATCACTTTTATTTCTTTCCAATTTATTCTTATTTTTATTCTATAATTATTTCACTTCCAAAATTTTACTCTTATATTTCTTTTCAAAATTCCAATTCTATATATTTTGATAACCCAGTATACCGAAATATTCAAGCCAACCACAGCATTCAATATTCCAATTATCAATAATACCCATCACAGAATATCAATCACTCCAATATATACTGTATACTACTATATATAATATAGCACATCAAACAATTTAACCATTCAACCAATCATTTAAATTTAACCATTTAAATTTAAATAAAATCCAGAAGAGTGAGATTAACTCACCTTTGCCCCTTAGATTTGCAAATCCACTTCATTCTCAATTTGATTTCATGATTATTGACCTTGTATAAATATTTATATGATTTTGTTAATATTCGAATCGAATAATTCGTCACATTTTACAAATTTCTTAACTAATTATTTAGTTTAAACTGATTTTCTTATAATAAATAATTTTAGCAGCTAAAATAATTTAAATAAGTTTATAAAAATTTAACTCCATCATACATCATTTTTAAAATTCGATCAGTAGATGAAAATAGGTATATTTATATTATTTTTTTATTTTTTCCTTGAAACTATTTATATCAAAAAATACCTATACATACATACATATATATATATATATTAAAATTTTAATAAAATAAATTCCTTTCCAAACCTATATGCATGCACTAAATAAAATAAAATAAAATAAAATAAACAGAACTGTTTTAAAATTTCTTTACTGTAAAATAAAATCTCACACATATATATTTATTCATTTATTTAAATTAAATTAATTTAAATGCAGATACCTCGCTGCCTTACCTCAATAGTGACCCCATCGAGCTTCTCCTGCTCGTCAACCAAAGCTTGCCCCCCTCACCATCGCGACGAACCCACACCACGAGTTCGAGTTCGACAACCCACAGCACACCGCGACCCCTTCCAAGACAACCGGAATCTCCCCTTCGCGTCGCCGCACTCGAGCACGCCCAATCATCAAAACTTAATTCGCAACTCACAAGTCGCATCCTTCCAGCGACCATAATATGAGTCTCCGTCACCCCATCGCGCGCGCGCTCCCAGGCGTCGCGATTTAGCTCATGCTTCGATTGACGACCCTAGATGGCATCAGTCGCCAAGCCACGCGACTTCATATTTCTATAATAACAAATCACTACTTGATTTATGATTTAGGGTTATGGAAAAAGGGGGAAACTCGGCAAGTAGCTCTTGAGTTATAATAATTTTTTTTGAATTCGATTCGGTTTCGAAAGAAAACAAACGAATGATTTTTTTTCTTTCTTCGGCTCAAATTGATTTTGAAGAAATGAAAAGGAAGAGAGGTAAATAAAAAAGTATCAGCCATAAAGCTTTTGGGTGAAGATAGCGATTTAAAGTTGAAGAAGGGCGGTTCATATCAGAGTATGGGGTTCTGAGGTGAAGGGTTAGGTTGGCTGATGGGATGTAATAGGATTTGACTTAGGAATTTATAATCTTATTTAATTCCAAAATATCTCGTTTAACATATCTCAAAATTCCGAACCCTTATGGAGGTATGCTGCCAGGCGTTTATAAGGTTTTATCTGTATTCCGAACACAATGGAATGTGTTTTGGAACCTAATTCGATCATATGTGGAAGATAGCATTTTGAATCGAGTTTAAATATTAAATTTTCGATTTTAATTTCAACACATTTCTTACCCGTACGGATAAACAGTAACTCCAAACGCTACGAAAATTGAAATCCGATAATAACTAACTATTTCGGATCCAATGGAACTGGTTTCATCGAATTCCGAGACTGTGCCTCAGAAAGCTGTTTTTAAATATCGATTTATGCGGTATACTTTCAAAACTGAACAAATCACCTTCATATTCAATTTTAACACTTCTACTATCTTCAGTACTATCGATATAAATTTTACAACCCTTCACAGGCTTAAACTTCAGATACAACATTTTACTCAACTCAAATTATTAAATTCAATAAATTCAATCGCCAAATTCAAACTGATATTTGAAATCCAAATTAAATTATCTTGCAAAAATTTAAAAGTAATTAAATATTCCAATTTCAAATGCCTAAAAATTTCACACTATTTTTCCAAGCTATTTACTATATACAACCTTTCTTTTTAAACCCAAACTATCTTATACTTATTTTACAATTATTTTTGGAACTATTTAACTATTTAACAATTGTTTTATAAACTAATTACTATTTTTCAACTACTTTTTAGCTAATAACTATTTTACAACTATTTTGCAGTTACCTAAATATTCTATAACTATTTGACTATTTCCAACTATTTTACAATTACTTAACTATTTTACAATTACTTAACTATTTTACAACTATTTTACACCTAATAATTATTTTTCGACTACTTATCTATTTTTAATTTTTCAAGTTATTTTCTAAATTTAAGCTGGACAGAGTTCAAACTATTTATAACTAAATACCAATTGAGATAAGAATTAATGTGATAATCCAAATGGGGATTGAGGCAAATGTGAATAAGTGAATAGATACCAAAAATGAATGTGAGTAGAAAGGGAATTGATTTAGCTAATAATCAATGAAGATAAATACGTAGGATATTCATATATTATTCTATTGGCATAACAATTTGATCCAGATTCGAGCATAGAATTTCGAGATAGTATGTCGATCCGAGTTGAGATTTTTCACTCGATTTTGGACGGCGAACTTGGATATGGATTTTTGATTGGTTCTAGAAATCGCCTATCATAGTTATGACTATGCAAGGAGAATGATGGTTTCTAATCAAGAAACCAGATCTGAGTCCGCACTAGGAAGTCGGGTGGATGATACTAGTTCGGAAGAGAAATTGTGTGATCGAGTAAGCGATCAGATTGATATTGCGTACGGATGATATAAGTACATCGTACGAGCTTGAATGAAATTAATATTGAAAATTTGTGGATAAGAACTGTAAATGATTTTTGAAATGGAAAGGTATATTTTGAAAAATGAATGATGAAATAAAGTGGAAATGGGATATATCTATGGTAGAAATTTACTTTATGGAAGTAAGTAATATGGTAAGTGACTTTATAGAGTAATCAAGCTTGAATATTGATTTGGCATAAACAAAGTTATGTATATATAATTGATAAACTCCCCTTGTTGAATCTATAGCCAGAATAAAAAAGGGGTTTTGAAAATATTTGAAGTATGAAAAGGGAATTTATATAAGTATGAAGTGATCCATGGATTTTATGAGAATGATTTTGGGAAAATGGTTTTGGGCTCGGTTATGGGCTTCTTAGGAGTACCATAGGTTGGTACTGCCGTGAGTCCCAAGGGGGCAGCTCTAAAGTGGATCCTATGAGGAAGTCCAGACAAATTGAAGTTCTTGAGGATTATTGGGTAGCGAAAGTCGAGGGTGTTGATGCCTATAGAGGCATTTGGGTTATGCTATGACGACAAAATAACTCGATGTCGTTGCGATCTACCGTGTACCATAGCGGAAATCGTATGGAGCTGAGTGTCAACGGTCTACGTTTGATTTTACCGGGATGGCAACGTAACATTGGTAGACTTCGATCTATGGTGGAGTGGAGAAGTTTCATTCTTTTGGCAGCGAAATTCGAGGGCGCTAATGCCTATAGTTATATGGGTTTTTGCTGTGATAGCAACATAACCCCAAATGTAGCTGCGATCTATAGTGGGTTCCATGGTGTAATCGAGGGGCACGGTGGCCTACAGTTATCTATGGATTTTGTCGGGATGACAACGTAACCATTAGGTTAACTGCGATCATGGAGGAGGTGATGATTTCCAGAGCATTCTTACCAAAGAACTTTCCTCTATTTTCAAAAACGTGTTCTATATTTTCAATAAAATATTTTCCAGTATTTTTACTGGGTGTTGAAAACGAGTTTACCAAGTACTTACAAATTTTCAGTCTTACACCTTATCAACGTATGACCGAATTTCTGTGAGAACGAGGATGGGCATGTGGAAACATCGAGTTATAAAAGTATTTTTGCAAAAACTATTTTGGTAATATTATTTAGAATTTAAAGTGTTTTAAAAATTTTAAATAATGGAAATTGAGAAGTTCAAATTTGCATAAAGGATAATTCAACTTATAATTAGCTATAAAATTAATTCTGGCTTCGTTCCTTTTCGAGGACGAAATGATTTAAAGGGGGGAGAATGTGATAACCCGGATTTTTGGACATTTGTTAATTGGAAATTAACAAGATTTAAATTTATAAAAAAATGTACTAATTTGTTAATTTTAAAATTTTGATAAATATCTGGATGTATAAAGTGGATTTGGAACTATAATTTATGTGTAAATAGATATATGCAAAACTTATCATTTCTAAGCAAAATAAAATATGATAATTATTTTATTATTATGCATACATTTATGGTTTGTAAGTAAAACTTGGATTTGAAAATTCAAAGTAACATCTTGAAATAAGTTATAACTAGTATGTATAGATATTTTTTTATTAATTAATATATAATTAGGTTTCATATATTTTATTTTTCTTTAAAGTTACACGAATATAAGTAAAGAGGATTTAACAAAGGATAATGTTTTAAAATATACATAAGTTGTATATATAAAAATATTATATGTGAAGATATAAATATAAAAACTAATTAGAAGTATAATATGAAAATTAAATAAAAACTTATTAAAACATAAACTCATGTAAAATAACAAATGTAAGCTAAGGATTACATGAAATTACAAGTGTTAACTTAGATTAACAAGTGGCATGGTTTTTGAAAATATAGACAAATAATTTAGAAAACTAGGCTGAAATTATTCTCTCATCTTCCTAGACCAAAACCAAATGAAGGAAAATGAAAGCAAAAAAAAAACTATAAACAAACTGTAACAACCTTCAAGATGATTCAAAGAACAAGATCAGGCTTTAATTAAAATTTCAGATCAGTTATAAATTCAAGTGCAACACAAATCAAGTATAGATCAAAATCCAGATCAAAACATTTCAGTTTAAAATCAATTCCAGGTTCCAGGCTTTTGTTTATATTTTCATAGGTCAGTAAACATCTCTATTAAAAACTCAAATCAGTTTTATCTTGATGCTTATGAATATTATTTGTGATAATATTATGATAAATGAATTTTGATACTTGCATGTGTATGAATATGTAATGGTTTAATGTGTATGTCTGTATATATATATATATATATATATATATATATATATATATATATATATATATATATATATATAGCTCTGGTTTCAGGTTTTACAGGGTTTAAACCTGATCAAAATTCAATATATCTCTCTAGGATTCTTGTTAGGCCTAGACGTATAAATCAAACTTGATTATAATGACAAAAGGCTTGATTTAAAAATATTTCCAGGAAAGATTTAAAGATAGTTTTTAAAAAAATAAAGAATTACAGTAAATGCATGAATATATCAAAATCTCGATTTGAATAAATCATGTATTCAAGTATATAATCTGATTTGTTATCTTAAATGATGATTTTTAAAAATACAGTCTTGAATTTTAGATTTTTAAATCGCGAGATATTACGAGTTGAACATGATTGGCGTTTTCGTCATTTTCTGATGAACGGGTTGATCTGGATGGTCGGGATCACAACCGAAGGTAGCGGGGAGATAGGCAAGCTTTGAAAAAATGGAAGATGAATTTTTAACCCACCATGGCGACGTATTGGCGGCGGTGTAGGGTTTTCGATCGAAATTGATCGACGATGTTCCATAAGCCAGTGCGACATCGTGGGTGAATCGCACTTGATCGAGTCGTGGGAGATTCATGCGGGGAACTCAGGTGGAGGTCCAGGCACAAGATCGAGGGCTTCGGTGGACGGTGATGGGAGGATTTGAGGTATTGATGATCGAGTTCAGCCTGATGGGTTCTTTTTTCTTTCGATTTTTCATTCACGAGATGGTTTGGATTTCTGGGGAATCGATTGTGTTGTGATGGTCGTCAACGATTTGTCTGAGATTGCAGAGTTGATCGGAGTGATGGCTTGGTGTTGTGCACATGCATGTGGTCGCTGTGCATCAGTGATGTTTCGTGAGGGTGAAGAAGGGAGAGCCTCGAGGTAAATCTCGAGAAAATGAATGGATGGTCTCGGGTTCTCGTTCGTGTTGTTCACGTGTATAATATCTTACAATGGTTTAAGATTTAGACACGATTTTTTTAAAAAGAAAGAAAGAAGAAAGGATGGAAATTCGGGTTTAGTTCGCGAAATCCTGGGATTTGTCTCGGGTGAGAATCAGGTTGACCCGAAGTAAATTTAACAGTTTTAAATTTTAAATATAAGCAAGTTTTAAAATTTTAAAAATGAATCTAGTTTGAACTATTTCTTAAACCTATTCTTTATATAATAATTGTTATTAAATAGTTGATTTAGGAAAGTTATATAAATTTGTTTAACTTGAATTTGTTAAGTTTAAAATTTTTAAGTTATTTTAAACTTAATTTAAAACTGTATTTGATTGTTAATTAAAAAGATTATAAATTAATTAGAGATTAATTAATTGGAAATTAAGGATTAATTAATTAGAGATTAATTACTTAAGTGATAATTACTTAATGTAAGTAATTAAAGATTTATTTGTTAAGGGTTAATTAATTTAATTAGTAATTAAAGGTTAAAACTAATTAATCAATAATTAAAGGTTAATTAATAATTAGAGGATAATTAATTAATAATTAGAGGTTAATTAATTAAGGATAATTAACCAATGGGATAATCACTTAATGGAAGTAATTGTGGATAATTGATGGGTAATTAAAGGATGACTGATTAATGGTTTGTGATTAATAAATGATTAAGTAAGCAGGATTTAAAAGATGATTGAAGTAATTAATTTAATTTATTTAATTTAATTAGAAATGGCGTGACAAGTTAATCTTACTTATGAATGATTGAATGATATTGTATGCCTTAGATTAGTTGATATCTCTTATATGTCATTTGTGATGCTATGTGATATGATATGTTTGGATTGAACTGTGATGCTATGTGATATGATATGTTTGGATTGAACTGTGATGATATGGTTTGTCTATCTATGATGAATGGCTATGTAAATATGAATTTTTTTATATAAATGGAATTGTTTAAAACTTAAACAGCTTTGTTTTTAAGATAATATTGGATTCAAAGAGACTGGGTTCGGGTATAAGTAAATACCCGAAACCACTTCGATTTGTAATCTACAATAATTCTTTATGGATTTGATTTTGGAATAAATAGGCTGGAACGGGATAAATGATGTAAACTTGGTCATTTAATCTAAGTAATAATACTTAGATATGATTGTTAGATGTGAATTTGACTATGGTAAGTTAAGAACTCGTAGTAAGGTACGAGTTACCCCGGGTTGTAAATAAGTTCTATGCATTGGAATTTCATGTTAGATGAGTTTACTCATGCTGGTTTCCAGCCTGACCCGGATGTTACTTTGATGTAATGCTCAGGTCAAACCGAGTATTACAGATTTTTAGGTTAGGACGTTCTGGAGCTCAGGAGGCGATCTGGATGGCAGGAACATATGGAGTATTCCACTGTGTATTATTATTGTTTATCTGGGGAAAGTTAATTTTAACTGTCCATTGTTTGTGTAAAGGTTGTAACTCTGATGTAAATAAATGTAAATTGACAGATACAGTTTTTTTTTGACAAAGCCAGCGGGGTTAACTGGGCCCCTACCAGTTTTGTTGCAAAACAATAATGGGTACATAGATAAGAAAAAGAACAAAAAGAAAAAAAAACAATAGAAAGCAACAAGAGTCAAGCCCAAACAAGCAGCATATCAAGAGGGTAAACAGTATGATTGTTCTTCAATTGACTATAAGTTGCATACCTAACTTCATTCCACAGCACCTCCCAATTCTTCCTTTGATTTTCAAATACTATTGCATTCCTTTCTCTCCAAATCACAGTCATATATATTTTCAAACAAACAACTAGAATCCTGACTCTATCATTTTTCATCCTAGTTGCTTTGAATAAAGTATTCCATACAGCCCCAGAGTTTGCAGTGAGTAGGTTAATCCCAGTTATTGAACTAATTCTAACCAAAAGGAATTGTAGGGCAGGACAGTCAAAGAAAATATGCTGAGGAGTTTCTTTATACAAATCACAAAACAGGCAGTTAGATGAACAACCCAAACCATACCTTTTTAAAACTCTTCTAGTGAGCAAAGCTTGATTAATAACTTTCCACAACATCAAGTTATCTTTTGGAACTGAATCACTAGTCCAAATCACTGAGTACCATTTAGCAGCAGCCAATGGAGAAGTAACAGAGACATGATTGTAGACTCCTTTAATAGAATGTGGCTTCATATCCCAAACAACAGATTCATGTTGGTTAGCAGGTAAGTATTTTAATTGCATCTCACTCCACAGTTGCCTTAGTAGTTGGTTGCTATTGTATGGCAGCACTATTTTGCCTTCATAAATGAATCCATTTGCCTATGCATCAATGTGTATTCCTGACTGCATAATCTGATTATATTCACATACCTTGGACAAAATATACCCCTTACTTACCCATGGTTCATGCCAGAAGCTAACAGATGTATTTGCATTAATAGGATATTGGATCATGGGTAGGTAAACTTCTCTCAGCTTCAACAAGTTCCTCCAGATCCAACTGCTATTCAGAGGAATGGTCAGACACCAAAAGAATTTATTCTTTATGTTGTAATACCATGTCCATTTAACCCATAAGCTGTCTCTCTTGTTGATGAGATCATCAAAATGTTTACTTATTGCTGCAATATTCCACTTCCAAACATCAATAACTCCAAGACCACCAGTTTCCAAGAAGTTTTAAATTTTGTAAAGGAATAAGGCATCAGCTTCCTATTGTGTATACTACCAGTCCAAAAAAATCTATTCATAGCAGACCTAACCAATAGCACTAGTTTGACAGGTACAATCATAGTACGAGCCCAGTAGACAAGAGAGGAAAATACAACTGATTTAATCAGCACTAATCTACCACTCTGGGTCAAGTGCCTATTATCCCAAGCAGACATAACAGAAGTAATCTTGTTGTAAAGAGGAATACAGTCAGCTTTTGAAATTCTTTTTGATATTAAAGGTAGACCAAGATACCTTATATCAGTGTCCATACAGGAGAAACCAATGTGTTGATGTAAAGCAGCAGCATGGACTTGACTAACACCAGCAACTAACATAGAAGATTTTTCTTGATTAATTGATAGACCAGTCATACTGAAGAAAACTTGCAATGCCTCAGTTATTCCATTCAAGGAAGGTATCTCAGGTTTTGTAAACAACGTTACATCATCAGCAAACATAAAAGAAGTTATGTGATGCTGAGAACACTTTGGGTGGAACTTAATTATCTTCTGTGTGTATCTAGTTCGTAGAATAACAGTAAATACTTCCATAACCAACAAGAATAAATAAGAAGATATTGGATCACCTTGTCTAATACCTTTCGCTACTTCTGAAGTTACCAACAGGTCTACCATTTAAAACAACAGAGAATGAGGGTGTGGATATGCACACATATATCCAGGATACAAAATTTTTGGGAAATCCCATGCAAGCCATAACTCTAAAAATTGAATCCCAGTGGATAGAATGATATGCCTTGGATATATTAATTTTAATTGCAGCAGCAGGGGGCACCTTATTTCTACCATAACCTTTCAATAATTCCTGAGAAAGGAGGATATTATCAAGAATACTCCTAGATAGTATAAAGGCAGCCTGATTACTAGAGACTACAGTGGGCAGAACATTGACTAGACGAGAAGCAAGAATTTTAGAGATACATTTGTAAACTACATTACAACATGAAATAGGTCTAAAAGAGGAGACACTGGTTGGTGGTTTAACTTTGGGGATAAGAGCAATATTAGTGCAATTGACTTCACCTAGTAACTTGCATTTGTTGAAGAAATTGTGTATAGCTTTACAGAAATCACTACCAAGCACACTCCAAGTAAAGATAAAAAAGGTAACATTAAGCCCATCAGGCCCACCAGAAGAATGCTGATTCATGGAGAAGAGAGTTGTCTTAATTTCCTCATCAGTAACTGGCTAATAAGGGATACAGCTTCCTAATAAGATATTCTAGGAAGGGCAAGTGTTGAAATTTGGTCAAGATCAGGGATGAAACCATCAGAGTTTCCAAGCAGATTAGAAAAATAGTCAATGAATGCTTTATCAACAGAATCTGCAGTGGAAAATAGAGTACCATGTTCATCAAATATACTATAAATATTTTCTCTAGCATGCTTAACCTTTAATGATTCATGATAGAACTTAGTGTTTTTATCTCCTTCGTCTATCCATTTTTTATGCAGTTGTTGTCTCTTCATGCTAGCCTCCATGTACAGGGCATTATTGACCTCATTAAATAGTTTACCTTCTTCTGCAGCAGCTTGAACATCAAGAGGATGCTCCATCATATAGTCTTGTTGAATCTTCAGCTTTTCCTTTAGTGTTGTTGACAGAAGGCATCCACTACCAAAGGTGGAAGAAGCCCACAATTTGATCTCCTGTTTAATTCTTTTTAACTTCCTGAAAACTTATACATTGGATTACCAAAACAAGAAAATTCAGAGTTAACTTTAGTAACTAAAACAAGAAAGTAATCATGTTTAACCCAAGCATTAAAAAATTTAAAACTTCTCTTTTCCTTTCTAAAATGGTGACCAAGAGTTAAGATTAATGGGGAGTGATCAGACAAAATAGGCTGAGGAAGGAAAACAGAAAGGGAAGGCCAACGGTTGATTGCTTGGAAATTACAGAAAGTATGATCAATTGTTGTGTAGGTACAAATACCACTTCGACTTCTATTATTCCATGAAAACTTTGCTCCTGACTTATTATCCATGATCAAATCAGATTCAAAAACACTAGGTTGAGTGGATCAAGTTCTTCTGAAGTTAGTGGAATACCACCAAATTTTTCATTGTAATCATAGCAGGAGTTAAAATCACCCAACACAATCCAGGGATGATAAGATTGTCTTAAAGGTGGCAATGATTTGATGAATGCATTTCTGGAATTGACCAAGTTATCAGCATATACAAAAGTAATGTAGAAGGAAGAGTGTGTTAGAGCTTCAAGAACATGAAAGTGGATGTACTGTCTAGAAGATAGAAGGGGAGTAAGTGTCAAAACAGCAGGATCATAAATAACTAGAATCCTACCATAAGAAGCACTGTCAAGGTTACGATGATAGGACCAATATGGGTTGATGTATGAAGCAGCTTTATTGGATAAAGTTAGATTAAGCTTTGTTTCAAGCAGACCGAAGAGATAAATTTTGTACTCAGAGATAATACTTTTAACCTGATCAAGTTTCAAATTACTATGAGCTCCTCTACGATTCCATGATGCAATTTTATTAAACATAAAATATTATTGAGGAAAGGAAATGTTATTTCTTCCCTTTGTAGAAAGAGATCTAGTTTCAATTTTCCTACGCGACTAAGACTGAGGGGAGAGAGATTGTGAGATAGTTTGGATAGAGGTAGAGACAAGTGGAGGAACTATTGAAGATTGGGAGAAGGGGATACAAGCTGGCCAACCAGGCAACTCAATAGAAAAGTTGTAGTGAGATGGGACAGGTGGTTGTTCATCAACAGAAGAATTTTGTAATGAGGTAATTAATTGAGTAAGTTGATGCTCAAATGTTTTGCACCAGTCTTTGTCAAATTCTGATACAAGAGTATCAGAAGGTGCATGCACTTCAAATATTTCATTACCAGTTTCTTAACTATTGCTTCTATTGGTAGACTCATTTTTAGGCAAATTTTCGTCTTCAGCATTTGTAGTCAGGTCTTTTTTTACATTTTCTTTTCCATCAACAGAAGATGTGTTGTTTTTGGAAGCATCATTGCTTTGTCCTTCACACAACTCTTCATTTGTTATTTCACCTTCCTCTTCATCAAGTATTTCCAATAAGTCTTGTTCATCCACAACAGATTGCAACAAGTGATACCTGTTTAGTGAGGTATCAGAACAACCTTGTTCACCACTGGGTGTTATATGTACATCATTATACCCAATAATATTTTCCTCATTTCTATCATTTACAATTTTAACCTTTTCACCTTGCATCTTCAAAACATTGTTTTCCAAATCTTCAACATAATTCTTTTTTTCCCTTATTCTTATTTACCTTTTGCCATACTTGCTTCACTTTATCTTGTTTATCATTGATTTTCCCCTTCTTCATCTTATTCCTTTTCTTATCACTAGATTTCTGTTGTTCATTTACTTCACATTGTTCAACATTTCCTTCACACTCATATTTCTTACAGTTATTCACCAAATGCCCAAACTCCTTACATATAGTGCAAATTTCTGGTTTCCACAAGTATTCAACTTTCACAATCTGTTCAGTTCTATCAAGCAACATTACTGAAAAGTTTTCCGGTAGTTCATTGTTTGGATATACTTCAACTAAACATTTGGCAAAGGAGATATGCTCAAAATTTTCAGTTGAAGCATCCATACAAAGAAGTTTTCCAACCCTAGCTGCTAACCAATTTATACCCAAAGGAGACCAAGCATACAATGAAATATTTGATAGTTTTATCCAAACTGGTACCGCTTTGATGCTACTAACACTATTGCCTATATTTTCATCCCATGGTTTCACTATAAATAGCTTATTCCTCATCACTACTGGGTCAGATTCAGAAATTCTTTTCCTGTCATCATCATTACTGAACTTGAACAAGAACAGAAACCCATCGGATTTGATAGTAATGGAACCATTTAGCTTCCATGCTCTCTTGAGATAATACAATACAGTAGAGTATGAAAGAGGATTATCAAGGAAAAAGCCAACGAGGTAATCATGCCACATAGAGCTTCCTGCCTTGACTACTTCAGAAGGAGGCACAATAGCATCTCCATTGAACTCTAGTTGTATGTCACGTGGCACATAAGAGCTAGCATTATTAGGTTTTGTTTTGAAAAGAGAGGTCCAAGCTAGAGGAGGATGGGATTGTTTTGGCAAGGAAGAGGATGAGGGAAGAGGTGCCGGTGGCTTAGGAGAAGCTTCAGCATGAAGAGTAGTGACTGGAGAATTACTGACAGTGGGGAGTTTTGATGAAGTATGGTTTGGCAGAGGAAGTAAGGGTGGCTCAGAGGTAGGTACAAGAATGGGAGATGAAGGACAAGGCTGAAGAGATGTAAAAGGATGGGATGGGTCAGCGGGAAGAGGATGAAGAAAAGGAGCGGTCCTCATTTTTAAAAGAAAAGGATGAAGAGATACAGTTTTCTTTTGTATAACTGTTATTGTTCAATATTATATTTTGATCCGCTGCGAATGTGAGTTTATGTGACTTGTTTTATGTTTCTTCTTCTATCTCTTTTCTTCTTTTCTCTAATAATCTAGAATTTTTCGGAGTCGAAAATTTTGGGTCGTTACAATATGCCTGTATACAAACTTAAGCGTACTAGAAGAGTTGTATATGCATAGTTGCTGCAATGTAATCAATTACATATATGCACATAATTGTTATACATAAACCTAATTGCTGCCAATAAATATTATACCAAACAAAGCAGCTAAATGAATTGAACTCTATGAAATATTACCACACGAACAATACAGCTAAAGGCAATTAGTTGTATAGTACACCATTCCACAATTATCCCCAAATAAATCAAATTCAAACAAATATCGCTATATAAAAACCATATTATAAACTGAAAGTTCCTTGTATATTTTCATGTAACAAAACATATGAAAGCCATAGCATAAGCATTTTAAGATCTGAGCTAAAGAATAAGATTAAGATGATGTCAACAAACAGCATTTAATATACAAATTCCACATATAAAAGCCAATACTATAGGCAAAGACATCTAAAGCATCACTAACAACCAACTAGGATACACTAAAAATAAAAAATAGGATAGTGCATTGGACTAGTAACATAAACTATGTGACAATTACTAAAAGTGGTTTAGGAAAATGAAGTGTATTCTCATTCCCATTATTTTGATTTCTAGACGAGAATAGTATATTTTAAACCTGATTCTGAAAACTAGACTGACAAATCTGGTAACATGATTTGAAAACAATCTCAAAAACTATATCGTAAAATAAAAATGAGAATAGATAACAAAGAATTCCTCAATTTTCAAGTTCTAATTTAAAGTAATGAAAGCACTAGTACTATAGTGAGCTCACAAAAGACGCCAACGCATTCAGCCTTACACTTTAAAGACTATTGATGAATAAACATAAGCTTAAGGAAAATAAAAGATATTGTAATTCTAAAACTCATGACAACTCAATCATGTTATGAATATGATAAAGGAATGCTAAACAAACAAATATTGCTTCAAATGAAATGAACTGTGATAAAAAAATGTACTAAAATACACCAAACGATAAAAATCCTAAACAAATGAAATGAACAGTGACAAACAAATGCCTTCACCTAACTTCACGCAATATAGGACACAAATGTTAATATTGCATGGAAAATAAGATTAAGATAATATTTTGAGTGTAAATGTAATGACCCGTCACCCGTCTCCACAGAATGACGCATCATTAATAAGAAAGAAAGGGATAGAGAATAGAAAGAAAGAGAAGAAGAAAGAAACAACACATCAGAATCTAAATAGCGGAACGAATAAATTATATTAATAATATAAAATATTACATAGTTTACAACTACTATCAGAGTACACAGATATACAACACATACTAGACAGTTATAAACACCTGTCTAATATTTACAACATAATACAATCCAGAGACAACACAGAACACACAGCGGAATACTATATAACTAACGCAGAAGCCTCCTGCTCCATTGCTCCTCCAATATTCGTCAAAGCTAACCTGAATCCCTTGGCTACTCGTAAAAATTTGAGTACCCAAGAGTTTATGAAAAACAAAAATAAACTCCGGGTCAGACATGGGTCTGGTGTGAGTAACAGGTTAAAGTTGCTTAACTTTCAAAAACCTTTTAAAAAGAAAGGTATCACGTAAGACTTCCCACACATAAACATGGAAAAGTTTTTACCTTACGCTAACCAAAACATTTGATAGGAAATCCAGTGATATTATAGTAGTGTCTAGGGTTTTCAAGTAAATAAGAAATAGCCGAAATTGTTACATGATTAAATTCCAGCTACTAGCCACAAAAGTGGGTAATACAATCAAAACCGTTGGCACTTATTGGATTGTGGATTCCATACAATGGCAGGGCTACTGGGGTACCGCCCGTCACAGTACGTGGCCTAGATCAACGTACCGAGGATCACTCCCGACCCCCTGCAACACAAGACCGGAACCATCCCTTACTGGACAGTCCCGAACAAGACAACCCCGCAGTTGGCGTACGCTCCAAACTGCCTACACAGTCGAAATAAAAAGGTACCTCTAGACAGGGGAAAATCTTGCTCTCCAGTAGGAGCTACCCACGAAGCCTTGCTGCACCTCCCCTATTTTAGCCATTCCCGGTTGATGAGGCTTGAGGCTACGATTACCTTTATAGAACACATCTCTTAGAATGCTCATCGTCCACCTGACGATGTTCTGAAAGCATTCAATCCATACAAGTTCGTTCCGGGTTCGAACGAAACCGAAGGCATTATCTCGTTACACTCGTATTGGAATCACCCTCAGAGTTAACGACGATAACCCTTGCACTCTGAATCACCATCTCGAACCTATAAGTACTATTCCGTCAAACTCATTACGGAATCACCCACAGAGTTATACTGACGTATAGCCCTTACACCTCGAGTCTTCACTTGCTCCACTTAGATTCACGACCTAACGTTAATTTGGATCGATGTGGTTTTCGGATATCCAAATATAGAAACTCGATCCCGGGCTCATTGAAATCCAAAGCGTGTCTTTTAAGGCCAAGTTGTTTTAAAGTTTAAAACAATTCAATTATCTATATACACAGATAGATAAATCATAGATTCACAATAGGTAATCAATATCATCATCACACGGATAATCCATAATATCATTATCAAAGATAATCTATATCATCATCACAATGCAACCAATACATCCAAATCACTCAACATTATCTATCTCATATTTAAGATTCAAACCATTTAGGCAATCAACATTAACCATCCATATAAGCAATGATTTATCATTCCAAATATAATTAATTTAAAATGAATTAAATTAATTACATCATTCAAATTAATTTAAAGTGAATTAAATTAATTACTTCATCAATATAAATCTTGCTTTCATAACTATTAATTAATTACAAATTAATTAATTAATCATCTTCCAATTAATCACTTTAATTAATCACCTTTGATTAATTACTCCTTAATTACATTTAAGTAATTATTCTTTAATCAATTTTACAAATTAATTATACTAAACCAAATTCAGTAATCAATCTTAATTACTTCATAAATTAATTACTATAATTAATTATATTAATCCTTAATTAATTACATTAATTAATTACCTTAATCACTTATTATTGATTAATTAATCTTAATTAATCAATCTTAATTACATCATTAATTATATTAATTAATGATCTCTAATTACATTTTAATTAAGTACCTTATTTAAATTAATTACATTAAGTAATTAATCTTAATTTAAACCATAATTGTTAATCACCCTTGATTAACCCCATTCAGTAATTAACTACCCTTAAATACTTTACCAAACAAATTAACTACTCCATAATTAATTATCTTAAATTAATTCCTTGATTAATTCACAAAGTAATTATACTTAAATTACTTCAATTATCAAATCACCTTCAATTAATTACATATAGTAATTACCCATTAATTACTTCTCCAAGTAATTACTCTTCAATAAATTACATTAAGTAATTATACTTCACAAATCATCAAATGATTATTTTAAATTAATTAAACTGAATTAATTAACTTAATCTAATCAAATTTAAACTCAATTAATTACAATTAGTAATTAATTTACTTAATTACTTCCATAAGTAATTATACTTAACAATTTACATAAATGATTATCCTTAAATTAATTCTTAGTTAATAACATTCATTAACTATTAACAATTCATTAATAATTTTCTAAAATAATTAACTTATTTTTAATCATTACTAATTACAAATAAATTAATCATTAATTAACCCATTAATTAATCCCTAATTAATTAAATAATTAAGTGTTAATTAAAACTTAATTAATCCATTATTACTTGATTAATTAATTATTAATCATTAGTTAAAATCAAATCTTCTTTAATTAATCAATTTTTTTTATTACAAGTTAATTATTCTAAGAATAATTAATCCTAAACTTTTAAGATTAAACCTTTAATTACTTTAAGTAATTATTCATTCATTAATTTATTCAAATAGTTTAGTTACTCATTTAATTATCCTAATAATTAAATGTATAACAAAATCATTTAACTATAATTAAATTCCAACAAGTTTTAAAACCAATTTAAAACTTATACATTATATTACAAATAATTCTTATAAAAGAAATTTTTACAAGATTTAAAACGAATTCTTTTTAAATTCAAACATTCAAATTTTCCATTATCATTCAAAACTGTTAAGATACTTAAATCTATAAAACTTGAATTTATTTTTAAATCAAAGATTCAAATTTAGATTTGAAACCGTTTAAACTTTATTTAAAACATTTCTTTACATATTCAAATTCCAATTTAAATTCAAATTTCTTTAAAAATCGTTTTTAAACAATAAATCCCTTTAAAGTATTTTAAACAAATTTTGAATTCTAAAAACTCATTCATTTCCATCTTAATATTAAATTAACTTGAATTCATAATTTAAATTAGAATTAAAACATATTTTAAATCTTGCTTTATACTTTTTAAATTTAAGTTTAAATTTGGGAAAAAAAGTCAAGTTTCAAACTTGAACAAATTGACTCGAGCTACCCATAATTTGCTCGAGTAAGATACTAATTAATCTCGAGTAAAACTCGAGCAACTTTTCATTCAGAAATCTCAAACTAACAATTGACAGGTTTTATACAAACCTGAAAACTGTCAACCTCACCGACCACAACACAATGCTTCGAGTCCCATACCCCCTAGCTTCGAGCCAAACAAACTATAACTTCGAGCAATCCAAGATTTCAACCTGACATATATACGTGTACCCCTTCTTCCCCAAAATCAACAGCATACCCATTCCCTCCGTGCACATGCACCACCATTGTCGACACCTCCGGCATCTCGTGACCATCCACGCATGTCGGCCATCACCTTCCAACACGTCCCCGACCATCAAATAAACCACCGAACCCCAAAATCACAATCGAGCTTCTGAGCTCGAAACTGGAACAATGGTCGAATCAAAAATTCGCTTCAATCTCCCAAATCTAATCACCAGAGAAACAACAACTCCGGTCACTTCTCACTCCATACTCCATCTATCATCAATCCAAATCTGGAAGAACTCGATCTCATATTTTGATTGCGGTGATCAATTTTCACAGATGAATAAAAACTAGGGCTATCAACTTCAATCCTAAATTACCCTCACCTCAATGTGTTAATCCATCAACCAGTATTTTTCCATGAATCAACCACTACTATTCCACCTCCAGAAACATCGCCGGCCATCTAGGTTATCAATTCCAACCCAAAATATGATTTCTGGTTAAACCAGAGTTCCTCAATCAATTACAATCTATAAATTCTAATTTTAGTTTTAAAATTCATGTTTTTGATCATGTAATAGATTTATAAACTTAAATCGAAGAATCTAGATGATGAAATTTTCACTTCCAAAAGATTGCTCTGTTGAACTTTATTCTTTCCAGAGACATTACAGTTTTTATCATCATGTTTTTCATATTAAAATAAATTAGAGCTTTATCTTATATTACATACCTACTTTGTTTAAATCTTAAATATTAACAGGGTTTTTAATATGAGATCATTAATTTGGTCAGGATTTAATCCTGAATCCTTGAACAGACCCAAACACCACATTTCAACAGCAAGCATGCACAATTTCATACAATCATGTATATACTAGTAATAACTTGCAAATAGCTCACAACCACATTTATTCCCAGAGTATAATAAGCAACTAAATTTATACTTAAATTAGTTTATATAAAATTGTTACTCACCAGTTATAGGGGCAGAGCAAACTTATTTTTGGAAAAGCTTCCCCTGATGCATGCTTCCCAGAAGATGCAGGCATTTGAATTTTTGCGGGATGATCATACGGCTTCAGATGGTTTTAGATGCATGCAAGTTCCAGAGAAAAATTTTGCAGGCCTTTAAAAGCTTCAGGTTCTACTTTTAAATATTTCTTTTATGACTTGAACTTCAATTTCTTTTTGAACTTAAAACTCAGTTGCATGTATGCTTCCAGAAACAAAATGCATGCTAGCTTTTGGGAATTTTGCAAATTGATTTGCAATTTGATTACAAGTGAATGCTTGTTTCCAGGTTGATTTTAAACAGAAATGCAGACTTCTTTTATTCAGGTGAAAACAAATGTAGGCTTCCCAGATTTTACAAAGTGATTTCAGGTTAATGTATTTGGAGAGAATTTTCAGGTGAAACTTTGATTTGCACTTCAGTTTACTTTGATTTCTGGTTTGGATTTAGTTTGTAAGAGGGGAATTTACAGGATTTAGTTTAGAACAGAGTTTTTTTTTGAAATGAAGATGATTTCAGGTTTTCTCAAGCTGAAAATGAAGAACAGAAAAAAGAATGAGATGAGAAGAAATGTATTAATATAAGTAGATTTTTGATTTAAAAAAATAAAAGAAAAAGAAAATGAATTAGGACATTTTTTCAAATTTTAACATTTGTCACAATGCTTACTTTATGGCTTAACACATGTAATTTAAGTATCTTAAGAGTTTTGCACATGTCTTTTAAGTATATTTTAATTTAAATTAAATGGGTTATAAAAGCTTTTAAATCTTAATTAACTATCCTTATGTATATAAATGAGTTTATCTCTTTTTTAAATTGAAATGGAAACAAACAAATATAAATACAAGCTTATTCAAATATCTTTATGTATTTACTCTTTTAAATTTTCAAACATCAAATTCAAATTTAAAATTAATTTATCAAATCCATTTTTAAAAATCAAGTTACATATATATGCATATATAACTCTTATTAAAATTAAAATAACAAATCTTATCTCTAACAAAATTTATTTATGTTTATAAAAACTAAGTATTCTCAATATCATTTGAAAATAACAAATTAAACAATATTTAAAATGATTTATAAAAGATATCATAAATTACTTCTATTACTTAATAAATTAAGATCATATGTAAATTTTATTTTAAATTCTTATATATAAATTCAAGTAATAATTTAAAAAGAAAATACAACTAAGTTTTTAATGTTAATCTAATTTTAAATTCATATTCAAGTAAATTAAATATAAACTTAAACAAATAAAATTTTCCTTTAATATAACCTATATAATTATTTATTAAATTGTTTAGAACAATTAAATGTTAAATTTGAATCAAATTTCCAATTTTACCAAATATAAATAAAAATTAAAAATTGATTCATTTACAAAGTTTTAAATCAAAGTTTATCCATTTACAAGATATACAATTATATATATATAAACAGAAAACAGTTTATTAGCTTTAAAAGATAAAATCTACTAATTTAAATATTTATTATAAGATAATTATTATATCAATTCCAAATTTATTATCAAGAATTTGTTAAATCAAATAAATTTTTAAACACAGACTATTAAATTTATATTGCCAAATTTCCGGGATATCACATTCCTCCCCCCTTAAAAGAATTTCGTCCCTGAAATTTAAAAGCAAAGGCAATTTAATAATCTATCTTAAGATTTAATTTTAAGACACAACCATATATCAAACATATGCTAACAACCATAGCAACCAATTTACACAATCAAACAAATCTAATTATCCAGACAAAATTCTGGATAGAATTTCCACGAGTTTCCCCGGTATAAATATCGGGATACTCGCTCTATAGAATCTAAACAATCAATACTATGAAGCTACAAAGCTCCTATTCAACTATATCTAAACACTAGACCAGATATCAGACTACAAACGAGTCTGACTCAACTACCAAAACTCCAAAACTGCTGGTTCCACAACCAGAGATAGATCATACACGTACTCCTTCAAAGATACGTGAAACTCATCGAATCCCAGTTATCCAAACTGGCAATCCAATCCTGTAGATCAATCACTTAATCTCCTAGATACAGAAAAGATTCCAAAACACTTCAGAGCTAGCTTCACAGACTTACCCAAACTTATAGCTCATTTGATCGGAGAAAACTTATCCAAAATTAAATCTCCGACTACAGAGTCCAAATTCCTTCGACTCTTATCCATAAAATCTCTACAGACGATCCTGGGCTGTCCACACCCTAACAGACCAGCTCAACCTTCGCTGATACTTCTAGAAACAAACTGGACCAATCAACACAACAAGACGATCTCCTCAAGATCAACTAAGATCAAGATCTCAAACTCAACTCCTCAACATCAGAAGACAACAACTTCTCCTATCCGGAAAAGAAAAGCAGATGCACTTCCAAACTGCTTCCGCTGCTCAACTCTGATCCGAAGTAGAAAAGAATGCTAAAGAAGAACACGAGCACAAATAGGACAACACACCCCAGAGATATGGTTCAACAAATCCATAAAAGAAAACTCAGACGTCCCATCTAACCCTTTTACTAAACTGAACCACCAATAGCATTCCGGAAATCTAGTCAATAAGAAAACTCAGCCTCCAGGTTCGGACAAACTTCTCATAGCTCAAGAGAACACTCAAACTATCGCAAGTCACTTTTGCGATCAACCAGTCCAATATCCAAAGTAAACTGTTCTCTCTTTATCAATCAGAACAGCCTATGTTTATCTAGACAATCCATCGAAGAAACAGATCCACTCTGCTTTTGAACTCCATCTTCAGAAAACTGCTACTAGAAGACCTCTTTGCTAGCACACAAAACACTCCGAGCTGCACTGCTGACATCGACGCCAAAGACTTCCTAATCCAAAGATCTTCGAGAAACTCGGGCCTCAAACCAGACAGAAACATCCTGCTGAACCCATCCACAACATCGAAGCAAACATACTTCTAAAACTTGTTCCAAAGAAAAATCTTTGGACACATCCATAGTCACTGTGTCTCATCACACAACTACTCATTCCTGAGGTATCAAGATACCATCATTTCCTTCTGCCCAACCGACAGATCCAAACTCTACTCATCCAACTCAAAGATGATCTCCGAACCTTTACAGGTTACCTTCAGAGATAAATGAAATTCTTCATCACTACAAAGCTTACTCGAGACGGTATTAGGTTTACGGTCTCAACAGATACACTCCCAACTTTAACACTCAAACTCCAACCATTGGTAGTCGTGTTACACACACTGCTACCCTTCTACCTTTATAACTTACGTTGGAAAACCTGAACGAGTAACCCAAAAAATACGTAGAAATAAATATATCTATATATATAGTTATGTATAAAAAGTTACAAATACGCTCTCTCAAGAAAGACACCACTACAGAGCCTAGGTATTCACTCAACCTAATGCTCTGATACCACTGTAATGACCCGTCACCCGTCTCCACAGAATGACGCATCATTAATAAGAAAGAAAGGGATAGAGAATAGAAAGAAAGAGAAGAAGAAAGAAACAACACATCAGAATCTAAACAGCGGAACAAATAAATTATATTAATAATATAAAATATTACGTAGTTGACAACTACTATCAGAGTACACAGATATACAACACATACTAGACAGTTATAAACACCTGTCTAGTATTTACAACATAATACAATCCAGAGACAACACAGAACACACAGCGGAATACTATATAACTAACGGAGAAGCCTTCTGCTCCATTGCTCCTCCAATATTCGTCAAAGCTAACCTGAATCCCTTGGCTACTCGTAAAAATTTGACTACCCAAGAGTTTATGAAAAACAAAAATAAACTCCGGGTCAGACATGGGTCTGGTGTGAGTAACAGGTTAAAGTTGCTTAACTTTCAAAAACCTTTTAAAAAGAAAGGTATCACGTAAGACTTCCCACACATAAACATGGAAAAGTTTTTACCTTACGCTAACCAAAACATTTGATAGGAAATCCACTGATATTATAATAGTGTCTAGGGTTTTCAAGTAAATAAGAAATAGCCGAAATTGTTACATGATTAAATTCCAGCTACTAGCCACAAAAGTGGGTAATACAATCAAAACCGTTGGCACTTATTGGATTGTGGATTCCATACAATGGCAGGGCTACTGGGGTACCGCCCGTCACAGTACGTGGCCTAGATCAACGTACCGAGGATCACTCCCGACCCCCTGCAACACAAGACCGGAACCATCCCTTACTGGACAGTCCCGAACAAGACAACCCCGCAGTTGGCGTACGCTCCAAACTGCCCACATAGCCGAAATAAAAAGGGACCTCTAGACGGGGGAAAATCTTGCTCTCCAGTGGGAGCTACCACGAAGCCTTGCTGCACCTCCCCTGTTTTAGCCATTCCCGGTTGATGAGGCTTGAGGCTACGATTACCTTTATAGAACACATCTCTTAGAATGCTCATCGTCCACCTGACGATGTTATGAAAGCATTCAATCCATACAAGTTCGTTCCGGGTTCGAACGAAACCGAAGGTATTATCTCGTTACACTCGTATTGGAATCACCGTCAGAGTTAACAACGATAACCCTTGCACTCTGAATCACCATCTCGAACCTATAAGTACTATTCCGTCAAACTCATTACGGAATCACCCACAGAGTTATACTGACGTATAGCCCTTACACCTCGAGTCTTCACTTGCTCCACTTAGATTCACGACCTAACGTTAATTTGGATCGATGTGGTTTTCGGATATCCAAATATAGAAACTCGATCCCGGTCTCATCGAAATCCAAAGCGTGCCTTTTAAGGCCAAGTTGTTTTAAAGTTTAAAATAATTCAATTATCTATATACACAGATAGATAAATCATAGATTCACAATAGGTAATCAATATCATCATCACACGGATAATCCATAATATCATTATCATAGATAATCTATATCATCATCACAATGCAACCAATACATCCAAATCACTCAACATTATCTATCTCATACTTGAGATTCAAACCATTTAGGCAATCAACATTAACCATCCATATAAGCAATGATCTATCATTCCAAATATAATTAATTTAATATGAATTAAATTAATTACATCATTCAAATTAATTTAAAGTGAATTAAATTAATTACTTCATCAATATAAATCTTGCTTTCATAACTATTAATTACTTACAAATTAATTAATTAATCATCTTCCAATTAATCACTTTAATTAATCACCTTTGATTAATTACTCCTTAATTACATTTAAGTAATTATTCTTTAATCAATTTTACAAATTAATTATACTAAACCAAATTCAGTAATCAAACTTAATTACTTCACAAATTAATTGCTATAATTAACTATATTAATCCTTAATTAATTACATTAATTAATTACCTTAATCACTTATTATTATTAATTAATCTTAATTAATCAATCTTAATTACATCATTAATTATATTAATTAATGTCTCTAATTACATTTTAATTAAGTACCTTATTTAAATTAATTACATTAAGTAATTAATCTTAATTTAAACCATAATTGTTAATCACCCTTGATTAACCCCATTCAGTAATTAACTACCCTTAAATACTTTACCAAACAAATTAACTACTCCATAATTAATTATCTTAAATTAATTCCTTGATTAATTCACAAAGTAATTATACTTAAATTACTTCAATTATCAAATCACCTTCAATTAATTACATATAGTAATTACCCATTAATTACTTCTCTAAGTAATTACTCTTCAATAAATTACATTAAGTAATTATACTTCACAAATCATCAAACGATTATTTTAAATTAATTAAACTGAATTAATTAACTTAATCTAATCAAATTTAAACTCAATTAATTACAATTAGTAATTAATTTACTTAATTACTTCCATAAGTAATTATACTTAACAATTTACATAAATGATTATCCTTAAATTAATTCTTAGTTAATGACATTCATTAACTATTAACAATTCATTAATTATTTTGTAAAATAATTAACTTATTTTTAATCATTACTAATTACAAATTAATTAATCATTAATTAACCCATTAATTAATCCCTAATTAATTAAATAATTAAGTGTTAATTAAAACTTAATTAACCAATTATTACTTGATTAATTAATTATTAATCATTAATTAAAATCAAATCTTCTTTAATTAATCAATTTTTTTATTACAAGTTAATTATTCTAAGAATAATTAATCCTAAACTTTTAAGATAAAACCTTTAATTACTTTAAGTAATTATTCATTCATTAATTTATTAAAATAGATTAATTACTCATTTAATTATCCTAATAATTAAATGTATAACAAATCATTTAACTATAATTAAATTCCAACAAGTTTTAAAACCAATTTAAAACTTATACATTATATTACAAATAATTCTTATAAAAGATATTTTTACAAGATTTAAAACAAATTCTATTTAAATTCAAACATTCAAATTTTCCATTATCGTTCAAAACTGTTAAGATACTTAAATCTATAAAACTTGAATTTATTTTAAATCAAAGATCAAACTTAGATTTGAATCCGTTTAAATTTTATTTAAACATTTCTTTACATATTCAAATTCCAATTTAAATTCAAATTTCTTTAAAAATCGTTTTTAAACAATAAATCCCTTTAAAGTATTTTCAACAAATTTTGAATTCTAAAAACTCATTCATTTCCATCTTAATATTAAATTAACTTGAATTCATAATTTAAATTAGAATTAAAACATATTTTAAATCTTGCTTTATACTTTTTAAATTTAAGTTTAAATTTGGGAAAAAAGTCAAGTTTCAAACTTGAACAAATTGACTCGAGCTACCCATAATTTGCTCGAGTAAGATACTAATTAATCTCGAGTAAAACTCGAGCAACTTTTCAATCAGAAATCTCAAACTAACAATTGACAGGTTTTATACAAACCTGAAAACTGTCAACCTCACCGACCACAACACAATGCTTCGAGTCCCATACCCCTAGCTTCGAGCCAAACAAACTATAACTTCGAGCAATCCAAGATTTCAACCCGACATATATACGTGTACCCCTTCTTCCCCAAAATCAACAACAGACCCATTCCCTCCGTGCACATGCACCACCATTGTCGACACCTCCGGCGTCTCGTGACCATCCACGCATGTCGGCCATCACCTTCCAACACGTCCCCGACCATCAAATAAACCACCGAACCACAAAATCACAATCGAGCTTCTGAGCTCGAAACTGGAACAATGGTCGAATCAAAAATTCGCTTCAATCTCCCAAATCTAATCACCAGAGAAACTACAACTCCAGTCACTTCTCACTCCATACTCCATCTATCATCAATCCAAATCTAGAAGAACTCGATCTCATATTTTGATCGCGGTGATCAATTTTCACGGATGAATAAAAACTAGGGCTATCAACTTCAATCCTAAATTACCCCCACCTCAATGTGTTAATCCATCAACCAGTATTTTTCCATGAATCAACCACTACTATTCCACCTCCATAAACATCGCTGGCCATCTAGGTTATCAATTCCAACCCAAAATATGATTTCTGGTTAAACCAGAGTTCCTCAATCAATTACAATCTATAAATTCTAATTTTAGTTTTAAAATTCATGTTAATTGATTTATAAACTTAAATCGAAGAATCTAGATGATGAAATTTTCACTTCCAAAAGATTGCTCTGTTGAACTTTATTCTTTCCAAAGACATTACAGTTTTTATCATCATGTTTTTCATATTAAAATAAATTAGAGCTTTAACTTATATTACGTACCTACTTTGTTTAAATCTTAAATATTAATAGGGTTTTTAATATGAGATCATTAATTTGGTCAGGATTTAATCCTGAATCCTAGAACAGACCCAAACACCACATTTCAACAGCAAGCATGCACAATTTCATTCAATCATGTATATACTAGTAATAACTTGCAAATAGCTCACAACCACATTTATTCCCAGAGTATAATAAGCAACTAAATTTATACTTAAATTAGTTTATATAAAATTGTTACTCACCAGTTATAGGGGCAGAGCAAACTTATTTTTGGAAAAGCTTCCCCTGATGCATGCTTCCCAGAAAATGCAGGCATTTGAATTTTTGTGGGATAATCATACGGCTTCAGATGGTTTTGGATGCATGCAAGTTCCAGAGAAAAATTTTGCAGGCCTTTAAAAGCTTCAGGTTCTACTTTTAAATATTTCTTTTATGACTTGAACTTCAATTTCTTTTTGAACTTAAAACTCAGTTGCATGTATGCTTCCAGAAAACAAAATGCATGCTAGCTTTTGGGAATTTTGCAAATTGATTTGCAATTTGATTACAAGTGAATGCTTGTTTCCAGGTTGATTTTAAACAGAAATGCAGACTTCTTTTATTCAGGTGAAAAAAATGTAGGCTTCCCAGATTTTACAAAGTGATTTCAGGTCAATGTATTTAGAGAGAATTTTCAGGTGAAACTTTGATTTGCACTTCAGTTTACTTTGATTTCTGGTTTGGATTTAGTTTGTAAGAGGGGAATTTACAGGATTTAGTTTAGAACAGAGTTTTGTTTTTGAAATGAAGATGATTTCAGATTTTCTCAAGTTGAAAATGAAGAACAGAAAAAAGAATGAGACGAGAAGAAATGTATTAATATAAGTAGATTTTTGATTTAAAAAAAATGAAAGAAAAAGGAAATGAAAATGAATTAGGACATTTGTGCAAATTTTGACAATTGTCACAATGCTTACTTTATGGCTTAACACATGTAATTTAAGTATCTTAAGAGTTTTGCACATGTCTTTTAAGTATATTTTAATTTAAATTAAATGGGTTATAAAAGCTTTTAAATCTTAATTAACTATCCTTATGTATATAAATGAGTTCATCTCTTTTTTAAATTGAAATGGAAACAAACAAATATAAATACAAGCTTATTCAAATATCTTTATGTATTTACTCTTTTAAATTTTCAAACATCAAATTCAAATTTAAAATTAATTTATCAAATCCATTTTTAAAAATCAAGTTACATATATATGCATATATAACTCTTATTAAAATTAAAATAACAAATCTTATCTCTAACAAAATTTATTTATGTTTATAAAAACTAAGTATTCTCAATATCATTTGAAAATAACAAATTAAGCAATATTTAAAATGATTTATAAAAGATATCATAAATTACTTCTATTACTTAATAAATTAAGATCATATGTAAATTTTATTTTAAATTCTTATATATAAATTCAAGTAATAATTTAAAAAGAAAATACAACTAAGTTTTTAATGTTAATCTAATTTTAAACTCATATTCAAGTTAATTAAATATAAATTTAAACAAATAAAATTTTCCTTTAATATAACCTATATAATTATTTATTAAATTGTTTAGAACAATTAAATGTTAAATTTGAATCAAATTTCCAATTTTAACCAAATATAAATAAAAATTAAAAATTGATTCATTTACTAAGTTTTAAATCAAAGTTTGTCCATTTACAAGATATACAATTATATATATATATATATATATATATATATATAAACAGAAAATAGTTTATTAGCTTTAAAAGATAAAATCTACTAATTTAAATATTTATTATAAGATAATTATTATATCAATTCCAAATTTATTATCAAGAATTTATTAAATCAAATAAATTTTTAAACACAGACTATTAAATTTATATTGCCAAAATTCCGGGATATCACAGTAAAACTCACCAAAATACTGAGCGAAGTCGTACTTGCCTTTACCTAACTTCAACCGCCAGCACTCCATTCCACTACCGCTTCATAAAATCGCAGCTACACTTTGCCAATATGTCAATCATCTTCATTACCATCCTTGCCACTGCCCAGTTCGCCTTCAGTCTCGTCACCCTCAAATCAAATGCAAGCAACTGCCTCCGCATATGCACACAACTCTAGAATCTACTTGCATCGCCACCTAGTTTGTTCGCTCCTAGGTTGATCGTGGCCTCACGATCGCATTGGCACTACAAGTGCTACACCCATCTTCGCATGCATCAGTTGTCTTTGCTTAGATCATGCGTTCTTTTTTGGTCAATCGTGTGCATTCGAAATTTCAATACATAATCAAATTAGGGGTAACGGATTTTTGGTTTAGGATGGTGAGAGTGGAAGTAAGTAGTGAGCAAAATAAATAAAATTTAAGTGGAAGATGATTCTTTATTGGCTCTTTTGTTATATGTGATAGGCTCCTCAACTTCTAGAGCAAACTTTCTCTTTAAAGAGATTTGATCTTCGTTTAATCTGTAGGAATGACTAAGCGCATTCTCCCATCTCTTAGTGAATTGATCAATGTCTTTTGTTATCTATCTTTCAAAAATTGTTCCCCTTGCTTGGAGCTGGATTCTTTTTCTTATTTCAATGATGATATTACCCCTCTTATCTTCCTTTTCGAAAGAAAGTTGGGGTAAGAACCATGTGAAACGGGTTTAAACTACGTTTTCTAGATTATAAGGAGCTACTTGCTTTCTCTTGTCTTTCATAATTCGTATGGCCATGCTTCTTAGTATTTGCTCCTAATAAATTCGAGGGTTATCAGTCATTTGGTAGGGTGGAGCAATCATTTAAGGCTCGAAGGATCCTTGTTCGGAGACTTTAACACATTTAATTGGCATGACCAAGCAAGCTTAGTTGATGCAATTAAATGGTGTTAAAAATCAAGGGTATACTAGTTTGGAATATGATACACTTAGTTGGGACAAGTCCTTTAAGCACTATATATGCAAGTCAGGGTAGTTCCACTTAGGGTTTTTATGGAGATAGAGGTTTGAACCCTCCTTTTAGCATCATAATGTTTACGAATATCTTTGTCAACCTTAAAAAAGTGCAAGAAGAGGAACTTTGGCTAATAGAAGATCCTAGATTTAACATCATTGAGTGTTGTCAAAAAGCGAAACTTGGTTAAGGCTTAACAGGAGTGAACAAGTAAGCTTAAGTCCATTGAGAAGTCATATGCAAAGTTATGTGAGGCCATATGTAATTGACGTTGATCCACATAGACAATTATATACAAAAATAGAAATCAAGAATATGATCACTTTTGGAATTCGAAGCAAGCTATAGTTATGAAATCATAAATTCTTTGGAATTCGAAAGTAAGCCATGATTCAAGAAATCTTATTCTTATTCCATATAATGTTGAATGTACAAAGTCCTATGTGCAATAGCCTTCTTGGCACTAAAATCCCCAAATCAATTTAGGGTTACAATGTTTAAAATGTAAGAGAATGAGAAGAATTGTTCGCCCCTTCTACAGTGCCCCTAGGTTCATATTTATAAGGGTGGAAATGCGACATGTGCTGCAGCTTGATTGTGGTGTCCACGTCCTTCGGTGTCACCAATGTCACATGGCGCCAACCCTTGATGGAATATGGCATCAATGATGAGCGATATCGATAAAATGCGGTACTGATGAGTTGTGTCATTTGTTTTATCTTCATAGATGAATGGTGGCACTAATAGGATATGACATTAATGAGTAGCGACACTGATGGCTCATGATATTGATTATGTTCGACACTATTTCCCTCTTTGATGAATTACAGCGCTGATTTCATCCAGCATTGCTTACCAACTTTATAGATGGTATGTGGCATTGTTGGTGTTCGATATCCTCGGCTTTATAGGTGACATTGTATATGACCCCTTATTGATGAGATGCGACATTATATGCCTCCGACATTAATCCATCTTTATACTTTCGACATTGGTTTACCTCAATTCCTTCAGCACTGACTATTGATGCGCTATTATACCTATGTCGCATGTCACATATCTTCGAGAATAATAACAGTAGTAACACCTTATATTTAAAATAGACCTTCTACTTTAAAAATTCATAAAAATCTCAAACCACTTTTAAAATACTCTATTATGTGTTACCGAACACTTGTAAAAATAATAAATATAATATTTGAATTTAAAATCCTTTCTAAACCTTTAAAGTTCAAAACAAAGGATAAAAGGGGGAAGTTTTGCATAAGTGAAAGTTTGGCCACTTTTTGATATGTTACTTAACTTTTTAACTTCCAATCTATTTATAGAAACTAACATACACAATATACGTAACAAGTAAGGTGAGAAACCCCTAAGGATCTATTTACAAAGTTCCTTATAATTTTTTGAACACTAAGTAATTCCTAAGTGCATCTATAGCGACTATCGCTATAAGAGTAGTTTGAAATCCATGTCTAATTCTAATCAAAGTTTAGCTACAAACTTTATGCTTTAATTCAAGGCTATGCAACAATTCATACCAGTCTATTCAAGTCAATTCAAGTCCATACATATGGATTACATATGTCATTTTCTTTCAAAGAAGGAATCAAATTTAATATTACAACTTATATCAATATTAATTCAAACAACATATAAGCAATAAAAAAACAAGCACATATTCACATTTATATTCATTCAATGGTGAGTTAGCTCACCCTTAAACAATCAAACAAGCAAGTCCAAGCTTCAACTTCATACCTCAATCTTACAAACACCAAACTTCCCACCACTCCGTAGCTTTGTACTTGCTGTTTGCTTTATTCCCCATGAAATTGCTCACGGTCTTAAAGTGAATGGGGAGAGATGCCTTGATTCTTCAAGATCTAAGTAGCTAAGAGTTGTTGTGATGTTGTCCTAAGGTCCTTTGCCAAGTTTGAAGAGATTTAAAGGTGTTTTGAAATTGTTTTCTTTAGGAAACTTATGAAGAGAAATGGATGATGCGTGTTGATTTATTTTCTAATTATCAAAAGCGAATTCTACGTATACCCACTCTTATATAAGCATGAAGTAGTGTGCCTTAACCATTTGCTCACCCTTTTTGGCTTTTTATGGAAGGCTCACCTCTAACATGCTCCATCACATCACTTTTGCACCTCATTTCTAAGTAAATGGCCAAACTACCCCTTACATAAAATATCCCCTTATCTTCTAGAAGCTTCTAGAAGATTCCACTTTGTAACGACCCGAAATTTTCGATCTCGAAGATTCCAGATAGTTAGGAAAAGAAGAAAATAGATAGAAGAAGAAGAAACAGAAACACCAAAAACACCGATTCTCACATTCGCAGCGGATTAAAATATAATATCAGATAATAACAGTTTATACAAAGGAAAACTGCACTTGTCAAATTACACTTTAATACATCAGAGTTACAACATATACGAACACTGGATAGATACAATCAACATGTCTCAGACAAACTACAATATATCATAGTAGAATACACTCCATACGTTCCTGCCATCTAGCTCGTCTCTTGAGCCCCAGAACGTTCTTTCCTGAAAATCTGTAATACTCAGTCTGACCCGAGCATTTCATCAAACTAACACCTGGGTCAGGCAAGAAACTAGTGTGAGTAAACTGATCTAACAAGAAATACCAATGCATATAACTTTTTAAAACCCGGGTAACTCGTACTTCACTACAAGTTCACAACTTGTTATAGTCAACACTTATTTTCACAAATCGATCCCTATGTACCTTTACTTAGTTTAAATGGCCCAGTCATTTAAATTTATCCCATTCCAGCCTATTGATTTCACATATCAATCTATAAAGAGTTATAGTAGATTTCAAAACGAAGTGGTTTCGGGTATTTACTGATACCCGACCCCGGTCTCTTCGAATCCCAAGTCATCTTAACCCAAGTTATTTAAATGAAATACAATTCAAACTTTAATTATAGCATGTCACTTTACACAGCAATTCATCTCGATAGATAACCATGTTATTATTGTTCAACCTAATCATATTACAAAACATTTTATATCAGAAACATCAAATAATCCAAGGCATTCAATATAATTCAATCATTCATAAGCAAGATTTATCACTTCCCAATTAATTTAATTAATCTCTTATTAAATTAATTACTAACTTTAATCACTTAGATTATCTTTACTTAACATTAAGTAATTACAAACCAATTAATTATCGGTAACCCAAACACATTAATTAACCTTTGATTTATCCCATTAATTAACTACAATTAATTACATTGACCCTTAATTAATTATATTAATTAATTATTCTATAATCACTTATCTTGGTTAACTATCCTTTAATTAATCACATTAATCAACCTTAATTACTATCATTAATTCAATTAATTAATGATCCTCTAATTACTTCATTAATTAATTATTCTTCTCATTAGTTACATTTAATTATTAATCTTGAATTAATCACCTTCATTAATCAACCTTAGTTAATCACATACAGCAATGAACTATTCTTTTATTTACTTATAGAAATTAATTAACTCCTTAATAATTATATTAATCAATTAATCCCTTAATTAATTACACTAAGTAATTAATCCTTAATCATTAATTAATTAAATTAATTACTCTTTATTAATTACTTAATAATCTAATTAATCTTTAATTATCAAAACCTTTATTATCTTTTAAGATAAACCATTATTTTTATTGATTACATAATTATCAATAACATATAATTTAAAACATTTATCTTTTAATCAACATTTAATTATATTTCTGAATTAAGTTTTAAAATAACTTAAAAAGAATTTAAACTTAACAATTTCAAGTTAAACAAATTATATAACTTCCTTAATCAATTACTTAAAATCATTTATTTATTTTAAAAAAAGATTTAATAAATAGTTTAAAACTGGATTTTATTTTAAATTTAAAACTTACTTTTATTTAAATAAATAAAAAACTTGTTAAACTTACTTCGGGTTTGACCCGAGCCTAACTACAAAGCCCGAGACAACCCCGCTTCCTTCTCTCCTATTCTTCTTCATTAATTTCCTTCCCAATTCTCACCAAAAATCCTTTTAGTTAATAACCCTTGTTTAAAATAAACAAAGACCTTTCGGCCCACAGCCCAAACTTAACAACAGATCAGAAAATACACACACGCATATGGGCCGAAGCCCATCCCGAAACCCGCCTTCTGTCTTCCCTAAAACTTCCCCACTCCGGCTCCAGTTCCCTCATTAGAAAACTAAACACAAATTCGAACGACCTCGCAAGAAATCGATCGACTCGAAAATGCACGATGCCAAGGCCGACCTATATGCATCCATGCGCCACCCTTTACCCTTACTCACGCGATCGCTTGGAACTTGTTCGTGCATGCTGTGCACATGCACACTCTCACCTCCGGCAATTCCATTGTCGCGACACCACTGATCAACCTCTCATCATCTCCAGGTCCGACTTGCCACTTCACCCAAGCAAAAGACCTTCCCGATCAAAAATCGATCTCTTACCTACCCAAAATCGAAACTAGTAAACCACATATCTCCTCAAATCAACCACGACCAACCAACTATCTCGCAGGCACCCTATCTCCGATGAAAGCTCATCCATGCGACCACCTCCCAGCCAATTCCCTTGAACTCCGGTCGTACCATCACGTCGCGAAACCATCGTGAAACTACCCTTGCCGAAACTGCTCAAAACCCTAGAATCAACTCTCTCTCCCAAACAAAGCCCAAACAAAAAAATTCGCCACGGTCGGTACCTCTGTTATGTCCACCAGACCTTTCCAAACTCGGCCACACCACCCCACGATGGCTAGATCGCCAGAAATAAATTTTTGAACAGAAATCATTCATTCCCAAATTTCTTACAATCTAGGTTGTTAAAAACCACGATTTAACCATTAAAAATCCTATCTCTACCAGGAGAATCAACGTGCATGCTTAAATCTTTGATTCAATTGCATTGAAATTTCACAAAAATATGATTTTTACTGTAAAACGAGACCCAAGCTAACTACACAGCATAAATCGTTCACGAAAATATTTTTAACTTAAACTACACTATAATATAAACATATTCCTAGTTTACATCAACATCATTCATGAATCAGGTTAATAGATATTTATTTTTTAAACTGAAATGAACAAAATGTTCACTATCAACAAGTATGCATATTATTTTCAATTTGAAAATAATTTTTTCTCACTATACAGACATGCACCTATGTATATTCAATAATTTAACTATTTCCCAAAACAAAATACAGTCATGAAATCACTTATTCGCCATCACTACAAGATCATATTATATGCATCAGATTTTACCTTTCAAAAGTTGTAGTTTATTTACTGTAAAAAAAATATTTTTGGCAGAGGACAGAGTAAATCACTTGAATAGGTATAAATAATTCCTAATCTTTTGCTTTTTAATAAATTTTACTTACTCACTGATTCAGATAAGATTTTGATTTAAAGAATAAAGCATATTCACCTTTGTTTGAGCAGAGACAGTACTTCTTTTCTTTTTATTTTTTTATTATTTGATCCGGAACCCTGATTTGTTGAATTGAACCTTGATTTTTTGAATTTGCAACTTGTTTGATCCACTTGAGATTGAATCTAATCTTTAGCTTGCTTTAATTTGTTTTCAGGTTAAAGATTTTTGAACTGCTGTTTTGATTTTGATTTGGTTTTCTTTGATCTGTTTTAATTAAAAAAAATCTGGTTTATGTATAGGTTTGGTTTTCTTTGAAAAACGAAATAAAGAGATGAGAAAAAAGAGTAGAGATACTATATAGTTTCATTTTCTTTTATTTATTATTTCAGAAAAAAAAGAAAAATTGGAATAAATGAAACTTGTTCATTTCTTGTCTTAAAATCCTTACACTTGTTAATATCTTTACTTATTAATTAACACTTGTTTTGTGTATATATTACATATTTTACACTTGTAAAATTTGTGAGAAAATGTTTATATATATTTATATTATAATTTCAATTTATTTTTGTTAATATCTTATGTATTTATTTATTCCTTAAATCTATGTAACACATTTATACGTGTGTTTTTTAATTTTTATATTTCTACAAACTACATTTATTTCAAGTATAATCTTTCAAAGAAACATATCTATACACCTTTACCAAATCATTCTTTAAACTAATATATATATACACACACACACACATATTATTTTAGTGTTTAAAATATAGAACTCAACTTTAAATAAATTTTGAAAATATTATATTAATTTCAAAACATAACTGCCAATTCAATATATATCTATATATTATAAATTTGCCCAATTAATAATTACAAAAGAAGATTATTAAACTAATATTATCAAGCTTAAATAATTATGTTAGGAGATTATTAATTAAATATTTATCCAGATATTTATAATCCAATTTTTTTAATATTTTTAGATTCACTTGCATAACTAGATATCTTTTATTATCCGAATTTATCTGTTCAATTGAATAAACCAGTTAATTATCCAGTTACCGGATGTCCAAAAATCCGAGTTATTACATTCTTCCTACCTTTGAATCTTTTCATCCTCGAAAAGGAACGAAGCCAGAATTTATTAAAATGCTTAAGATCAGATAAATTTATTCTTTGATCATTTTTAAAACACTTAAAATCCACATAATATTATAAAATAGCTTTTACAAAGATACTTTTTATAACTCGATGCCTCAACCAGTCCATCCTCGTTCTCACAGAAATCGGTCATACGTTGATTAGGCGTAGGACTGAAAATCTATAAGTACTTGGTAAACCCGTTTTTAACACCCGGTTAAAATACTTGGAAAAATAAATTTATTGAAAATATAGAAAACATTTTTGAAATTGAGGAAACATCTTTGGTGAGAATGCTCTGGAAATCATCACCCCCATCCACGGTCATAGTTAACCCGATGGTTACGTTACCATCCCGACAAAATCCATAGATAATTGTAGGCACTCCGCTCCCCTCGATTACACCATGGAACCCGCTATAGATCGCAGTTACATCCTAGGTTACGTTTCCATCACAGCAAAAGTTCATGTAACTGTAGGCATCAGCGCCCTCGAATTTCGCCGCCAAAAGAATGAAACTTCTTCACTCCCACATAGGTCGCAGACTACATCAGTCAAGTACCAATGTAGCCTTAGGCTCTCACGGCCTGTCACGACCCATTTTTCCGTACCGATTTAAACTGACATTAAACAGTCTTGTCAGCTGAACCATTCAGAAAGATAGATAATGAAAGAAAGAAAGAAAGAAGGTAGAAATAGAAAGAAGGAAGAAGAAAAATAAATCAGAATCTCACAGCGAATCGACTAAATTATAATATAAACAAAACTTTACATGAAACTAAATCTGTTACTTTGATAACATATACAAACTTTATATCAGAGTTTACAACCACAAAAACTCGAAAAGTTATATCAATCGTGTCCTTACATCAATAACCACACGACCAAGAACAGACTGTATATAAACATCTATGAGAATACGTCTCCTGATCCAGCTCCTTCTCCTGAAACTTCCACTCTTCCAGCTAACCTGGAAATATGCTCGGTCTGACCCGAGCATATAGGAAAACACCAAGCCCGGGTCAGTCTGGTGTACCAGCGTGAGAAACACAATCAACTTGATTATTAAAATTTTAAAATTCCTTTTCAAAATAAAAGCATCTTGTAAGACCACACCATAAATAAACATGTCGGGTTTTTACCTAACGATGGCTAAAATATTTCTTATGAAATCCTCTGATATTATAATAGGGTCTATACACAAATACTTATTAAAATAAGCCAAAATTGTTACATTATTAAATTCCAGCTACTAGCCACAGAGTGGGTAATACAAACAAAACTCGTATAAGGCGCATAGGGAGAATGGATTTCCAACTAATGACAAGGCACTGGGGTACCACCTGTCACGGTACGTGGCCAAGATCACAGTACCGAGGATCACTCCCGACCCCCTATAGCACAAGACCGGGACTATCCCTTACTAGATAATCCCGAGTAAGATCACCCCATAGTTGGGATCAGCAACCGCACCACTAAGCCGAAATAAAAGGGACATCTAGACAGGGATGACCTTACCCTGAAATGGGTGCTACCCACCTAGCCTTGCAACATAACCCCTGATTTTCAGTCATTCCCGGTTGATGAGGCTGGAGGCTAAGCGTTACCTTTTAAGAACATATCCCTTAGAATGCTCATCGTCCACCTGACGATGTTCTGAAAGCATTCGTCCATACAAGTCCGTTCTGGGTTCGAACGGAACCAAAGGCACTATTCCTACTACATCCATTTGGAATCACCTTTAGGATTAGTAGCGAGTAGCCCTTGCATTTCACTGCTCCATCTTCGACTACAAGCTCTTGTCTTCATCCCGAAAACGTATCGTTGGATCGAAGTGGTTTTCGGATTTCTAGTCCGATCTCGGTCTCTTCAAAACAATGTTCGCTATTTTCCGATAAACTCAACCCCGGTTCTTTAGGAAATACTTCGACGAAATACAAGATCAGAGTTCACCTCCTAACTGTTAGTGGACGGATCTCCTTGTACTTCATCCTAAAGAACAAACGAGTATATACGTACGGTATAGAACCTTCATCGATAACCGTACCATATAATTCTCAAGTCCCCTCAAGATATTTCCAAAGTCAGGTTTTGTCCAATTTTGATAGTCGGTTAACTATCAAAGCAATCAATCAATACAACAAAGTTATTTCCCATTGCAACCGTTAAACCTTGTTCACCTTTAAAAATCCAAGTGGATTACCATTTATTTAAGAAAGCTTATTTCATTTGAAATATATATAAAACTATTTCCTTTCAATTCATACTTATAAATTTCCAAATATTATTTTAAGTTTAATAAATAAAATATTCTTCATAAAAGTTATTATAAATTATTAATTAAACAACTTTTATTAAAGAGATTTTGATTTGAAGAAAATATGCGTAAATATAAATAAAAATTATCCTTTAAAGTGTCATTAGAAAATGAGTTAATACTTGAAACAATTTAAAATTTTATTTATTTATAAAAATTATAACTTAAAAAGGTTTTCAAAGGTAGAAATAAATAACTACTTTCGATATTTTAAAATACTTATAAATCTTTAAAACATTTCTAAAAATAATATTTATTTTTAAAACAAAACTAATTTCACAAATCAATCCAAACAGAACAAGGCTTATCAGTCCCAACGGTACTTATCAATCCATATTTCACAATTCAAAATCACAGATATTCAAATCAATCAACTTCCATAGATCGATTCACATTATATTCTTGAATATAATTAACAAGCACATAATAGATATATGAAAGATCAACAAATCCGAGATTATCATTGCTAGATACAATTTTACAATATAAAATCAGATCAATGGCTTACATTATTCACAACAATTTAGATTAACTATACAGCGGAATGGTGTCAGTTTCCGATGTCTAGATGCCATCCAGTTTAAACAATCTAAATAAATACAACTAATCAATTGGGAACATTTCAATATTTTGGTCGTAAAATTATTCAATGGCATTCATTTCCAATTGATAATTAGATCCTATCTAAACAAGCTTATACAATTTCACATTTTTAACTTCACAATGGATCATACGACGACATAAGATTCGTCGATACGAACCATTCATTCCATAACACTTTATTTTATGAAATGATTATATTATAATATCACTTAAGGACTCGAATTCACTTCAAGGTATAAGCATCCATTTCCCTTTATTATTTCAATTATATTTCACTTTTAAATTAATCATCTTTGATTAATTATTTCCTAATTATATTAAGTAATTAACTTTTAATTAATTACACAAATTTATTATTCTTTCCATTTACAGCAATTAACCTTTAATTACTTTATTAATTAATCGACTATAATTAATTACATTAACCCTCAAATAATTTTAATCAATTATTTGATGATCATTTATATTGATTAGTTATTCCTTAATCAATCAACCCTTAATCATCTTATTAGTTGTTATAAATTTAAAAATTTCTTAAGCACTTGATAAATACAAAAGCTTAATTATAATAATCTTCTTAATCATCTTTACTTACTCAAATTATTCAAATAAACTCAAGTAAAAGAATTTTATCCTTTAAGTTAAATCAAATACTTATAACAACTTACTTAAGTAACCATAATTAAGTATTAATATAAACAAAATTTACTATTCTTAAAACCCATTGTTTTTAACTAAATCTTAAATAATATTTAAGATCAAAGATGTTGTTTAAAGGATTCACATATATCATCATACTTGTTAAAATGTGGGAAAACAATATGAATTTAAAACTTTTTATATCCCAAATTCTTTAAAATAATAAACTTTTCTTTTAAACAAACCAAACCCTTAAGCACAGCCCAAAGTAACAGGCTCGACCTAACAATTTAAACCTATACAAAAATCCAAGCCTGATATAAACTCAAGCCTGATACCTAAAAAAAAAAATCAATAATGCAAACCAGTTGGGCCGAAGCCCAACACCCAAACTCCTTTCTTCTCCTCTTCAAAACAGCCTACCTACAGACAAATGACCATCTCCAATCAGGAACGAAATCAAACAACATCACTCATTGGAGAAGAAACAATCTCCGGCCAATACGCAAACAAATCCCCTCGAACAAGAACAAATCACTAACGCAACACGCCCTGATTCCAAATGCCGCAATATCAATCTCAAAAACCCCATCGATCGGAATATGACCCTTAGTCACGCCAAAATCCCAAAACCAGAAATCAACATCACCATCAAAAACCGCCTAATGCACCCACATCCGACTACTACTCCTTACATCACTAACCCCGATCGAAAGCCTACTCCAACAACTATCTCCATACCAAAATTCACGAACTTCGATCGCGCCTTCATCTTCCAAAAACATCGCGTTCGCCCACCCTTCCAAGGCCATCCTTAAACCCTAAACTCCTCGCCAAATCAAAACCAAACCTAAATCCGACAAATGGCCATGGTCAAGCTTGTTACCCCACACGAGTGCATTTTCCAGCGCTGCCGCATTGCTTCTCGACGACGAAGTCGCCGAAAAAGGATTTTTTTTGTGAAAACAGATCTCACTTCAAATTCTCAAGCTACAGATTGCTAAAAATTTCAGTATTCCTACTAAAATTCATAATTTTATACATGAAACCCAATTGCATGCTTGAAATCTTAGTTTTAAAAGTATTAAATTTTAACAAAAATGGATTTTTACTGTAAATCTTAACATTTCTTGACTACACAGCATAAACAATTCATTAACTGATTTTAATTTAAACTATTCTAGTAAATAAGCATATTCCTAGTTCACAAAAATTTCAAATTCAAACTAGATCAAAAGATATAGGTTTTTGAAGTGAAGATAGATATGATAAACACTGTCAATAGAGCATGCATATTATTTTCAATTTGAAACTAACTGTTTTCTCACCTTGAACATCTTGGTTCCAGATATATTTTTAAAAACTTGATGTTGAAATCCTTGATTCGAAAAGTTGAAATCTTGTTTTGAATTCCCTGAGCTTGAATCTAACCGAGGATGCCTCTATCTTCTTACTTGTAGAGTACCGGAGTGCTGTTATTTTTTTTATTTACTGATGCTTAAAAATGTTAACAGAGATATTTCCTTTAGCTACTGATTTTAGAACCTATATAGTTATAAACTTTACAACATCAAATGTTGGACAGGAAATGATTTTCTTAGAGGCTGTAGGATATATATGGTGCTGAGAAAATTGAAAAGAAATAGGAATAATTATGTTAGATTTTATTCAGATTACTTATGCCAAATGTAAGACATGTTGGCTGCTAAAAGTTTATCTTAATTTACCCATTGTTTTACTAAGTACAAAACTATAATTTTTTTTACTTATTTGATTCATGTTTTGGTTAACCTGTTTCTTTGTTTACTTCCAGTAAATGTTTTGCAATCTTTCTATTACTATATACATTATATAAACTATATAATGTTCAAAGTAAATATAACTATGAAGTTAGATATCCATAGTTATTTTCACAGACCAGCTACCCTTGTTTTAATTAGATTAATTTAGTTTACTTGCTTCTTTTGTTAACCTGCATTTGCATTTAACAGTAAAATATTTTTTGAGGTCCATTATTTATTGTATTGTTTATATATACCATACAATATTAATACACATGCAAATATATTTAAGATTTCAACAGCCCATACTTAATGTTGATCAAGTAGAAATGTAATTATCACTTTTACATTTTAAACAAAAATAAGAACTTAATTAAATAAGACTTAAGGTATGTATTCTCATATGTTTTTAAAATAAAGGTGAGAAATTAATCAATTAAAATAACACCCTTTTTGATTATAAATATATTGTTACTTTAAACAAAATGAAATAAAATGACATTTATATTTTTATATAATTTATACCAAATGAAACTTTGATAAAAATAAAACCTATACCATAGATTAAATTTCAAAATAAATCAAGTCACTTCCCTCTTTTATAATATAAAAATATATGACTTCAAACAAACTAAGTTTCATAAATATTTATGTATAAATAATTTCTCTTATTTATTTAAGTAATTTTTTATATACATTTTTTTTCAAATTAAATATTATAAATTTCCCTTTTAATTTATCATAACATATATATAAAATTTCCTTATTCAAGGTATATATATTTTTAAGAAACTTAAAATTATTTTATATTCAATATAAACAACATTGTTTGTATATACCAAATCAAAGTATAACATTTTTTTTGATTAAGAATTTCCATACACTTCCATTACATATAAATTTATCATCCTATATGTAAGAATATTTGATTTCCAATAAATTTTAGATTTTCTATCATATATTTAACCTTAGAATAAATATATATTTTTATCTTTAAAACAAAATTCATATATTAAATCCAAAAAAAATTTATCTTAAAACAAATATACAGTTAAGAAATTTTATTTAAATCAAATTAATAATTTAATATAGTTCTGAAAACCCAAGTTATATCGATTTAGAAATTTTTTATATAATGATTAATCATTGATTAATGGAAATATTGTATATTAAATACAATATCATTGAATATTATAAATAATATTCGCAACTTGGAATGTCCAAAATCCCAGATCGTTACATTCTTTCCACCTTAAAAAGAATTTCATCCCCGAAATTCCATAGTTAAGCTAGTAAAAATTATCCACTCACAATAAAATAGATCAATAACAACTCAAGCTACATTGGTAAACATAAAGATTCACATCGTATGTCAAAATATACATTACATTAAGCACTATCCAAAATATTCCTACAGTTGTTATCATCATCCATCAACCATACATATATACACAGATATGTAACTATCCTACCAAACACTTAACATCCATGACGTCCATGGCTCAAAATACATACAAAAACTATATATACGTCCTAGAGAAATCAACCCAACTCCTACTACGGACTCCCACTATCGGAGTCCTCTCTCTCAGGCCCTCACAGCTCCTTGACCTCTCTATCATTATCATGAACCCGAACCTCCTCTGGATTAGGTACTCTAGGAATGAAACCTTCACCAGCATCTGGTCCCTCAACAACTTCACCTATATTCCAATTGAAAGCATCATCGTTTTCATATTCGGGATCTTCTTCAACCTCGAATTCCTCCTCGTCGTCGAACTCCTCTTCTTCTTCGACCTCAAATTCTTCTTCGTCGTCGAACTGCTCTTCTTCTTCGACCTCAAATTCTTCTTCGTCGTCGAACTCCTCTTCTTCTTCGACCTGATGAGGTTGAGGCTGGGGCTGAGGATGGGGTTGAGGCTGGGGCTGAGGATGGGGTTGCTCAACCGGCTCTTCAGGTACCTCTGACTCTTCTTCATACAAGGACGGCTCATTAAGTTCCGCCCTGATCCTTCTGACTTCGTCCAAGTCACCTTTTCTTCTAGCTCGGGACAAAGCTCCACCACGATGAATAATACGGGTTCTCTATAATCAAAACCAAGTCCCAAAAATGAGATCCTATGGTTTAGAATTCTATAAGTTAAGGAGTTCATCAAAGTTTATACTTCAAATTCATCCTACCACTTTGAATTCTCATTATCCAAGATTTTATAAAACCATCTTTTCAGAATAATTCAAATATATATATTTGAAAAGTAATTGTAGGTAGAAAAATACACACACACATATATATAGAAAGTTTTTATAAACAACTTATTTCTTCAATCTGTAGATCCATGTGTGTGTGTGTGTGTGTGTGTGTGTGTGTGTGTGTGTGTATAACACATAAATTGTTATAAGGTTTTAAAATTTCAAACATTCCCAATTAATTAACCTAATTAATAATTAAAATTAATCACATTAATCAATCATCACATAATCCCTTGTTAGTGACCTTCACATTAACTATTAACAATTCTTTTGATTACTTTTCTAAGTAATTATGCTTTAATTAACCATTTTTAATTTCAAATAAATTAACTAATTTTTTATTTTTTTAATTACCAATTAATTTGTCTCTAATCACTGAATTAATTAAGTGTTAACTATAACTTTATTAATCTTTAATTACTTGGTTAATTAATTTTATCTTTAAAGAGTGGAAAATTTCCCAAAAATTTTACTAGTTTAAAAGATTTTCAAATATCAATTTAAGAGTTTTCCAAATTTCTCTAGTAAATAAACTTAGTAAGAATACATTTTCCACATATTCAAATTCTAAAGGGTTCGGTTTCTAAGGGTATACTCTAGTCAAAAGGGCTACCAATGCATATACTTAAGGCTGTCAGCTAAGACCACAACGAATCCAGATGATAAATTATTATCATCACAACCACTCATTTTAATTTCCATATATATTTAAAAAAAATCATACTTTTATATGGAAAATATATTTGGGTAAAATTATTCCATCTACCCCTTTTTAAAATAATATTATGTCCATTGGCCTGGTTCAAGTGTTTAGAGATCCCTATCAATAACGTTAGCTACTCGTATTGACCAGAATCCATATGCCACTTAACCGATCAATTAACACAATATAAAACCATTTTTTTATACAACTAACAAATACGCACTCTCGTATATACATACACTCAGACTCAACAGGTTGCTATAGACGCTTTTTCTAATGAGCAACCCACTCGAACCTAGGTATTCACTCAACCTAGGCTCTAATACCACAATGTCACGACCCATTTTTCCGTACCGATTTAAACCGACATTAAACACTCTTGTCAGCTAAACCATTCGGAAAGACGGATAATGAAAGAAAGAAAGAACGTAGAAATAGAAAGAAGGAAGAAGAAAAAAATATTAGAATCTCACAGCGGATCGACTAAATTTAATATAAACAAAACTTTACATGAAACCAAAACTGTTACTTTGATAATATATACAAACTTTATATCAGAGTTTACAACCACACAAACTCGGACAGTTATATCAATCATATCCTTACATCAATAACCACGCGACCAAGAATAGACTGAATATAAACATCTAAGAGAATACGTCTCCTGATCCAGCTCCTTCTCCTGAAACTTCCACTCTTCCAGCTAACCTGGAAATATGCTCGGTCAGACCCGAGCATATAGGAAAACACCAGGCCCGGGTCAGTCTGGTATACCAGCGTGAGAAACACAATCAACTTGGTTATTAAATTTTGAAAATTCCTTTTGAAAACAAAAGCATCTCGTAAGACCACTCCACAAATAAACATGTCGGGTTTTTACCTTACTATAGCTAAAACATTTCTTATGAAATCCTATAGTATTATAATAGGGTCTATATACAAATACTTATTAAAATAGCCGAAATTGTTACATTATTAAATTCCAGCTACTAGGGTAATACAAACAAAACTCGTACAAGGCGTGTAGGGAGAATGGATTTCCAACTAATGACTAGGCACTGGGGTACCACCTGTCACGGTACGTGGCGTAGATCACAGTACCGAGGATCACTCCCGACCCTCTGCAACACAAGACCGGGACTATCCCTTACTGGATAATCCCGAGTAAGATCACCCCATGGTTGGGATCAACAACCGCACCACTAAGCCGAAATAAAAGGGACATCTAGACAGGAATGACCTCACCCTGAAATGGGTGCTACCAACCTAGCCTTGCTGCATAACCCCTGATTTTTAGTCATTCTCGGTTGATGAGGCTGGAGGCTAAGCATTACCTTTTAAGAACATATCCCTTAGAATGCTCAACGTCCACCAGACGATGTTCTGAAAGCATTCGTCCATACAAGTCCATTCTGGGTTCGAACGGAACCGAAGGCACTATTCCTACTACATCCATTTGGAATCACCCTTAGGATTAGTAGCGAGTAGCCCTTGCACTTCACTGCTCCATCTTCGACCCCAAGCTCTTGTCTTCATCCCGAAAACGTATCGTTGGATCGAAGTGGTTTTCAGATTTCAAATCCGATCCCGGTCTCTTCGAAACAACGTTCGCTATTTTTCGGTAAACTCAAGCCCGGTTCTTTAGGAAATACTTCGACGAAATACAAGATCGGAGTTCACCTCCTAACCTTTAGTGGACGGATCTCCTTGTACTTCATCCTAGAGAACAAACGAGTATATACGTACGGTATAGCACCTTGATCGGTAACCGTACCATATAATTCTCGAGTCCCTTCTAGATATTTCCAAAGTCAGGTTTTGTCCAATTTTGATAGTCGGTTATTTAACTATCAAAGCAATCAATCAATACAACAAAGTTATTTCCCATTGCAACCGTTAAACCATGTTCACCTTTAAAAATCCAAGTGAATTACCATTTATTTAAGAAAGCTTATTTCATTTGAAATATATATAAAACTATTTCCTTTCAAATCATACTTATAAATTTCTAAATATTATTTTACGTCTAATAAATAAAATATTCTTCATAAAGATGATTATAAATTATTATTTAAACAACTTTTATTAAAGAGATTTTAATTTGAAGAAAATATGCTTAAATATAAATAAAAATTATCCTTTAAATTGTCATTACAAAATGAGTTAATACTTGAAACAATTTAAAATTTTATTTATTTATAAAAATTATAACTTAAAAAGTTTTTAAAGGTAGAAATAAATAACTACTTTCGATATTTCAAAATATTTATAAATCTTTAAAACATTTCTAAAAATAATGTTTATTTTTAAAATAAAACTAATTTCACAAATCAATCCAAACAGAACAAGGCTTATCAGTCCCAACGGTACTTATCAATCCACATTTCACAATTCAAAATCACAGATATTCAAATCAATCAACTTCCATAGATCGATTCACATTATATTCTAGAATATAATTAACAGGCACATAACAGATATATGCAAGATCAACAAATCCGAGATTATCATTGCTAGAAACAATTTTACAATATAAAACAGATCAATGGCTTACATTATTCACAACAATTTAGATTAACTATACAGCGGAATGGTGTCAGTTTCTGCTGTCTAGATGTCATCTAGTTTAAACAATCTAAATAAATACAACTAATCAATTGGGAACGTTTCAACACTTTGGTCGTAAAATTATTCAATGGCATTCATTTCCAATTGATAATTAGATCCTATCTAAACAAGCTTATATAATTTCACATTTTTAACTTTACAATGGATCATACGACGACGTAACATTCGTCGACATGAACCATTCATTCCATAACACTTTATTTTATGAAATGATTATAATATAATATCACTTAAGGACTCGAATTCACTTTAAAGTACAAGCATCTATTTCCCTTTATTATTTCAATTATATTTCACTTTTAAATTAATCATCCTTGATTAATTATTTCCTAATTACATTAAGTAATTAACTTTTAATTAATTACACAAATTTATTATTCTTTCCATTTACAACAATTAACCTTTAATTGCTTTATTAATTAGTCGACTATAATTAATTACATTAACCCTCAAATAATTTTAATTAATTATTTGATGATCATCTATATTGGTTAATTATTCCTTAATCAATCAACCCTTAATCATCTTATTAATTGTTATAAAAATTAAAATTTTCTTAAGCACTTGATAAATACAAAAGCTTAATTATAATAATCTTCTTAATCATCTTTACTTACTCAAATTATTCAAATAAACTCAAGTAAAAGAATTTTATCCTTTAAGTTAAATCAAATACTGATAACAATTTACTTAAATAACCATAATTAAGTATTAATATAAATAAAATTTATTATTATTAAAACCCATTGTTTTGACTTAAATCTTAAATAATATTTAAGATCAAAGATGTTGTTTAAAGGATTCACATATATCATACTTGTTAAAATGTGGGAAAACAATATGAATTTAAAACTTTTAATATACCAAATTCTTTAAAATAATAAACTTTGCTTTTAAACAAACCAAACCCTTAAGCACAACACAAAGTGACAGGCTCGACCCAACAATTTAAACCTATACAAAAATCCAAGCCCGATATAAACTCAAGCTCGATACCTAAGAAAAAAAGAACAAATCAATAATGCAAACCAGTTGGGTCGAAGCCCAACGCCCAAACTCCTTTCTTCTCCTCTTCAAAACAGCCTACCTACATACCAATGACCATCTCCAATTAGGACGACATCAAACAGAAAACAACATCACTCATTGGACAAGAAACAATCTCTGGCCAATACACAAACAAATCCCCTCAAACAAGAACAAATCACTAACGCAACACGCCCTACATCAATTCCTTTCACCTTTCCTAACCCAAAACTGCCATGCCGAGTAGCTCGTGCACACGGTGCACATGCACACCATCGCTAGTGGCCACCTCTCTGCTTTAGCACCGCAACCAAATCCTGATCTACCCCAGATTCCAAATGCCGCAACATCAATCTCAAAAACCCTATCGATCGTAACACGACCCTCAGTCACGCCAAAATCCCAAAACCAAAAATCAACATCACCACCAAAACCTGCCTACTGCACTCTCGTCCGACTACTCCTTACGTCACTAACCCCGATCGAAAGCATACTCCAACAACTATCTCCATACCAAAATTCACGAACTCCGATCGCGCCTTCGTCTTCCAAAAATATCGCATTCGCCCACCCTTCCAAGGCCATCCTTAAACCCTAAACTCCTCGCCAAATCAAAAACAAACCTAAATCCGACAAATGGCCATGGTTAAGCTTGTTACCCCACCCGAGTGCATTTTCCAGCGCTGCCACATTGCTTCTCGACGACGAAGTTGCCGGAAAAGGATTTTTTTTTGTGAAAACAGATCTCACTTCAAATTATCAAGCTACAGACTGCTAAAAATTTCAGTATTCCTACTAAAATTCATAATTTTATACATGCAACCCAATTGCATGCTTGAAATCTTAGTTTTAAAAGTATTAAATTTTAACAAAAATGGATTTTTACTCTAAATCTCAACATTTCTTGACTACACAGCATAAACAATTCATTAACTGATTTTAACTTAAACTATTCTAGTAAATAAGCATATTCCTAGTTAACAAAATTTTCAAATTCGAACTAGATCAAAAGATATAATTTTTTGAAGTGAAGATAGATATGATGAACACTGTCAACAAAGCATGCATATTATTTTCAATTTGAAACTAACTGTTTTCTCACCTTGAACATCTTGGTTCCAGATATTTTTTTTTTAAAACTTGATGTTGAAGTCCTTGATTCGAAAAATTGAAATCTTGTTTTGAATTCCCTGAGCTTGAATCTAACAGAGGATGCCTCTGTCTTCTTACTTGCAGAGTACCAGAGTGCAATTATTATTTTTTATTTACTGATGCTTAAAAATGTTAACAGAGATATTTCCTTTAGCTACTGATTTTAGAACCTATATAGTTATACACTTTACAACATCAAATGTTGGACAGGAAATGATTTTCTTGGAGGCTGAAGGATATTTATGGTGCTGAGAAAATTGAAAAGAAACAGGAATAATTATGTTAGATTTTATTCAGATTACTTATGCCAAATTTGAGACATGTTGGCTGCTTAAAGTTTATCGCAATTTACCCATTGTTTTACTAAATACAAAAATGTTTTTTTATACTTATTTGATTCATGTTTTGGTTGACCTGTTTCTTTATTTACTTCCAGTAAATATTTTGCAATCTTTCTATTACTATATACATTATATAAACTATATAATGTTCAAAGTAAATATAACTATGAAGTTAGATATCCATAGTTATTTTTACAGACCAGCTACCCTTGTTTTAATTAGATTAATTTAGTTTATTTGCTCCTTTTGTTAACCTGCATTTGCATTTAACAGTAAAAAAGTTTGGAGGTCCATTATTCATTGTATTGTTTATATATACCATACAATATTAATACACATGCAGATATATTTAAGATTTCAACAGCCCATACTTAATGTTGATCAAGTAGAAATGTAATTGTCACTTTTACATTTTAAACAAAAATAAGAACTTAATTAAATAAGACTTAAGGTGTGTATTCTCATATGTTTTTAAAATAAAGGTGTGGAATTAATCAATTAAAATAACACCCTTTTTGATTAATACACTTTAATAAATATATTGTTACTTTAAACAAAATGAAATAAGATAACATTTATATTTTCATATAATTTATACCAAATGAAACTTTGATAAAAATAAAACCTATACCATAGATTAAATTTCAAAATAAATCAAGTCACTTCCCTCATTTATAATATAAAAATATATGACTTCAAACAAACTAAGTTTCATAAATATTTATGTATAAATAATTTCTCTTATTTATTTAAGTAATTTTTTATACACATTTTTTTTTCAAATTAAATATTATAAATTTCCCTTTTAATTTATCATAACATATATATATAATTTCCTTATTCAAGGTGTATATATTTTTAAGAAACTTAAAATTATTTTATACTCAATATAAACAACATTGTTTGTATATACCAAATCAAGGTATAACATTTTTTTCATTAAGAATTTCCATCTACTTCCATTACATATAAATTTATCATCCTATATGTAAGAATATTTGATTTCCAATAAATTTTAGATTTTCTATTATATATTTAACCTTAGGATAAATATATATTTTTATCTTTAAAACAAAATTCATATATTAAATCCAAAATAATATATACATATTTTATCTTAAAACAAATATACTATTAAGAAATTTTATTTAAATTAAATTAATAATTTAATATAGTTTTGAAAACCCAAGTTATATTGATTTAGAAAATTTTTATATAATGATTAATCATTGATTAATGGAAATATTGTATATTAAAATATCATTGAATGCTATAAATAATATTCATAACTTGGAATGTCCAAAATCCCGGGTCGTTACACGGCCTCTCTGACTTTCACTATGTCTTCATAGATCGCAGTCTACCGATGTTATGTGGCCGTCACGGCAAAATCAAATGTAGACCCTTGGCTCTCAACAGCACACACGACTTCTGCTATGGTCCGTAGTAGATCGCAGTGACATCCAACTACCCTATCGTCACAGCATAACCCAATATCTCTGTAGGCATCAGCGCCCTCGCTACCCACTACACATAATTCTCAAGATCTAGTTTGTCTGAATCCTTAGAGGATCAACTTTTGAACCCCCCCTTAGGGCTCAAGGCAGTACCACCTTGTGGCACTCCTGAGAAGTTCATTTCAAGGGAGCGTCTTTTTCCCCAGAGCCAACCTCAAAACACTTTATACTATACTATAAGAGTATCTTTCAAATCATACCCTTTATGATTTTCATCAAAATCTCCTTTAAACAAAATCGATTCCCAAAATCGATAATTCTCAAACTAGGCTTTCCAAATTTCAAAAATTGATTTTTCCCAAAAATCAAAAAACTTTCCAAATCCAAAGGTTCCAAAAACCTTTTCTCAAAATCATTCTCATAAGATCCTTCATATATATATGTGTGTGTAACTTTAAAAATCTTTGGATCACTTCAAACTTGTGACGACCTGGATTTTCACGTTCAAAAATCGACACCCGTACTTCAACTCGTACTCGAATGCCGCAGATTCAAACGTTCAATCTGATTCGCCGGAGCTTATAACACATTAAGTACAATACAACGGAAGAAAAAAATGAATGAATATATCATATAACTCCAAAGATACAATATCCAATCATACACAACAATGATCACAAATACATATCACAGATCTACTACAATACAGCGGAAACATAAATTGCCCCAGCAGCGGAAATAACTTGAACTCCAAATGAAACTCCAACATCAGAAATCTCCATCTCCAAAGCACAAATACAGAAATAGCTCAAACTCCCAATCAAGATGTATTAAGCAAATCCAGGTCAGTCTGAATCCAAAGACTGAACTAGCTCCAGATAATCTACTAAACCCGACTATCTGAAAAACCCAACTCTAGACCGCCCGTGTGGAAAATTGTGGGCACCCAGAGTTTAGGAAGGGAACAATAAACTCTGGGTCATTCATGGGACTGGTATGAGGAAACAAAAACAGTTTTAACTTAAAAAAAAAAAGAGTTTAAAAGAAATCCACAATGCATTTTTGGAAAATGAAACTGCCATAAGGCCTCTCGCCACACACACACAATGCAAGCGCACACTTGGAGGAGATTTCTCCTTATGACAGTCAAAAATGCTTGATATGCGAAAACCATTTGATATTATTATTAGTGTATAGTGCTAAAAACATTTCGAAAGTATAATATTAATCTTAGCTAGCATACCATATTTCGTCGTATGCCTACTATAGCTACCATGTTCAATAGCAAGTTACCACCACATTCCATGGCAGGTTATACAACTAAAACCGTACAGGGAGCGTATTGTTTCTTTGGATTTCCAACAAATAGTCAGGCTAAGGAACTTCCTTACCGAAATGGGCACGCCTCTGAAAGGACGCCCTCGAGAACCTAACCAGATCTCTGCTATCACAAGGCCGAAGTTACCTCACACTTTAACCAAGCAATAACATAGGTTACTAACACACAAGTATGCCATCCCCGGTCGTTACCGACCTTTATCTGAGGGCCCTCAACGCCAACAACCACAAATTAATGTATTTGCAGTAACCACATAGGTTAAATATCTGGGCTCTATACCATGATATCACCTTTTATCCAGAAGGAAATGGACATACCCTAGGCGCACGACCCCTAAAAACCTTGCTGCAACATTCCTATTTCGACCATTTTCGGGTTGTGAGATCCTGATGCAGTCTCGTCCACAAAGCTATGATTTTTCACAAAGCCATGCTTCGATCAACAAATGACCAGCAGCACTTTGTATGCCACATTACCAAATTGGGAATGTATCACTAGTAACCATCAACTACATAACCTTTGAGCTCGTACGTCTCAGAGAAGGGTATTAAGCTAAGAGAATAAATCTCCGCCACCAAACATAAATGTATTTGATAGAAACCAGCTTTACATCTCAAAGTGTAATGTCAAACACACATCCATACAAGTCTGTTCCGGGTTCGAACAGAACCGAAGGCACTTCACAAAGAAGCCCTTGCAAATCCGGATAATCCCTAATCACGTCCAGACTTTCCATCACAAAGGATGATCAAATCTCTATACCTGGGATCAGCCGGTGCAAAGACATTCGACGAGTTATCCTTTCGCTTTCGAAGACACCTGGTATTCACCACCGGTCTTCAAATGCAATCCATAACGTTGTATCATTATTCAGACTGGGTTATATGACACAAGGTCCTCTCCTGGCTAAATCGAATAATGAGCGTAATATTTAAAAGCATATGGATACTGGGATCTCAGTTAAGTCACAACTCATTACCCAAAACCTTTCTTTCAAATGGTTTAAACAAATTACCATTTCCAATCTTTTAATCAAAAAGATTCATTTCACAAAGTTCACCAATCTTTCGCAAAGATTCATTCACGGCTTTCAAAACAATTTCCTTTTCAAATTGGATTAGCTCATCCAATCATTTAAATCAAGACTCAATTAATAGCTTTCAAAATCATTTCCAAAGATTCATTAATAACTTTCAAAATAATTCCCATTTCAAATCTTTCATATAAAAGATACACCATTAAAATTCTCTTCAATTTCAAAACAAGGTTCAACCATCGTTCATAAAGATTCATTCATAGCTTGCAAAACAATTTCAATTCAATTTAAAAACTTGAAATATTTCAACACAAATTGGAAATCCTTTCTTCGTATGAAAGCTATTATTATTTGAAAACAAATAGTTTTCGTTTCGGAAAAATCCAACTACATTTGCACGAGTTAAAGCCATTCAAGTATAAACTTGGTTTAAATCCAAATTTCCAAAATAATACTTTTTAAAATGGTTTAAAACCCATATAAACACATTTATAACTTGTAAAACTTTTTAAACCATAATTTCAAAATATAAAATTCAATTTCAAATTTGAATTCAAATCAAATTATTTAAATTCAAAAATTTTAACAAGTTATTTAAAATAATTTTTACCTTTAAAACTCCTTTTCGAAAGCTTTTCACATTTAACCCAATTCCATTTCCAAAACTATTTGGATTCAAAATTCATCTTTGAAACCATTTCAAAATATGTGACTTAACCGATTTCCTCGTGAAATCCATATTTGTGTGTGTGTATATTGTAGTCCAGGAGTTTTACACAATAGTGCAACATCATCAATCATTACAGATTCAAGTACATCAATATCGATAAGCGGTATAATCCATAACGCTTATCTCCATTCACAGATTCACAGATGAGTAACGTACATTCATCACAGATAAATAAATTGCATTCATCACAGCTTGAATCAAAACAATTCATATCACAAAGCATCACACATCACAGACATCAAACAATTCAAAACATTCATAAGTAGGTTCAATTAATTTTATGATTAATTTAAAACAGATTAATTACTTATGAATAAACAATTAAACCTGGTTAATTAATATTAATTAATTACAAACTATCTTAATTAATTAACCCTTAATCATTTAATAATTAACCACTAAGAAATTAATTAATTAACCTTTAATTATGTAATTATCCTTTAATTAATTACATTAATTAAATTAACCTTAAGTTAATTACATAATTAATTAACCCTTAATTAATTACCATTTAATTAATAAAATTTCAATAAGTGATCATCCCTAATCACTTACATTAATAAATCACAAATTAATTTTAATCACTTGATTATTCAATTTTAATCATTAATCAATTACTTTTTAATTGAGTAATTATCTTTAAATAATTAATTACCTTTTCTCAATAATTATTCTTTAGGTAATTATCCTTAATTACTTTCATAAATAAATAATTATTTAATATTTCATAAATCAAAAGATAAACCATTTATCATGATTATTTAGTTATCATTTAATAACCTTTGGAAATTTACATTGATTTATCTTAAAACATTTCCTTTTCTCTATTATTAACTTAATTACAACAAATTAGTTTGCTTAAAATAACTTTAAAACAAGGGTTATATGAAGTAAAACACTTTAACTTAATAAATTTTGAAATAATCCACTTGAAAATACACTTTTTAAAACTTGGTTAAACATTCTTTTAAAAACTAATCATTTTAATAACTTTTAAAGCTTTGAACTTGTTATTCCCTTTACAAAATTTCAAAACCTGTACAAATTTTGTCTTCAATTTTGAAAAACCGTTATCTATCAAACAGACTCGAGCCAGACAAAAACTTACTCGAGTTACTCACGAATGAAATGCGAAATCATCAAGTCTTCGAGTCGAACACAGAAAAACCCACGCCCAGATCCTAGCAGCCTCATTATCTTCCCCAATCTCCATCAAGACCTGCCACTGATGCACATGCGTGCACATGCATGGTGGCTCCGGCCACCATCGCTCATCTCCGAGGCATCCAACATGTCAACGATTAACTACGTGAATGCATCCACCATCCCACACCGACGAATTCGTCACGAAATCAAATTGAGCTATCAGCTGGACATGGAAACCTAACCCAGCAACCTAAATCCACTCCGTGTCGTCGACCTAGCCACCACGACCAAAGCTACCCTATCAACCCCCAGACAATTTCCTCTGGGTGCAATCGAATAAAAGTCTCTGACGAGAACGCAGTTCTACCGAGAATCCCTTCAGCCAAAAGCTACTGTCGAACCCTAGATCAACAAATTCCTATCGCCACAGGATTTTATAAATTCAATTCATATTTTTCTCAAATCCATCGATGTTCTAGCTTGCTTCACCAAGAATCCCGACCATCGAATCGTAACAGTTCGTCGAAATTTGAAATTTCCCCACGCAGTTCATCTCTTAATATCACAGCCGATACCAAACAAAAAATCATCGTTTTATTTTTAAAATTCACCACTTCCTGCTATGAATTCATTCATATAATCCAAACTTTGAAATTCAGATATAATTTTTTTGGATTTATCCATCTCTGAAAATTTTCCTTTTTGAAATAATTTGCTGAATTATATTACTTGAAATATTTTTTAAAAATAAGATTACATTCTTACTAACATTTTCTTTTAAATAATCTTAGCCTAATAGGAATTGGAGCAGATGATCTTGATTTTTTTTATTTGAATGGGTTAGTCTGTTGTATCAACAGAGATAAGAACCTATAGCCATTCACAACCATTTTCATGCATATACATACATGCTTATATATTCACACATGCACAATTATATCACAACTTCAAGTATAGATCAACCATCAAGGGATATATCAAGTTCAATGGTTTGCTCACCAGAGATTGAAGAACGGAGGATAAAATCTTGAGTTTTGAAAACCCTGTATTGCTCATAACGTTGAAATGCTTTAACTTTTCTTTGATTCAAATTTGCCTGCCTTGAAACTGATTTGCTTAATCTTCTATTTTCAGGTATTTGAATTGATTTGAATTCTCCTGGCTTTGAGATTTAAGTTTGCTTTGATCTGCTCTTTGATGATTTGCTTTGCTCTGGTCTAATTTCTAGACTGTAATGTGAGCTTTTAGAATTTGTTTTTGATGTTTGATCTTTGATTCAGTTTTTAGGTTGAGAATTTTGAATTCATTTCAGACTTTAGATTGGTGAGATTTCGAACTCTTGTTTCTCAAGCTTGAGAAATTAGAATAGAACAACCTGACTTCAATCTTTTTCCTTTTGCATGTTTTCCAAATTTAATTCAAAAGAAACTAATTCCCTTGCCACTTGTCCGTTTTAATTACATTTGTACTTTACATTTGCTTATCTTCTTACAAATGTTCACATGTAGAATTTTTGCGTTTATACCCTTGATTCAAGTATTTTTGTAAAAAATTTTAAACCCTTTAGTTAACAAATTTACACCTTTTGTATTCTATATTTTAAAACTTATCATCTGCTTATGTTTTTATCTTTATATACATTCTTATTTGCACAAATAAAATTTATTTCAATCATTTTTCACATTACAATTTTAATTTAGTTCAATTCATTTACATATATACATTTATATATTTTACATTCATATTTTTCTTATCATTTCTATTTGCACAACTTTTAAAGGAAAAGAATGATTTGAAAATAGATAATCACATTTATTTATATAAGAGAATTTAGCTTAAAAATAATCCCTGGAAAATTATTACTTTAATTCTCAAATTACATCTTCCAAATATTGATATATATATATTTTAAATTTAGAAACCAAACTTTGATTAACTTAAAGCTTTATAATTCTATTTATCTCCAACACATTTATTTTTAAATCCCATATCCATTTATAAAATACTTATCCTTAATTCCAAATCAAATTTCTATTTTATAATCTAATTTTTTTTATTTATTCTGGACATTTTCAAATTAACTCATAAATAAATTCACAATTTAATTTCAAAAATTAAATTAATTGTCAAATTATCTTGACCAAAATTTAGGGGTGTTACAAAACTTGTATAAATTCCCTTTTTATACTTCAAATACTTTCAAAACTATTTTCTTCTGGATATAGATTCAGTAAGAGGAGTTTTATCATATATATAACAAAGATACATAACTTTGTTTATTCCAAATCAAATATTCAAATCTGATTTCTCATTTCTTTTCTTCATAAAGTGAACCTTTAATCATAGAAATTTCCAATTTCCATTTTACTTCATCAATATTTCACAAAATATACTTTTCATTTCAAAAACATTTTACAGTTCTTATCCACAGATTTTCGATATCAATTTCATTCGAACCTGTACGATGTACTCATATCATCCGTATGCAATACCAATCTGATCGCTTACTCGATCGCACAATTTCTCTTCAGAACTAATATCGTCCACTCGACTTCCTAGTGCGGACGCAGATCTGGTTTCTTGATAAGAAACCGTCATTCTCCTTAGATAGCCATAACTATGATAGAGAATTTCCAGAACCAATCAAAAATCCATATCCAGGTTCGCCGTCGAAAATCGAGTGAAAAATCCCAATTCGGATCTATATACTATCTCGAAATTCTGTGCTCGAATCTGGATCAAATTATTAATATACGTACATCCTACGTATTTATCTTCATTGATTATTAGCTAAAACAATTCCCATTCTACACACATTCATGATTCTATTCACTTATTCACAGTTGCTTCAATCCTCATTTAGATTATCACTTCAATTCTTATCTCAATTGGTAATAAATCATAAACAGTTTGCACTCTGACCAGCTTAAATATAGAAAATAGCTTGAAAAGTGAAAAATAGGTAAGTAGTTGAAAAATAATTATTAGTTTGTAAAATAGCTGTAAAATAGTTAAGTAGTTATAAAATAGTTCGAAAATAGTCAAATAATTATAGAAATTTTAAATAATTGCAAAGTAGTTGTAAAATAGTAAGTAGTTATAAAGTAGTTGAAAAATAGTAAGTAATTTATAAATTAGTTGTAAATAGTTAAATAGTTCCGAAAATAATTGTAAAATAAGTATAAAATAGTTTGGCATTAAAAAGAAAAATTGTATAGTAAATAGCTTGGAAAAATAGATTAAAACAGTTTATATTAAAACAATTTATTTGAGAAATAGTTCAAAGCCAAACTGTTCAATCCCCAATCTCCATTTTAAATTCCCACTTCCATTAAATTGATTCAATTCAATTTAAATTAATCATTAGTTTATATCCCAAATTCAAATCAATTTCCATTTGAATTTATTCAAGTCGAATCTCACTTCCAATTAATTCAAATAAAATTCAATTTGAACTAATTTCAATTTCAATTCCACTTATGAATTTAATCCTAATTCAATTAAGCCCTGTTAACCTTACTCAAATTTGAATTCCCACTTCATATTTCTAAAAATTTTAAACTCCTTATCAATATTCTTTCCCACTTAAAAGTTCAAAACTTATATTATTTTGGGTTATCACACTTCAAGGAAAATCAAAACTCAACACTTTAGAGTTTATTTTAAATCATTTTTGATATTATGTATATCCCTCATTTATACATATTTATTTCCTTTACACACTAAGTTATCCTTAAATTTTAAACCACCTTTGGTTTTTAATCCAAAACAAATTCCTTTTAATTTTCAAACAACTCTTGTTTGAAATAATACCCTTTCATTCAAATACATTTAAATAATATTATTTATTATTTCTTTATCACTTTGAAACAATTTTCAAATTTCTGGATATATATTTAAAACTTCATAATTTAGATCATTTTCAGTTCCAATTTATAAGTCATACTTTCCTAAATGTTTTACTTCCCTAAAACATTTCATTTTACTTACTCATTAACACACATATAATTATTACATACAACAATCATTTATGATAATAACCAAGATTATCAAATCTGGATTCCCATTTCACTATTATCTTATTCTAAAATCACTTCTACAAATTCAGGATTTTAGTTTCAGTTTGGATTCATTTCAAACTTATCTTTATTCAGTTTAAATTTGATTGTATTACTATTACCACTTAATTCTCATTATTTTATTTTATTCCAATAATTAACAACCAATTTCTGCTTTATATATAAAATATAAGCTTTTATAAAAATCATTCATTAAAACCATTTTTAAAACCTTAATATAAGAAAATAACAAGTACGCTCTCATACAGATATATATACACTCAACTCATTCTAGGGTACCACTGACCTTATCCTTAATGAGTACACCCATCGGAGCCAAGGTTCTCTCTTAACCTTCTGCTCTGATACCAAATGTAACGACCCAAAATTTTCGATCCCAAAGATTCCAAATAGTTAGGAAAAGAAGAAAATAGATAGAAGAAGAAAAAGAAACAGAAACACCAAAAACACCGATTCTCACATTCATAGCGGATCAAAATATAATATCAGATAATAAAAGTTTGTACAAAGGAAAACCATACTTGCAAAATTACACTTTAATACATTAGAGTAACAACATATACAAACACTGGACAGATATAATCAACATGTCTCAGACAAACTGCAGTATATCACAGTGAAATATACTCCATCTGTTCCTGCCATCTAGCTCGTCTCTTGAGCTCCAGAACATCCTTTCTTGAAAATCTGTAATACTCGGTCTGACCCGAGCATTACATCAAAGAAACACCCGGGTCAGGCTGGAAACCAGCGTCCGTAAACCCATCTAACAAGAAATACCAATGCATATAACTTTTTAAAACCCGGGTAACTCGTACTTCACTACAAGTTCACAACTTGTTATAGTCAACACTTATTTTCACAAATCGATCCCTAAGTACCTTTACTTAGTTTAAATGGCCCGGTCATTTAAGTTTATCCCATTCCAGCCTATTGATTTCACATATCAATCTATAAAGAGTTACAGTAGATTTCAAAACGAAGTGGTTTCGGGTATTTACTAATACCCAACCCCGGTCTCTTTGAATCCCAAGTCATCTTAACCCAAATTATTTAAACGAAATACAATTCAAACTTTAAATACTGGATGTCACTTTGCACAGTAATTCATCTCGATAGATAGCCACGTTATTACTATTCAACCTAATCATATCACAACACATTTTATATCAGAAACATCAAATAATCCAAGGCATTCAATATAATTCAATCATTCATAAGCAAGATTTATCACTTCCCAATTAATTTAATCAATCTCTAATTAAATTAATTACTAACTTTAATCACTTAGATTACCTTTACTTAACATTAATTAATTACAAACCAATTAGATTACCTTTACTTAACATTAATTAATTACAAACCAATTAATTATCCTTTACCCAAACACATTAATTAACCTTTGATTTCTCCTATTAATTAATTAATTAAATATAATTAATTACATTGACCCTTAATTAATTATATTAATTAATTATTTTATAACCACTTATCTTGATTAACTATCCTTTAATTAATTACATTAATCAACCTTAATTACTATCATTAATTCAATTAATTAATGATCCTCTAATTACTTCATTAATTAATTATTCTTCTAATTAATTACATTTAATTATTAATCTTGAATTAATCACCTTCATTGATCAACCTTAATTAATCACATACATTAATTAACTATTCTTTTATTTACTTACACAAATTAATTAACTCCTTAATTAATTATATTAATCAATTAATCCCTTAACTAATTACACTAAGTAATTAATCCTTAATCATTAATTAATTGAATTAATTACTCTTTATTAATTACTTAATAATTTAATTAATCTTTAATTATCAAAACCTTAATTATCTTTTAAGATAAACCATTATTTTTATTGATTACATAATTATCAATAACATACAATTTAAAACATTTATCTTTTAATCAACACTTAATTTTATTTCTGAATCAAGTTTTAAAATAACGTAAAAAGAATTTAAACTTAACAATTTCAAGTTAAAAAAATTATATAACTTCCTTAAATCAATTACTTAAAAACATTTATTTATTTAAAAAAAAGATTTAAGAAATAGTTTAAAACTAGATTTCATTTTAAATTTAAAACTTACTTTTATTTAATAAAAAAAACTTGTTAAACTTACTTCGGGTTTGACCCGAGCCTAACTACAAAGCCTGAGACAGCCCCGCTTCCCTCACTCTTATTCTTTTTCTTCATTAATTTCCTTTCCAATTCTCACCAAAAATCCTGTTAGTTAATAACCCTTGTTTAAAATAAACAAAGACCTTTCGGCCCACAGCCCAAACTAAACAACAGATCATAAAATACACACTGCATATGGGCTGAAGCCCATGCCGAAACCCGCCTTCTGTCTTCCCCAAAAGATCTCCACTCCGGCTCCAGTTCCCTCATCAGAAAACTAAACACAAATTCGAACGACCTAACGACCTCGCAAGAAATCGATCGACTCGAAAATGCACGATAGCAAGGCCGACCTATACACACACATGCGCCACCCTCTGCCTCAACTCACGCGATCGCCTGGAACTTGTTTCGTGCACGCTGTGCACGTGCACACTCTCACCTCCGTCCATTCCACCGCCGCGACACCACCGATCAACCTCTCATCATCTCTAGGTCCGACTTGCTACTTCACCCAAGCAAAAGACCTTCCCGATCAAAAATCGACCTCCTACCTACCCAAAACCGAAACTAGTAAACCACATATCTCCTCAAATCGACCCATCTCCACCACGACCAACCATCTATCTCACGTGCACCCTAACTCCGATGAAAGCTCATCCATGCGACCGCCTCCCAGCCAATTCCCTTGAACTCCGGTCGTACCATCACGTCGTGAAACCATCGCGAAACTACCCTTGCCGAAACTGCTCAAAACCCTGGAATCAACTCTCTCTCCCAAACAAAGCCCAAACAAAAAAATTCGCCACGGTCGGAACCTCCACTACGTCCACCAGACCCTTTCAAACCCGACCGCACCACCCCACGGTGGCTAGTTCGCTAGAAATAAATTTTTGAATGGAATCAACATCTAGGTAGTCAGGTCGTTAAAACCCATGATTTAACCTTGATTTAACCTTTAAAAATCCATGATTTAACCTTTAAAAATCCTATCTCTATAAGGGGAATAAACATGCATGCTTAAATCTTTGATTCAGTTGCATTGAAATTTCACAAAAATATGATTTTTACTGTAAAACGAGACCCGAGCTAATTACATAGCATAAATCGTTCATGAAAATATTTTTAACTTAAACCACACTAGAATATAAACATATTCCTAGTTTACATCAACATCATTCATGAATCAAGTTAATAGTTATTTATTTTCGAAACTGAAATGAACAAAATGTTCGCTGTCAATAGAGTATGCATATTATTTTCAATTTGAAAATTATTGTTTCTCACTATACAGATATGCACTTATGTATATTCAATAATTTAACTATTTCCCAAAACCAAATACAATCATGATATTCACCATCGCTACAAGATCATATTACATGCATCAGATTTTACCTTTCAAAAGTTGTAGTTTACTTACTTAAAAAAAGTTTTTGGTAGAGGATAGAGTAAATCACTTGAACAGGTATAAATACTCCCTAATCTTTTACTGTTTAATAAATTTTACTTACTCACTGATTCAGATAAGATTTTGATTTAAAGATTAAGTTTACTTACCTTTGTTTGAGCAGAGACGGTACTTTATTTTTATCATTTGATCTGGAACCCTGATTTGTTGAATTGAACCTTGATTTATTGAATTTGCAGTTTGTTTGATCCACTTGAGCTTGAATCTTATCTTTAGCTTGCTTAATTTGTTTTCAGGTTGAAGATTTTTAAACTGCTGTTTTGATTTTGATTTGGTTTTCTTTGATCTGTTTTAACTAAAAAAAAATCTGGTTTATGTACAGGTTTGGTTTTCTTTGAAAAATGAAATAAAGAGAAGAGAAAACGAGAGTAGAGATACTATATAGTTTCATTTTCTTTTATCTATTATTTTGGAAAAAAAGAAAAATTGAAATAAATGATGCTTGTTCATTTCTTATCTTAAAATCCTTACACTTGTTAATATCTTTACTTATTAATTAACACTTGTTTTTGTATATATTACTTGTTTTATACTTGTAAAATTTATGAGAAAATGTTTATATATATTTATATTATAATTTCAATTTATTTTTGTTAATATCTTATGTATTTGTTTATTCCTTAAATCTATGTAATACATTTATACATGTGTATTTTTAATTTTTATATTTCTAAAAACTACATTTATTTCAAGTATAATCTTTCAAAAAAAAATATCTATACACCTTTACCAAATCTTTCTTTAAACTAATACACACACACACACGCACACACACTATTTTAGTGTTTAAATTATGGAACTCAACTTTAAATAAATTTTGAAAATTATTATATTAATTTCAAAATATAACTTCCAATTCAATATATATACCTATATATTATAAATTTGCCCAATTAAATAGTTACGAAAGAAGATTATTACACTAATATTGTCAAGCTTAAATAATTATGTTAGGAGATTATTAATTAAATGTTTATCCAGATATTTATAATCCAATTTTTATTATATTTTTAGATTCACTTACATAACCAGATGTCTTTTATTGTCAGAATTTTTCTGTTCAATTGAATAAACCAGTTAATTATCCAGTTACCGGATGTCCAAAAATCTAGGTTATGACACACTTAATTTATGAACAAAGTGTGGTAATTAGTTACTGATGTGTTCATATGTTAATTATTCAAGTGAGTTCGAATAACTTGTATCAAATAAAAAGTTGTTTATCGACAGATCGATTTTCGGTCACATTGTCGATATTTCTCCGAAATATTTATTTTTGTAAAAAAAATTCAAAAAAACGTTTCTTATCATTAATTATTTATTAAAATATGTTTAATAAGGTTATAAAATCACATTTATAACACTTAGCTATATTTCAAAAAGTTACGATATTCAACGACGAAGTGTTCCAAAATCACAGGTCGTTACATTCTCCCCCACTTAGAACATTTCGTCCTTGAAATTCAAACAAGAACGATAATCGAAGATGATAGAGGAAACATGATACATATATAGAGTACCATCGAAACTATATGCAAACTAAATTTCAAACCAAATTCATACTAAGTGACTCCACATAAGGCGGTGAGTACCCTACAAAAATATACGATAATAAGAAAAGAAGAAACCGCAAGTTTATAAGCAACTCTGGATAGAACTCCCTCAAACTATCCTCCATCTTTCTTGTACAATCTCAAGAATCCTTGCTTACTACACTTTAGCTATCCTATCAAAGAAATAAGCATGCGCTAATACTTAATAGCATTTACAATTACTAGTAAATAAAGCTCACGGTTTGCTTGGGTTTAAAACTCTCCCATCGGCTAAGGACAATAAACAATCTACTAAGCATACCTTATGCTCAACGGCCTTAGGTTATTGCTTAGATGATTATTCATGCTACCTCATAACAAATTGAAGAGTCCTTCCCCAAACTCTTCACAAGCCAACATAGCACATCATACAAATGTACTAAAGCCCGTACAATGTACATGGACCATCCATACACAATATACATTGTGATTTCTTGCTCGATCATATAGATTTCACTTTCAAACTAGTATAGATCACTTATCCTCTCTAGTGTAGACTTCGATCGGGTTCCTTGATTAGAAACTTATGTTTTCCTTATATAGCCATATACTATGATTGAGAATCTTGGAATCATATCAAGAATCTGTACTGAGTATTTGTCGTCGAGAATCAAGTGAAAAATCCTTGTTTGGATCAGTGCAAATCACCTAGAAATCATGTACTCGAATCCTAGATCAAGAATAGTTATGCACGCAAAATGATCAATGTACAACTTACTACTTAGCCTATTAGTTTCTTAACTCCACCAATTTCTTTTTAAGTCACATTCATGTCTACATAGTGTTTCATTCAATGCTTAAAACCATTTATGAATCATTTCATAAAAAAATAACTTCAAGTTTATAAACATTCCATAACTAAAGTTTATACTCATATAATACTCCATTATATCCTAATTGTATATATATAAAACATCAAATTGTCTTACTTAACAAATATGTTTAATCACTTAAAACTTATTTTAACTTACCATCTTCTCAATTCAAGAGTTACAAAAACATATCTTTATATCCTCAAAACACTTAGCTTTAGATTCTATAACAATCCATAAGTTTTCAATTGTCCAAAATCATCGAAAAATCTATTTCATTTTAACAAATGAGAACTAGTAAACAAAATATCAAAATCTTTATTAAACTACTCAATATTATAACTTCTTTAAAGAAAACTTTGGAACCAAACATCGGGTTTCATTTCAGTTCATTTGAAATAATAATATATACATATATCCTTTTTTACCAAATCATATTTTTAGGATTAAATCAAATCAACTCTGTAGCAACTATTATGGTAGCATCCCCTACCTAGAAACCCAAAAATGAATGTGAATGATGCTACGGTCTCACTCAGATTATTTTCAAGCGACGAAAGTAAGTTCAGTACATCCAAATCACACCTATGGTACTTATCCCAAAATCATTTTCGAATCTGTATCCAATAGTTCGTATAACAGTATATAGTATCACAAACATTACTTCATAAACCAATTTCCCAAATATATATTTTGTAAAGTCTGCAGGAAACATACATATTGATTGAGTAACACCAAACTGATACTATAGAAATGGGTTCTACCAAGGCGTACCATATATTCCCTTACTAAAAAGGGTAATGTCCATGAGAAGTGTTTCCCAACTAAACACAACTTGCCCATTTTAAGTCACTTTTGAGCCACTCAAATTAGATAAAATAAAAATACTTTGTTCTCGAATTAACTCTTCGACCCCGAGAGTACCTCAAACCTAAGCAATTCTTAAAACTCTTTTCAAATATTACTATTCACAAATACTTTCAAATAATACTACTATTACTTTCCAAAATCTTAGAAATCAATTTTAAAGACACCAGGGTCTAAGTTCTCAAAATATCAGTTTAACTCCTCTTTTTTTATAACCATACTATATATAAAAAATTCACAGTTATTTATTTTGAAAATTTTCTATCTATCGTTTAGATTAAAATAAACAGCTTATACTAAATTTAACTTCTAACCCAACATTATCACCAAACGCCTTAAAGTTAAATTGTGAAACTCTATTCAGAAGTTTTCCATTTCAATTCATCTAAAAATACCGACTAGCTATCTCATGTGGTAAAAGGTAATCTACTAACAAACTGGTAGAGTACAAACAATAAATAAAAATAATAATCAATGCTCCTACGTTAGCCGAGCATGACTAAAAAATCATCTAGGTTACGGAATATAAAATAATGAGAAGCATCTGAATCAAGCAAAACATGAATTTAAAAGCCATAAACAGATAGTATACCCTTAAGAATCTGCTTCCTCTTCTTAGCTGTAGAAGTGGAAGGTATAGAAGCAAGTGTAAAAACTCTAGGTTGCCGCTCTCTTGTCCACACTGAAAGCAAACTAAGTAGGAAATATCCTTCGATGGTTGGAACTTGTGCTTGTTAATTTCATCGATGCAGATACATACGGCTTTGGGGCCAAACCCTCAAACCAAAAGGCCATACTGCACCCAGGATATAATTTGTCATGTCCTTACATACCATGTCGCACAAACTAAACCAAGCCTGGACCTAGGTGATAGGCTCATTTCCTTTGAACCTCTTTCTGCCCAACACCTCAAAATCGGGCCATATCGAAGCAAAGCTTTTTGTGGTCGAATCTACACCACTTCTTTTACTACATTTTCATTAGCATTAATTACCCTTAAACTCATTGTTCTTACTACCTAATCATAATAAAACATCTTTAGGAAAATGAAGGATAGAGTTATTTTAAAGAAAGAATTATTCCTAAGCAAAATTTGAAAAAGGAGGGTAGGTTTATAGAAAAATACAACTATGCTATCTTATAATACAATAACTCAACTCATTCTAGGGTATCACTTATCCTATTTCACTACACCAGAAAAGACCTTTCGTAGTGTTGAAAATACGCTACCAAATTTTTTAGTTGCATTTCGATATACGCTGCGATACGACATGCAACTAAAAGTCAGAAGTTTTTGTTGCGTTGTAGAAAACGCTCACAACTTGAAAGATTGTGCATTTTATAAAAGCTACAAAATTTTATTTCTGTTAGGACCAGAATTGGTCACTAGCACCCTTGAGTAGAATTCTGCAGAGGGATTAATGAAGAAATTAAATTAAAACAGAGGAATATCACAGTAAGATGCAATTTGAACAGTAAAAATGAGAACACCAGAATTATAGTGATTTGACGAAACTGCCTACTTCCAATTTGAATATGATCTTTATTACTTCTTCAATGAGTTGAATACAGATACAATCCGTATACTGACAACTCGAGTAAATTTTGACAGCAAATAAATGAGTATAGAAAACGGCAGAGTCTCCCTGGAGTTCCCAAAAAAGGCCCTCTGCCTCTCTATTTATAGACGAAGATAGACTGGAATCCATGCGCAGGCCCAAGAACAAGGTACTTCGGCCTACAGTAGGCAACTTCTGTGCACCGAGCCAGGCATATCAAACGGTGGAAATCGAACCACTCAGTCTGATCCATTCGCGCCGCACCGCTCACGCCAGGCCAATTCTCCTTCATTGTCTTGACCGAACCACTTAGGCAGACCTGGCCTGGCCGACCCAAACCATCTAGGACGATCCATCACGCCTTTCCCTCCTTGGCCGAGCGAGAACTGTTAACCCATCTAGGCCGAACCATAGTCAGCCGAGCGACCAAGGCCGAACCATGATCAGCTGACCCACCAAGATCAATCTCATCCACACCGAGCGATTGTTTCCACACACTTCTTGGTCGAACCATATTTTCTTGTCTATCCTAGCTGAGAAATGAAATTCTCACTTAGGCCAAGTGCTGAGCTTTTCTTCCAGACCGAGCAGTGAGTGGCTGAACGACCTTTGATTGGACGATATTGGTTGAGCCACTCTTGGTCGGTCCGCCCCATTTACGTTCTAATGCCGATTCACCTTGTAGTCTTACGTATTATAATCATGCCAAACAACATCTAACATACCGAACCATGCGTACGCCGAACAAAACTTGAACTACACCAGCCTCTTATACTTCCTAACCTTTCTTAGCTCAAATCCCATTCAGGTTCAATCATAAACTCTACGACTATCACTATGTAGCCGGGCCACAATGTCGGGTAACATTTGCCCTCTAAAGCGCATCATGTGAATCAACATGACATGCTTCGAATTATCACTCAGACCTTGCTTTCAGAAGTTGGCTCATCAAAAAAGTTAGTCATCCGTCATTTAGATTCTGTTCTTGACTTTTTAAAATCCGAATGTACATGATCTTACGAAGGCTGAATCTTGGTGAACTTTCCTAGCATCACGTACGTACGCTTATATATTTTTACTTAGTTATATTTTCTTTCTCTCCTCTCTTTCTTCCCTTTTTTCTTTTTTTTACAAGAGAGGGATCGACATATGAAGGTCGACTCACTTGTTCGGCTCATCTGGGATGGTTCGGCATGCTTCCTTGCTGATCCTATGAAACATTATGACTGGGCCTTTAAGAGTATGCCGATTCACATCCCCTTCTATATATAAAAACTCAAGCTTTCACTTTCTTCTTCGCACCTTCACTTTATTATCTCTACCCATCAACTCTACTCTCAACCAAAATGTCCTCTCCCATCGAACTGCCTCTTCCTTCCTATTAACTATCTTCCCATACGCCTGTGCCAATATTGTTGACTTTGAGCATCAGAAATCATGTGCCTTAATCCCAAACTATTTCATAGGTAAGGATCCACTTTTCCTTTGAGCTCTTAGGCCATGCCTCCTCGAACTCGCCCTGGATCTGAGTCTTACTCGTATTCGACCCTTCTTGGTGGGGATAAGAGGAGAAAAATGGTGGGAGTGAGTGTATGGATTAGGATAATGGAGTGAGTGTCACGGTTTGGTATCGAATCGAGAGGAGCTGGCATAGGTGCTACTAGGAAGGGAGTTCGGTGACGTACTTAAGTGCAGAGTTTATTGTTTGGTGAGAGAGAAAGAGTCATGGATCGAGGAGTAAAGAAGCCAGCTGGTAGCCTTCGTAGGCTGATCCGTAGGGGAAAGTCAGATCGGTATGTTCCAAAAGTAGCCGACTGATAGAGGAGTCTATAAGGTTGGGTCGATGGGAGTTTGTTAATAGAGTTGTTCTTTATTCTGTGAAGCAGTGGGTTGGCATAGTTACGGTGAGGCCGCTCGACGAATAGAGAATGAGTGTGGGTCGGTCAGGACCTAAAGAGTGGGTTGGTGAGCAGAGAGAGGAAGGGAGTGAGTGAAGCAGGGTAGGTTTTAAAGATGTGGTTCGGTATTTCGAGTGAGGGAGTCATTCGGTGCTTAGCGAGTGAATGCAGATCGGTAGGAACTTAGGCATGTGGTTCGGCATAGTCCCATTGGGCTGTCTGGTGATTAGAATGTGAGAGTGAATGAAGCAGTGTTTTTGGTCTAGGGAGACGGTCGGCTATGGCCTTGGGATCGGCATTGATAATTAAAATCACCTCAACTTGAACACAGCATAAGTCAAGTCTACATATTCCCATGCCTAATCGTAGCACAATGAATAATGACAAGAATTTAAGCACATGAGCATATGGAACTGGTTCGGACTAATAACCTCATAGTTTTAACAATTATAAACGCGAATTCAACTCAACAAAAGCAAAAAATAGCCTTCAACATATATGTCAATGTCCGATTCCGAGGTCCCTACTACTGGACATAAGACAAGCTCTCGGAGACGGTCAGCGACGACGGTCCCCGAAGATGATAATTTAATGCTCAATCACACTTCATTGGTCTTAGAATCATTAATTCTTTTATACTCATGCTTGAATGATTGCACTAGTCCACACACTACTCCGGGAAGGGGGGTATATTTTATCGTTATATCTGATATCGATTGTCTTTCAAGTATAGTTTAAATAGGATTCTGCTCATATCCCTCATTCTTTAAAGATGTCCAGAAAATCAAGCTCTGCTACAGTTCTCGATAAGCCTGAGCCAGGTTCTGAGCAGGAGGTAGTAGGAACTTCGAATCCACTGACAACCTCCACACAAGGTATTCTGGATCCATCTACTGTAGTAGTTGGCCTAGCCCCTGATGTCATAGATGGAGCAGTTCTCTTGGATAATCTGACTGATTCACAAGCTTCAAAATCGATGAAGCCACTCTTCCTCGGTTACGTTTGATTTATGGAATTCCCTTTGACGACATTTTAGTTCCGTCGGGACGAGATCGGCCTCACCTGCCCCCAGCCGGGTTACAGCTTGCAACAAATTCATGTGCTGGGTTGGAAGTGTGCCACCTTTCAACTCATTTCTCCATGAGGTGTTGCGATATATCGGGATTGCTCCGGCGCAGCTTCACCCCAACAGTCATGCATTTATTCATGGCACTTGCATTCTCTTCATAAGCATCTTATTTAGGCTCCCTACTCCCAAGGATTTCCGCTACATTTATCCCTGCAAAAGTCTGACAGTCCATCCTTCATATTTCTTGAGCCACACTCCAAGTGTTAGATCCTGATGGAAGCCTGGAGTAAATTCTCCAAGTATAATCAAGAATGGTTTTACGTACACTACCCCTTGGCTTGGCGAGAAGATGGCTGGAAGGGGGCAAGTTTCATTTCCGGACTCAATATTTGTCTAAGGCACGAACTGCATTCTTTCTAAACTTCTTTCAACTTTTAGAGGTATCAGCCAATATCCCGAAGGCATTAGGTATTTTGAGGCCATTGAGGCAATTCGAGCTATTCCCGTGGAAGATCGGGAGATCAAATCCGTTATTTCCAATGAATCGCTCTTAAAGTTTGGACTATTGGCAGAAGGTCGTCGAACCAGTCTCCCAACTGGTGCCACTACAACAGGATCCATGGCGGAGAAAGGCAAAACTCAGGCCGGGCCTTCGGTGCCCCTTACTGGTGGGGCCCCTAACACATGTGAGGAAGGTGAAATTAAATAGGCCAGGGTTCCAGGAGCGTCTGATGAGAATGTAAGTCCCGATTCAACATCGATGACTAATGTACCCAGCCTTAATGAACTGCCTCCTCCTTCAAAGGGGAAAAAGAAATTAGCTTACAAACTGAGAATGAAAACAGTGGGTGGAACCTCAAAAGTTACAATTATCCCGGTTGAGAATGAGTCATCTTCCCAACATCTAGAGGATTCACTAAAAGGTCTATTAGATCTGACCATCCCTGACGACTTGCTTAATTACAGTTTCCGATCCAATGCCCTTAGGACTTAACTCTCCCGTGAGAGGCGATGAAGGCGATCAAGTTCATCATCAGGGAGAAAAAACTCTAATAAGTAAAGCAAAAGAAAGTGGTCCGTCGGGAGGAAACACTAGGTCACACACTCACACTCACACTTCACCCTACACCTAAGTCTTAGCCATCATGCGATTCTCACTAACTCATCTTCGCTTGGTTTCTTTGTAGGTGATATGGGGCACGCACACGGCTTTGACAGCCTTTGCGGGTCCTCTATTTTCCACCACTCTGATCGAGATTCGGGATCAGGCGGACGTCGACACAGAGATGACAGTGGAGATAGAGACTACCGTCCCAAAGACTCGTCGTCTTCTCGAAGAAAAACTTATAGCCACTCTTCATATCCCAACGATCCTTCCCCTCATTCAGGGCATAATAGGGAGAAATCTGCTAAGAGGGGATCTCAATCTGAAGCTCCCCGTGATCAACATTCTGGTTCGTTTAGCACTAAGCAATCTCGTGAGCTCCATAAGCAGTTGGTGACTCCGTCTAAGCAAACTCCTCCAATCTCTATATATAATCCGTCGATAGCCGAAAGATTAGCCGAGCTTAAAGCTACATTTTCGAAGATATGCTTCGACGGGCTGAAATTTCTTCCTGCGATTCACCCAATTCTAGTGCATGTCAAACAAAGCGCCATCGCCTGTAATAACGATGTCTTTATCCAACACGATGCGTTTGTTCATTTGGTAGAAAAAGTTTCAGAAGTTTCTATGGAACGCCAGCACGAGATTGATCGCCTGAAACTTGAAACCATCCATGATAAAGATATTATTAAAGCCCAGGATGAAGAACTTTCCTTGTACAAATCTCAACTTGAAGCTGCCCAGCAAAGCGCTACAGATACAGCCGAGGCAGTCAGTCGTATGGAAGCGACTCCCAAAAAGGAAATTGATGAGGCAATTCAACGCAGTGGTTCCCTAACCTTAGAAAAAGACTCCAACCAAAAAGAAAAGTATATCCTCGCTTGACGAGTCGAAGAATTGGAGGAGCTGCTGCTTAAAGAGAAAGAAGAAAAAATCGCTGCACAGGAAGAGTCACAGTGATATTGTGATGAAGTCTTTGCAACACGACTCTTAAAGACGAAGCTCGACGAGGAACTTTCCAAAGCCGAAGCGTTAAATAATGTAGCCCATGAGGAGGGAAAAAGAACGGTGCTGACAAAAATCGATTCTCCCCTCGAGGCAGCGATCGACAGGGAAGAAATTAAATGCTTATTCGATCCGCTTATTGTTGAATATAATGCTCGAGTTCTCATGCATTGAGATCTATCTTTTATAGGTGGGGTTACCTCGAATCATTAGCCGAAGCACGGGATATTATAGTAAAAATTAAACGAGTGAAGCTGGGCACTGAAGAGGTTGATGAGGATTCTCTTGTAAAGGAAGTGGTTCGAGGAAACGAGCCTTCCAACTTATCTACAGCCAAAGTCCTTTATGGAAGGGATTCCTCCTCATCGAAAGGAAAGGACGAAGTTGTTGGCCCATCCGAAACCGAGTCTCCAGTTCCTCCTTCCGCTCATCCGACTGGTTGCACATCTCTTGATCCTTTCGAGCAGCATGATGGCTATGACCCAGAGAAACCCGGGCTCGATGTTCACGTTCTTTCCCCTATTCCAGAAGGTGAGACTCCTAAAACAACTGAGAGTCGACCAGAAGCTGGTATGTAATTTTTCTTTCTAGAGTTGAAAGGACCATCGCTTTTGATGAATAATAAATGTATTCTAACATTTGTCTTTCATAACTTCGTGTAGGTCATTCTGATCCCGAACCAACTCCAAGGGGAGATGTCTCCATGGAGAAGGAAGATAAATTAGGAGAGGCATCTCACACTGGGAATACTCCCGGACCCGATGCTCAAATGATCGGGGTGCTCGATGACAAACTCAAGAATCCCTTACCTGTAGAAGAACATGATGAGGTTGAAATCATGGGCGCCCCCGAACACACTTCGAAACTAAGCATGGAGGAGAAAATCATCGAAGAGAGGAAGAAGAAAGTTGAAATTAAGTCCGAGCCTCAGGTGGTGGAACTAGATAATCCTCTGAACAGGCCCCTGAAGGTCATTCTTCTCGGTGGGACCACGCCACTGGAAGTTACTCCTCCTCCCTCGGGCACCACATCACTAGGAAACAAGGCATCCAAGAGAAAATACTCAGGTGAGGAGCCTTCGGAGAAGCCGAAGAAGGAGAAAAAATCAAAAAGGTAGTTATTCGGCCGTGCCTAGCTTAGCCCGAATGAACTCGGATCATGTAGTTGTTTCTATTTATTTTATAGTCGTAGTGAATAGTCTTTTGCTTCAAACTCTAGAAAAGTTGTAATGGAACTTTATTTTAGTTTAGTGAATAAAATTTTGTTTCTTTATCTTCCACGATTCTCACTATTTACCCTATTGTCTAACTTGTAGTCCAAATTTGAAATCTTGTGGGTCTTATAAGCTCCGGTTCGCTTCCACATGAGTTGAAATTTTTTTAACGACTCTGACTTGACCTTCGAAAATCGACGCCAAATACATCACCCGTATTCGAATGCCGCGGGTTCAAACATCGAATCTGGTTCTCCAAAGCTTATAACACATTAGATAAATACAACACAGCGGAAACAGAAGAATAATAACATTGATATACAATATTTAATACAACAATCTGATACAAATGATATCAATATTATCAGAGACAATATACAACGGCGGAAGAAATAACTCCATCATGATCTCCAAGAGAGAGAGTGAACCCACAAGCTGCAACTCCAAACCAAAACTCCAAAGCCAAAGCTCTAAACTTCAAGCTCGAAACATCATCACGTTGTGTTAAGCAAGGTCGGTCCAATATGATTGCCAAATTCCAAGGACTTCAAAGATTGCCAAAAAGCTACACCTACTATCTGACTACCCGACTTTAGGCTGCTCGTGTGGAAAATTATGGGCACCCAGAGTTTAGAAAGAGAACAATAAACTCCATGTCAGTCAAAGGACTGGTATGAGAAAACAAAAACAGTTTTGAACAAAAAAAAACAAAAGAATTTGAAAAGAAATCCACAATGCTTTTGGGAAAATAAAACTACCATAAGGCCTCCCGCACACACACAATGCAATCGCACACTTGGGGGAGATTTCTCCTTATGATAGTCAAACATGCTTGATACACATAATTTCTTTTGATATTATTATTAGTGCATAGTGGGAAACATTTCGAAAGTATAATTTTAATCTTAGCCAACATAGGTACCATTATATTATGCCTGCTATAGCTACCACCTGAGGTGGTAGGTTATACAACTGCAATCGTAAAGGGCTCTTATTATTTCTTTGGATTTCCAACAATGGTTAGGCTAAGGAACTTCCTGGGCCACATGGGTACGCCTCTGGAGGGACGCCCCAAGAACTTAACCAGCTCTCTGCCAACACAAGGCTGGGTTACCTCTGTAACTAGGTAACTACTACACAAGTACGCCTTCCCCCGGTCATAACCGACCTTTATCCGAGGCCTCGACACCAACAACCACAAAGCAATAAGTTTACAGCAACCACATAAGTTAAGTATCTGGGATCCATACCAAGATACCACTTCTATCCAGAAGGAAATGGACATACCCTCAAGGGGCGCTACCCCCAAATAACCTTGCCGCATCTTTCCTATTTCGACCATTCCGGTTTGTGAGGCTCGACGAGGACTCATCCACAAAGCTACGCTTTTCACAAAATCCATGCTTCGATCAACACATGACCAGCAACACTTCGTATGAAACATTACCAAATTGGGAATGTATCACTAGTAACCATCAACTACATAACCTCTGAGCTCGTACGTCTCAGAGAAGGGTGTTAAGCTAAGAGAATAAATTCTCTGCCACCAAACATAAATTTATTTAATAGAAACCGGCTTTACATCTCAAAGTGTAACGTCAGACACACATCCATACAAGTATGTTCCAGGTTCGAACAGCACCCAAGGCACTTCAAAAGAAGCCCTTGCAATCCGAGTATTCACAATCTCGATCGGACTCCCCATCACATATGGAGATCTCTATATCGGCGCGACTCGGTGCAGAGACATTTAACGAGTAATCCTTTCGTTTTCGAAAATATCCGGTCTTCACCACCGGTCTTCAAATGCTATACATTTCATCGTATCATTATTTGGAATGGGTTATATGACATAAAGTCCTCTCCTGGCTAAACCGAATAACGAGCGCTTAATTTTAAATGCATATGGATATATGGGATCTTAGTTAAGTCACGGCATATTTCACAAAAACCTTTCCCTTGAATGGTTTAAACAAATTTCCACTTTAAATCTTTGAATACAAGATTTATTTCCAAAAAACCTTGCAATGGTTTAAACAATTTCTTCACTTTAATCTTTTAAAGAAAAGATTCATCTTTAAAACCCTTTTTAAATTTGAAACAAGGTTTACCAGTCTTTAACAAAGATTTGTTCATAATATTTACACTAAAGACCCATCTTTAGAATTCACTTTAATTCAAAGCAAGATTTACTAAATCTTCAAGAAAGATTTATTTTTAGCTTTCAAAACAAATTCCTTTTCAAAATTTGATTTACTAATCAAATCTTTTAATCAAAGACTCAATTTATAGCTTCCAAAACCATTTCCAAAGATTCATTTATAACTTGGAAAACCTTTTCAACAAAACTGGAAAACCTGTCTTTATACAAAACTGTTATTATTTAAAAACCAAGATTTTTCATTTCAGAACAATCTGATTAAATTTTATCCAAGTTTTACCTCTTTTAAAAGATAAGATCGAGTTTCCTCAAACCATTGTTTCAAAGTATTGTTTATTTCTCAACAATTCATCTTTTAAAATTTCATTATTTCCACAAATCAATTTTAACTATAAGAATGTTTGGAAGATATTTCAAGTCTTTAAACTTATATATAATTCAACTTTAATACTTTGAAATCATTTCAAATTCAGACTTTAATAAACCATATTATATTCAAAGTAATTTCAAAACTTCCTTAACAAAAATTTTCCATTTTAATCTCATTATACTTCCAAAACATTTTGGACTCAAGATTAAATTTTCAAAATCTTTTCATTATTCTGAAAAATCTGTGACTTAACCAACTCCCTCTGAATTCCATATTTGTGTATGTGCGAGTGTGGACCAGGGGTTTTACACAATAGTGCAACATCATTAATCATCACAGATTCAAGCACGGTAGTATTGACAAGCGGTATAATCCTATAACGCTTATCTTCATTCACAGATTCACAATTAAATATGTATTACAGATAAACAAATAAATCACACACAGCTCAATCAACAGCAATTCACATCACAGAATATTTCAGGTCATAGATAATAATCAATTCAAGCATTCAATACAATTCAATCATACACAAGCAAGATTAATTAATCATCTGACTGTAATTAATTACATAACCCTGTTTAATTATGTAATTACAGTCATTTTTATTAATTATAATTAATTAATTACATAATTACTTTCATTAATTATCCGTGATTAATGATTAATTATCCTTAATTATTAATTAATTAATCCTTAATTATTCATTAATTAACTTTTAATCAATATTCAATTAACCTTAATTATGTAATTAATTAACCTTAATCATGAAATTATTTAACCTTAATCATGAAATTAATCAAAAATTGATTAATCTTAATTATTAATTAATTATTCTTAATTAATCTTTAATTACTTAGATTAAGTAATTATTCTTTAAGTAATTACCCTTATTATCTAATCACATTAATTAAGTCTTAATTACTAATTAGTTAATCCTTAATCTTTAATTAAGTAAATACTTTTTTAAAGTAAACGTCCTTTAATCACCTTGATTAAAACAAATTAGCCTTTAATTAATCACATTGACTAAAACAAATTTGTCTTTAATTAATCACATTGATTAAAACAAATTAGCCTTTAATTAATTACCTCAATTAAGTAATTAATCATTAAATTATATTGGAAAAACATTAGGAAATAATTATATTACTTTAAAAAAAATCAATTTCTAAAATATTTAACTAAAAATAACTTTGAAAATTTGTTAAAAACTTGTTTAAAATTCAATTTGGCTTTTAAAAACATAGTTAATATGTCTTGAACTTGATTAAATTTACCCTTCCATTTTAAACGTTGTTCATCCCCAATACTTGATTTAAACCTTTGCATTGTTTTAAAACTTTGTTAAATATTTATTTTAAATTTTAAAACCCTGTTGCATTTCAATTAACCCAAGCCACCCTTCAGAAATCCCGAGACCAACCTTGAGTCGATCTTCAATTTTCTAGTGCTTGAACCCGAGTGACTTCATCTTCCCAAATTCCTTAACTAAAACCAGATACGGCCAACCACGCGTGCATGTGCACTGTTGTCTGATCAACTTCTGATCTCCGCCGACACCTCCAGTAAATCGTCGATAATCTCCTCACCCTTAACAACCACCCAGTATCGATGAATTCATCAAGAAATCAAAATGAGCTATCGAGCTCAACCTGGAAACCCAAACTAGTTTCCTAGATCAACCTCATGTTGATGACCTAGTCCACTGTCAACCATGCTACTTCGACCAAATTTGCCCCGAGACCCACGAACCTTTTCCCCTGGGTGCGTTCGAACTCGATGCACCACAGTCGACGAAATCGCCGCGTCTTCTTCGTCGAACAAAACTGTGGTGAAAACCCTAGATCTTCATCGTATCACCGCCTCACTCATTTAAAAATCCAACAAATATTTTTTCGATGATTCTTAGACCTCCGACCATCTCCATTTTCAGTCATGACGAACCCCTCGTCGAAAATCATCGAAAATTGATAAAAATATCAATTCTGATCAGCTTACGAATACAAATGATTTACTATCTTAAAAATCAGGAAATCATCATCTAAAATCACCATTTTGAAATACAAATTTGATTATGAAATCAGATCATAGGATTGAAATGCTCGATTTTCCTGATTTATGATGATTTTACTGTAATTGTTTTTTTCATAAATTTTAATTAATATTTTTACCTGATTTTATTTTTAGAAATGACTTTACCTTATTGTAAACATTTTCCTTTTGAAAATCATCACTTGAAAGGGATTGAAACAAGAGATTTTGATTTTTCTTGAATCTGTTTTAAAACCTGTAACTTAAGACAGAGTAAAACTACAGACATACGTACAAACATCTTCATATAGACATCTATATATATGCAAGCAGATCTCACATTATATTTCTAAAACTGATCATATGCAGTATATATTTTAACTGAACTAAGATTTTAAGCCAGAAGTTTGCTCACCTGGGATAAAGTAGAGAACTGAAACTGGAAATCAATTTTGTATTTGAACTTTGAATTTGCTATTTGATTTGCCTCAGTTTTGAATGCTTTAAATTTTGTTTTGTTCTAGTCTGAAGGTTGGAAACGGGCTGTTGTTTTGCTCAGGTTTTGATGTTACTGCTTGATTTAGGTTGAGGATTTTTACTTTTGTTTCAGTTTGAAGTTTGATAATTTTCTTCTTTTGCTTTTTTCCAGGTTTTGAAATTTTTTTCTGTTTTGATTTCAATTTTTGAAATGGGAGATGAAAGAATATCTCTTTGAACTGAAATAAGAATAGCTTGATTTATTTTCTTTCTTATGCATATTAATATGATTTTCAAATTAAGAGAAACTTTTATTTTGCCACTTGTCTACTTTAATTACACTTGTTCAAACTCATGTTTATTTTCTTCACATTTGTTAAAATGAGTAATTTTATGTCTAAATCCTCCACTTAAATAAAATTAAAAATTATGTTTAAACCCTTATGTCAATAGATTTACACTTTTGTATATTTAAGAATCAAGTTTTTATAAATATGTTTTTATACTTATTATATTTTAAATGTTATATACTTTTAAATACAAACCTTTTCATTAATCTTATTTTAATTAAAAATATTTAATCTATATATATATTTACCTTTATAACTATTTTCATAACCTTAAGAAAATGATTTGAAATCAAATTATACATAACTAATAAATAATCATGTATTCATACATATAGTTGTTTCTTGAAACGTAGAATTTTAAAACCAATTTTTATTTCCAATATATTTATTTTTTCAAGATATTTATTATTGAATTCCAAATCCAAAATTCTATTTAAAAATCTACTTCCATATATATAAATAAACACATTTTTTTATTTATTCTGGAAATTTTCTAAATTAATTCATCATTAAATCCATAATTTAATTCCAAAAATTAAATTAATTACCCATTTAAATTTGACTTAAAAACGGGAATGTTACAAATTTCCCCCTAAGAATATTTCGTCCCCGAAATTTGTTAGACAGGCAGATAAACAAAGAATAGATAAATACACAAAGAAATGGTTTACCAGATTAAACTAAAAATTTGTTCTGCATTTGGCTTACTAAATCAGAATATCATCAATAATTATGAGAACGAACTCATACAATCTAAACAAGATACTTGGGTCACTTGATCTACGAAATATGCAAGGGCACTGGTTAGTCCGAAGAGATAACTAACCATTCGTAGAATATATCGAGAACCCAAAGAATAGACAATGAATACAATTTAATTCAGCTTCATATTTTTATTAACCAATTTATCCCAAATAAATTTCAAATTTATTAAATTTAAAAACGAAAAGATTGATGAGAAACGGAAGATTCGCAGGGCCACCATCACACCGAAGCTTCTCTCTATAACTGCCAGGAAATCATCAAAGAAAGGAAATTGGATGATGATCAAAAGAAATTGATAGAAAAAGTTGTTTCCTTGTTGCTGCAGGTATTAACCATTTGTGGTGGTATTTCCCTGTCCCCTATCTCGTCCTCTTCTTGCACTCATACTCACTATTAATGGATAGTAAGAGAATTTACTGAGGCATATGGACGTATATCTTAGGGATAAACTCATTCTAGGTTATTGATAACCCTATCTCTAATGAGTCACCTAATGTGTTATACTCCTGAGCTAAACTTCAACCTTCAGCTCCGATACCACCGCAATGACCCTGACTCGACCTTCGAAAATCGACGCCAATACATCACCCGTATTCGAATGCCGCAGGTTCAAACGTCGAATCTGGTTCGCCGGAGCTTATAACACATTAGATAAATACAACACAGCAGAAACAGAAGAATAATATCATTGATATACAATATTTGCTACAACAATCTGATACAAATGATATCAATATTATCAGAGACAATATACAACAGCGGAAGAAATAACACCATCATGATCTCCAAGAGAGAGAGTGAACCCACAAGCTACAACTCCAAAGCCAAAGCTCTGAACTTCAAGCTCGAACCACCATCACGTTGTATTAAGCAAGGTCGGTCTAATATGATTTCCAAAATCCAAGGACTTCGAAGATTGCCAAAAAGCTACACCAACTATCTGACTACCTGACTCTAGGCTGCGCGTGTGGAAAATTATGAGCATGCAGAGTTTAGAAAGGGAACAATAAACCCCAGGTCAGTCATGAGACTAGTGTGAAATTATTGCCAAAAAGCTACACCTACTATCGCACACTTGGAGGAGATTTCCCCTTATGATAGTCAAACATGCTTAATACACAAAATTCCTTTTGATATTATTATTAGTGCATAGTGGAAAACATTTCGAAAGTACAATATTAATCTTAGCCAACATAGGTTCCATTATATTATGCCTGCGTAACATCCTGCCTTTTTGTACATTTTAAATCGACGATAAACCACACATGTTAGACTCAAACCATACAAAAGGGCGGATTGTTATTGGGGTGAATCAGAAAAAGCAGAGAAAAAAACAAAACAGAATCTTGCAGCGGAACGACAAAATATAATAATCAAATAAACAGTTCATGAAGCCATTTTACAAAACATTTGATTATATTTATACAACAAAGGATCAGAGTTACACATACCAAAGAATAATAAATAACAATGCAGCGGAACAATGTGATGCAGTGGAACGATATAGTAAATAATAGCAATACAATCTTCATCTTCATCCTGCAGCAAGAAGGTCTCTGAATCCTGAAATGCTCAGACTGACCCGAGAGAATTGAAAAGATAAAACACTCGAGTCAGAACTAAAAATCTTATGTGAGTTAAATCAACGGTAAATAAATATGAGTGCAAACGACATTGGAGATGTTTACGGGGTTTGACATCTTCTATCAAGTGTCTAACGTGAGTGTAGTAACTTAAGAGATGATTGGGATTCACATCTCCAAAGGATTCGTTAAACTATTTACTATGTAGTAATATACGCTATTATAATAGTGTCTATTAGCAAAATAAACTTACTTTTAAATAGCGTTAAGGAGTTACCCAGTCTCCCCCTTAACACGTAATAGTCCCAGTAGTCCATCCAGTATCATAGTTCCTCCTGATCGGGAAACCACCAGAGGATACTCCACAGGCTATGGGAGAAAACCAAACTCGTACAAGGCGCGCTAGGGTAGGTGACACAGCATAACTAGGGAACGTCAGGGTAGATATACCAATTATGCTTCCGGTCCGGTGGTAACGCGTAGCAGCTACTACCGCCCACCTTGAGCCACACCCCCAAAATCAAAGGGGCCCCAATCAATCACAAAGTAATAGAATGGTATCGAAGGAGTGTGTCCGATAAAAGGTGCTACCTTCTTAGCCCGTCGATCGCTCCTGTTTTAGCCACCTTATGCCAACTCATGGGAGTCGGGTCCACGTATATACCTCAAAGAACGCCGCCGCCATCCTACTTCATTCTGGAATCTCCACCGTGTACACGGTTGCTAAAGTGGTTTTCGGAGTTGGCAGAGAGTATGACAACTTCCGATCCCAGTCTCTTCAACAACCAAACGTTATTATAACACCGCGGTCATTTCAAAATAATTTATACTTTAAAACCAAATATCATTGCCCTTTCAAAACCAAATCAATACGATATCATTTTCATTTCAAATATATCCTTTGTAAAATCATAACCAGTTCAAAGTTATAACATTTCAAAATCAAAACTCTTGAATATAACACTTTCAAATTTTATTACCTTGAAATTCATAACTTTGAAACACAACTTCCACCACTTAAATGTTTAAATATTTAAAATACTTTATATAATAAAATAGCTTCTTTAGTTTCACAAATCAAATCCTACACAACTCGAATTTCTAAATTTTAAATTTAACTGAATCCCAAATCATAAATTTCAATACGATTCAGTTTTCAAATAAACTATTCCAAATTATATCGATTTCAAAACAGATTTGATCCATAGAATAAACCATTTCAAATTCAATATATTTCAAAATTTAAGTATTCAAAAAATTCAAAACTAAGTTTGGTCATTACAATTCAATAATTCAATTTTCTATTATTTAGTTTTGAAATATTTTACATAATAAATCCATTATCATTTAAATAAAAATCAAATTACAAATAACTAAATATTTCCTTTAATTTATTTATACTTGAAATATTCATTTAATTTACCTTAAACCAAAATCAAGTTATAAAATCATACCTTCTAAAATTTTGAATTTAATAAATTTCACATCAAGCTTATTTGAGTTTAATTCTTAAATAAATTCAATTTCAAATAAATATCAAATTTATCTTCTAACCTTAATTTATTTAAATCATTATAAACTCTATATCAAAATATAATTTAAATACTTAACCATATTATCTTCAATAAAAATCAAACTTATTATTAAGCTTATTCTATATAAAATAAATTATACATAGCTCAAAATCAAGGATAAAATAACATTTATACAATATCTAAAATCAGTGTTATCTAAAACCATATATTTCTTTGCAAAACCATTCAAATCATTTCAAAATAGTTTTGTATATAGCCATGATGTATGTATATAATTTTCTATCATATAGTCAAGTGATACGGATATTTATCATTTCAATACGTAATTTAAAATATAAATACGGTGATATATCATTTTAAACCTCAATCCCGAATGAAATAAAAATCCATAACAACTTGCAGTTTATTACAATATAAATTACAACATCCATTCATCCAATATCAATCATCAAACATTTATCACAATCATCATCCAATTCAATCAATAACATCAATACAAAACTGATAATAAATAAAAGGTATTTACTGGTAGTTTATATTCAATAATAAATTAAACAACTATTTTATCCAAATAAATTGAAATAAACTAAGATGACGATTCAAAATATGCCAAATAATCATAAATAAATTTCTAATCACATCATAAATCAATTTAATAAATATAAGAAATTTTAGAAGTTGTGAGTGAGTTAAAACACTCACCTTATGAATTTAAATCTAATATAAATCCAATTTAAATCCAAAATTTTAATGATCTCAGAATTGGTCCAAACTGGTGTCAAAATGTCCGGAATTCCAATACGAACCTAGTGCAGAAAACCGCGCGTGAATCGGACCTCGTATGCAAAAGTTATGTACATTAGAATATTCGAATTGAAATTAAAATTGATAAATAAAAAAATAAAAATAAAGCATACATGTCATCGTTGTTCTAGTCCCAGAACAGAGAAACGCGGTAGCCCCCTATTTCACGAACGCACGCCTCAACCAGAATGACGCCGCTGCCTAGCGCCATCGCGGCCGCCCGCCCAACTGCCGTCGACCCTCCTTGGCTTCGCCGCCACCCACGCCTCACTCCGGTCATCCCAGCAATGAACTCAAGCTCGAGATACATCAGTGCCACCTTTAACCCTTAAACCCTAATTGAATTTTCACATGAAATCCAACCATCAACTTCATCTACGAATGACTCAGATCCAACCCCTTCGGTCCACTCTAAAATATCCACAATTGATTCGATGATCGGACAAGCTTGATCATGACGCGATGAACGACCGTGAATAGTTCGACGATTTTTGGTGACATCGTAACTCAAATTGAAAAACAAATCATATATTTGACTTGCGCTCGTCGAGAGGTTCAAATCCATATATAATTCGATTTAGTTTGAGGAGATTAAATTTTTGATTTGATTTTGAATTGCAGTTGGATTTGTAATTGAGAATTTATCTGCCATTATGAAAAAGGAGCAATAGAAAGAATTGTACGTACAGACGAATGAGAATAAATAGTGGATAGGGTTTATAACGAGGTATATATAGGCAAATTTAGAAATAGGAACAAATGGCTCGAATCAGATTAAAAGTTGAACGAAGACGACCCGAAAATCCCGTTTCGACTCCGGAATGAAAATGGGTCAATCCATATATTAAAATAGATGTTTTTATATAATTTAAACTCAATGGAACAGGTTTCAAGTCGTAACTCCATCGTATAAAAAAATTATGCTAAAATCAATTTATTTCAAATTGATTCCAATTGATTTCAATTAAATTGATTTCTAGGCGTTTCGAGTCCGTACGATCAAACGACAAGCCTGATCGCTACAAAACTTGAAGTCCTATTATAATTCACCGTTATGGATGCGATGAAACTAGTTTTGTGGAAATCCGAGTCAGTGGCCAAAATGGCTATTTTCCAGTTAATTAAATAAATTAATATTAATTAATTAAATCACTTTCCAATTTAAATTTTTATAATTTACAAATTCTATCATTTTTGATTTCTTAACCATTCACAAATAATTTAAACAAATTTAGATGTCAATTTAAAGTTGATTAATTCATCACTTTTCGTATTTAATTTTAATTTCATTAAATTCAGAAATTATATATTAAATTTTCAATAATTCCATTTAATTGACCTTTCATCCTACCATTCAATCCATATTTATCAAATAGATGAAATTAACATTGGTTCATGATTAATTACCCTAATATTCTCAAATTCATCTTAATTTCCCATTATCCTAATATTTGAATATTTAATTTCATTTAACTGCAATAAGCCAATTACTACCATTTAAATTCAAATAAATTAATAAATCTCGGTTTCCATTCTTTTTATTTAACCAATTGCCATATTATGAATAAAATTAATATTATTCCCAATCATTAATTTAGTTTACATTAACATAATATTTAATTACATTTATTGAAATTTATTTCCAATTTAAATTAACAGGCTACCTAGATAGGTAACATACATGAGTTTGCCCTAGTTAACCTTTATTCACCTTAATAAGCTTTTATTACTTACAAGTCAATGTTACCGTTTATTTTCATAATACAAATTTTCTTCAATTTCCATTAACTATCTATTATTTCCTTGGTTAATCCAATATTTCATTTATTCACTTATGTTCAATTTATAGCCAAACGTAGCATTTAAAATTATTTTCATTAATTGGCATTTCATTCAATTCATTAATTTATTAACATTAATTAGCATTATTTACCCTGCATTCTAGTATATTACTTTATTAATATAATTCCCAATTTTTTTAATTACACATGTTAATAAATTAACCAATTTAAGTATCGAAATTTACAGGTCATTAAACTTTCCTCCGCTCAAAACTTTTCATCCCCAAAAAGGAAAAAGAAGGGAAAAGAAAGAATTGAGTAAACAATACATCTTATTCAAAAATATTAACTTTATAAACAAATAAATTTTCGAAATTAATTGATTTAAATAAAATATACCAATTTATAACCATTAAATCTTTTTATACCCAAATTAATAAAGTTTGGAAAACATTTTTCAAAATTTTTCTAAGTCCAAAATTTACGGAAAATTTTGGCAAACTCTCCTTTGTTCGTGGAGGCTTGGAAGAAAATAAAATATCAAATATAACAATATATATCACAATATCTTAAAATAATATATCCCAACAATGGGAAAACAACATAATAACGCTACAAAGCCGTAATCCGAGAACGTACCTATTTGTCGGGCAATTAACGCTTAATTATGAAACCAAAAGCAGTAGCAATTGCTTCTACAACTGTATTTCACTTATATAATCCCAAAAAGATTAACAATTATATAAAATGAAATATTTAAAGTTGTTTCAATCACTAACAACAAATAAATAATAAACAACAATCACTTGCAACCAATATACAATCATCCTATAAAATCAACAAAAATCAATTATCCATTTACATCAAACAAAACAAATAGTTGTTCGGGTTCAAAAACTTTAAATTGTACAGAATGAAAAATAAACTACTAAGTGCACCATTTACTCAACAGTCTTAAATGAAACTAGGCAGATTATTCATACATCCAAACAATTTTAAAGTATCCTTGCCCAAACAACCATAAACCAAACAAACAACAATACCAAATAATAGGTCAAGTTCATTCTTATTAATTTCATTTCATAACATTTGTTGTTTGATTTCCTTTTCATTCATATAATGATTTATCTTTTTAATTTACATTTATTTCTCGCAAATTTTTACTTATTTTCTCTTAAACTTACATAAATTTAATCTCTATTTATTCATATCATATAATTTTCTTTTTTTATTGCACTACGTTCATTCATTTCCCAATTTCATTTATTTTCATTCATTTGTCCATAGTATTCATGTTCAATTCAGTTACATAGCATATAAATTTCATTTACTTAAGTTTAAAATCATCTACTTACAACATTTACCTTCTATCATATTTTATTATTGTAACATTTCAATTGTAACTTAAATTTATAACAATTACAACATTAATTCCTATTAACAAAAGCAATCTATTGAACACTCCTATTACATAATTTTACTTGTACAATTTCCATTACGTTTTCTTATTAAACATTAAAACTTTTAATATTTTAGTAAGATATATATATATATATATATATATATTAAAGAATGCAAATTGAAAAATTATACAAGTTCATCTCATTTCCTTTAAATTAATTTAATGTTCAATAATTATCTCTTTTGTTTTATAAGTTACAAATTTCAATTTGATTGTAATTTCATTTATAACCTAGCATTTAATCTCTTATTTCATTTAGAGGTTCCAATTATTAATTAGTTATATTCCTTTTTACTACAATAACTGAAACTATTAATTAATGGAAGCTTAAGAACTAAATACCGGGTTAAATTTCAAATCATTTTAAAAATAATAGATAAATGTATATACTTACAATTTATATATCCAATTATATTTAAAACAATTTAAAATTTATATTTGTTTATCAAAATAAATCTGCAGTAAAACTACTACAGTGGCCTTCCCACATAGAGGCTCGAAAATTAATGTCGATGATGCGTGCACTCATCCTCGAAATTATTTCCCAGCGACATAGAGGGGAGTACAAAACTTATTTCTTTCCAAAATTTCTTTTTTAAAAAATAATCCTTTCAATATATGAAATATTTATACTAGAAAATACTTCCAAATAATATTATTATTATATTTCAAAATCATTCAAAAGAAATTTTCAAAAACCCCAGAACTTAAGTTCTAAATTTCCAATTTTCATTTATTTTTTATTTCCAGATCTTACTAACAACAAATATTTATAAATTTCACTACCAAACAACCAATATTTGATAACCAAATATAGAATTTATTACTTTATATGCAGAAAATATAATAGGCAAAATTATTTCATTTACCTATATTTCAAAACAAATATTGTGTCGGTCTGTCCTATTAAGTGTTTAGAAATATCGATTGATGTCGTAGCGTCCTATGCACCAACCTGAATTTATAAATACAAAACGGAATAAACTAACACAATATAAAAACCCCTTTCTAAAACACTAACAAATATGCTCTCTCATATATATACTCTCAGCGACTCATTATAGGGTATTACTACCCTATAATAAAGAGTCAGACCCCACAAAGCTAAGGTTTATCGCTAAACCAAAGCACCGATACCAACTGTAACATCCCGCCTTTTTGTACGTTTTAAATTGATGATAAAACACACACGTCAGACTCAAACCATACAAAAGGGTAGATTGTTATTGGGGTAAATAAGAAAAAGCAGAGAAAGAAAAAAAATAAAACAGAATCTTGCAGCGGAACAACAAAATATAATAATTAAATAAACAATTCATGAAGCTGTTTTACAAAATATTTGATTATACTTATACAACACAGAATCGGAGTTACACATACCAAAGAATAATAAATAACAATGTAGCGGAACAATGTGATGCAGTGGAACGATATAGTAAATAATAGTAATACAATCTTCGTCTTCATCCTCCAGCACTAAGGTATTCGAATCCTGAAATGCTCAGACTGACCCGAGCGAATTGAAAAGACAAAACACTCGAGTCAGAACTAAAAATATTATGTGAGTTAAATCAATGGTAAATAAATACGAGTGTAAATGGCGTCAGAGATGTTTACAGGGTTTGACATCTCTATCCAGTGTCTAATGTGAGTGCAGTAACTTAAGAGATGGTCGGGATTCACATCTCCTAAGGATCCGTTAAACTATTTACTATGTAGTAATACACGCTATTATAATAGTGCCTATTAGTAAAATAAACTTACTTTTAAATAGTGTTAAGGAGTTACCCATTCTCCCTCTTAACATGTAATAGTCTCAGTAGTCCATCCAGTATCATAGTTCCTCCTGGTCGGGAAGCCACCAGAGGATACTCCATGGGCTACGGAAGAAAACCAAACTCGTACAAGGCGTGCTAGGTTGGTGATACGGCATAACTAGGCAATGCCAGGGTATATATACCAATTACGATTCCGCACCGGTGGTAACACGTAGCAGCTACTACCGCCCACCTCGAGCCACACCTTCAAAATCAAAAGGACCCAAATCAATCACAAAGTAATAGAATGGTATCAAAGGAGTGTGTTCGATAAAAGGTGCTACCTTATTAGCCCGTCGATCACTCCTGTTTTAGCCACCTTATGCCAACTCATGGGAGTCGGGTCCACGTATATACCTCAAAGGAACGCCGCCACAATCCTACTTCATTCTGGAATTTCCACCGCGTATACAGTTGTTAAAGTGGTTTTCGGAGTTGGCAACAACTTTCGATCTCGGTCTCTTCAACAACCAAACGTTATTACAACACCGCGGTCATTTCAAAATAATTTATACTTTAAAACCAAATATCATTGCCCTTTCAAAACCAAATCAATACTATATCATTTTCATTTCAAATATATCCTTTCTAAAGTCATAACTGTTTCAAAGTTATAACATTTCGAAATCAAAACCCTTGAATATAACTCTTTCAAATTTTATTACCTTGAAACTCATAACTTTGAAACATAACTTCCACCACTTAAATGGTTTAAATATTTAAAATACTTTATATAATAAAATAGCTTCTTCAATTTCACAAATCAAAAACACAACTCGAATTTCTAAATTTTAAATTTAACCGAATCCTAAATCATAAATTTCAATACGATTCAGTTTCCAAATAAACTATTCCAAATTATATCGATTTCAAAATAGATTTGATCCACAAAATAAACCATTTCAAATTCAATATATTTCAAACTTTAAGTATTCAATAATTTCAAAACTAAGTTTGGTAATTACAATTCAATAATTCAATTTTCTATTATTTAGTTTTGAGATATTTTACATAATAAATCCATTATCATTTAAACAAAACTCAAATTACAAATAACTAAATATTTCCTTCAATTTATTTATACTTGAAATATTCATTTAATTCACCTTAAACCAAAATCAAGTTATAAAATCATACCATCTAAAATTTCAAATTTAATAAATTTCAGATCAAGCTTATTTGAGTTTAATTCTCAAATAATATTCAATTTCAAATAAATCTCAAATTTATCTTCCAACCTTAATTTATTTAAATCATTATAAACTCTATATTAAAATATAATTTAAATACTTAACCATATCATCTTCAATAAAAATCAAACTTATTATTAAGCTTATTCTATATAAAACAAATTATACATAGCTCAAAATCAAGGATAAAATAACATTTATACAATATCTAAAATCAATATTTATCTAAAACCATATATTTCTTTGCAAAACCATAGAAATCATTTCAAAATATTTTTATATATAGACCATGGTGTCTGTATATAATTTTCTATCCTATGGTCAAGTGATACAGATATTTATCATTTCAATCCGTAATTTAAAATATAAATACGGTTATATATCATTTCAAACCGCAATCCCGAATGAAATAAAAATCCATAACAACTTGCAGTTTATAACAATATAAAATACAACATCCATTCATGTAATATCAATCATCAAACATTTATCACAATCATCATCCAATTCAATCAATAACATCAGAACAGAAAATAAATAACAGGTATTTATTAGCAGTTTATACTCAATAATAATTTAAATAACTATTTTGTCCAAATAAATTAAAATAAACTGAGATGTTGATTAAAAATATGCCAAACAATCATAAATTTCTAATCACGTCGTAAATCAATTTAACGAACATAAGAAATTTTAGAAGTTGTGAGTGGGTCAAAACACTCACCTTTTGAATTTGAATTAAATTTAAATCCAATTTAAATCCAAAATTTAAACGATCTCATAATTATTCTAAACAAGCGTCAAAATGTTCGAAATTCTAATATGAACCTAGCAGAGAAAACCGTGCGTGAATCGGACCTCGTATGCAAAAGTTATGTACATTAGAATATTCGAATTGAAATTAAAATTGATAAAATAAAAAAAATGCATACACGTCATCGTTGTTCTAGTTCCAGAACAGAGAAATGCGGTAGCCCCCTATTGCAAAAATGCATGCCTCAACCAGAACGACGCCGCCGCCTAGCGCCATCGTGGTCGCACGCCCAACTGCCATCGACCCTCCTTGTCTTCGCCGCCACCCATGCCTCACTCCGGTCATCCCAGCAACGAGCTCAAGCTTGACATACATCAGCCGCCGCCTTTAACCCTTAAACCTTAATTGAACTTTCACGTGAATCCATCCGTCAACTTCATCTACAAACGACACAGATCCAACCCCCTCAGTCCACTCTACAATGCCCACAAATTGATTCGACGATCGGACAAGTTTATCGCGACGCGATGAAAAACCGTGAATAGTTCGATGATTTTCGGTCACATCGTAACTCAAATTGAAAAACGAATCATATATTTGACTTGCGCTCATCGAGAGGTTCAAATCCATATATAATTCGATATAGTTTGAGGAAATTAAATTTTTGACTTGATTTTGAATTGCAATTGGATTTGGAATTTAGAATTTGTCTGCCACTGAGTAAGAGGAGCAATAGAAAGAATTGTACATACAGACAAATGAGAATAAGGAGTGGATAGGGTTTATACGAGGTATATATAGGCAGATTTGGAAATAGGAACAAATGGATCGAATCAGTTCAAAAGTTGAACGATACACAGCCCGAAAAGCCCGTTTCGACTCCGGAACGAAAATGGGTCAATCCATATATCAAAATTGATGTTTTTAAATAATTTAAACTCAATGGAACAGGTTTCAAGTCGTAATTCCATCATATGAAGAAGTTATGCTAAAATCAATTTATTTCAAATTGATTCCAATTGATTTCAATTAAATTGATTTCAAGGCGTTTCGAGTCCGTACGATCAATGGACAAGCCCGATCGCTATGAAACTTGAAATCCTATAATAATTCGCCATTACGGATCCTATGAAACTAGTTTCGTCGAAATCCATGTCAGTGGCCAAAATGGCTATTTTCCAGTTAATAAAATAAATTAATATTAATTAATTAAATCACTTTCCAATTTAAATTTTAATAATCTACAACTTCTACCATTTTTTATTTCTTAACCATTCACAAATAATTTAAACAAATTTAGATGTAAATTTAAAGTTGATTAATTCATCACTTTCCGTGTTTAAATTCAAAAATTATAAATTAAATTTTCAATAATTCCATTTAATTGACCTTTCATCCTACCATTCAATCCAGATTTATCAAATAGATGAAATTAACATTGCTTCGTGATTAATTACCCTAATATTCTCAAATTTCATCTTAATTTCCCATTATCCTAATATTTAAATATTTAATTTCATTTATCTGGCCAATTACTACCATTTAAATTCAAATAAATTAATAAATCTCGATTTCCATTCTTTTTATTTGACCAATTTCCATATAATGAATAAAATTAATACCAATCCCAATCATTAATTTAGTTTACATTAACATAATATTTAATTACATTTATTGAAATTTACTTCCAATTTAAATTAACAGGCTACCTACATAGGTAACACACAATAGTTTGCCCCAGTTAACCTTTAGTCACCTTAATAAGCTTTTATTACTTACAAGTCAATGTTACCATTTATTTTCATAATACTAATTTTATTCAGTTTCCATTAACTATCTATTATTTCCTTAGTTAATCCAATATTTCATTTATTCAGTTATGTTCAATTTATAGCCAAACATAGCATTTAAATTTATTTTCATTAATTGGCATTTCATTCAATTCATTAATTTATTAACTTTAATTAGCATTGTTTACCCTGCATTCTAGTATATTATTTCATTAATATAATTCCTAATTTTTTTTTAATTACACAGTCTTAATAAATTAACCAATTTAATTATCGAAATTTACGGGTCGTTACACTGCTATAGCTACCACCTAAGGTGGCAGGCTATACAACTGCAATCGTAAAGGGCTCGTATTGTTTCTTTGGATTTCCAATAATGGTTAGTCTAAGGAACTTCCTTGGCCATATAGGTACACCTCTGGAGAGACGCCCCGAGAACTTAACCAGCTCTTTGCCAACACAAGGCCGAGTTACCTCTGTAACTAGGTAACTGTTACACGAGTATGCCATTCCTCGGTCATAACCGACCTTAATCCGAGGCCTCAACACCAACAACCACAAAAAGATAAGTTTGCAGCAACCACATAAGTTAAGTATCTGGGCCCCATACCATGATACCACTTCCAGAAGGAAATGGACATAACCTCAGGGGGTGCTACCCCCAAAAAACATTGCCGCATCTTTCCTGTTTCTACCATTCCGGTTTGTGAGGCTCGACAAGGTCTCATCCACAAAGCTACACTTTTCATAAAAGCCATGCTTCGATCAACACATGATCAACAACACTTTGTATGCCACATTGCCAAATAGAGAATGTATCACTAGTAACCACCAACTACATAACCTCTGAGATCGTATGTCTCAGAGATGGGTGTTAAACTAAGAGAATAAATTCTCTGCCACCAAACAGAAATGTATTTGATAGAAACCAGCTTTACATCTCAAAGTGTAACGTCAGACACACATCCATACAAGTCTGTTCCGGGTTCGAACAGAACCGAAGGCACTTCAAAAGAAGCCCTTGCAATCGTGGTATTCACAATCCTGATCGAACTCCCCATCACATATGGAGATCTCTATACCGCCGCGACTCGGTGCAGAGGCATTCGATGGGTAATCCTTTCATTCTCAAAAATAACCAGTATTCAACACCAAACTTCAAGTGCTATCCATTTCATCATATCATTATTCGGAATGGGTTATATGACATAAAGTCCTCTCCTGACTAAACCGAATAACGAGCGCTTAATTTTAAAAGCATATGGATATACTGGATCTTAGTTAAGTCACAAGATATTTCACAAAAACCTTTCCCTTGAATGGTTTAAACAAATTTCCACTTTAAATCCTTGAATACAAGATTTATTTCCAAAAAACCTTGCAATGGTTTAAAAAATTTCTTCACTTTAATCTTAACAAAAAATTCACTTTTAAAACCCTTTTTAAATTTGAAACAAGGTTTACCAATCTTAAACAAAGATTTATTCATGATATTTACACATAAGACCCATCTTTAGAATTCACTTTAACTCAAAACAAGATTTACTAAATCTTTAAGAAAGATTTATTTATAGCTTTCAAAACAAATTCCTTTTCAAAATTTGATTTACGAATCAAATCTATAAATCAAAGACCCAATTTATAGCTTCCAAAACCATTTCCAAAGATTCATTTATAACTTGGAAAACCTTTTCAACAAAACTGGAAAACCTGTCTTTATATAAAACTGTTTTTATTTGAAAACCAAGATTTTTCATTTCGAAACAATCCGATTAAATTTTATCCAAGTTATAGCCCTTTTAAAAGATAAGATCGAGTTGCCTCAAACCATAGTTTCAAAGTATTGTTTATTTCTCAACAATTCATCTTTTAAAATTTCATTATTTCCAGAAATCAATTTTACTATAAGAATGTTTGGAAGATATTTCAAATCTTTAAACTTATATAGAATTCAACTTTAGTACTTTGAAATCATTTCAAATTCAGACTTTAATAAACCATATTAAATTCAAAGTAATTTCAAAACTTCCTTTACAAAAATTTTCCATTTTTATCTCATTATGATTCCAAAATATTTTGGATTCAAGATTAAATTTTCAAAATCTTTTCATTATTCTGAAAAATCTGTGACTTAACCAATTCCCTCTAAATTCCGTATTTGTGTGTGTATGAGTGTGGTCTAGGGGTTTTACACAATAATACAACATCATTAATCATCACAGATCCAAGCACAGCAGTATTGATAAGCAGTATAATCCTGTAACGTCCAGAAATTTTCGATCCCGAAAATTCCAGATAGTTATGAAAAAGAAGAAAGAGATAGAAGAAGAAGAAGAACAGAAACAACATCTCACATTCGTAGCGGATAAAATATAATGATAAATAATAACAGTTTACAAAAGAATACTATATCTGTCGATTATATTTAATATACATTAGAGTTTTACATTATATGCAGTCACTGAATATTTACAATTATCATGTCTCAGATTAACAAAAATATAAATACAGCGGATATACTCTACACGATATTGCCATCCAGCTCGCCTCATGAGCTCCAGAACCTCCTAACCTGAAAATCTGTAATACTCGGTCTGACCCGAGCATTGCACCAAAGTAACACCCGGGTCAGGCTGGAAACCAGCGTGAGTAAACCCAACTAACACGGAATACCAAAGCAATCAACTTATACAAAACCCAGGTAACTCAAACCAATTTATCCCATTTCACAATTTGCTATAGACAACACTTACTTCACATATCAATTTCTAAGTACCAAACTTAGATAAAATAATCCAATTCACTTAAATCGTTTTATTTCATCGTATTGATTTCACAAATCAATTCATAAAAATTCGAAGTGGTTTTTTTTTTCTAATACCCGACCCCGGCCTCTTCGAAACTCATGTTATCCTGTCCCAAATTATTCAAATGAAATACACAACATTTCATAACAGAGATATCAACCCATTCAAAACATCCAATACCATTCAATTATCCATAACAAAGCTTAATCACATACACATCAATTCAATTGATTCTAATTGAATTTCAAACCTCAATCACTTAGATTTTTTCATCAATTAATTCCAAATCAATTAATCAATTAACCATTCAATATCCATTCATCTTAATTAATCGCCCTGGATTAATTATCTTTCAATTTCATTCAAGAAATTATCCTTGATTAGTTTCACGATATTAATTATTCTTAACCAAAATCAATAAGAAATCTTAATTACATCATCAATTTTTTAACTATATTAATTACATTAATTCTTAATTACTTTTCTTACTTAATTTCTGATAAGTCACTTATTATGGATAAATTAGTGTTAATTAATCCAGTCTTTAATTACATCACTTATTATATAAATTATTGATTTCCAATTATATTTCAATTTATCTTCATTTGAATTAATTATATTAATTAAACCACAGTATTGACCATACTTGATTTATCTCCACCTGAAATTATCTACCTTTTTATTTACTTCATTAAATAGATTAATTCTCCTTAATTAATTATCTTAATTTATCTCTTGATTAATTACACAAAGTAATTATATTTTATTAATTGCATTAAGTAATTACCTATTAAACCACCCAATTAATTTAAACTTAATTAATTAACTCAAATCATTAATTAATTTTATCCATTTAAATTGTCCTACCTATCTAATGAATCACTAATTCATTAAATCCTTATTAATTTTAAAATAAACCAATTCCTTATTTTTGATTTAAGTTTAAACAGTTTAAAATCCAAATGCTTCGAGTCAATCAAAACTTAACTCGAAAACCAACCAAAACAAAAATCACCGAATCATCAGTGCACATCCAAACAATTCAATCAATCATCCAATTATCTAAATTTAACCATTTAAATTTAAATAAAAGCCTAACAAAATGATATTTACTCACCTTTGATTTTTGGCTTTGAAATCCCCTCCAATCCCGACTACTTTCTTCACAATAAATGGACCCTGTAAAGACATTACGTGATTATTAAAACTTGAATTATCCAAAAAATCAATTTCCCTTAAATAAATTTTATTAACCCAAAAATTCATTCAAACCAATTTTGTTTTCCTTTAATAAATAAATTTTAGGTTCCAAAATTTCGAACAAATATATTATCTTAAAATTAAACTAGTAAATAAATAAAATATGTATGTGTAAATATATTTCTCTTATTTTCAAAATAAATTATATAGGTTTAAAAATCCATTTTTTTCCAGTAAATCTCAAACTCTGTGTTATATATATTTCACTGTAGTAAAATAAATTTTCTTCTTTGTATAAACTTATATATATATATTATTAAAATTAAATTAAAATCCTATACCTCCAAGATCTCGACTTCCCAGGCGATAGCACCTCACCAGAATCCTGCCACGCACAACCCACGGCGACTCGAACCCACCCTGAGCTGTCGCGCATCCAAATCGAACAAGCACTACCTAATCGGAGTTGAAACCCTAACCCCTACTCAATCGATCGCGACTCCCCAATCCAATTATCAGAGTGAACCGCCAAAATCGAAACCCTAGTCGCCTCCCATCCTCGCGACCTTCCCTCGCTGCTTCCTCTTCCCACATCGTGAGCGTCATAGCTGCAGTACAAGGACGAGCAGGACACGACTCGAGATTTAATCCCCCCCTTTTTTATACGATTAAATGAAACTCGATTTGATTAGGTCTTTCGAAATGGAAAAAAGGGTTCGGCAGTAAAACGAAGAAGAAAGAAGAAACGCGTTTTGAAATTTAATAAGCCATGTCATAAGGATTTGAACGAACAAATTCGATCGGCCATTATATTTCCTCTAAAGATTTCCTTCTGAATTGTGAAGGAAGATACGCGTTTCAAACGAGAAAAGGAGATAAGTTAGGTCGGCAAATTTCAGGTATTAGGGTGGCTCGAGTACACTTAGGGTGGCTGAGATGATTTTTATATATATATATTTTTTAAAAATTATTAAATTGCCAAAATATCTCGTTAAGCAAAACGCGAAATCTCAAACCCCGAATCAGGCATGCCGGCAGGCATTTATAAGGTTTTACCCATGTTCCGAACACCACAGAACGTGTTTCGAAAGCTAATTCGATCATATGCGCGAGTTACGGAAGTAAACGATCGGTTTTAAATTAAATCGATTAAAATAATTCTAAGCGTTTTGAGCTGCCAGGGTCAAACGACAATTTCGATTGCTACGAAAATTGAAATCCGATAATAGCTAACTATTACGGATTCAATGAAACTGGTTTCGTCGAATTCCGAGACTGTACCTCAGAATGCTATTTTTAAATTTAATTTAAACGATATTCTTTTTAAAAAACTGAACAAAACACTTCAAAACTCAATTTCAACGCTTTCACTACCTTCAGTGCTATCAATATAAAATTTATAAGCCTTCAAATTATTTTTAACAGGCTTAAAATTCCAGATTCAGCATTTTACCCAATTTCAATTATTAAATTCAACATTTAAACTATATAACTCAATAATTTAATTATCAAATAAATATTAATATCTTGAATTTCAAGTTAAAATTAACTTTTAAATATTTAAAATCAATTAATTATTCCAATTTAAATTGTTAAAAATTCCGGGTCGTCACATTCCTCCCCCCTTAAAAGAATTTCGTCCTCAAAATTACTAGTTAGGAAGAATGGTCCCATACCCGTTTACCTTTTCTCCAAAACTCACAATTCAACACTCTACCAGCTACCTTTTATTAAAAGCCCACTATCACCTTAACCACTTTCTAAAATTATCTATAATTTCAAACAATACCGTTTTTGCTCAATCATCTAAATTTCAATTTTAAATCAAATTTTGAATTATCAAAATTTTCTCAAAATTTTTCTAACTCTCTAAATTTCCGAAATTTTTTGCCAGCATCTCCTTTGCGGGGCTAGCTTGGTACAACTACAAAAGGCCTCTATGGGCATCCAAATTCCAAAAGAAAACAAAAGCCAAGTGGCTACATCAAAAACTCAATCCAACTTCATACATAAACTTAAATACATACCTTTTTGTCGGCCAATTCAAATTTATCTTTTGGATCCATCCAATTTCCTTTCCTTTAATACCTGCATATCTCACTTAGCAACAATATTCAATCGTAACCTTCCAAATCATTTCATATATTTTCCTACATAAGTTTCATACCCACTTTTATTCAAATTAGTTTTCCCCACTTTCATACGAATTCAATTTATTTTAATTTTTTCATACTAAATTTTATCTTTCAAATATAACTGATTCATATTAGTTTCATTTACTAATTTACTTAAATTTCCAATTTGAAATTGTTTTGTCGTTAGCAAAAAAAATCCCAAAAATTTTCAAAAAAAATATCTAACTCGCAAAATTTTCGAATTTTTTTGGAAGAGTCTCCTTTGTACGGAGGAGATTTTGCAATTTGCCAAGAGGTATAAATATGTATACATCGACCCACACGGTCGGAAAAAGCAAAAACAGTTCATATTTCCTAATTTTATTGCATAGGCGTACCTTATTTAGCATTTTAAGCAAGCAGCTTATTAATTTAAGCAATTAGCGCAATCCCAATCAACCAAACGGCTCCCCGGTACCTGTACTTACTCAATTTAAATATGTAAGTGCCAAATATAGAAAATCTATTAGTATTTCACTTATTTTCAATAGCTACACACGTATATCATAAGCAACAAGCACCAAAACCTTTCCATAAGCGATTTATATAATATTAAAGCTAATTCAATTGCTTTCAACCAACTTATAAACCATTTCATTCAATTTCAATGGTTTGCAACTCAATTTCTTACATTCCATTGATTTTTAATCCAAACAAGCTCATATTCACTTTAAATGATTCAGAATCAATTTTATTTAATCTCTATCAACTCAAAGAATTTTAATTATTTTTGTTCACGCCAAACGACAATTATTTTATGCAATTTTGACGATATTCACTTAATAGAGTATTTATTTTAGTTTATAACTATTTTAAATTAATTTCAACTCATTTTGCATTTAATTCCATTTCTTTTCTAAATTATTTACAAACCATTCATTGCATTTCATTTCCGCAATTGTTCCATTCAAAACAATTTATTAAACTTGGAACATCCAAAACTTGTAAATTAATAACCATTTCCCAAATTAATTCAATCCAAGTTTTTATTGAATAGGCTTTCACCCTTATTCGAAGCCAAGCTTCCATAAATTTTAAACTTAAGTTAATTTACTTTGATTTATTCCAACATCAAACTTAAGTTTACTTCTATTTGATTCTCATTTAATCAACTTTCATTAAATTCAGTCAGCCCATCCATTTTAATTTTAAATTTACTTACTTAATTCATTTTCGAATTTATTCCATTAATACAAAGCCAATCTCAAACTATTTCTACTCATCTGGGTCTTATTTGCAACTCAAACCATTTCTATTATTATTCAATTTCATTTCATATGACAACACTTCCATTATATCAAATTTACTTGCAAATTACGTTAAATATTATTCATATCACACTTGAATTTTGTTTGTAATTCAAACCATCACTATTCTGATCCAACTCTAATTTATTTTTATTTTACAACATCTCCTTTTATTTAATTCATTATCAATTCCAAGTCGAATTCTATCTACAAATTCGAATTCATTTCCAAACTCTATTATTAATTCACAATCCATTTGTTTACCCAAGTTAAATTTTATTAACATACTCAATCTAACAATTATTCAACCAATTAGCTTATTTCCAACTTCTAAATCACTATTCGATTATACTTACAAAATCACTTCATTAAAATTCCAATTTGGATTTCCTTTTTATTTTCCCCAAAATTCCAACATCTTTATTTAAAAATTTAGAAATGCTTTTAAATTTACATCATATTATTAAAATAGCTTTTTATCAAAATATTTCTTACAACTTGATGTCTTAACCATTCCATCCTTGTTCTCATAGAAATTCAGTTATACGTTGATCAGGCGTAGAACTGAAAATCTATAAGTACTTGGCAAACCCGTTTTCAACATCCAGTGAAAATACTTGAAAAATAATTTTATTTTAAATATAGAAAACAGTTTTTGAAAATAGAGGAAATATATTTGGTGAGAATGCACTGAGAATCATCACTCCCATCCATGGTCGCAGTTAACCCGATGGGTACATTGCCATCCCGACAAAATCCATAGATAACTGTAGGCCTCTGCGCCCCTCGATTACACCATGGACACCCACTACAGATCGCAGCTACAACTGGGGTTACGTAGCTATCACAGCAAAACCCATATAACTGTAGGCATTAGCGCCCTCGAATTTTGCTGCCAAAAATGAAACTTCTCCACTCCACTTGACCATAGATCGCAGTCTACCAATGTTGCGTTGCCTTCCCGGCAAAATCAAGTGTAGACTGTTGGCACTCATCCTCCACACGATTTCGCTATGGTCCCCATAGTAGATCGCTGCGACATCGAGTTACTCTGTCGTCACAGCATAACCCAAATGCCTCTATAGGCATCAGCGCCCTCGACTTCTGCTACACAATAATCCTCAGGAACTAGTTTTGTCCGGACTCCTCACAGGATCAACTTTAGAACCCCCCCTTAGGGCTCAAGGCAGCACCACCCGGTGGCACTCCTGAGAAGTTCATTACAAGGAAGCGCCCTTTTTCCCCAGAGCCATCATCAAAACACTTTATACTATACATATAGTATCTTTCAAATCATACACCTAGTATGAATTTTATTAAAGCTCCTTTACACAAAATCGATTATCCCAAAATCGATAATTCTCAAACTAGGCTTTTCAAATTTTAATATTGATTTTACTCAAAAATCAAAAGCCTTTCCAATCCAAAGGTTCCCAAAACCTTTTTCCAAATTCCTCATAAGATCCTTTATATATATATATATATATATATATATATATATTCAGATATATAAAATTTTAAAAACTTTGGATCTTTTCAAACTTGTATAAAACTCCTTTTTATACTTCAAACACCTTCAAAAATCCTTTTCTTCCGGCAATAAATTTAACAAGGAAATATTTATCTTATATAACAAAGATATATAACTTTGTTTATTCAAAATCAAATATTCAAATTTGATTACTCTTTCCAATATCAATTTCATTCAAAACCGTATGATGTACACATAACATTCGTACGGTATATCAACCCGATCGCTCATTCGATCACACAATTTCACTTCCGAACTAGTATCGTCCACCCGACTTCCTAGTGCGGACTCAGATCTGGTTTCTTGATTAGAAACTGCCATTCTCCTTGCATAGCCATAACTATGATAGAGAATATCCAGAACCAATCAACAATCCATATCCAGGTTCGCCGTCGAAAATCGAGTGAAAAATCTCAACTTGGATCGAAACTATCTCGAAATTCTATGCTCGAATCTGGATCAAATCACTATGTGAATAGAATAATATACGTACATCCTACGTATTTAATTTTATTGATTTTTAGCCAAATCAATTTCTCTTCCTATTCGCATTTCCTCAATTCCATTGAATTATCACTTCAATCCTTATCCCAGTTGGGTATTTAAATCAATAACAGTTTGAAATCCAACCAGTTTATATTTAGAAAATAGCTTGAAAAATTTAAAAACAGATAGTAGTTGAAAAATAATTATTAGTTTACAAAATAGCTGTAAAATAGGTAACTAACTGTGAAATAGTTGAGAAATAGCTAAATAGTTTCAAAAAATTTAGATAATTGCAAAATAGTTGGAAAATAATAATTTATTTGTAAATAGTTGAAAAATAGTAATTAGTTTAGAAAATAGTTGAAAAATTGTTAAATAGCTCCAAAAATAATTGTAAAACAAGTATAAAATAATTTGGCTTTAAGAAAGAAAAGTTGTATATATTCAATAGCTTAGAAGAAAATAAGTTTATATCAAAACAATTTATATTGAAAATAATCCAGAGTCAAACTGTTCACTTCCCAACAATTCAACTTAAATTTCCATTTAAATTGACCCAATTCTAATTCAAATAACTCCAAATTCCATTGGACTTGATTTATTCCCAATTCAAGTTGAATAAATCTTGATTCCTCTCCCAATTTAAATCAAATTCTATTTGATTTTAATCCTGTTCAATTTTAATTATAATTTCATATTATTCCAATCAATTTGAATTATTATCAATTTAATTTTCAGAGTCTAATTCTCAAAATTCCATTTTAAACTATCTTTCTTATATATTTCAAGGTTCAACTAAGAATTCAACACAATTTTATTTTTAAAAGTTTAATTTATTACTCAATTTTATCTTCCAGCTTGAAGCCGGTTCTTAAACAAGTTTAATTTACAATTTAATTATTCAAATTTATTGTAAAACGTCCATCCATTTCGATTTTTAAATCTCAAACCCGTTTTGAGATCACACAAATTCCCAATTCAAATCAACCATTTAATTTTCCAAGTTAAATTCCAATTTCATCTTGAAATTTCTAATTCAGGTTGCTTTTTCTACATTTATTTAACTTTCCCAAAGTTAAATTCCAATTTACTTAATCTAATCAACCTCATTCAATCCTTAAACTTCACAATAATAATCTTCCCACTTAAAAACTTATCACTTGGGTATCACATCCCATTCCAAATTTCAAACTCAACATTTAGAGTTTATTCATACTATTTTTGATTTATGTATATTCTTTATTCATACATATTATTTCCCTTACGCACAAGGTCATCCTTAATTTTAGACCACTTTCAGTTTTTAATTCAAATCAAATTTTCAAACAACCCATTATTTGCAACAAGTCCCAGTTATCCAAATAATACTTATTTATTATTTTTCATTGCTTTGAAACAAAATTTTCAAATTCTAGGACCAGATTTAGAATTTTATCTTCAATCAAATAAATTTTAATTTGGTTGTATTTCTATTTCTACTTAATTTAATTCCAATTCAAGACTTCAGTTTGGTTGTATTATATTACTTCTTAATTTTAATTTCAATAATTTAACAACCAATCGCCTTAATAATTTATTAGAAGGAAATATTGCTTTATATATCAAAATATACTTTTATATAAAATCATTTAAAATCTTTTTATAAGAATAACAAGTACGCTCTCACATATGTATCTACTCAACCCATTCTAGAGTAATACGGACTCTATTGAATGTGTAACTCCCACCAGAGCCAAGGATCTCGCTTAACCTGGCTCTGATACCAAATGTAACGTCCAGAAATTTTCGATCCCGAAAATTCCAGATAGTTATGAAAAAGAAGAAAGAGATAGAAGAAGAAGAAGAATAGAAACAACATCTCACATTCGCAGGGGGTAAAATATTATAATAAATAATAACAGTTTACAAAAGAATACTATATTTGTCGGTTATATTTAATACACATCAGAGTTTTACATTATATACAGTCACTGAATATTTACAATTATCATGTCTCAGATTAACAATAATATAAATACAGCGGATATACTCTATACGATATTGCCATCCAGCACGCCTCCTGAGCACCAGAACGTCCTAACCTGAAAATCTGTAATACTCTGTCTGACCCGAGCATTACGCCAAAGTAACACCCGGGTCAGGCTGGAAACCAGCGTGAGTAAACCCAACTAACATGGAATACCAAAACAATCAACTTATACAAAACCCGGGTAACTCAAACCAATTTATCCCATTTCACAATTTGCTATAGACAACACTTACTTCACATATCAATTTCTAAGCACCAAACTTAGATAAAATAATCCAATTCACTTAAATCGTTTTATTTCATTGTATTGATTTCACAAATCAATTTATAAAAATTCGAAGTGGTTTCGGGTATTTTCTAATACCCGACCCCGGCCTCTTCGAAACTCATGTTATCCCGTCCCAAATTATTCAAATGAAATACACAACATTCCATAACAGAGATATCAACCCATTCAAAACATCCAATACCATTCAATTATGCATAACAAAGCTTAATCACATACAAATCAATTCAATTGATTCTAATTGAATTTCAAACCTCAATCACTTAGATTCTTTCATCAACCAAATCAATTAATCAATCAACCATTCAATATCCATTCATCTTAATTAATCGCCCTGGATTAATTATCTTTCAATTTCATTCAAGAAATTATCCTTGATTAGTTTCACGATATTAATTATTCTTAACCAAAATCAATAAGAAATCTTAATTGCTTCATCAATTTATTAACTATATTAATTACATTAATTCTTAATTACTTTTCTTACTTAATTTCTGATAAGTCACTTATTATGGATAAATTAGTCTTAATTAATCCAGTCTTTAATTACATCACTTATTATATAAATTATTGATTTCCAATTATATTTCAATTTATCTTAATCTAGATTAATTATATTAATTAAACCATAGTATTGACCATACTTGATTTATCTCCACCTGAAATTATCTACCTTTTTATTTACTTCATTAAATAGATTAATTCTCCTTAATTAATTATCTTAATCTATCTCTTGATTAATTACACAAAGTAATTATATTTTATTAATTGCATTAAGTAATTACCTATTAAACCACCCAATTAATTTAAACTTAATTAATTAACTCAAATCATTAATTAATTTAATTAATCAATTATCCATTTAAATTATCCTACCTATCTAATGAATCACTAATTCATTAAATCCTTATTAATTTTAAAATAAACCATTTCCTTATTTATGATTTAAGTTTAAACAATTTAAAATCCAAATGCTTCGAGTCAATCAACACTTAACTCGAAAACCAACCAAAACAAAAATCACCGAATCATCAGTGCACATCCAAACAATTCAATCAATCATCCAATTATCAAAATTTAACCATTTAAATTTAAATAAAAGCCCAACAAAATGATATTTACTCACCTTTGATTTTTGGCTTTGAAATCCCCTTCAATCCCGACTACTTTCTTCACAATAAATGGACCTTGTAAAGACATTAGGTGATTATTAATACTTAAATTATCCAAAAAATCAATTTCCCTTAAATAAATTTTATTAACCCAAAAATTCATTCAAACCAATTTTGTTTTCCTTTAATAAATAAATTTTAGGTTCCAAAATTTCGAACAAATATATTGTCTTAAAATTAAACTAGTAAATAAATAAAATATGTATGTGTAAATATATTTCTCTTATTTTCAAAATAAATTATATAGGTTTAAAAATCCATTTTTTTTCCAGTAAATCTCAAACTCTGTGTTATATATATTTCACTACAGTAAAATAAATTTTCTTCTTTGTATAAACTTATACATATTATTAAAATTAAATTAAAATCCTACACCTCCAAGATCTCGACTTCCTAGGCGATAGCACCTCACCAGAATCCTGCCACGCACAACCCACGGCGACTCGAACCCACCCTGAGCTGCCGCGCATCCAAATCGAACAAGCACTACCCAATCGAAGTCGAAACCCTAACCCCTACTCAATCGATCGCGACTCCCCAATCCAATTATCTGAGCGAGCCGCCGAAATCGGAACCCTAGTCGCCTCCCATCCTCGCGACCTTCCCTCCCTGCTTCCTCTTCCCACATCGTGAGCACCATAGCTGCAGTACAAGGACGAGCAGGACACGGCTCGAGATTTAATCCCCCCTTTTTTATACGATTAAATGAAACTCGATTTGATTAGGTCTTTCGAACTGGAAGAAAGGGTTCGGCATTAAAACGAAGAAGAAAGAAGAAACGCGTTTTGAAATTTAATAAGCCATGTCATAAGGATTTGAACGAACAAATTCGATCGGCCATTATATATCCTCTGAAGATTTCCTTCTGAATTGTGAAGGAAGATACGCGTTTAAAACGAGAAAAGGAGATAAGTTAGGTCGACAAATTTCAGGTATTAGGGTGGCTCGAGTACACTTAGGGTGGCTGAGATGATTTTTACATATTTTGTTTTTTTTTAAATTATTAAATTACCAAAATATCTCGTTAAGCAAAACGCGAAATCTCGAACCCCGAATCAGGCATGCCGGCAGGTATTTATAAGGTTTTACCCGTGTTCCGAACACCTCAGAACGTGTTTCGAAAGCTAATTCGATCATATGCGCGAGTTACGGAAGTAAACGATCAGTTTTAAATTGAATCGATTAAAATAATTCTAAGCATTTTAAGCTGCCAGCGTCAAACGACAATTCCGATTGCTACGAAAATTGAAATCCGATAATAACTAACTATTACGGATTCAATGAAACCGGTTTCGTCGAATTCCGAGACTGTGGCTCGGAATGCTATTTTTAAATTTAATTTAAACGATTTTATTTTAAACTGAACAAAACTCTTCCAAACTCAATTTCAACGCTTTCGCTACCTTCAGTGCTATCAATATAAAATTTATAAGCCTTCAAATTATTTTTAACAGGCTTAAAATTCCATATTCAACATTTTACCCAATTTCAATTATTAAATTCAACATTTAAACTATATAATTCAATAATTTAATTATCAAATAAATATTAATATCTTGAATTTCAAGTTAAAATTAACTTTTAAATATTTAAAATCAATTAATTATTCCAATTTAAATTGTTAGAAATTCTGGGTCGTCACAAATCCTATAACGCTTATCTCCATTCATAGATTCATAGATAAATATGTATTACAGATAAATAAATAAATAATACACAGCTCAATCAACAGCAATTCACATCACAGAATATTTCAGATCATAGATAACAATCAATTCAAGCATTCAATACAATTCAATCATACACAAGCAAGATTAATTAATCATCTGACTGTAATCAATTACATAACCCTGTTTTATTAATTAATTACATAATTACTTTCATTAATTATCCTTAATTAATGATTAATTATCCTTAATTATTAATTAATCCTTAATTATTCATTAATTAACTTTTAATCAATATTTAATTAACCTTAATTATGTAATTAATTAACCTTAATCATTAAATTAATTAACCTTAATCATTCGTTAATCATAAATTAATTAATCTTAATTATTAATTAATTATCCTTAATTAATCTTTAATTACTTAGATTAAGTAATTATTCTTTAAGTAATTACCCTTTTTATCTAATCGCATTCATTAATTAAGTCTTAATTACTAATTAGTTAATCCTTAATCTTTAATTAAGTAAATATTTTTTTAAAGTAAACATCCTTTAATCACCTTGGTTAAAACAAATTAGCCTTTAATTAATCACATTGATTAAAAAAATTAGCCTTTAACTAATCACATTGATTAATTAATCACCTCGATTAAGTAATTAATCATTAAATTATATTGGAAAAACATTAGGAATTAATTATATTACTTTAAAAACAAATCAATTTTTAAAATATTTAACTAGAAGTTAACTTTGAAACTTTATAAAAAACTTGTTTAAAATTCAATTTGGCTTTTAAAAAACATAGTTAGTATGTCTTGAACTTGATTAAATTTACTCTTTCATTTTAAACTTTGTTCATCCCCAAAACTTGATTCAACCTTTGCATTGTTTTAAACTTTGTTAAGTATTTATTTTAAATTTTAAAACCCTGCTGCATTTCTATTAACCCGAGCTACCCTTTAGAAATCACGAGACCAACCTCGAGTTGATATTCAATTTTCTCGTACTTGAACCCAAGTGACTTCATCTTCCCAAATTACTTAACTAAAACCAGATACGGCCACCTATGCGTGCACAAGCACAGTTGTCTAATCAACTTTCGATCTCCGCCAACACCTCCGGTAAACCGTCGATGATCTCCTCACCCTTAACAAACACCCAGTATTCACGAATTGATCACGAAATCAAAATGAGCTATCGAGCTCAACCTGGAAACCCAAACTAGTTGCCTAGATCAACCTCGTGCCATTGACCTCGTCCACTGTCAACCACGCCACTTCGACCAAAGTTGCCCCGACGACCCACGAACCTTTTCCCCTGGGTGCGATCGAACTCGATGCACCACAGTCGAAGAAATCGCCGCGTCTTCTTCGTCGAACAAAACTGTGATGAAAACCCTAGATCTTCATCGTATCGCCGCCTCGCTCATTTAAAATTCCAACAAATATTTTTCCAATGATTCTTAGACCTCCAACCATCTCCAGTTTCAGTCACGATGAACCTCTCGTCGAAAATCGTCAAAAATTGATAAAAATACCAATTCTAATCAACTTATGAATACACAAGATTTACTATCTTAAAAATCAGGAGATCATTATCTAAAATCACCATTTTGAAATACGAATTTGATTATGAAATCAAATCTTAAGATTGAAATACTTGATTTTCTTGATTTATGATGATTTTACTATAAATTGTATTTTTCAAAAATTTTAATTAATATTTTTATCTGATTTTATTATTAGAAATGACTTTGCCTTATTGTAAACATTTTACTTTTGAAAATCATAACTTGAAAGGGATTGAAACAAGAGATTTTGATTTTTCTTGAATCTGTTTTAATACCTGTAACTTAAGGCAGAGTAAAACTACAGACATACATACATATATCTTCATATATACATATATATATACATATAGATATACATACATATATATATATATGCAAGCAGATCTCACATCATATTTCTAAAACTAATCACATGCATTATATATTTTAACGTATCTATGATATTAAGCCAGAAGTTTGCTCACCTGAGATAAAGCAGAGAACTCGAACTGGAAATCAATTTTGGATTTGAACTTTGAATTTGCTATTTGATTTGCCTCAGTTTTGAATGCTTTAAATTTTGCTTTGTTCTGGTCTAAAGATTGGAAACAGGCTGTTGTTTTGCTCAGGATTTGATGTTACTGCTTGATTCAGGTTAAAGATTTTTACTTTTGTTTCCAGCTTGAAGACTTTGATGATTTTCTTCTTTTGCTTTTTTCCAGGTTTTGAAAATTTTGTTTGTCTGTTTGGATTTGAGTTTTTGAAATGGGAGATGAAAGAATATCTCTTTGAACTGAAATAAGAATAGCTTGGTTTATTTTCTTTCTTATACATGTTAATATGATTTTCAAATTAAGAGAAAAAATTATTTTGCCACTTGTCTACTTTAATTACACTTGTTCAAACTCATGTTTATTTTTTTTCACATTTGTTAAAATGAGTAATTTTATGTCTAAATCCTCCACTTAAAGAAATTTAAAAATTATGTTTAAAATCTTATGTTAATAAATTTACACTTTTGTATATTTAAGAATCATGTTTTTATAAATATGTTTTTATACTTATTATGTTTTAAATGTTATATACTTTTAAATAAAAACCTTTTCATTAATCTTATTTTAATTAAAAATATTTAATCTATATATATTTACCTTTATAACTATTTTTATAACCTTAAGAAAATGATTTGAAATCAAAATATACATAACTAATAAGTAATCATATATTCATATATATATAGTTGTTTCTTGAAACATAGAATTTTAAATCCAATTTTTATTTCTAATATATTTATTTTTTCAAGATATTTATTATTGAATTCCAAATCCAAAATTCTATTTAAAAATCTACTTCCATATATATAAATAAACACATATTTTTATTTATTCTAGAAATTTTATAAATTAATTAATCATTAAATCCAATATATAATTCCAAAAATTAAATTAGTTACCCATTTAAATTTGATTTAAAAATGGAAATGTTACATTTTTTAAATCGTAAATATTCTAGTCCGCTCTCTTGGGACTCAAAGTACTCTAGTCCGCGCTCCGGGGACTTAGAGATTTTTTGAGTTGTTTATACTTTGGTCCGCACTCCGAGGACTTAGAGTACTCTAGTCCACGCTACGGGGACTTAGAGATTTTTGAGTCGTTTAAACTCTAGTCCGCACTTCGGGGATTTAGAGTACTATAGTCCGCGCTACGGAGACTTAGAGATTTTTGAGTCGTTTATACTATAGTCCGTACTCCGGGGACTCAGAGTGTTCTAGTCCGCGCTTCGGGGACTTAGAGATTTTTGAGTCATTTGTACTCTAGTCCGCACTCCGAGGACTCAGAGTACTCTAGTCCGCGCTCCGTGGACTTAGAGATTTTTAATTCGTTTATGCTCTAGTCCGCGTTTCGGGGACTCAGAGTACTCTAGTCCGCGCTCCGGGGACTTAGAGATTTTTAAGTTGTTTATACTCTAGTCCGCGCTCCGGTGACTCAAAGTACTCTAGTCCGCGCTCCGGGGACCTAGAGATTTTTGAGTCATTTATACTCTAGTCCGCGCTCCGGGGACTTAGAGAATTTTGAGTCATTTATACTCTAGCCCGCACTACGGGGACTCCGAGTACTCTAGTCCATGCTTCGGGGACTTAGAGATTTTTAAACTGTTAGTCCGCAATTCGGGGACTCAGAGTACTCTAATCCACACTCCAGGGACTTTGAGATTTTTGAGTCGTTTATACTCTAGTCCGCACTCCGAGGACTCAGAGTACTCTAGTCCGTGCTTCGGAGACTTAGAGATTTTTAAATCGTTTATACTCTAGTTTGCACTTCGGGGACTCAGAGTACTCTAGTCCACGCTCCGGGGACCTAGAGATTTTTAAGTCGATTATACTCTAGTCTGCGCTCCGGGGACTCAGAGTACTATAATCCGCGCTCCAAGGACTTAGAGATTTCTGTTTTATCGATTGACTTTTAATTTTATGTGCGCGTTCATACGCTGGACAGAATAATGTAATTAAATTTTTTCCATTGAATTATAACACACGGAACACCAACAGTTCACAGAAAAAATGGCTTCACGCCTTTATTGATCATAACAAATAGGAACAAACTAAATTGTCTTATTGCACGCCGAAAACAAAGAACAACAAAAGAAATATATACTGAAAACAGTTGCTACTAAAATGCAAAAGAAATAGGCTAAGTGTAATAATGGCGCAAATGCTCGCTATTCCATGCTCGGAGGAGCGTTTTGCCATCGACGATTGTTAGCTTGAAAGTTCATTCTCCAAGCTTCTATTCGACGACGTATGGACCTTTCTATATGGGATTCATATGTGATGGGATTGGAAAAACTCGCTTCAAAACGAGATCACCCACATCAAAGATTCTCGGTCGAACTTTTTCATTATAATATCGAGCGACTCGATGCCTACCTTAAATCAGCTTCTTCACATTTTTCGTCGACAAAGTCCAGCGACTCCAGTAAGAGATCCTAATTCGTCTTAGGATCATAATTAATCACTCGATGAGAAGGAACTTCAAGTTCCACGGGTATAACAGCTTCAGTGTCGTATGCCATAGTGAATGAAGTGTGGCCAGTTGCGGACTTGTGGGTGGTTCTGTAAGCTCAGAGTGCTGTCAGAAGTTCATCCACCCACTTTCCTCTAGCCTTATCCAAACATTTTTCAATATTGATTTGATTATTTTATTTACAGCTTCAACTTGTCCATTGGTTTAGGGTGAGCGACTGCCGCAAACCTTTTCTCAATGCAATACTTTTAACAAAATTCTTTGAACTCCCTGCTTTCGATTCAGTTTAGTTATCCATAATGATAGTTTGTGGAAGGCCAAAACAACGTATGATGTTTCGCACAACGAAATTAATGGCCTTTTTGGTGGTGATCATAGCTAAGGGCTCTGCTTCCACCACTTGGTAAAGTAATAGACCGCAACAATTGCATATTTTCAACCACCTTTAGAGATTGGCAAGGAACTGATTATATCGATCCCCCATATAGCAAATGGCCAAGGACTAACCATTTGTGTGAGTTCCGTCGGGGGAGCTCTCGGGATTTTCGCAAAATTTTGACATTTATCGCATCTTCTTACATAGTCCACAGCGTGTCGATTCACGGTTGGCCAATAGTATCCATAGCGGATGGTCTTTTTGGCTAGTATCTGCCCTCCAGTATGGTCACTACATTCTCCTACATGAACTTCTTTCATGACCCGCTTTATCTCAACGTGGGTGATGCACCGAAGTAAAGGAACCGAGAATCCTTTCCAATACATTATTCCGTCGAGCATTACATACCGCGAAGCTTTGCGAATGACTTGTCATCTTTCGTTCTTTCTCTCGGGCAAACTCCCATGTAATAGGTATTGTTTGGATAGGGATATCCATGACTCCTTAATTTCGGTTTCTAACACAAAATCTACTTCCATCTCGTTTATACTCGGAGCATGCAAGATTTCGACGGGAACCAAGCCCATCAACGGTGCATCACCAGTACTTGCGAATTTCGCCTATGAATCGACTTTCCCATTTTGTTCATGCGGGATGTTTGAAATATCGTAATATTCAAGGTTTTTGACAGCTCTTGAACTCGAGCAAGGTATAGAGCAAGTCTCTGCACCTTTGCTTGATAGTCTCCTCGGACTTAGTACACCACCAATTACGAGTCACAAAAGATTTCAACCGATTTTACTCCGAGTTTCCTGGTAAGTTTTAAGCCAGCGATCAATGCTTCATACTCGGCTTCGTTATTCATAGATGGGAAATTGAGCTTCAAAGAATAACGAATTAATCGGTTTTCGGGAGTTACAAGAATAACACCATCCCAAGAACATCGGTCGTTGGATGCCCCAAAGGTGTATAGTTTCCATCGAATGGGGGGAATAACATCATCACTACTTGGCTCGTCTGATATGGTGAATTCTGCAATGAAGTCTGCTAGCGCTTGCCCTTACAACATGGTAAATATCTAGGAAAATAGATTTAAAATAGTTTATATTAAAATAATTTATTTGAAAATAGCTCAGAGCCAAACTGTTCAATTTTCCAATCTCCATTTCCAATCAATTTCCAATTTCCACTTCCATTTAAATTGATTCAATTCCAATTCAAGTTGAATTAACCTCGATTCCCATTCCAAATCAAATCAATTTCCATTTAAATTTAAACTTATTCAACTTTGATTACATTCCCAATTAACTTAATTCAATTTCAAATTCCAATTAATTCATATCAATTTCACCTTGAATTAATTCCAATTCCATTTCAAATTTTAAATCAACTTAATTTATACAAATTCGAGCTAAATTTTCAAATGTTTAATAAAATTAACCTTTACCTTTAAATTAACAACCTAAATCTTTAAACAATTAAATTTTGGGTCCAAATTCCTAATATTCATTTAGATTATCTTTACTTTTACATAAACTTATTTCTAGGTTCAAATAATATTTCAAATCCTTTTTAAACAATTTAATCTTCGGAATCCAATATATTACCAATTTTAACTTTGAAACCAATTCTTAACAATTTCAGTTTGCAAGTTTAACATTCAAATCTTAAGTTCAAGGTGATTTCGTTTTCATAAGTTCAATCTTTATCTCTAAAAATCAAAATCTATTAAATAGTTTCAAATTAAAGTTTTATTTCTATTCAATTTCAGCAATGAATATATATTATCTCAATCCATTTCTTAATTCATTTAAACAATCCAATTCATAGTTTTATAGATTATTGATAGCAACAGGATGATAGCAGGATATGACAAGGTAAATAACATCCAAATTATCTAAAACATCCATCAATAGCATCCATTACCAATTTCCAAAACTCAAACTTGTTTTGAGATCGCACATAACTCCTATTTCAATTCAACCCATTTAACTTCCCTAAGTTAAATTTCAATTCATTTAATCCAGTCAACCTTACTCAATTTGAATTTTCCATTTCAAATTTTAAACTTCCTATCAATAACATTTCCCATTTATAAGTTCAAAAACTTATTTTACCTTGGGTTATACTCTCAATTTAGGGAAATTCAGAATTCAAAACTTAGTGTTTACTCAAATTAACTTTGATGTTATGTATATCCCACATATATACACCAAGTCATACTTCAAATTTTAAACCATTCTTGGTTTTCAAAACAAATTCCTTTTAAACTTTTAAAACAGATCTGTTTTAAAATAAGATTCCTATATTCAAAAATATTTTGAATAATCATATTTATTACTTCTTTTTAACACTTTAAAACAATTTAAATTTTCTGGACTTAGATTTAAAACTTAATAATTTAAATTCTTTTCAATTTATAAGTCATACTTACCTAAGTTGTTGCTTCCTTAAAACATTTCATTTTGCTTTACTTTTAGAAAATAAACATCCCTTTATTTAGTCACAACAAACATTTTATGATAATAACCAAGATTATTATATCTGGAAACCAATTCACTATATATTATCTCATAATTTATTGGAAAGTGAGATCAACATTCTGAAAACATTTTTACAAATTTCAGGATTTTAAATTCAGGATTGAGTACATTTCTAGCTTATCTTAGTTGTATAGTTCATATTATCCAATTCCTATTTGGTTATATATATATTACCACTTAATTCTTATTCAATTTCAATAATCAACAACCAATTACTTTAATACATGTAATAAATAAAAAAATTATTGCTTTGAATATCAAAATATAAGCTTATATAAAAAAATCATTCATTTTTTAAATCATTTAAAATCTTTATATAAGAAAATAACAAGTACGCTCTTATATATAATACACTCAACTCATTCTAGGGTACTACTGACCCTATCCTTAATGAGTAATCCCAACCAGAGCCAAGGTTCTCCCTTAACCTTCAGCTCTGATACCAAATGTAACATCTCGGAATTTTTGACCTCGAAAATTCGACACTAATACGTTCTTTGTAGAAGTGCCGAGCAATCGAACGCCGAAAATTCCAGATTGTTAAGGAAAAGAAGAAAAAGAGGTAGAAGAAGAAACAGAAAACAATAGCACAGAATCTCACAATCGCAGCGGAATCAAAATATAATATCAAATAACAGCATTTACACAAAGAAAGCTGTAAATGTCAATTACATACAATATATCAGAGTATAATCATTTGCAATTAAACCAAACAGTTATAGTAACTTGTCCCTGGGTACAATCAACACAAATCTCAAATACACAGCGGAAATAATCAATACGTCTCTGCCATTCAGCTCGCCTCCTGAGCTCCAAAATGTCCTAACCTGAAAATCTATAATACCCGGTCTGACCTGAGCGTTACATTAAAGTATAACCCGAGTCAGGCTGGAAACCAGCGTGAGTAAACCCGTATAACTTGAAATACTAAGGTTATAAACTTTCTTGAAAGCCAGGGTAACACTTATTTCACAAAACAATATCTATGTACCATTACTTAGTTTAAATGACCATGTTACTTAATTTATTCCCTTCCAGCCTATTTGATTCTAAAATCAAATCCATAAAAAATTCATAGATAACTAATCGAAGTGATTCCGGATATTGCTGATATCCGACTCGGTTCTATTCGAATCCTTACCATTTTTAAGCCAAGTTGTTTAAGTTGCACAATTCAATTTATATTCAGAATAACGTATTCTCGCAGCAATACATAACAGGTAGATAAACAACGTTATCACAGTTCAACTAAAGCATTCATATATCACAAAGCATCACAAATTATCAGACTAGAGATATTAGTCAATCCCAAACATTCGATACAATTTGATCATCTATAAGCAAGATAACTGGTCACGCCATTCTAATTAATTTAATTAACATAAAATAAATTAATTACTTTTGAATCCTTCTTAATTACTTTTGAATCCTTCTTAATTATCATTAATTAATTTTAAACCATTTATTAAAATAATAATAATGATAATAATTGACATTAATAATTATCCTTTAATTACTTGAAACCTTATTTAATTAAAGATACATTTATCTTAATCAATTACATAATTATCATTTAAATCTTATTTAAATTAAATGCTTGAAATTAATTTATACAAAATCACTTGAGCCCTTATGATAAATAAAAATTCAATTACCTTTAATCATTTAATTAATTGCATCATTTTATTTTTGAAAACACTTAGGGATTTAATTCAATAATTAACCTAATATATAATTATTTAAATCAAATCGGCTTAAATTCAAAACACATTTGACTTTAGAATTTAAATGTTGAAACTTGTTTTGGAAATTCGATCAACACTTGCTTTGAACTTGTTTATATTTTACTTTCAAAACTTGCATTTTTCTTTTGCTTTCAAAACTTGTCAACAAAATTCACTTCCATTATAAAATTAGAAAACCCAAGCCCTAACTAAAAATACCCGAGCTAAACCTCGAGCCACACTCTCTTCTCATCCCTTCGAGAAAACTCGAGTTCGACTTCGAGCTAATCCTTGCCTTCCCCAAAGCTTCAAAACACACAGCAACCACAGATACAAAAAGACACACGTGCACATGTACACACGATCACCGTTGCCCCAGTCATCGCCGCTACCACCAGCACGTTGATGTCGTCTCACTAGTTCGACCCGACCACCCAGGACTTGGATCCCACCTTTAAATCGAAATCGAAAAAACGAGCACCACCTGGAACAAAACCCAGTCACCAAACCACCTCGCTTCGCCTAACTCTGATCGTCAGAAGCCTCGCCGTTGAGTCCCCACCTTCGCTAGAGCTTCACGCTCCGTTTCCCCGTACTGCGATTAAGCCCGATGCCGCCACACGGTCACAATGAATCCGAGAACATCGTCGAACCTAATAGGTATTAAAACCCTACAATGTCGTCGTTCATCCACCTTGATGAACAACAAACATTCCTACCATTTTTCCCGAGTGCCTCGACCTCCGAAATACCTCCAGCAACGACTTCGACCACCCCAGATCCTCCGAACGCTAGAAATCAGTCAAAGTTAAATTTCCGATCAACTAGGAAATTCTCAACAAATTCTAGCTTAAAAATCTTGAAATCTTTATCAAAAATCACCATTTTCTAGTTCGAATCTGATTCTATAGTCAAAACATGAAATTAACATAATCGATTTTTTTGAATTGAAAAGATTTTTTTACTGTTAATTCTCATTATCAAAATAATTACTTAACATATATATACTAGAAATTATTTTTAAAAATGATGTTACATACATACACACATTTTCCTTTCAAAGATCATAGCCTAAAATTGAATATATGAAGAGAAATTGAATTTATTTGAATGTGCTTGAGCCTGTTATACAACAGAGACAAATATATTTACATTTACATAGACATGCACAGAATATTTCATATTTATATACATGCAACCACATTAATTCATCCATGCAACATTATTTACAACATCACTACAATATTTTATCACATGCATCAAGGTATAAACACATTTAAATTTAAAAAAATGATTGTTTACTCACCTGTATATTGATAAATAGAGAACAGTGCTTCTCTTTTTTGATCAGAAACTGCTATTTGATTTTGATTTGATCTTTGAAATACTTAGGTTGACTTGAAATTTGATCTTGAATCTTTGCTTGCTCAGGTTGAACTTGAAGTTGTTTTGATTTCTTTTTTAGTTTTTTATTTAGGAGAAAATGAAAGTAAGAAAAGAGTTTGAGAAAATAGATCTATAGAAGATTTTGAACTGGAAATAGCCTTCTCTAACAATTTATTCATATTTCAAATTAAAAGAAAAAGGATTTGCCACTTGTATTTTGCATGCCATACACAGGCTACAAATGTCCTAATCTATATTTAAATATCTTCTTATGTTTTTATTAACTATGTTTTATTTTTATATATTTTCTTATTTACAAACCATATTTGTTTCTTGTATAATTTTTAAAACAAAGTATTTTAAACCTTTTATTATATCTTATTTTAAGCTATCATACTTTTAAATAAATAAATATTTATCTTTTAGAGTTTTTAAAATATAGAATTTAACTTTAAATAGCTTTTGAAAATTATTATATTGAATTCAAATCAATGCTTTCAAATCATAATATATATACATATACATATATATATTATAATTAGAAATATCTTATGTGAATATATATATATATATATGTGTGTGTGTGTGTGTGTATCAACACTTTTGCAAACTTCTATATATTCTACTTCTCATGGCATATGTATACATATATATATACACACACTTAAATACTTGTATATGTATACACTTATAATTTTCAACATTATTAAATTTGCATATATCTATTTATATATATTTTAATTTACTATAAGACTCATCATTTCCAGTGATTTATAATTCAACATTTATTACAGTTTCAAATCCATATATATATATATATATATCCAAAAAATTTAGTTATTAGAATTTCATTCGTTCAACTAAATAAAAATCAGTATCTCAATAGTAAAAATCAGTTAATTATCCAATTATCAGATGTCCAAAAATCCGGGTTATCACATTCCTCCCCCCTTTAGAACTTTTCGTCCCCAAAAAGGAACGAAGCAAGAATTTTAATTACAATGCTTATTATCAGTTACATTATTCTTAAACATCTTTAACTCTTAACTCTTTTAATTCTAAAGTTTTAAAACACTTTAAAAATCTACATAATATTGTCAAAATAATTTTATAAAAATAATTTTTATAACTCGATGTTTCAACAAGTCCATCCTTGTTCTCACAGAAATTCAGTCATACGTTGATCAGGCGTAGGAGTGAAAATCTATAAGTACTTGGTAAACCCATTTTAAACACCCAATGAAAATACTTAGAAAATGTTTTTGAAATATAGAAAACATTTTTGGTGAGAATACTCTGGAAATCATCACCCCTTCCATGGTCGCTGTTAGCCCGATGATTACGTCGCCATCCCGGCAAAACCATGGAAAACTGTAGGCCTTTGCGCCCCTCGATTACACCATGGAACTGCCACAGATCGCGACTACACCCAGGGTTACATCGCCATCATGGCAAAACCCATGTAACTGTAGGCATCAGCGCCCTCGAATTTCGCTGCCAAATGAAACTTCTCCATACAGACCACATAGATCGCAGACTACGTCAGTTGAGTCCCTATGTAGCCTGTAGGCACTCACTACCACACGACTTTCGCTATGTCTTCATAGATCGCAGTCTACCGATATTACGTCGCTCTCCCAGCGAAATCAAACGTAGACCTTAGGAAATCGCTGCCTCTCGACTTCCGCTATGGTGCACAGTAGATCGCAGTTTCATCAAGTCACATTGTCGTCAGAGTATAACCCAGTGTCTCTGTAGGCATCAGCGCCCTCGACTTTTGCTACCCCAACCACAATCCTCAGGAACTTCAGTTAGTCCGGACTTCCTCCCAGGATCAAATTTAGAACCCCTCCTTAGGGCTCAAGGAAGAACCACCCCATGGATCTCCTGCTAGAAGTTTCACTCTAATGGGAGCGCTTTTCCCCATAGCGTTCTCAAATTTTTTTATACTATACACATATAGTATCTTTCAAATCATACTCTTATATTTATCATGTATAAATCACATTTACACAAAATCGATAGTTCCAAACTTGGCTTTCCAAATTTCTAAAATTGATTTTTCCCAAAAATCAAAAGCATTTCAAAATAAATGGTTTCCACAAACTTTTTCCCAAAACCATCCTCATAAAATAATTTATATATATATATATAGATATATACATAAGTTTATTCTTTTAACTAGAATAAATTATTTTTCAAAGATCTTTTCTTCTGGTTATAGATTCAACAAGGAGAGGTTATTATATATAACAAATATATATATACACACACACACACACACACACATACTTACTTCATTTATGCCAAATCAAATATTCAAATTTGATTTCTTTTATAAAGTTATTTACGACCTTACTTACTTTCTTTTTATAAAATGAGTTTCAGTTAGTGATATCTAACTTCCACTTTTGTTCATCATATATTTCTCAAAATATACCTTTCCCATTTCAAAAATCATTTTTACATTTCTTTACAAAATCTTCAATATCTATTTCATTCAAGCACGTACGATGTACATATATCATCCGTACGCAATATCAAATCTGATCGCTCACTCGATCACACAGTTTCACTTCGGAACTAGTATCATCCACCCGACTTCCTAGTGCGGACTTAGATCTGGTTTCTTGATCTGAAACCGTCATTCTCCTTACATAGCCATAACTATGATAGAGAATTTTCAAAATCAATCAAAAATCCACATCCAGGGTTCGCCGTCGAAAATCGAGTGCTCAACTAAATACGTACATCCTACGTATTTATCTTTATTTATTATCAGCTAAATCAATTTTCTTTTACTACACATTCATTTTGAATTCTATTCACTTATTCACAATTTCTTAAATTTCCATCTGGGTTATCACTTCAATTATAACAGTTTGCACTCTAACCAACTTGAATTTAGAAAATAGCTTGAAAAGGTTTAAAATAGATAAGTAGTTGTAAAATAGTTATCATTTGTATATAGCAATAGAATAATTAAGTAATTATAAAATAGTTGTAAAATAGTTAAATAGTTGTAGAATATTTAGATAGTTGCAAAATAGTGATTAGTTTGTAAAACAGATGTAAAATAATAATTAGTTTTCAAAATAGTTGTAAAATAAGTATAAGATAGTTTGGATGTTAAAAAGAAAGGTTGTACAGTAAATAGCTAGGAAAATAGATTTAAAACATTTGATATTAAAATAATTTATTTGAAAATAGTTCTGACCCAAACTATTCAATTTCCCAATCTCCATTTCCAATCAATTTTCAATTTCCACTTCCATTTAAATTGATTCAATTCTAATTCAAGTTGAATTAACCTCGATTCCCATTCCAAATTCAAATCAATTTCCATTTGAATCTAAACTTATTCAACTTTGAACACTCCCAATTAACATAATTGAATTTCAAATTCCAATTAATTCATTTCAATTTCACCTTGAATTAATTCCAATTCCATTTCAAATTTTAAATCAACTTAATTTATACAACTTCGAGTTAAATTTTCAAATGTTTAATAAAATTAACCTTTACCTTTAAATTAATAACCTAAATCTTTAAACAATTAAATTTTGAGTCCAAATTCCTAATATTCATTTAAATTATCTTTACTTTTACATAAACTTATTTCTAGATTCAAATATTAGTTCAAATCCTTTTTAAACAATTTATTCTTCGGAATCCAATTTATTGCCCAATTTTAACTTTGAAACCAATTCTAAACAATTTCAGTTTGCAAGTTCAACATTCAAATCTTAAGTTCAAAGTGATTTCATTTTCATAAGTTCAATCTTTATCTCTAAAAATCAAAATCTATTAAATAGTTTCAAATTAAAGTTTTATTTCTATTCAATTTCAGCAATGAATATATATTATCTCAATCCTTTTCTTAATTCGTTTAAACAATCCAATTCACAGTTTTACAGATTATTAAAAGCAATAGGATGATAGAAGGATATGTCAAGGTAAATAACATCCAAATTATCTAAAACATCCATCAATAGCATCCATTACCAATTTCCAGAACTCAAACTTGTTCTGAGATCACACATACTCCTATTTCAATTCAACCCATTTAACTTCCCTAAGTTAAATTTCAATTCATTTAATCCAGTCAACCTTACTCAATTTGAATTCTCCATTTCAAATTTTAAACTTCCTATCAATAATTTTTCCCATTTATAAGTTCAAAAACTTATTTTACTTTGGGTTATACTCTCAATTTAGGGAAATTCAGAATTCAAAACTTAGTGTTTATTCAAATTAGCTTTGATATTATGTATATCCCACATATATACACCAAGTCATACTTCAAATTTTAAACCATTCTTCGTTTTCAAAACAAATTCCTTTTAAAATTGTAAAACAACTCTTGTTTTAAAATAAGATTCCTATATTCAAAAATATTCTGAATAATATTTTTTATTATTTCTTTTTAACACTTTAAAATAATTTAAATTTTCTAGATTTAGATTTAAAAATTCACAATTTAATTTCTTTTCAATTTATAAGTCATACTTACCTAAGTTGTTACTTCCTTAAAACATTTTGTTTTGCTTTACTTTTAGAAAATAAACATCCCTTTATTTAGTCACAACAAACATTTTATGATAATAACCAAGATTATCATATCTGCAAACCAATTCACTATATATTATCTCATAATTTATTGGAAAGTAAAATCGACATTCTGAAAACATTTTCATAAATTTCAGGATTTTAATTTCTATTTTGAATACATTTCTAGCTTATCTTATTTTTATAGTTCATATTATCCAATTCCTATTTGGTTATATATATTACCACTTAATTCTTATTTAATTTCAATAATCAACAACCAATTACTTTAATACATGTAATAATTAGAAAAATTATTGCTTTATATACCAAAACATTAGCTTATATAAAAAATCATCCATTTTTTAAAATCATTTAAAATCTTTATATAAGAAAATAACAAGTACGCTCTTATATATAATACAGTCAACTCATTCTAGGGTACTATTGACCCTATCCTTAATGAGTAATCCCCAACAGAGCCAAGGTTCTCGCTTAACCTTCAGCTCTGATACTAAATGTAACATCCCAAAATTCTCGACCTCGAAAATTTGACACTAATGCGTTCACTATAGAAGTGCCGAGCAATCGAACGTTGAAAATCCTAGATTGTTAAGGAAAAGAATAAAATAAGGTAGAAGAAGAAATAGAAAACAATAGTACAGAATCTCACAATAGCAGCGGAATCAAAATATAATATCAAATAACAACATTTACGCAAAGAAAGCTGTAAATGTTAATTACATACAATATATCAGAGTACAATCATTCGCAATTAAACCGGCCAGTTATAGTAACTTGTCCCTGGGTACAATCAACAAAAATCTCAAATACACAGCGGAAATAATCAATACGTCTCTGCCATCAAGCTCGCCTCCAGAGTTCCAGAACGTCCTAACTTGAAAATCTATAATACTTGGTCTGCCCCGAGCATTACATTGAAGTAACACCCGAGTCAGGCTGGAAACTAGCGTGAGTAAACCCATATTACTTGAAATACTAAGGTTATAAACTTTCTTGAAAGCCAAAGTAGCTCGTTCATACCTATGAGTTCTTATCTTTCTAAAGCCAACACTTATTTCACAAAACAATATCTAAGTACCATTACTTAGTTTAAATGGCCATGTTACTTAATTTATTCCCTTCCAGCCTATTTGATTCTAAAATAAAATCCATAAAGAATTCATAGATTACTAATCGAAGTGATTCCGGATATTGCTGATATCCGACTCCGTTCTATTTGAATCCTTACCATTTTTAAGCCAAGTTGTTTAAGTTACACAATTCAATTTATATTCAGAATAACATATTCTCGCAGCAATACATAACAGGTAGATAAATCACGTTATGTTCAACTAAAGCATTCATATATCACAAAGCATCACAAATTATCAAACTAGAGATATTAGTCAATCCCAAAGATTCAATACAATTTGATCATCTATAAGCAAGATAACTGGTCACAGCATTCTTGTTAATTTAATTAACACAAAATAAATTAATTACTTTTGAATCTTGCTTAATTATCATTAATTAATTTCAAACCATTTATTATAATAATAATAATTGACATTAGTTAACTATCCTTTAATTACTTAAGACCTTATTTAATTAAAGATACATTTATCTTAATTAATTACTTAATTATCATTTAAATCTTATTTAAATTAAATGCTTGAAATTAGTTTATACAAAATAACTTGAGCCCTTATGATTAATTAAAATTCAATATAATTACCTATAACCATTTACTTAATTACATCTTTTTATTTTTGAAAGTACTTACGGATTTAATTAAATAATTAACTTAATATATAATTATTCAAATCAAATCGACTAAAATTCAATACACATTTGACTTTATAATTTAAATGTTGAAACTTGTTTTGGAAACTTGATCAACACTTACTTTGAACTTGTTTATTATTATACATTCAAAACATGCATTTTTCTTTTGCTTTCAAAACTTGTTAACAAAATTTACTTCCATTATAAAATTAGGAAACCCGAGCCCTAACTAAAAATACCCGAGCCAAACCCCGAGCCACACTCCCTTCTCATCCCTCCGATAAAACTCGAGTTCGACTTCGAGCTAAGCCTTACCTTCCCCGAAGCTCCAAAACACACAGCAACCACAGATACAAAAAGACACACATGCACATGTACATGCAATCACCATTGCTCCGATCATCGCCGCTACCACTAGCACGTCGACGTCGTCTCACTAGTTCGACATGACCACCCAGGACTTGGATCCCACCTTCAAATCGAAATCGAGAAAAACGAGCAATACCTGGAACAAAACCTAGTCACCAAACCACCTCGCATCGCCTAATTCCGATCGTCAAAAGCCTCGCCGTTGAGCACCCACCTTCGTTAGAGCTTCACGCTCTGTTTCCCCCTATTCCGATCAAGCCCGACGCCGCCACGCCATCATAATGAATCCGAGAACATCGTCGAACCCAACAGGGCTTAAAACCCTACAACGTCGTCGTTCAGCCACCTCGATGAACAATAAACCCTCCGACCATTTTTCTCGAGTGCCTCGACCTCCGAACTACCTCCAGCAAAGACTTCGACCACCCAGATCCTCCGATCGCCAGAAATCAGTCAAAGTTAAATTTTCAATCAACTAGGAAATTCTCAACAAATTCGAGCTTAAAAATCTTGAAATCTTGATCAAAAATCACCATTTTCTAGTTCGAATCTGATTCTATAACCGAAACATGAAATTAACATAATCGATTTTTTTGACTTGAAATGATTTTTTTTACTGTTAATTCTCATTTTCAAAATAATTAATTAATATATATACTAGAAATTATTTTTAAAAATGATGTACATCCATACACACATTTTCCCTTTAAAGATCATAGCCTAAAATTGAATATATGAAGAGAAATTGAATTTATTTGAATGTGCTTGAGCTTGTTATACAACAGAGACATATATATACATTTACATAGACATGCACAAATTATTTCATATTTATATACATGTAACCACATTAATTCATCCATGCAAACATTATTCACAACATCATTACAAGATTTTATCACATGCATCAAGATATAAATAGATTTAACTTAAAATAATGATTGTTTACTCACCTATATATTGATAAACAGAGAACATAGCTACTCTTTTTTGATCAGGAACTGCTATTTGATTTTGATCGGATCTTTGAAATACCAGGGTTGAGTTGAAATTTGATCTTGAATCTTTGCTTGCTCAGGTTAAACTTGAAGTTGTTTTGATTTCTTTTTTAGTTTTTTTATTTAGAAGAAAATGAACGTAAGAAAAGAGTTTGAGAAAATAGATCTTTAGAAGATTTTGAACTGGAAACAGCCTTCTCTAACATTTTATTTATATTTTAATTTAAAAGAAAAAGGATACGCCACTTGTATTTTGCATGGCATACACAAGCTATAAATGTCCTAATCTATATTTAAATATCTTCTTATGTTTTTATTAATTATGTTTTATGTTTATATATTTTCATATTTACAAACCATATTTATTTCTTGTATAATTTTTAAAAGAAAGTATTTTAAACATTTTATTATACCTTATTTTAAGCTATCATACTTTTAAATAAATAAAAATTTATCTTTTAAAGTTTTAAAATTATAGAATTTAACTTTAAATAGCTTTTGAAAATTAATATATTGAATTCAAATCAATGCTTTCAAATCTCAATATATACACACACGTATATATTATAACTAGAAATATCTTATGTGAATTTTTGATATATATATATATATTTGTGTGTGTCTGTATCTACTGTAACGATCCCGGATTTTGAATAAGTTTAAATTAATAATTAATTAAATTTTTGAATAAAAAAATTGTGAAACAATTGGTAATTGATATAACCTATTAGTTGAATTAGGGATTTCTTTTAAACTAATGTATATGAATTCAATCGAACTGGGATTTATAAATAATGTAAAGTTCAAAATATACTTATAAATTAATATCAATAAATAAATGAATGTTAAGTACATTTGAAAAAGATCTACATAGTCCATAAAATAAGATAAGAAGGATGTAATACAACAAATATGTTGCTGTGTAAAACATAAATTAAAGAAATACAAGTAGAATTGTATGGGAGAAAAATGCAAGGCAAATATCTATATACAAAATATAATATTGTATGTGAATTAGGCAAGTTTAGAAGTCATTTCAGCAAACAAAGAAAGAATATAAATACAAAACTACATAACAAAAGAAGAAAGAAAATAATAACAACTTTATATCTATACGCATAAAGTAAAGACAAACCAGGCAAGAATAAGTCAATACAAAATAACACAAACAAATATATGTATATGCCTGTAAGATTGATGCAAAGTTAAGAACAAAGTAATGTAAAGTATCTATGAACATGAAAATAAAATAAGAAGTAAGGGACATAAAGTACTTATTCATTTAATGCTAGCAACAATTGTCAATACGAATTGTGAAAAAAATCATATCTCAGCCGAGTAAAGTGGTATGTAGGCTGTAAACAATCAAGTATGAACACAAATAAACAAAAAGAAGATATCATACCTGCCATATCTTCTAGTACACCAAAGCAATGTTATCAGCCACTACCGAGATCTTCTTTCATAAAACAAATGGAAATACAAGTACATACAACATCTCAGCCCATAAATGCATAGATGTTCAGCCGTGCTTGTTGTACAAAGCATTAAATGCAAGTATCTAGTGTATTTTATAAACAAATAACACCCTGTACAACTATTCTCTTTCCATATATCCACCTTCTTTATCATCAGTTTGATCAGTTCAAAGCTAAGAAGAAGAAAAAAATATGATCAAAGCCTGTGCATATTTTCTTCAATCTGGAAATTTGTTCTACACGCAAAACTGAGTTTTGAAGCAATACCATCTAAATCTTAAACAAATTCAACTGGAACAACAATTAGCTCAATTCAAACAAGGCTCATTCATTTTATAACGACTCGTATTTTACGTGTCGATAAATCGTAAAATAGTTGCCATTAAGTCGTTAGTATTGCTGAAGTCGTTCTGAGTCTAAGTCGTATGTTAGTTTAGGTCGGCCGAGCAACCCAAGTCATGTGAACGACTTAGAGAAGTTAGTGGTAGTGGTTGCCGACTTAAGGGTTAACGGCTTAAGGTGTTTGCCGACTTATAGAAGTAAGCGACATAAGAGATTGGCCGATTTAAAAAGTGAACGACCTAGAGGATTTGACCGATCTAAAGATTTGACCGACTTAAGGGATGAGACCGACCTATAGGGGCGACCGATCTATAGTAGTGACCGACCTATAGGGGGTGAGTGACCTATAGGAACTGACCGACCTAAGGAATTGAGCGATCTAATATTCAACGACCTAGTGGATTAGATCTGTGTATTGAGATAGGTCGTGAACGAGTTAAGGTTAGGTCGGCTATGCCGTGTTATAGTTAGGTCGTTCGAGCGACTTAAGGTAATAGGTTAAGTCGTTGAGTCGTTAAGTCATTGAGTCGTTGAGTCGTTGAGTCGTCCAAACGACTTAGGACTTAGGTAGAAATGCGGCAGTGTGTTAGGTCGCTAAGTCGGATCCTGTTGAGTCTTAGGTCGTGCCTAAGTGTTAGATCGTGTGTGTTAAGTCGCGCGCATGTGTTAAGTCGCGCATAGGCTTGAGTCGTAAGTAGGGAGGTCCATTAAGTCGTAGGTCGGGGATTTTTAAGTCGTGGACGACTTAAGGGGGCGGACGACTTAAGGATTTCCAGCCTATAAATAGAAGGGTTTGCATCACTTTTTGGCACCGGATTTTGAAGCGACGAAGTGCTGCCATTTTGAGAGCTCGAGTGCTACACTTCTTCACTTCTTATCTCTTCTCTAATCTAGTGCTTCCTTCCATCCAAGATTGAAGATCAAATCGAAGATCCAAGAGCCAAAATTGAAGATCTACATTCTTCAAAGAGAGACTTCATCATTTGAAGCGGAATTTTGACGGATAAAGCTAGTTCCTTCGCTGTCCGGATCCGGAGTTTGTTGCTTTTGAGGTGTTTAGGTGATTCGGTGAGTGGTGGTTATCTCTCACACGGACCCAAAGGAGTATATTGGATCGGTGGCTTGTTTGTGTGTTAAAGATAGTGATTTCATGCATTTTCCTTAAGTCTGCATGTAGATCCATCGTTCATAAAGTTTTGATATCCACTTTACTACATGTTAACCTATGCTAGATCATTCATCAAGATATTACTTAGAATTCACACTTGTTAGATTTGGACTCTTTATTTACGAAATTTCCATTATTATTATAACTGTTTATTTAGATCTTGTTTGAATGATTGATTACTTGGATTAATGATTGATCTGATTGATTGTTATAAATTAGTTAATTGATGATTTGATTTGGAAAAGTTGGTCGAAGATGATTCAAAAGCTAAGTGGAAAGGCTCTTGAATAAGGAAAGCTGCTCGTGGCATATGAAGCGGATGATAAAGCTCATATGGATAGATTTGATGATGATGTTGAGATGGGACTTTGCTATGATGCGATGAAGCAAAGCATGATGTGAGATAGCCTTGGTTTAATTCAGATGGGATCATCCCAAGCATGTTGATAACTCGGTGATATTGTTCGAGTTCGTTGATAATGGTTGGCTTGAGAGGCGCTTGAGCTAGTATGGAAATAGTCGTCAAGGAGGATGACTAGAAGGCTGAGATCTCATCATTGTTGAAGGTTCTAGCAGGCTCAAAGCAAGAGTACGCTGGGCAGATTCGATAGTCCCAATCAACTAATAGTTGATGGTCGAGTACTCTGGGCAGATTCGATAGTCCAAGGCACGGGTCACGACGACGTGCGGAGTTCTGTCTAGAACCGGGGTTACCATTAGCCCTTGATGGACGGATGAAAGAATGAGCCGGTCATTCAATTAACGGTGATATCGAAGCAATGATAACAGTGATAGCCAGAGTCATGGATGTTTGGATGCTTTGGTTGTATCGTCACTCGGTCTCAAGAGCGATGTTTTGTGGGTGCTTATCTGATCTTGGTTTAGGCCTTGGGGGTTTGTGCTTGGAAAACATCGACCTTGACTCGAGTGATAATTGTTTTAGTTTAAATGTCTGCTTTGCTATGTTTACTTCTGCTTAGTGGGTCTGGGGGCTATCACTGTAGAAAGAGGTGGAGTGGGAGGGTTGGATTCCTATTCCTTTTTCCTTTATGCTCTTTTGGTATGTTTGATAGTTGATTTACCGCTCACTAAGACTGTTGTCTGACTCAAAGTTTTATGTTCAGCTCTTATTACCTTGGGCTGTTCATCCGTTTTGGGATGGGCAGACTAGGTAGCAGGTGACAGGTGTTGTTCTTAGTGACCAACGATGCTGATGACGAAGACGAGCTGGAGGCTTTTGCATATTGTTTTTCTTACTATATGTATTGGATGTTCCGCTGTTTGTATGATTCTCTGAGTGTTATGTAGTGAGGCTTGATGTATTGACTATTCAGATGTTTGTATCAAATTGTTTTGTAGTGTATTGATGAGATTCTATTTAGTGAAGCTTCACTATATATATTTCTCTATTGTATTTTATCCCTACGCTGTGAGTAATACGATAGACTCCGCTGTTTTTACCTTACCCCGACGATCATCCATGGCTGCCTGGCACACCTTACAGCGCACTATTTCCTTGTTTAGTGCAGGAGTCGTGGGCGGTCGTCACATTTGGTATCAGAGCTTTGGTTAATCGATTTTAGCCAATGCTCGCTGACGTAACTACGTATGAGAGACGTAATTGTATTTTGATGGATGATTACTATATATAATATAGTAGCTTAGAAGGATTTGAACCTCTTGTGCAGTTGTTTCTCAAGGTGTACTAATCATTCTTTTATAAATATTAAGAATGGGTCGAAGAGGGAAACCAGCTGCTAGGGAAGGCCGTGATTCTGAGGGGACTGCTGATTATGCTGCCATGTTTGAGGCCATGATGACTTCGATCATGAGAAGAATACCAGCTCCAGGGCCATCAGTAGATGTTGGAGTTCAGGTTCAAGCCCCAAAACCGGTGGATTTTGCTAAGTTGTGTAAAGACTATACTGCTGTTGGAGGAAAGGTTTTCTTGGGAACATAATCAACCATTGAAGTCCAGAGATGGATAGATGCTTGTAGAAGGATCTTTGGTGATTTGGGAATTGAGGATGCAACCAAATGGAAGCTCGCATCAAGACAGCTTCAAGGGAGAGCTTCGGATTGGTGGAACTCTATCACCATTGATACTCCAGAGGAAGAAATTACTTGGGTGCAATTCCAAGCCAGATTTGAAGCTAAGTTCATTTCTACAGCTCAGAAATCTGTTCTGTTCAAGAAGTTTGTGGAACTCAAGCAAGGAGGAAGACCAGTTCTTGAGTATGTTTCTGAGTTTGAAGCCTTGTCCAAGTATGCTCGGTCATATATTGAATCTCCTTATCAGAAGAATGAGAAGTTTGTGACAGGCTTGGACACTTACCTTGGGAGGCAGTTGGTGGATCATTTGGACGATTCGTTTGAGAAGCTTGTGGAGAAGGCTCTCAGGCATGAGAATCTGTTTCCTAAGGAAGGATCTGTTGTTGCTGTGACCAAGGAAGATTCTAAACCACAGCAGGGTGGAAACAAGAAGAGAAAGCAGCAGCAGCAGAAGGGTAAGGATGGCCAGAAGAAGCCGAAGGGTGAAGTGACCTGCTACAACTATCAGCAGAAGGGTCATCTCTCCAGAGATTGTAAGAATCCGAGAGTGCCGGTGAAGTGCCACAACTGTGACAAGCTGGGGCATATCAGGAAGAATTGTCCAAAACCGCGGAAGGACAAACAGATTGTGCAAGCCTATGCTTTGGGGGCTGTTCCATCGTCTTCGAAAGCTCCTACTGCCGAAGAAAAAGGAAAGAGTGTGGTGGTTCAAGGTATTCTTTCCATTTGTGGTGTTCCAGTTAGAGTGTTATTTGATACTGGGGCGTCGCATTCTTTTGTTTGTAATGAACTTGTAGGTCGGTTGGGTTTGGAACCGGATATTGTTGATAGACCATTGGTTGTGACTAATCCAGTTGGGGGTTCGTCCTGTTTGTGTATGGTATGCCGTGGTTTGGTTGTGTCGAGTCATGATTGCTCTTTTGTTTGTGATTGTTTTGTTCTGAACCTTGCGGGGTTCGGAATTATTTTGGGTATGGACTGGCTTAGGAAGTATGCAGCAAGGGTTGATTGTAAGAGGCTGGAGGTGACAGTCGTGAATGTGGAGGGGCGAAGGGTTGTGATACGATGTAAGCATGAAGAAGGCGTCTTCATGAGCTTCATGTATTCGCTAGTTGTTCCACGGGATGGACTGTCATCGGTGCCTATTGTGAATGGATTTGAGGATGTTTTTGACGAGGTCAAAGGGTTACCGCCGCATAGAGAGATCGAGTTTCGTATCGATCTAGTTGAAGGAGCCAGACCTGTTGTGATGCCTCTTAGGCGAATGGCGCCTAGGGAACAGCAAAAGTTGAAGGTGCAAGCTGATGATCTTTTACAGAAAGGATTCATTCGGCGTAGTGTGTCTGAATGGGGTGCACCAGTTGTGTTTGCAACCAAAGCGATGGATCGTTGAGGTTGTGTGTGGATTATCGTGAGCTGAATAAAGTGACTAAGAAGAACAAGTATCCATTGCCGAGAATAGATGACTCGTTTGATCAGCTTCACGAAGCTAAGGTGTTTTCTCAGATGGATTTGGCAACGGGATTTCACCAGTTGAGAGTGGCAAAGGATAGTGTGCCGAAGACTGCTTTCAGGACACCATCCGGTTTCTATGAGTGGCTGGTAATGCCGTTTGGATTGACCAATGCACCAGCATATTTTATGGATCTTATGAATAGAGTGTTCAGGGATCAGTTGAACAAGTTTGTACTTGTGTTCGTGGATGATATTTTGATTTATTCCAGAACTGAAGAAGAGCACAAGACGCACTTGCGGATTGTTTTGGAAATCTTGCGGAAACAACAGCTGAGGGCTAAGTTTTCGAAGTGTCACTTCTGGAAGAGCGAAGTGAGGTTCTTAGGCCATGTTATCTCTGGAAGTGGAATAGCGGTTGATCCCGCCAAGGTGGCAGCAGTCCAGGATTGGGTTAGACCTAAGAATGCATCTGATGTGAGAAGTTTTCTTGGATTAGCAGGATATTATCGTCGGTTTATCAAAGACTTTTCCAAGATAGCTGCACCATTAACAGGATTGACGAAAAGAACCAAGTGTTCAGATGGGATGCTAAGTGTGAACAAGCTTCCGGAATCCTAAAAGAGCGATTAACAAGTGCTCCTGTTTTGACTATTCCAAGTGAAAATGATGAGATGGTGGTTTACACCGATGCATGTGCTACTGGACTTGGAGAAGTGCTGATGCAGAAGGGTAAAGTTGTTGCATATGCAAGTCGACAACTGAAGCCGCATGAAAGGAATTATCCGACTCATGATTTGGAGTTAGCGGCGATTGTATTTGCTCTGAAGATGTGGAGACATTACCTATTGGGAGTTCGGTTCGAGTTGTTTACAGATCATAAGTCATTGAAGTATCTTTTCTCCCAAAAGGATTTGAATCTCCAGCAGCAACGATGGCTAGAGTTTATAGCATCATATGATTTTGGTATAGCCTATACTCCAGGAAAAGGTAATGCAGTGGCAGATGCGTTAAGTCGAAGACATGCAAGATTGGGAGCCATGTTTTCAGAATGGAAGAGTCTCGAGTATTTGACTGGATTTGACATTAGGCCCAGATGTGAATTGGAACCTAAGATGTTGGCAAACTTATCAATAAGACCTACTCTGGTGGAAATAATTGGAGAGAGCCAAAAGCGAGACGATAAGCTGGTCAAGATTATTCGTGATTTGGAATCTGGATTGGATCCAGAGAAGGATAAAGGATTCGAGGTCGATCGAGAGGGTTGGCTTCGGAAATAAGGATGACTAGTTGTTCCCAATATAGAAGAATTGAGAGATGAAGTTTTAAAGGAGAGTCATCACTCGAAGCTGACAATTCATCCAGGTGGAAATAAAATGTATCGAGATATGAAGAGAACCTATTACTGGGAAGGTATGAAGAAGGATGTTGGAAATTTTATTTCCAAATGTATGAACTGCCAGTTGGTAAAAGCCGAACAGAAGAAGCCAAGTGAATTGCTTCAGCCATTAGAAGTTCCTACATGGAAGTGGGAGCAAATATCGATGGATTTTATCGATGGACTACCTAGAACCAGAGCAGGAAATGAAGGGATTTGGGTCATCATAGACCTTTTGACTAAGAGTGCAAGATTCGTTCTTGTTCGATCAACCAGGACTGCATCGAAATTGGCTGAGCTGTATGTTAAGTGGATAGTTCGATTCCATGGTATTCCGAAAAGTATAGTGAGCGATCGAGACCCATTGTTCACTAGTGGATTTTGGAAGAGCTTCCAGGAAGTTTTGGGAACCGAGTTGTGTTTGAGTACAACTTATCACCCCCAAACAGATGGTCAGACCGAGAGAGTCAACCTAGTTTTGGAAGATCTCCTCAGAGCATGTGTTTTGGACTTCGGAGGATCATGGGAAGATCATCTCCATTTGGTGGAATTTTCATACAATAACAGTTACCAGTCAAGCATTGGTATAGCACCGTATGAAGCATTGTATGGAAGACCATGTAACTCTCCGACATGTTGGTTGGAAACAGGAGAAAAGTTGATACTTGGGCCAGAAATGATTCGACAGACTACGGATTGCATAGAGATCATTCGGCAACGAATGAAGGCAGCCCAAGACCGTCAGAAAAGTTATGCCGATAAGCGTTGTAAGGATTTGGAATTCGACGTAGGCGATAGGGTTTTTGTGAAGATTTCTCCACTGGAGAATGTTATTCGATTCGGGAAGAAAGGAAAATTGACTCCGAGATTCGTTGGACCATTCCCGATCGTCGAGCGAATTGGAAAGCTCGCTTATAAGTTGGAGTTACCAGAAAAGATGTCGGGTGTGCACAATGTTTTTCACGTATCGTATCTACGGAGGTATGTGCACGACCCAAGTACAGTGGTTTCTGCTGATAGCTATGAAGATTTCAAAGTTGATCCAGTTGTTAGAAGACCTCGTAAGCCGCTTCGTGTTGTGGAAACTGACACGAAACAGCTTAGGAGGAAGGTAGTCAGGTTGCTCAAGGTACAATGGAGTGATGATGTTAATGACTGTACATGGGAGGAGGAAGAGAGGATGAAGGCAGCTCATCCTGAACTCTTCGAGGTATGGCCCTAAGGTGTCGTAACATCTCATGAATTTGTAACTTGTTCTAGTTTTAGAATTCTGCATGCTAGGTTAGTAATTGGATGCATGGGTTGTTGGTTGCTATGGATGGTAGGCATGCGGAATAGTTTATAATTGCTCTTGATTGTTTGGAATTTCGGGGGCGAAATTCCTAAGGGGGAGAGAATGTAACGACCCATATTTTACGTGTCGATAAATCGTAAAATAGTTGCCATTAAGTCCTTAGTATTGCTGAAGTCGTTCTGAGTCTAAGTCGTATGTTAGTTTAGTTCGGCCGAGCAACCCAAGTCATGTGAACAACTTAGAGAAGTTAGTGGTAATGGTTGCCGACTTAAGGGTTAACGGCTTAAGGTGTTTGCCGACTTATAGAAGTAAGCGACTTAAGAGATTGGCCGATTTAAAAAGTGAACGACCTATAGGATTTGACCGATCTAAAGATTTGACCGACTTAAGGGATGAGACCAACCTATAGGGGTGACCGACCTATAGTAGTGACCGACCTATAGGGGGTGAGTGACCTATAGGAACTGACCGACCTAAGGAATTGACCAATCTAATATTCAACGACCTAGTGGATTAGATCTGTGTGTTGAGATAGGTCGTGAACAAGTTAAGGTTAGGTCGGCTATGCCGTGTTATAGTTAGGTCGTTCGAGCGACTTAAGGTAATAGGTTAAGTCGTTGAGTCGTTGAGTCGTCCAAACGACTTAGGACTTAGGTAGAAATGCGGTAGTGTGTTAGGTCGCTAAGTCGCATCCTGTTGAGTCTTAGGTCGTGCCTAAGTGTTAGATCGTGTGTGTTAAGTCGCGCACATGTGTTAAGTCGCGCATAGGCTTGAGTCGTAAGTAGGGAGGTCCATTAAGTCGTAGGTCGGGGATTTTTAAGTCGTGGACGACTTAAGGGTGCGGACGACTTAAGGATTTCCAGCCTATAAATAGAAGGGTTTGCATCACTTTTTGGCACCGGATTTTGAAGCGACGAAGTGCTGCCATTTTGAGAGCTCAAGTGCTACACTTCTTCACTTCTTATCTCTTCTCTAATCTAGTGCTTCCTTCCATCCAAGATTGAAGATCAAATCGAAGATCCAAGAGCCAAAATTGAAGATCTACATTCTTCAAAGAGAGACTTCATCATTTGAAGCGGAATTTTGACGGATCAAGCTAGATCCTTCGCTGTTCGGATCTGGAGATTGTTGCTTTTGAGGTGTTTAGGTGATTCGGTGAGTGGTGGTTATCTCTCACATGGACCCAAAGGAGTATATTGGATCGGTGGCTTGTTTGTGTGTTAAAGATAGTGATTTCATGCATTTTCCTTAAGTCTGCAAGTATATCCATCGTTCATAAAGTTTTGATATCCACTTTACTACATGTTAACCTATGCTAGATCATTCATCAAGATATTACTTAGAATTCACGCTTGTTAGATTTGGACTCTTTATTTACGAAATTTCCATTATTATTATAACTGTTTATTTAGATCTTGTTTGAATGATTGATTACTTGGATTAATGATTGATCTGATTAATTGTTATAAATTAGTTGATTAATGATTTGATTTGGACAAGTTGGTCGAAGATGATTCAAAAGCTAAGTGGAAAGGCTCTTGAATAAGGAAAGCTGCTCGTGGCATATGAAGCGGATGATAAAGCTCATATGGATAGATTTGATGATGATGTTGAGATGGGACTTTGCTATGATGCGATGAAGCAAAGCATGATGTGAGATAGCCTTGGTTTAATCCAGACAGGATCATCCCAAGCATGTTGACAACTCGGTGATATGGTTCGAGTTCGTTGATAATGGTTGGCTTGAGAGGCGCTTGAGCTAATATGGAAATAGTCGTCAAGGAGGATGACTAGAAGGCTGAGATCTCATCGTTGTTGAAGGTTCTAGCAGGCTCAAAGCAAGAGTACGCTGGGCAGATTCGATAGTCCCAATCGACTAATAGTTGATGGTTGAGTACTCTGGGTAGATTCGATAGTCCTAGGCACGAGTCACGACGACGTGCGGAGTTCTGTCTAGAACCGGGGTTACCATTAGCCCTTGACGGACGGATGAAAGAATGAGCCGGTCATTCAATTAATGGTGATATCGAAGCAATGATAACAGTGATAGCCAGAATCATGGATGTTTGGATGCTTTGGTTGTATCGTCACTCGGTCTCAAGAGCGATGTTTTGTGGGTGCTTATCTGATCTTGGTTTAGGCCTTGGGGGTTTGTGCTTGGAAAACATCGACCTTGACTCGAGTGATAATTGTTTTACTTTAAATATCTGCTTTGCTATGTTTACTTCTGCTTAGTGGGTCTGGGGGCTATCACTGTAGAAAGAGGTGGAGTGGGAGGGTTGGATTCCTATTCCTTTTTCCTTTATGCTCTTTTGGTATGTTTGATAGTTGATTTACCGCTCACTAAGACTGTTGTCTGACTCAAGGTTTTATGTTCAACTCTTATTACCTTGGGCTGTTCATCCGTTTTGGGATGGGCAGACTAGGTAGCAGGTGACAGGTGCTGTTCTTAGTGACCAACGATGCTGATGACGAAGACGAGCTGGAGGCTTTTGCATATTGTTTTTCTTACTATATGTACTGGATGTTCCGCTGTTTGTATGATTCTCTGAGTGTTATGTAGTGAGGCTTGATGTATTGACTATTCAGATGTTTGTATCAAATTGTTTGGTAGTGTATTGATGAGATTCTATTTAGTGAAGCTTCACTATATATATTTCTCTATTGTATTTTATCCCTACGCTGTGAGTAATACGATAGACTCCGCTGTTTTTACCTTACCCTGACGATCATCCATGGCTGCCTGGCACACCTTATAGCGCACTATTTCCTTGTTTAGTGCAGGAGTCATGGGCGGTTGTCACACATTTCCTCTTCAAGAATGAAACCTGGTGATTGAAACTCAAAAAAAAACAAAAGCATGCAAGATCAACATCAAACTTTCAAACTTCAGATTTAGCTCAGTTTCAAACTTCAGATCAAAAACAAATGCAAGTTTCCACATTCAAATCATTTTCCAGGATTTAAGAAAGAAAAGTTTCTAAACCCGAGCCTCTGTTCTTTTTGACTGGTGAGTGAACATAATTTTTAAAGGCTTTAAATTGATAAAAAAAAAGTTCAAGATTTTTCGATGACCTAGTTGTATATGCTTCAGTTGCATATGATTCTTTGATGCTTTGTGTTTCTCTGTAATTGATACAGGAAGTATATTTGTTTTCAAACCTTGAATCTATTTGTTGCTATTCTTTGTTAAGTTAAATTCTTCCATAGAACAAGAGATTTATACTTTAATTAGGATTTTTAAAATTTGTTTTAAAAACATAATGGTGGATTGTACTTTGGAAACAAGTTCTACAGGCAAACAAGAATTATTTAGGATAAATTTGATTTCTGTAAAATGCTAACTCAAATTTATAGGTTGAATCCTTACTGAAAGATAAGAATTTTTTAAAACGAAAATTGTAATTATTCATTGAGTATATCAACAGTAACCTGTAGATGAACTAAAAATACATTTCTATCAATCTCTGTAGTTCAACAAATTTTAACTGTTGAAATTTGTTAAGGAGTTAGTATGACCATTTTCGAATCTAGGAAAAATATTGAAAAAAAATTCTAATGCAAGGTTTTTTGGGGACGAGAACGATTTAGGGTTCGAATATTGCTTTCGGGTCGCTGAGGTTTGTGAAGCCGCCGTAATTTGCCTAGGCGATCGAGTTGCTTGTGGTGCTGGGTGAAGGTGGACGTGGGGTTGACGAGGCCATGGCCGGAGGTGATGGCTCTTAGGTGGTCGGAGCGTCGAGTGAGAATCAGTGACAGGTTTTGTGGTGGAGTGTTTTCGAGCGTTTCCAAGTTCTAATTTTTACCTCGTTTCGAATTCGAGAAGAATGCGTTTGGGGGGAGTGTGGATGTGAGTTCGTATGGACTCGAGAGATCATCGAGCAATGTCGCGACGATCAACGGAAGTAGGCGGCGTGGTATCAGGTGCACCGCGTGCACGTCAATCAGGGGAGTTGGGTTCTCGAGAGTTTGCTCGGGGAAGTAGGTGATTTTCTCGAGCAAAATTTTCTCTTCGTTCGCGTGAATCCTACAGCGTATGAAGTTTAAGTTTAAACTTAACTGAAAAGGTAGAAGAAGGAAGCGCGAAAGGAAAGGAGCAGAGGAAAGACTCGGGGAAGATATGTGAAAACTCGAAGTGATATTCGAGTAAAACTTGAAAAGTTTCTGGGTAGATTTCTTTAAACTGCAGTATAGAAAAAAAAAATTAGTTAAGCCGATTATCTTTCATAAATTTTTTAATAAGTGTTTAACGATTTGGGTTAAAACTGTAATGCAAGTTTTAATTATTTTAGAATGTTTTTGAAATCTTAATTAATATTTTAATCAAGTGGATGATTTAAGTTAAGTGTTAGAATTTAATTAACGTTGAAGTTTTCAAATTTATGATAATTTGATTTCAAAGTTCATGGAGGTTTTTATTTATATGTTAATTAAGACATATAAGTATTATTATTAATTGTTTAAAAATGGGTAATTAATGATAAATAATTAATTTAAACTTGTAATTAGTTAAGTGATCAGAGATTTGTCGAGTTGAGATTAAAGATTTGATTAACTCACTGTTAAGTGTTTAATTTATTGGTAATCACAAATTGTCAATTAGATAATTAAAAGATAATTTATGATTTGTGGTTAATTAAGATAATTAATTAAGGGATAATTAATTAAAGAATTTTAATGCTAAGTTAGTGATTAATTAAAGAATAGTTTAATAATTAAAGGTTAATTATTCAAATAATTTAAAGTTGATTTAATTTGATTAACAAATGATTAAAGGACCTTTAATCAAATGATTTGGAATCGATTAAAGTTAATTAATTATGATTGATGACCATCTGGTTTAAATTTATCAAATAATTAATTGATTTCACTTATAGATATTGGAATTCTATTGATTGTCGAACTGTTTGATATTCTGATATGCTATGCTTTATGCTATGAGGTTTTTTAGCGTGATCTGTGATGAATGTAATTTATTTATTTACAATGCATTCGTATTTTCTATCCGTGAATCTGTGTATATAGATAAGCGTTATTGGAATATACCGCTTATCGATATTGATATATCTGTGATGATTGATGATGTTGCACTATTGTGTAAAACCCCTGGACCACGCCATACACACACAAATATGGATTTCATGAAGAAATCGGTTAAGTCGCAGATTTTTGAAAATACTTTTGAATTTTGAATTTTTAAATTCAAATGTTTTGGAAATGAAATTGGGTTTAAAGTGAAAAGCTTTAGAAATGGAATTTCAGAGATGAAATATATTTTGAATAACTTGATTGAGTTTTGAAATTTAAATATTTTGATTTAAATTTGAATTCAATATTTGAAATTGAATTCTATGATTTGGAAAGTAGGGTTTAGAAAGGCTATTCAACTTATAAATGAGTCATATGGGTTAAACTATTTTCAAGGTATTGATTTGGGAATTTGAATTTAAATTCAAAGGCTTTAACTCGTGTGAATAAGATTGGATCTTTCCGAAATGAAACTATTCGTTTTCAAATAATAAAAGCTTTCATATAAGAAGTGAACTTCCGAATTGTGTAAAAAGGGATTTCAAGCTAAAAATAAATATAAAAAAATGATTTTTTCCAAGTTATGGAGACGGTTTGAAATCTATAAGTTGAATCTTTGATTTAAAGATTCAACAAGTTATGAAAGCTATGAAATGAGTCTTTGATTCAAAGATCGAATGACTTAATCCAACTTGAATTGAAATTGTTTTTGAAAGGCTATGAATGAATCTTTGGAAACGATTTTGAAAGCTATAAGTTGAATCTTTGATTTAAAGATTCAACAAGTTAATCGAGTTTTGAAAGCTATGAGTTAAATCTTTGATTTAAAGATTTAATGAGTTAATCCAATTGAAATGGAAATTGTTTTGAAATCCATAAATGGATCTTTGTGAAACTGGGTGAATTTTGTGAAATAAATCTTTTGTTAAAGATTTGAAAATGGTAATTTGTTTAAACCATTTGAAAGAAAGTTTTGAATTATTAAGTTGTGACTTAATTGGAATCCCATATCCATATGTTTTAAATGTTGCGCTCACTATTCGGGTTAGCCGGGAAAGGACCTTTGGGTCGTATAACCCATTCCGAATATGTGATTCGTCATTATGGATAGCATTTGAAGACCGGTGGTGAAGACCGGGTATTTGCGAGAACGATATGTTGACCTATTGATTGTCTCTGCACCGAGTAGCTATGGTATAGAGATTCCCTAAGTGATGGGAAATCCGATCGGGATTGTGAATACCCAGATTGCAAGGACTTCTTTGAAAGGGCCTTCGGTTCTGTTTGAACCCGGAACAGACTTGTATGGTTACGTGTCTGACATTACATTTTGAGATATAAAGCATATTTCTTTCAAATACATTTCGGTTGGTGGCGATGAATTTATTCTCTAGCTTAACACCCTTCTATGAGACGTACGCGCTTAGAGGTTATGTAGTTGAAGGTTATCAGCGATATATTCCCAATTTGGTAATGTGGCATGCTTAGTGTTGCTGTGTGATGATTATTTATTGATCATTTGTTGATGAAAGCGTGGCTTTGTGCCTAGCTTTGTGGACGAGACTTCGTCAGACCTCACTCCCCGGAAATGGTCAAAACAGGAATATGCGGCAAGGTTATGAGGGTCGCGCCCTTTAGGGTATGTCATTTCCTTCTGGAAAGGGTGGTATCATGGTATGGAGCCAGATACTTACTCATGTTGACACACTATATTTATTACTGTGTGATGTTGGTTATCGAGCGCTCGGATAAAGGTCAAAAGGGACCGGGGGATGACATGTTCGTGTAGTAGTTACCTAATGACAGAGGTAACCCGGCCTTGTGTTGGCAGAGAGCTGGTTAAGTTCTCGGGATGTCCCACCAAAGGCGATCCCATGTGGCAGTAGGAAGTTCCTTAGCCTGACCATTTGTTGGAAATCCAAATAAAACAATACGCACCTTGTACGGTTTTAGTTGTAGAACCTTCCATTCACTTATGGTGGCGCCCCACTGTTTGGATGGTAGCTATATTAGGCATACGATAATGGTCGTATGTTGGCTAAAATTTATATCTTTAATTTCAAAATGATTTTTCCTACACTATGCACTAGTAATAATACCAAATGTTTCTTTTTAATGCGTATCAAGCATCTTTGACTATCATAAGGAGAAATCTCCTCCGATTCTGCGTTTGCATTGTGTGTGTGTGCGGGAGGCCTTATGGTAGTCTCATTTTTTAAAAAGCATTGCGAATTGACTTTAAAATCTTCTGTTGATTGTTTTAAGAGATAAACTGTTTTTGTTACTCATACCAGTCCCATGACTGATCCGGAGTTTATTGTTTCTTCCCTAAACTCTGGGTGCTTAAAATTTTCTACACGGGCAGTCTAGAATTGGGTTTTTCAGATAGTCAGATTAGTAGGTTATCTGGAGTTAGTTCAGTCTTTGGATGCGGACGAGACTTGCTTGTCTTGGTGAATCGTGATGTTGGTTCGAGCTGCCGCTGGAGTTCTCTTTTGAAGACTATCTGGAGTTATTTGTTCTGTTGCTAATGTTATCTATTTTCTTTTATGCTGCTATTCTATTTTATCTCTGATGTATATTGATATCTATTGGATCATCTGTTGTATCAGATATTGTATCAAAGCTGTGTATCAATGTATTATTCTTTTATTCCGCTGTGTTGTTTACTTAATGTTGTTATAAGCTCCGGCGACTCAGATTTGAACGGTCGAATCTACGGCATTCGAGTACGATGTAAAGTATGGATGTCGATTTTCGAGTGGGAAAAATTCGTTTCGTTACATCCACACTTTTACAAACTTCCATATATTCTACTTCTCATGGCATATATATACATATATATACGCACTTACATACTTGTATATGTATACACTTATAATTTTCAACATTATAAAATTTACACATATCTATTTATAAATTTTTTATTTTACTATAAGATTCATCATTTCCATAGATGTATAATTCAACATTTATTATAGTTTCAAATCCATTTATATATATATATATATATCCAGATATTTCAGTTATCAAAATTTTATTTGTTCAACTAAATAAAAATCAGTATCTCAATAGTAAAAATCAGTTAATTATCCAATTATCAGATGTCCAAAAATCCGGGTTATCACAACTCCCGTAATCAATCAGTATCCTTCTCACAAACGTTGGCCCAATTGTGGCCGATATGACTATCGAGTCGATAGTGGGTGCATCCACCTGGTCGGCATCCCTGCTTCTGAATACTGTATCATCTGTCATCATTCGCTGCTGTTTCGCTGGAGTCTCGTCCTCCGAGTTTGAGCAGCATTCGAAATTCGCATGTTTCAAGGAATTAGCATAGCGTTCCATTTCTTGCAAACTCTTTTCTGCTGGATGAGGCCCACCGACTATTGTGTTTATGATCAGTCTACCTACGGTCCGACCAGGTTCCTCAAGGTGACGTGGAGCCTGCCCGCGACCGGGATTGAACATTCCCTGTTCGCCTTCCTGCTGATTCTTAACAAACCGTTGTAACTTCTTTTGCCGAATCATTTTTTCTATAGCATCATGGAGGTGTCTACATTCCTTAGTGTTGTGGTTGTAGGTCTCATGAAACCGGCAGTACTTTCTAGTTTGTTTTTGTTCCTCGGTGGATTCTTTTTAGCGTGATTTTCGGTACTGGAAGGTATTACAAGTTGACAAATAAATATTCTCCAGAGATGTGCTTAGAGGAGTGTATTCGTTGTAGGTCGGCATCCTTGGTTTCCACTTTCTTGCTTCCCTCTTCCTTTCGGAACTTCCTCCTTCGGATCCTTTAGGCCTCTCGTGCTTGTTTTGAACATTGACCTGGACTTTTCCAGAGTTGCCGCCAGCCTGTTTTACAGCAATATTGCTTTGCACCGTCTCCTTGCCAAGCCTTGAAGCACTACCTTACCTCGTCCACCTGGCTTCCTCCCTTCTCATGAACTGGTGCGCCTTTGAGTAAAAACATTCCAGGGTAGCCGGAGGTTTTCCTCCCAGCCAATCACCAAACTACGAGTCTGGATCAGCTCCTCGCATCATAGCCATAAGAATAGCATGGTCATTCGGGTTGTTAACTTCGGTAGCAGCAACATGAAATCTTTTGCAAATATTCCTTTAAGGGCTCCCCAAGAGCCTGGATTACACTGGATAAAGGCATCATGTCCTTTGGGCAAGTGGTATGGATTTTGAACTGCTCCACAAATTTCGTCGCTAACTCATCGAATTTGGAAATCGATCGTGGAGGAAGTTTGATGAACCACATGGTAGCGATTCTAGATAGGGTTATTGGGAAACATCTACATTTAGTCGCATCATTTGCCCTAGCCGAATCCATCAACCACTAGTATCTCATTACATGCTGTTGGGGACCAGCCTTCCCTTCATAAGCTAGAATAGTTAACGTACTAAACTTCCGAGGGTATTCAGCCTGTAGGATAGCTTCTGTGAATGGAGTATGACTTCTAGCTATGCCACAATCATCGTTGGATAAGCTTTAATTTTCCCTCATCAACTGTCTGACCATGGTTGACAAATACAGGGACTGGATGGGTGGTGGCAAGTTAGACTCTGTCCTGTGTGACCATCCCGGCTAGTGCCTCCTTGATTGGTGATCTCCCAAACGAATGTCCTTGGGACCTGTTTCATTGCATCCCTGGTGAGCCGATCGGTCAGTTTCCACTCGTGCTCCAGATCCTAAGTTTTCCACTCCAACTTGAGTGCAGTTTCCCAAGTGCAATTGAGGGGCCACGGCTCCAGGTAGGGAACCTAGACCATTCATGTTGGATAGATCTACTGCACCTATTTATGTTGTTTTAATTCTATGGCGTCAACGCATGGGATGTTTATCAGACGAAGCGGAGCTGTCAGATGATGAGTAGGTAGTGGGACTTCCTCCAACATTAGAATGCTGTTGTTGAGTATGCTTAGTCATGAGATTGGCATTAGCTTGAATTTGCTCATTAAGCTGTCTTCTGCTTTCCACGAGCTCTCTCATCAGCTCGTTGAACTCTGTTCTAGTGACAACTTCTGTTTGGTTTAGGAAGGTAGCTGTCCCTACACCTAGATTAGCTTGTTGATTGATGGGTCCTAATTGTTGGACGCTAGCGGTCTCGTTGACATCCGCATTGTGGGAGGCTGATCTGGTACGTGGTCATTGTAGAGTTATTGGCCTGAACTGTAACAACCCTGAGATTGCAATTACCGAATGATAAATTAAAAATTATGATTTTAAGTTGAAAAGGGAGCTAAACAAATTTTTGGGAATTTAAATTTGCAATTTGATTTGCAAATTAAAATATTTTGGGGTTTAAAATGGGGAATTTTTAAATGTGACTGTAGGTTTAATTGGCCAAATGAGACTATTACATGGTTTTAATTAAAACTAGGTTGTTACTTAGGATTTTGTTCACATGATAACCTTAGAAAAATAAACTAAGTCCTAAAGGGTTTTAAAACCTCCTAACATGGCCCATTAGCCTACCCACTTCTATATAATATCTTAAACCCATTCCATAAACCCTAACCCTCCTCTTCATAATTCCTAAACCTAGATCTAAACATAACTAATGGCCTCCCTTGGTAGAAGATCCACCTCCTTCTCTTCATAACTAAACTAATTTGATCTTTGAAAAAGGTAATGCAATCTCCCATATTCTCTAATCCTTCTTAATCCCTATTTTATCTCCACCATCTTGTTGTAATCTTTGTTTTGTTTTTTTGATTTTTGGGTCCTTGAAGTCTCTTGATCTCTTGCTTTGGGATTGAGGATTTTGGCTTGCTTGGTATTGTGCACACAAACTACTTGATCCTTTGCTTCTTTGAGGTAATTACTATTGATTAGTGATTATTGCTAGTTGGAATATTGGTGAAAATTTGATGCCAAAAACTGAAAAAAAAACACCCCAAAATCACCAAAACCACAAAAATTAGCTGGCTGGAAATGCACAGCCTGTAAACAGACTGAAAACAGGGTCTGGGTTGCACCCAGGCTGCAGCCCAGGCACAGTAGGCTAGCCCAGTTGGGCTAGCCAGAAGCAGGCCAGCCCTAGTGGGGCTGGCCACAAGACCCCAGCCCGAGTGGGCTGGGGCGGCCCACCTGACCCCAGCCCGCAAGGGCCGGGGCGGCCCTTTTCCCCAGCCCGCAACGGGCTGGGGCGGCCCATTCATGTTGGATAGATCTACTGCACCTGTTTATGCTGTTTTAATTCTATGGCGTCAACGCATGGGATTTTTATCAGACGAAGCGGAGCTGTCAGATGATGAGTAGGTAGCGGGACTTCCTCCAACATTAGAATGCTGTTGTTGAGTATGCTTGGTCACGAGATTGGCGTTAGCTTGAATTTGCTCATTAAGCTGTCTTCTGCTTTCCACGAGCTCTCTCATCAGCTCGTTGAACTCTGTTCTAGTGACAACTTCTGTTTGGTTTAGGACGGTAGCTGTCCCTACACCTAGATTAGCTTGTTGACTGATGGGTCCTAATTGTTGGACGCTAGCGGTCTCGTTGACATCCGCATTGTGGGAGGCTGATCTGGTACGTGGTCATTGTAGAGTTATTGGCCTGAACTCTGAGTAGACTTTATGAACTCTTGAGAATGAACTTGGATCTTCTTTGGAGGATTTTTTCAATCCAGCAGCGATAAAGTAGATCCTAACAGCCTTAGAATATGCTATCAGTGAAAGCACCAGAATTGGTCACTAACACCCTTGAGTAGAATTATATAGAGAGATTAATGAAAAAGTTAAATTAAAACAGAGGAATATCACAGTAAGATGCAATTTGAATAGTAAAAACGAGAACGCCAGAATTATAGTGGTTCGGCGTAACTGCCTACGTCCACTTTGAATATGATCTTTATTACTTCTTCAATGAGTTGAATACAGACAGATCCAATCCGTACACCGACAACTCGAGTACAAATTTTGACAGCAAAGAAATGAGTATTAAAAATGGCAGAGTCTTCCTGGAGTTCCCGAAAAAAGGTTCCTTCAACTGTACTCCCGCCTCTCTATTTATAAATGAAGATAGGCTAGACTCCATGCGTAGGCCCAAAACCAAGGTATTTCGTCCCACAATAGGCAACTTCTTTGCACCGAGCCAGGCATACTGAACGGTGGAAATCGAACAACTTAGTCTGATCCATTCACGCCGCACTGCTCGCGCCAGGCCAACTCTCCTTCATTTTCTTGACTCAACCACTTAGCCCGACCTGGCCAGGCCGACCCTAACCATCTATGCCGATCCATCGCTCCTTTCCTTTCTTGGCCGAGCGAGAACTGTTAACCCATCTAGGCTGAACCATAGTCAACCGAACGACCAAAGCCAAACCATGATCAACCGACCCACCAAGCTCAATCTCATCCACACCGAGCGACTATTTCCACACTCTTCCTGATCGAACCATATTGTCTTGTCTACCCTAGTCGAGCGATGAACTTCTCACTTAGGCCGTGCGTTGAGCTTTTCTTCCAGACCGAGCGATGAGTGGCCGAATGACTTTTGACCGGACGACATTGGCTGAGCCACTCTTGGCCGGTCCGCCCCATTTACGTTCTAACGCCGATCCACCTTGTATTCTTATGCATTATAGTCATGCGGAACAACATCTAACATACCGAACCATGCGCAGGCCGAACCAAACTTGAATTACACCAGCCTCTTATACTTCCAGCCCATTCTTAGCTCAAATCCCATTCAGCTTTAATCATAAGCTCTGCAACTATCACTACGTAGCCGAGCCATAGTGTCGGGTAACAATTTCTGTAGCATTTGTCAACTATACCAAAGTTAACATTTTTTTTATTAACGTTTTTACTTGCATCCTTCTTTGGTTTTCTGAGTGGTTTTTTATGCTACTATACATTTTTCCAAGCATTTGTACCTTGCTATTGTGTATTTTTGGAGCGGCATACATTTATTTTCGTAGCATTTTTATAACTCTACTAAAAGTTATTGACTGTTTTGCTGCACACTTTACACGGTACCGTTTCCTTCTAATGGCCTGTATTATTTTCAGCAGTCACCGGCATAATAGTCATATTAAAACCAACAATCAATCACATAATTGTCGTATTCAAACTAACAATCAATCAATCAATCACATAGTCATTATAATCAAACAATTGGAAAAACATGTTAACCACATAATCAAATATGATATCCATAACCATTTCGATAATAGTTTTTCGATAAAATGAGCAAATTCACATAAAATCCATAACCATTCATAAACAAATTTACACAACTATCTAACAAAATGTTATAATATATATAATAATTAGAGCCATGTTCATTACTTGATTACTCATAATTCTTTGCTGCAGTTGCTCTTTACTCCAAAAAAGCTAATTACATGTGGACAAGTTTAACATTAACAAATGATTATGAAAGTGCTTTACATATTTAAGGTACATCAAACATCCTTTGTTAATTTTTTATTAAATTTAAATAATTTTTATAAAACTGAGTTAACTTGGTTAAATTTTTATAAAGCTTGGTTAATTTTTATAGTAAACTTATTTAACTTTTTTAAAATTTAGTTAACTTGGTTAAACAGTAATAAAACTTTAATTAATTTGTATAAATTTGTTGAACTTTTATAAAACTTAGTTAAATTATATAAGCCTAGTTAATTTATAAAGTTTGGTTAATTTTATAAAATTAGTTAAATTTTTATAAGGCTCAGTTAACTTATTTATAGCTTTATTTATATTAACTCAAACTTAAAAATTATCTCAATTGCTAAAAACATAAAACGTCATAACTTATATTTTAATGAACTTAGACTTATAAATTATCTCAAACTTAAAACTTTATTAACTTAGTCAATTTTTATGAATTATCTTAAACTCATAAATTTAATAAACTTAATCAATTTATTATTATTGTTGTAAACTTAGCAAATTCATTATTATTATTATAAACTTATTAATTTTTATTAACCTAGTTAACGTAGTTAGTTTTTATAAACTTAGTTTTTGTTATTATTGACATTGTTATTATTATTAATTATAAAACTTGGTTGACTTAGTTAATTGTTATTATTATTATAAACTTAGTTAATTTTTATCAAACTATATTTTATTATTATTATTATAAACTTAGTTAATGTATTATCAAACTTAGATTATTTTTATAAACGTATTAAATTTTAATAAAACTTAGTTAGTTTATTCAAACTATTGTTTATTATTATTAAACCTATAAATTATCTCAATTGCTAAAACTTAAAATGCCATAACTTATATTTTAATTAACTTAAACTTATAAATTATCTCAAATTTAACCTCAATTAACTTAGTTAATTTTTATAATGATCTCAAACTAATAAATTTTCATAAACTTAGTTAATTTATTATTGTTGTTGTAAACATAGTTAATTTATTGTTATTATTATAAACATGGTTAATTTTTAGAATTTTTTTTTGTTATTATTATTATTAATTATAAAACTAAGCTGACTTAGTTAATTTATTATTGTTATTGTTGTCTTTATAAACTTAGTTAATTTTCATCAAACTATATATGTATATATAATTTCATCTTAGACATCCAAACATGGGTTCCTGTCAGATGAACCTATATGGTTGAACATATAAAATCGTTAATGGGATAGTCTTACATGCATAGTAGCTAGCCTACATAATATATATATATATATATATATATATATATATATATATATATTATAGCATATATTACTCGATGGTTGCCAAGCAATTTAATATCAATATCCGCTAGAAATGTTCCCCACATTCTGTACATATTAAACAAACAGAATTAGTGTAAACTACTATAAGTTTGATATCAAAGTGGTGTGTAATAAAAGTATCACAAAATGTACATAAAATAAGACAGTGAACAGACTTACTTCGTAACCTTTCTGGATAGTCGGGATTTTCACTATCCTAAATATAAATTACCGGGATAGTCGTGATTTTCACTGTTCTAAAATAAAATTGCTGGGATAATCAGGATTTTCACTATCCTAAATATAAATGATAATATATCTTGGTCAACTACTTTTAATTTTTCAAATGCATAACCTTCCTGGATTGAATATGACGCACAATGACATTTTAGCTGAAACATTTAAAATGTGTAAACAATAGAAAAAGATTCATCCATTGTACTCGTGAAACTCTCCACTACATTGCTTTAGATAGCAATAATAAATGATGATTCAAGCAAGATTAAAGTTGTACAAGAACAGGCTGCAAAAAGCAATCTAGCTCAAATACGTACACCAGGACAAGTACAGTGAAATACACACGTTATTTATGATTCAGGATTTAACATCACTAGAGGTTTTATGGCAGTTCTAGGCACAATAGAAGATTGATAATTTTTTGAGATGTACATTTAATATTTAGCAACATGTTTGGCATAGTAATAGCACATGGTTTATTTAGTACACAACGGCATAGTTTAATACAACGGTTTCAACATAGTTTAATATACAGTAGCATGGTTTAATATAACTGTTTTAGCATAGTTTAATACACAACAACATGGTTAAATGATGTTTTAATTTCACTCAATCACGATTGTTATGTAAAAACTAAAGGTTTAAACCCGACAATTAACATTTTACATAAATAATAAGGGCTGCAAACCCAAAATTCTTTTTTGAAAAGGGTATAGGGTGTAAACAGTCATTTTATAGGTTGAATAAGTATCAATCATCATTGCCTAATCCCATTAAGTTCTTTTTTCACACTTTTTAGAAATGAACTCGTTATTCCTTCCTTCATATCCAAAACTCCATCGAATCTAATATTTTAACAAATTTTTTTGATGTTATAACATCAATTGCATTAATCCTGAAGAACTACTAGGATTATTTAATAATGGAAAATTTGCAGACATAGACCGGTTTAGGGAAACAATAAGGGAAATAGCTATGTTTTGAAAATAATTACAAACTTAGACCTATTTTTGCCAGGTAGACAAAGGCGAATTTTCAGAATTCGCCTTCGGGCGCATTTTCAAAATTCGCCAACAGGCAACATTTGAAAATGCGCACGAAGGCGAATTTTGAAAATTCGCCTTCACTAAAACCCTGCACAAAACAAGACAGAAGGCAGAGAGTTTATCAAATCTAACAACTTTTGTAGATATCAGCTTGCAAATCTTACAATTGTGAAGTTCATTTAAGTTTGATATACAACTAGTTAGTTTGATACATATAAATTACATGTCTTTAGAGTTGAATACACCGAAATCTTAATTCGTTAGAAAGTCATACATTTGATAAAGGAAGTTTAGGTTGTTGCAGTACATTGCTTTCTGTTATGGCCCTGCGATCCACATTTGCTGCACCTGTTTGTTTTAGGCGTTTGAAGCTCGTCCATAACATTTTTTATCCTTGTAGATTTAGGTCGTCCAGGTTGTCTTCTTGTAGGTGGAGGCAACATATGTGGACCGGTGTATGGTCTCTAGTATCTCTTATCATGCACGGGATGAAACTCTGCCTGATATGAAGCTTTGTAACTCCTAACAGAGTACCACTCTGATGCGAACTCATGATGTGCTCTGTTAGCACCGTAATCTGTGCCGAACAAGCCGCCATTACATGGGCACATGGTAATTTTTTTAGTAAGGGGATGTTGCATGTACATGACAGTTAGGACCATCAATTAACACTTTAAATTCATCACCGTAGCAATGAATCACTTGCCATTCTGTTTGACTAAAGCGAACTAGTTTACAACGACGTGCTTCAATAGCTCAATCTGCTATTTTAGCTTCCCATTTTGGAGTCAAATGTGTTGTGATAACGTCCGCCGTCTCTCGTCTCTTACAGAAATATTCAACCGATCGAAAGAAGGTTCGTGCAACCAACGCCTTAATAAGTAATGATCGAGCACCTTTCAGCAAACCATTAAAACTTTCGGATGCATTGGTGGTCATAACATGAAAGCTTCCTCCATCGTCTTTGCATAGGGCCCAATTTTTTTCAAAATTCCCTAAACTTCTTTCAATCCATTCATGAGTCCGTGAATTTGTAGCTTTAATTTCTTCTCTGATTTTGTTGTGCTCAACCACTTCTAAAGCACATGCAGCTGAATAAAATAAAGATGTAAGTCGTTTATCCCTAAAACCTGTTGTTTGAAGATTAGCTTTAAGATATCGTGCAAAAAACCTATGTTTGTGTGGTTCTTGCCACTTCTCCTATAAAGTCATCGGAATTCCTTTCATCTGATCCGATATGAAAGTAATACGACGATTGCAAACACTGTGAATGAATTCACGCATGTAAGAAAAAAACCAACCCCAGCTATCATATGACTCGGATTCGACAACTGCATAAGCTAATGAAAACTGACAGCCATCCGCATCTACAGTAGTAGCAACAAGCAACGTCCTTTTGCATGTACCATACAAATGTGTCACGTCAATACGTAACAATGGCCGGCAGTGTAGAAAACCTGTAATGCAAGGGCCAAATGCTCAAAACGCACGATCAAATACGCCAACTTCATCGTGGGTCACCTGGCCAAAAGCCCCCAGATTACTTCTCTTTATTTTCTCGAAATATTGAGGCAAAGTCGCATACGATTCGGCTCAGTCACCATAAATTCTTTCTATTGTTTTGTTTAATGCCGCCAAGCTTTCATGTAACTAATTTTGATGAACAGTTGATCGTCGACAAGCACTAGGACTGTACCTGCTGAGATATCCAAATCAGCCTTGATAAATGACATGATTTTTGACACAAGAAAATTAGAAGTGGCTTGCTTGTGGTTGGAATTAACTGTAGGATTGACACATGTATGTTCGCTAGGAAACTTTCTGATTTTCCACCAGCCAGATTGCGATTTCTTTGAGATTATTACATGTATTCTCCATGGACAGTTAGTGTCAACATTACAGATAGCAGTGTATATAGTTTTATTCGATTAGATCGGCTTGTATGAAACTCCATGTCGAATTGACTATTCGGTTAATTGGTGTAGCATCTTGTGCTTACTTTCAAATACCATTTCAACAGTAAATCCATTTTGTATGCACACGGTTGAAAATTTTTCCCAAGCAAATTACAGATTAGCAACGACCGATCTTGCCATCATTTGTGCAGTACATAGATCATCATCCAACGGTACTTCCATTTGAGCTTCTTCACCATCACCTTCAATATCATCTACGTTCGGAAAGTCATAGTTTAACGATTCATTGTTCACTTACGTTCGTTCTACCCAACACGCATCATTATTAGTCCTCGTCGCAACACCCATACTATCAATTGGAGGAACATGACCGGTGTCTCTATCTATATTAACATGCATATCAGTGTCAATATTGGAATCATGCGAGTGTTGTGACGGTCCAGCACCACATTCTGCAGCAGTATCTTCAAGACTTGTACATCTGTTTACAACAACATTTAGTACGAAGCTAGAGTGGATGGGAAACGTAACCCAAATAAATTGCTAAACAAACCTTTGACTTATATCGTACATTTGTGATGGAGTAGGATATAATGGTTGCGACAAATGAATGTTTTGTTGTTCAGCACAAACATTTTGTAGATGCATTTGTTGTTGGAAGCTGTATGTGTTAGAAGAAAGTATTAGGCAATTGTAATTTAAAATGAAATTCCAATGTTAATTGTAATACCTTGGATGCATCGTAGGTGGTGTGTAGTACGGAAAGTACTGTTATGGAGTTGGTTGCGACATCATGTAATGCATGAAACCATAGTTTATGGGAGGAGGACCATGACCCCCAGCATGTACATATGGATTACTGTAAGTAGGTGAACCTAAGCTTGCTGAAGGATTATCAGTTTCTAACATTTCTGTAAAATGCCCTAATCCTGTGCTAACGATAGGAGATTGTACATGTTCTTGCAGATTTTCTTTTGCAACTTTCCCCACGTACAACTCAATGGATTTGGTAACCGCAGAAAATATAACTTCAACATCCTCATCGTCTGAAAGTGTTATTGCTTTTGAACCCGAATCCGTAGGCCAGTTAACGACCAACTCAATATCAAATTCGATTGCGCTTATTTTTGTCGCTTTGTAAACAGATTCTTTTAACTCAAATAGTGTTCAAAATTTGCGTACTCTCCCTGGTTTACAAAAATCGTCGACATACTTCCCCTTTTTCTGTTCGTCGATGATCAGTTCACCGTCGTAGTAGCAAAGTGTGGGAATGGGATTTCTAGCCATTCTACAAACAAATAGTTTCTATTTGACCAACCAATTTCTATACATTCATAAGGAAATATTTTAATGGATGTAACAAAGCTAGGGTTTGTAATTTTCTTACCAATTTCTATACAGAGACATAGTGAATACGTTTGCGTAGACCTGCAAGGACTCTATTGCAACAACCAACAGATTATCGAAAGAAATTGAGTTTTGGTGTTTGGGAATGTAAGCTGAAACAAAATGGGTTCTTCAGATCTGAAAAAACTTGGGGTATGTTATGAGGAGGCCAGTGCATAAGCTGAGTAGATATAAATCAGTTTTTGAATGGGCGACTTTTCAAAAGTCGTCTTTGTGCGTATTTCCAAAAGTCGCGTGAAGGCGAATTTTGAGAATTCGCCTAAAGGCGACTTTTCAAAAGTCGCCATTTAAAAAACACCCTAAAACACTAAAACTCAATAGATTATTAGTCTGTTGAACTACAGGATACCTCTCAATAGAAAATACAGGGCGGACAAATGATAAAAAGCAAGCATACACAAACAACAACCACATGATACTACTTTACTACCAATGCATCAAAACATACGGTCAGTCACGTGGTAACCGGTAGCACCTCGCAAGCATTTCATTGCGAATTGCAATATTCATCCTCTCCAAACGACTAGTCGTAGCTTGCATCTCAAGCGCGTATTGGACCCCTCCCCCTTTCTGTCATTGGAGGATTGAACCATTCAAAAAATTTACAACTATTCACCCTCTGACGCGTCTGTGCATTGATATACCATTTTACAGCCGTAAAAGCGACGTCCTGCATTCCTCTGACGTTTGGAAACAACAACGTTACATTCAAGTCTGCAATAGCAAAGTATCGAACGTCCCATGATGTTAGAACTTGATGTATTAGGGTTTTGATGAGAAAGTACAATCATTAGCCTGGTATGCATTGATTGTTGAACCAGTTGGGGATTCTCAAGTACGACATTTTCCCACGAAGCACAAACAAGTTCACTCTCTACTTCTTTATTTGTCTCTATAGCATCCACTCTTGGTAGATCTTCTACTTGGGTCTCCGAAATAAATTCTACCCCATCGTCTGCATCCTTGTTCCGTTCGTAGTCATCATATATTTTCATCGTTGTTTGATCATCGATCTCCCAATCATCCATTTTTGACTAAATAAAAGTTGAATAAAATACCAAAATTAGTCAAAGTTGCAACCATGGCTTGGGTCGATTTCCTTTCCGATTTGAACAAAATTGAAGACTGGTGTACTATACATCTACACCTGTGAGAATAGAGGAAAAAATTTGACAAAATACCAACCTTAATGACTTCTGCGAATGCTTTTGCACAAATTTAGGTTTTTGGTTTGACCTTAATGCAAAAAGAAATGAAAAAGGAAGAAGGGGCCAACTGGTTTTAACAGCGCAGGTTTCTATTGGCGAATTTTCAATATTCGCCTTTAGGCGAATTTTAGAAATTCGCCTATTGGCGCATTTTAAGAATTCGCTTACTGGCGAATTCTCAAAAGTCGCCCACTTAAACCTGTTGTTGCAAACAGAGCAGCAGATACAAATTTAACAAAACACAACAATATTGATTTAGTCATAAAGCTCATGAAACACCACTACACAAATTTAACAAAACACAACTACACAAATCCAAACAACATTTTACAAATCCAAACAACATTAGTTTGTATGGTACATATCACTTACCACATCACCTCAAACTATTCGCATCAAACAACAATATGGATTTAGTCATGAAGCTCATGAAATTCGTGCAGGCTTCTTCTCCGACAACGCGTTACCAGTGGTCTCGAACTGCTACTGTTGCTGCTACTGCTACTCTGTTCTCTGCACGCAGTGGAAGACGAAGGTAATGCGGGCGTTGGTTGAGATGGGCCAGGAACAAATTCTTCGTGTACCGGTGCAGGTTGTGACGAGGTGCTTGTGACGATGAACTCGCACCTCTTCTAGGACGATGTCGTGTGTACACAAGCGCTGGAGGTGGAGATGGAGGTCTCGGCCTATCAAGTTTATTCCTGCACAACACAACATCTAGAATCCTTTGGATGTTAGTGCACATCCTCCTGCCCTTCTCGTCGGTTTGTCGTTTGCGAAGATTTTCAGCTTCTTCCTAAGCCCTGCATATACCAGCTGCCTGTAAAGTTGAATGAAAATTAGCAACAGACACAACTATCATAACTAATTAATATACTACTTACAACATCAACTTACCACGTTCTTCTCAAGTGGTGCTCTGGGAACGTACGGACTTCTATACACTGCCTCCATTGACGCCGTAAGAACATATCGTCGTGTTATGTTCTAGTACCACCTTTTGTACTGCTGTAGCGTGATGGTGGGCTCCCTCTCAATCTAGGTAGTTGTACGCTGCTCATTCCACAACTGAATGTAAGTTCCATACTCCTCTGCATTTGTACATAGACGTGCAGGGTGGCGCATCATATGGTATATGTTGCATCGTGCCGAACTGTCTCATAACCCTGTCAGGTAAGTGAAATGCAGCCTGAGTGTAAGATAGAAGTGGTACTCTCGCAGTCCACAAGTATCTAGCAGCTGTACACATGGTTGGAAGCTGTGCTAGCACATCCTGTGTGTACGGTGTCCATGTCAACTTGTCATCCTCCAGCACATCTAACTCGTTGCGATAGAACTTCACACTCCGTCTTGGAGTTTGGCGCATTTTTTTTGTCCTAGCCACCTGTTAGAATATGTTAACAATTGAATATTACACATGAAAATTGCACTATTTAATTAATTTAAAAGGATAAAAATATACCGAGACCCCAGCGGCATCGATTGATCGACAACAACGTTTGTTACTGTCAATCTTCCGATCGAAAGATAAGTCCACGACCAAAGCTGCATTTATAAGAAAAAATTACGACCAAAAATGAGACAAATCATGTAAAACAGTACACTATTGGAGTTTGTTTCAAACCCGTACTAGTGTCAGACAGCCATCAATAGATTTATTCTCCAAAAGAGAGAGCCTGGACAACTCCATATATGTATAAGATAACACAGCACTGCCCCAGGAAAACTTACCACATTCCCCTAAATCAGCAATATACGGTAGCCATTTCAGATCTACCTGAGTCTTTGTATGGTCGCACATCAATCGAGAAACAATGATGTGCAAAATAATAGCACATGCTTGCTGCTGAATCTGAGCCTCTGTAGCATCAGCAGGAATATCGTGCGACAATTGACGTTTATACCACATGATTTCCACAAACTCACCGCCCCTTGTTTGTTCGGAGGGTGGGTCAAGACCAATAAATCATGACACAATTGCATATAGTCATATGCCACTCCTCCATAAGCCACTGCATTGCCTTCAATAGGCAAACCTAACAACACAACAACATCTGCTAATATAATCGTCATCTCACCAACAGGGAAATGAAAAATGGAGGTCTTCGGTCACCATCTGTCTACCAAAGCAGTGATAAGATAGTGGTCAAGCTGGATGTATCCTAACTTCATTATGTGTAAAAAACCAGCCCTCTCAATCTCAGCCAACACTCCTGGATGGCTTGAAGTCACTTTCTTCACCGATGTGGAGTGATCAATAGTTGTATCTAGAACGTCACGCTAAACAAATGATAAATATATAATTAAAAAGCAGGAATTATACCAACTGACACAAAATTATATATTTTTTAAAACCACCTGCATCCATATATCGTTAGAAGTACGATGCTGTGCTTGAAGAAATAATACCCTTCCATCAACGGGTCCGGCCTCCATCTCAACATACTCTACAAAATACAGATATTAAAAATCAATTCATTTCGATAAAAATTATACACTAACCAAAAATTGACAACCTCCTAACCCACAAAGTAGTATGAATGCACGTAAACACCTTATCGTTCATATAGATTTTTAATATGGCTTTTATAAACTACTTCTACCTTAGTTCAAAGTTGTTTTAAATCTAAGACTACAATGTGTACAAATACTTGTAATGATAGTGTTGTAAATGCTTTATCAATGGTGATATTCAAATGATTTACTTTACAAGCACAATTTTTGTTCATGAAGTAAGATTGCAAAAAATTCATGCCCTAGATTAGAAACAATAAATTATGGGTATAGATTCATACCTATTTCTTGTTCTATACCAGACGTGCTTGCCATTGACTAATTTGTAAAAGAATTTGAATAAAAATTGAAGAAATGGAAGTGGAGGAAGGTTTAGAGGAATTTGGGGCTTTTGGGTTCGGTTGGAAGAGTTGGAAGAGAGCGGAAATGAAAAGGAGGTTGCTGTCTGGTCTTGTTTTGTGCATGGTTTTAGTGAAGGCGAATTTTCAAAATTCGCCTTCGTGCGCATTTTCAAATATCGCCAGAATTTTGAAAATGCACCTGAAGGAGAATTCTGAAAATTCACCTCCGTCTGCCTGGCAAAAACAGGTCTAAGTTTGTAATTATTTTCAAAACATGGCTATTTCCGTTGTTGTTTTCCTAAACCGGTCCATGTAAATTTTCCTTTGATAATTTAAACCATTGTAGCACACTAGGACTATGTACCAATTATTGGAGATAGTCACAGATAATATCTGTAAACAATACCATAACATATAATGAATGTCCACGTAGTGCACTCATACCCAAGGATCACTAATTTTCAATTTCAAAGGAAACCAAAATAAGGAGTATTATATAAATTGACAAGTATATTCAGTAGTGGAAAAATGTCTATATTCGTCTATGTTTTGATAGCATCGGAAAATATAGATGACGCAATATTAAGTTGTTCTTACCTCCATCAAGTTAACATTACTCGTCCAATCCAAAGCTCTACTGTTATTGAGCTTTTGGATTAAGCACATTATTCTTCTATGACTTCTATGACTGCTAGACCTCAGCCGATCGCTCATCTATTATGACCAAAATGACAAATTGCTAAATATATTTAAAGCAACTCAACAAAATAATTTTAAAAAATGGTTGAAAAAGAAAAATCCTCAGATTCAGGGCTATGTGTGAAGGATCAAACAATCGATGATAATGCGGTTTTGGTATCTTTTTCGATCTATGAGGAGACAACCTTTAACTGAACTTTGATGAGGGGACTTAATTAAGTTACCACAAAGTATTGGCTTGTTTTCTAACTGAAACAGGGCCATGCTGCTGTGTAGATTCAGATATCCATATCCTTTATAAGATAACTTTTGCAACTGTTTGGCACTGTAATAGCACATGATTTAATACAGTCATATCAAGAACAAATACTACAAAATGGAAAGTCATGCATAAATATAAACAAAGACTAGAGTTCCAATGTAAATAATACAAGTACTTCTGCCTAATGAAATTTTACTGTTGTTTAACTTTGTACTAAAGAATATCTATCGCATCCATAAATTTTACTACAGTTGATTAAAGGTGGGGACTTGTGTTGCATTTGAAGCAGGATCGTGTAAAAAAAATCAACCAATCTTGGCATGAAAAATAAAATATACTAGCTAATTTAATAGAAGTGCAAGGAAAATATAAGAAATTTACAGGCACTCTTTTAGCCTATGCATATTGGCTTGCATGCGCTCCAAGGACCTATATCTCCTTGTTTGGTCCACTACAATCCCAACAGTTCATGCCCACTTTCGATATATTCACCCCAGCTATCTGCAAATGAGATGGTTTTACGTACAAATGACAATCAAAGATGATGCAATCAGGATATTTCATTAAACAGTTAAATATTAAGAAAATAATTAAGGCCAAGAAACGTTCTTTTAGAGATGATATTATTTTCACAAGTACTACTTTTAGGAATAGAACACACACATACAAACTAAGATAAACATACATTATATGAATTTACCATAAACTCTTCGGGTAAATGTGTTGGCTAAATGTCAACGCTAGTCATATTTCTATTTGTATCCATAAATTAATATGGATAAAAATATATTAAGCGAAGTTGAAATGTTGAATAACTTGAACTTTTCTTATCTGAACATTTCCATATTTTCTTGGTTTAGATTATTGCTCGTCCCTCCTAGAATTGCCATCTTAGTATAGTTAGCATATTTCATCTTGATACACCTATTTACTTATTGATCATTACATTATTTTACTAACTTATTTGCTTAAGTTATTTCAGAGCATGGTGTTAGCTTAGAGGTTTCTAAATTCAGAGCACCATCAGTCGTAAATTAACTTTTAACTTTTCTCTCATTAATTCTAAATCCTAGGAAATGAGATGTTAACTTCTAAAGGTGTCCTGATATATTGCTGTCATCATTAGTGCATACAAGTTGATGCAGAGATAAGGATACTTTAATTATAGTTCATGTGTACTATCTGTTATCAATAAAGACACGGGCCATGGAATTTAAACTAAACAACACGTTATCTGTGATGAATATTTTGGAGAAAAAGGGAGAGAATATAAGAAAGAGGAGTTTTTATTTTATTTTGTTGTATAAAACTTTTCTTTATTGATGATTTATTTCTTTCTTTATTGATTGCTTACAAAATGAGAGGAGAACTCCTCTATTTATATGACTCAATAGAACATTCTAGATATAGAATATTCTAGAAACATGACTCATTTGACAACTCTAGAACTTTCTCTTTAGACAACTCTAGAAACATAACTTTTATATAATTCTTATTTCTAGCAACTAATATACAATTCTAGAGCTCTTTCCAAATTCTATTAAATACAAGAAGATTCTAGAAACTTTAATAATAAGAAACTTCTAGAAATTAACAAATCAAGTTTAATATTTCAACACACCCTTTTAAACTTGATTTGTGACTCTAAGCAGTACTTGTAATCTTTGTATTTCACGTGCTTCGGTAGGAATAGAGATATCATCCAAACTTTCTTCATTGCATCGACCTTCTTACCAAACGTCGAGATCTTCAATACAAGTTCACAGATTCTTGTTTTATCTCTTTCATATCGTCCTTCTTCGTTACAGTAGGATTTTCCATAAACTAAGCGTTTCAACATCCGCCTTGTTTCGGTACCATAAATTTTAATCGAGTCGTATATTCTATCTTTTAATTCTTTCATAACTTTGCACTTACGGTTTTTGATCAATCCAATTTCTATGTATGCTTTCCAAATTTCACTTTCGTCCGTCATTTCTGAAAACATTACTTCAAAATTTGGTTTGTTCAAAATTATATAAGTTTTGCTCACTTTCTTATTTTCATGATGAAAATAATCGCTTTCCACTTTAGCTTCATTCTCCTTTTCCATATCTTTAGATTCTTGCTCGTACATTAAATTTCCTCTTTGCTTTTGAATTTTATCTTCTTGATTCGGGCCTTCTTCATTGTCATCTCCTTTACTTTCATACTTTCATCATCGGTGCCATCTTTGCTTTTTTTATTTTCTTCATCTTCTTCTTTTTCGTCATTTACACGTTTCGCTTCTTCTTCCAATTTATCATTCTCTAACTTCTCAAATTCCAATAATTTTTCAACATCTTTCTCATTGTCACTATTCTTTGTTTTCTCTTTTTCATGAATCAGATTGTTTTCTTCTGTTATTTTTGCATCATTCTTTCCATATACTTCTTTCAATAAATTCAACGATTCTTTTGTGGAATCTTCTCCAAGTATATGATCATAAGCTACTTCATCAACGTTCTCACTGATCACAACATGAGAACGATGGTCATTCCATCGTAATTTCGCAAATGCTTTCTTGTCAATTTGCGACACGTTCTCCAAATCATTCGACCATTCATAATCATTCTCGACAATCTTTGATAATCCTTTGCAGATTAACTCTTCTTTCTTTTCCTCATAAGTCAGCAGCAAAGCACCATCTTTTTGACTTATTTCTTCAACGTAATTGGTCTTCTCTTCAATTTTATTATGCTTTGAAGCTCTACATTCAGAAGCATAATGTCCAAATTTCTCACAATTGTAGCATTTAACACGTGACTTGTCATGCTTTGAATTTCCTCTTCCACGACCTCTTGTTGAGCTTTCTCCTCTTTTGTTGTTGTTGTTATTGTTTTCATAGTTGGGCCTCCAACCTCGTCCATGTCCATATGCACGACCTCTTCCTCTTTCTTGGCCACCATCCCATCTTTGTTGGTTTCGATTACTTTCTTCCTTTTTTGAATCAATTCTTGTCTTAAAGATTTGCTCCACAGTCTCTTCCTTCTTCTTTTTCTTTTTTCATAAGCTTGCAATGAGCCTAAAAGTTCCTCTATTGACATGGTCTCCAAGTTTTTTGTTTCTTCAATGATGGCGACAATATGTTCGAACTTCGGATCTAATGATCTAAGAATCTTCTCCATAATTCTTACATCATCTAACTTCTCACCATTTTTTTTAAGATTATTACTAACCACTAGAACTCTTGAGAAGTAATCAGAAACAAGTTCACCTTCTTTCATATGTAAAGTTTCAAACTCTCCTCTTAAAGTTTGAAGACGTACCTTTTTGACTTGATCAGCTCCCTTGTAAGACGTTCGAAGCTTCTCCCACGCTTCTTTGGCCGACTTTGATTCAGAATTTTTTTCAAAGGTGTCATCATCCAATGCTTGATAAATTAGACAAAGAGCCTTCTTGTCCCTTGTCCTTGATTTTCTCAAACCGTCTCTTTGAATTTGAGATAAACCATCTTCATTCTCCTGTTCGGTATAGCCATTTTCAACTATCTCCCACACGTCGTGTGCTTCAAGGAGAGCCGTCATCCTTAAACTCCAATTATCATAATTGTTCTTGGTAAGCATTGGAACTTGTAGGGGAACGCCATTATTCGCCATCTCTATCTTCTAAAAGATCCTCGCTCTGATACCACTTTGTTGAATATTTTGGAGAAAGAGGGAGAGAATATAAGAAAGAGGAGTTTTTATTTTATTTTGTTGTAGAAAACTTTTCTTTATTGATGATTTATTTCTTGCTTTATTGATTGCTTACAAAATGAGAGGAGAGCTCCTCTATTTATATGACTCAATAGAACATTTAGATATAGAATATTCTAGAAACATGACTCATTTGACAACTCTAGAACTTTCTCTTTAGACAACTCTAGAAACATAACTTTTATATAATTCTTATTTCTAGCAACTAATATACAATTCTAGAGCTCTCTCCAAATTCTATTAAATACAAGAAGATTTTAGAAACTTTAATAATAAGAAACTTCTAGAAATTAACAAATCAAGTTTAATATTTCAACAATCTGTAGCATAGCTTCTCTGTCTTCTCGGCTCTGAGTAATTTTGTTGTTTATCATCTTATAAGCTTTCGTAGATTATGTCAATATGTACATATTTATTTTTTTGCATGCATTTGTGCTCCAAGTTTGACTTGTTTAGAGCATACCTTTCTCTTTGCTAACAAATTCCATTTAGGATATAGTTTGAAACAATTTATTTTAATCGTAAAACATGCAACATCACTTTTCTATGAACTATTTTATGGATATATTAATTACATTATATTACTTGTTTTTGTAATGTACAGGTTCCAAGTGCAGTTTCGCACTATAGTTTAGTGATTAAATCCGACTTGTATCATGCAGAATTGTAAGATAATGCTTTAGTCTTTGGTTTTGGCTTGCAAACATGCAATTGTTCACCTGCCACTTTAAGATTTAAAATCAGTAAACTTCGCTTTTGGTTTTCTCGTTGGCTTCAGCTGACTTATTATTTGGTATATTTTGGCACATCTTATGTTTTTGATATACGTGATTGCTTACAAATTGAAATGACCCTCAAAGTTTTTACCTCAATTTTTCAATGATTTCTTTTCTTTTTTTTTCTTTCTTTTACATACACATACCCATTTAATTTATATGTATCTGAATGTCCACATATATTTCATTTGCACTTTTAAGTTTGATTTAAATTTCCTTTGAATTATCAGAGTCATCTTCCTTCAAACAAATCAACCAGGATTCCTAATTCATTACCAATATAAATATATCAGTTTATTCCTAAAAATATACACATACATATAAGATGTATATGTTCCTCTTGTTTAAAATCAGAGTATGTATTTGTTAAACAAGAGCATGCTGTTTGGTTTGGATTTGAATAAATTTGCCTATAGATAATTACCATGTTCTTTTGAATATTTGTATTATATTAATAAATGTTGTGCATATTTAAATCATATGAATTTGGTCAATCCAATTTATTAGTATTAACTTATTTTTATCAGTTAAATCTCTAGATACTTGAGATTTACAAGTCATAGTTCAAATATGTTTGTATTTGACTAAGGCCAGAAAATGATATATTCACTTATCATTTTCCACTTATGTATTTTCTTTGAACCCTTCTTGTTTTGACTCAATCTATATGACATGTTTGTTTAATCTTAGTCTAATGTCACACTATAGATTTTACATTTACATATAGGTCTGTTATCACAAGAATATAACTTCATAACATGTGAAGTGTTTCCAGGTTTTGCTTGTTCAAAACCAGTTCTCATAGCATATCTTTCATGGCCTTTAAAGTTGATTGTGGTGAAACAATTGCTAAATAAACTAAACTTTTTAAAAATGCATTTTTACAGACAAAACACCCTCAAACATGATCTACCAAAACTTCATTCTTTTGAAGCTGGTTAACTCATGTATCTTGTGTCTGCTTGACACTTGTTCAAAGAAATTGAGACACCATTCATTACATTTAATCTAAAGCTTCACAAAACATTCACTTTTCTCAAAACAATTCAGAAATGAACATAAACTTATTTGCAAGTATTTCAGTAAAAAGAACTTAAATCCTTATAAGTTACTTCTAGTTAAATCCATATCTTATCCTAAAACTCGGTGCTTTGCTATGTCTCAAGATTGACTAATACATAATATAAGTTATGTAAAACAGTTGCTCACATACACATACATATTTCTTTTCCAGACTTCCATATCTAATACTTAAGCATGTTCTTCTTATTATTAACTCAGATATTTCTTTTAGTTTTCAAACCTTAATGCATAGCAATATTCTACAGAAAACAACAAGTTCAACTTATCATAATAAAATTCATTACATAGCATCAGGTTCAAACACAACTATCTCACGAATACATGCAAATAAAATCATTTTAAGCTCTTATTAAAGATTAGCAGGCATGTTCATTCAATTCTTTTCCATTAGCCACAACTTCACTTTCTACTAAAGCTTGGTACTCCCTGCAAGAACATTAGAGGCTGCCTCATTTTAAAGTGAGACACCCCCATATGCCATGAGAAGATAAGGGTCAGATCTATGATCTGGTATGAGCATCATCAATATATTCATAATATTAAGCATCAGAGAATGTAAGTGTACTAACTTATTATTTAAGCAAATTTCTGCCATCCATTACTTTAGCCTGGTATAAATAAATTGATTTAGGTGTGATATATTCATCTATCATTCTTACACATGCATACATAATCTTGCAAACATGATTATCTATCTGTAACATTTGCATTCACAGGAACAATCATGGTTTCATACTAACCAACCTAAGAAATATTCATATTCCTATTTCCTCATTTACAGGTTGTATAATTCAATTTAAATTCCTGCCTCATCTGCTATCAAGGAGTCACAGGGACACATTGCAATGAACTAATTCACATCATTGCACAAAGATCTCAGGGCTTAAACAAACCATGTGTCAACTTGCATACATCAAATATAGCAAGCACTCCAGCAGCCTTCTTGGCCTCCCCTTCCCTAGTTTATTTACTAGTGCATTTATTTAAATCCTACCATCAATTGTGCTAAGTGAACATGTTACTGCAAACATGGAAACATCCACAATCTTCCTAGCACATTTTTTCCTCAGAAATAGGCAGACAGTCATTTCCTAAAATGTGGTCATTATGTCCTGATCTCAGTAAAATTATATAAGAATATTTTCAACTATAACAAGAGGCCTGGCATGACATGTTATATTAGTCCGCAAGCCTCTATGATTGAACCAGATTCATGATCTGGCTCCATCATACTTCTAGCTTATGAGTTTATATATATATATATATATATATATATATATATATATATATATATATATATATATTTCTTTGATTAAGGGCTCAGCACCTAGAAAATTTCTATTGCACCCTTAATTAATTTCCTTTTAAGCCTCAGCACTTATACAAAGTATAATGCAGCTCACACATTTTCCCTTGATAAAATTTTCATGCCATAGATCTTTAACAGTTGAGAGTATTCTCTAGATAATTTTAAGATTCAGGTTCTTAGCATTTCTGAGCAAACTAAAATAGTAAGTTGCACATACAAAGGCAAACATCTCAACAAATCAGCTATCACCCAGAAACATCCATGGTAAAATTATATCAGATCCAAAAACATCCAAATAGCATTGATAAGATCATATTTCCAAAACCAGAAACATGTAAAGAACAATACAAAAATTGGCTGCCTCAACTCAGGTCTTAATGCCATAAATATAGTGAGATAACTCACCTAAATATTGTCTTCTTTTGATCTAGAAATCCCTTGTGTGTGTTTTCCCCTCCCTTCCTATATTTTTTCTTTCTTTCTTATATTTATGTAACTCGGGGTAAAGATAACTTTACTGGCCAAAACTGCCTATTTATATCAATGTTTCCCACTAGGGTTTTGTTGAAACAAAATTCCATTTCTATCCTAGTTTGCATCTTGCATTTTTCACATTTTCATCCCGGCCATATTAGTTAGTAAAAGGGTGGCATTTTTCTTTCCTCTACTTTTGCAGAAAATGGCCACTCACCTAATCATGTTAAAAGTGTGACTACCATATTTTATTTTAATTATTTCTGAAAATCCCCTTTGCTATTTTTGCCTACACAAGCATATTGACTTGTATTACATTTCATGTCATTTTGATGTTTCTTTCCTACTTCTTTGCTTTAACACTTTCTGCTTACAGAAAATGTACATGTACATAGGGGTATATATATTTGATCTTTCTTTGCGTTACAGGAAATATACACACACATATACTTTTTCTAATTTATATTGAGTTAGATTTGGTAAAAGAAAATCCTGTGCTTTAAGCAAGGATTTCTTCTTGCTCAATAAAATCTTTCTGCCTCTTCATTACTTTATTTATTATTATATATTTTTTTCAAAATTATACATTGTGATCCGAGGACAAAATGATTCACATCTCTAAACTACATTTGAAATGTTTTCTTTTCCCCATATTATTATTTTCCACAAATTCTTGGATTTTCCCCTGTGCTATTTCTAGTGTGCATGTGTACACATCTCCTTGCACATTTTTTTTTAATTTCAAGAATTCCATCATATTTAAATCCAATTATTTCAAGAATAAATTATTTTATTACTATAATTTATCACAAGATCTTGGGGTATTACATTCACCCCTCCTTTTTTAGGAATTGTGTTCTCACAATTTTCCTAGTTCTTATAATAAGCATTATCTTATTTTCTGAATATCTAACAGACATATGCATAAGCAAGCAATTTCAACCACAGCAATCATTCATATCAAATTAAAAATTACCTTTTTTATTTGCAAAAAGCTTAGGATAATCCCTCCTAATCTTGTCTTCTAACTCCCATGTACAATCATTAGGATCAAGACTCCACTGTACCTTTATAAGTTTCGGTGATTTATTCCTCAATTTCTTCACATCCATTGCCAAAATTCCCACTGGATCCTTTTCATAAACCAAATTAGGATTTATTTGCACTTGGGTTGGGGTCTCAAGAATTTCTGCCTTATCATGGACCCACCTTCTCAATTGTGATACATGAAAAACATCATGTATTCCTTGCATGTTTTCTGGTAATTCCAACTTATATGCCAAGGAACCAATTCTTTCCAGAATTTTGTATGGCCCAATATCTTGGGGTTAACTTGCATTGTTTCCCAAATCTCAGTACCGTTTTCATACGTGAGATTTTAATGAAAACAAAGTTTCCTACTTCATATTCCACCTACCTCCTTTTCATATCTGCAAATTTCTTTTTCCTATCTTGAGCTGCTGCCATTCTTCTCCTTACCAACTCAATTTTCTCTTTAGTTTCTTGTATATACTCAGGCCCTAAAATAGCCCTTTCTCCTGCTTCTACCCAACAAACAGGTGACAGACATGGTTTGCCATATAAGGCTTCAAACGGAGCCATTCCTATGGTGCTTTGATAACTATTATTGTATGTAAACTCAGCTAAATGAAGATAGTCTTCCCAGTTGCCCCCAAAATCCAATACACATGCTCTCAACATGTCCTCCAAAACTTTATTCATTACCTCAGTCTGTCCATCTGATTGAGGATGGTAGGTAGTGCTTAAACATAATTCACTTCCCATGGCTTCTTGAAAGCTTCTCCAGAATTTTGAGGTGAAGATGGTATCCCTATCACTCACAAGGTTTTGGGAATGCCATGCAGTTTTACCACTTCCTTCATAAATACCTGAGCTAATTTTGGTGCTTTCCTTTCTGATTTGACTGGGATGAAATGTGCCACCTTAGTTAGCCTATCAACTATCACCCATATGCTTGTATTTCCTCTCTTAGATCTAGGCAGTCCATCTATGAAATCCATGGATATATCTTCCCAGTTCCACTGTGGTATGCTAAGAGGTTGCAACAATCCTGATGGCTTCTGTGTTTCAGCCTTGACTTGTGGTCAAGTCATGCATTTGGCAACATATTTGGCTACATCTGATTTCATTCCCTTCCACCAAAAATCTCTTTTTAAATTTTGATACATCTTGGTACTGCCTGGGTGTATGGAGTACTTACTTCTATGATATTCATTTAATATCTCCTCCTTCAATTCTATGTTCTTTGGCACACACATTCTATTTTGGTTTCTCAAATAACCATCTTTATCAATATGGTGATTTATCACTTCCTCCCCTTTTGATATGAGAACTTTCTTCTCTAATAAATTTGTGTCTTGTTCTTGCATTTTTCCTACCTTCAAAATTAAATCTGATTGAAGTGTCATCAAACTTAACTTCCCTCTATTTTCCTGTGCACCTTGCACCTGCACATCCATGTGCACACAACTATTCTCCCCAATTTCTAACTCAGTCAGCAAAGACAAGTCCTGAAACTCTTTTATCATCATCATAGCTAATTTAACATGTTGTCTACTTAGAGCATCAGCAACCTTGTTTGCTTTGCCTGGTGTATAAATTATGTCAAAGTCATAGGCAGCTAAGAACTCCACCCATCTATGTTGCCTCATGTTTAAATCTTTTTGTGAAAATAAATACTTTAGAGACTTGTGGTCAGTGTAAAGTTCAAACTTATTTCCTAACAAATAATGCCTCCAAAGTTTCAGAGCATAAATCACAGCTGCTAATTCAAGATCATGTGTGGCATACCTTATTTCATGGGGTTTGAGTTGTCTGGATGCATATGCAATGACTTGGCCTTGTTGCATCAACACTGCACCCAAGCCAAACCCACTAGCATCAGTGTATACAACTAATTCTTCATTTCCCTTGGGTACTTTCAAAATTGGAGCATTCACCAATGCCTCCTTCAACTGTTCAAAAGACTTTTCACACTTTTATGACCAAACAAAGGCTTGGTTTTTCCTGGTTAGGTTAGTAAGTGGTGTAGAAATTTTTGAAAAATCTTTTATAAATCTCCTATAATACCCTGCCATCCCCATGAATGATCTCACCTCACTCACAGTGCTAGGCCTTTTCCATGCTTGAATAGCCATTACTTTATTGGGGTTCACAGAAATTCCTTTGGCAGAGATGACATGGCCAAGGAAATGTACTTCCTGTTTCCAAAATGCACATTTTGAATATTTGGCCTTTAAGTCTTTTTCCCTCAATCTAGACAAAACCATTTGCAAATGACTTTTATGTTCTTCCACTATTTTGGAGTAAATTAAAATGTCATCTATAAAAATAAGCACAAATTTGTCTAAATAATCTCTAATTAAATCTACCAAGTATGATGGTGCATTTGTTAAGCCAAATGACATGACCAAAAATTCATACAATCCATACCTAGTGTTAAAGGCAGTGTACTTGATACTTGATTCTTCCACCTTCATTTGATGAAAACCAGATGCTAAATCTAGTCTAGAAAACACTCTTGCCCCAACCAATTGATCAAAAAGATCATCTATTCTTGGCAATGGATATTTATTTTTAATGGTTACTTTGTTCAATTCTCTATAATCTATACAAAGTCTCAAGGAACCATCTTGTTTCTTAACAAATACCACTGGTGCTCCCCAGCAAGAATTACTGGGTCTTATAAAACCCTTATCTTCTAATTCTTCTAACTGTTTCTTTAATTCTTTTAATTCATTTGGCCCCATTCTAGTTGGCTTTTTAATCACTGGACTTGCTCTTGGAACTAAATGAATTCGGAATTCCACTGGTCTATAGTTTGGAACACCCTTAACCTCCTCAAAAACATCCAAGTATTCATTGACTATGGGAATTTCTTCAATAATATGTTCACTGAAATCTTTTCCCAATTCAATCAAATGATACAATTTCCTGCCCTTAGCCACTTCACATAAAACTGTGATCCTTTGGCCTCTAAAGTTTTGCAATGATATGGTGGATGGGTCTAAGTTAATTATTGCTTTAAATTGTCTTAACTAATCTACTCCCAATATAACACCTATGTTTGAGTAGTTTAAAACATATAAATTGGAAATAAAAGTATCTCCTCCTATGTTTAATTCCACATCCACACAAATCATGTCTAAAACACTAGAACTCCCCAGTGGACTTTGTATATGTAATGGGGTTTCAACCAATTTGCAATTTAGTTTCAGTATTTTAACTAATTCATAAGAAATTAAAGAGTGAGTTGCCCCAGTATCATATACTACTGCTATGGGTATATTACAAATAAACAGTATACCTTCTACTTGGCTGTGTTTCTCAGCATTAATCTCCATTGTGGATTTGCCTTTGTCTTCCAAGTTTGCCAATTTTCCTTGCTGTTTATACTCAGGACAATTTCTCTTCATATGCCCCTCTTTCCTACATAGATAGCACTTGAAAGCTCCTCCTTTCAATTCTGGACATTTTGGTTCGATATGTCCTTCCTTCCCACATTGGTGACACTCAATTTTCTTCTTGGTTTCCTTAGCTTTAATATCTCCAGTGCCCTTGTTGCTGACCTCTTCTTTCTTCTTATCATAAGGGTGATACCTTCCCTTGCCCTTCTTAATGTTATTATTCTTGAAATTTCTGAACTTTTCCCTTTCCTTGTCATGCTGCTCAAATTTCAAAGCCAAGTCTATTACTTGATCAAATGTTCTGTCAGCATAAGGTAACATGGCTCTGCTAAGTCCTGGGTTCAAACATTTGATGTATCTATCAATTTTAGATGCTTCATCTGCCACTAGCATTGCTCCATATGTGGAAAGCACCTCAAACTTTTGAGTGTACTCAGTGACATTCAAATTTCCCTGCCTGAGTCTAATAAATTCTTCAAGTAAAGTGGTCTTGGCTGATGCTGGCATAAATCTTGCCTCCAACATCTCCTTGAATTGATTCCAGGTGATTTCATTCTCATTTATCCCTGAAATGATTACTTTCCACCATCTTAAAGCTACTCCTTTCAGCTGTCTTGAAGCCACTTGCCTCTTCCTTTGATCATCAAGTTGCATGTCATTGAAAATCCTATCCAATGTTCTCAACCATGCTTGAATTTCCATCACATTTTCAGTCCCTTCAAAACTTTTGCCTCCCAAATTGGTGTAAGCCTTTAGTAGCTTTGGAAGTTCCTCATGTGGGTTTTCAGGCCTATGCCCAATTCCATCCCTTAAAACCCTTACAAACTCTTGCATATCAAGCATTTGTGGTGCACTTGTTCCCGCATGATGTGATCCCCATCCTACCATAGTTTTCTAATTAAGTTTTGGGCAAAGGGCATTAGTACACTGTGAGTACTTTCTATAATTAATATTTTCCTATCTATTTCATCCAAGCAAACAGACATAACACATTTTTAGCACCCAACAATCAATGCAACCAGGTGCTCTGATACCAAATGAAATGACCCTCAAAGTTTTTACCTCAATTTTTCAGTGATTTTTTTTACATACACATACCCATTTAATTTATATGTATTTGAATGTCCATATATATTTCATTTGCACTTTTAAGTTTGATTTAAATTTCCTTTGAATTATCAGAGTCGTCTTCTTTCAAACAAATCAACTTGGGTTCCTAGTTCATTACCAATATAAATATATCAGTTTATTCCTAAAAATATACACATACATATGAAGATGTCTATGTTCCTCTTGTTTAAAATCAGAGTATGTATTTGTTAAACAAGAGCATGCTGTTTGGTTTGGATTTGAATAAATCTGTCTACAGATAATTACCATGTTCTTTTGAATACTTGTATTATATTAATAAATGCTGTGCATATTTAATTCATATGAATTTGGTCATTCCAATTTATTAGTATTAATTTATTTTTATCAGTTAAATCTCTAGATACTTGAGATTCACAAGTCATAGTTCAAATATGTTTGTATTTGACTAAGCCAGAAAATGATATATTCACTTATCATTTTCCACTTATGTATTTTCTTTGAACCCTTCTTGTTTTGACTCAATCTATATGACTTGTTTGTTTAATCTTAGTCTAAATGTCACACTATAGATTTTACATTTACATATAGGTCTGTTATCACAAGAATATAACTTCATAACATGTGAAGTGTTTCCAGGTTTTGCTTGTTCAAAACCAGTTCTCATAGCATATCTTTCATGGCCTTTAAAGTTGATTGTGGTGAAACAATTGCTAAATAAACTAAACTTTTTAAAAATGCATTTTTACAGACAAAACACCCTCAAACATGATCTACCAAAACTTCATCTAAAGCTTCACAAAACATTCACTTTTCTCAAAACAATTCAGAAATGAACATAAACTTATTTGCAAGCATTTCAGTAAAAAGAACTTAAATCCCTATAAGTTACTTCTAGTTAAATCCACATCTTATCCTAAAACTCGGTGCTTTGCTATGTCTCAAGATTGACTAATACATAATATAAGTTATGTAAAACAGTTGCTCACATACACATTTCTTTTCCAGACTTCCATATCTAATACTTAAGCATGTTCTTCTTGTTATTAACTCAGATATTTCTTTTAGTTTTCAAACCTTAATGCATAGCAATATTCAAACGAAAACAACTAGTTCAACTTATCATAATAAAATTCATTACATAGCATCAGGTTCAAACACAACTATCTCATGAATGCATGCAAATAAAATCATTTTAAGCTCTTATTAAAGATTAGCAGGCATGTTCATTCAATTCTTTTCCATTAGCCATAACTTCACTTTCTACTAAAGCTTGGTACTCCCTGTAAGAACATTAGAGGCTGCCTCATTTTAAAGTGAGACACCCCCATATGCCATGAGAAAATAAGGGTCAGATCTATGATCTGGTATGAGCATCATCAATATATTCATAATATTAAGCATCAGAGGATGTAAGTGTACTAACTTATTATTTAAGAAAATTTCTGCCATCCATTACTTTAGCCTGGTATAAATAAATTGATTTAGGTATGATATATTCATCTATCATTCTTACACATGCATACATAATCTTGCAAACATGATTATCTATCTGTAACATTTGCATTCAAATACTAACCAACCTAAGAAATATTCATATTCCTATTTCCTCATTTACAGGTTGTATAATTCAATTTAAATTCCTGCCCCATCTGCTATCAAGGAGTCACAGGGACACATTGCAATGAACTAATTCACATCATTGCACAAAGATCTCAGGGCTTAAACAAACCATGTGTCAACTTGCATACATCAAATATAGCAAGCACTCCAGCAGCCTTCTTGGCCTCCCCTTCCCTAGTTTATTTACTAGTGCATTTATTTAAATCCTACCATCAATTATGCTAAGTGACCATGTTACTGCAAACATGAAAGAATCCATAATCTTCCTAGCACAATTTTTCCTCAGAAATAGGCAGACAGTCATTTCCTAAAATGTGGTCATTATATCCTGATCTCAGTAAAATTATATAAGAATATTTTCGACTATAACAAGAGGCCTGGCATGACATGTTATATTAGTCTGCAAGCCTCTCTGATTGAATCAGATTCATGATCTGGCTCCATCATACTTCTAGCTTGTGAGTTTATATATATATATATATATATATATATATATATATATATATTCTTTGATTAAGGGCTCAGCACCTAGAAAATTTCTATTGCACCCTTAATTAATTTCCTTTTAAGCCTCAGCACTTATACAAAGAATAATGCGGCTCACACATTTTTCCTTGATAAAATTTTCATGCCATAGATCTTTAACAGTTGAGAGTATTCTCTAGATAATTTTAAGATTCAGGTTCTTAGCATTTCTGAGCAAACTAAAATAGTAAGTTGCACATACAAAGGCAAACATCTCAACAAATCAGCTATCACCCAGAAACATCCATGGTAAAATTATATCAGATCCAAAAACATCCAAATAGCATTGATAAGATCATATTTCCAAAACCAGAAACATGTAAAGAACAATACAAAAATTGGCTGCCTCATCTCAGGTCTTAATGCCATAAATATAGTGAGATAACTCACCTAAATATTGTCTTCTTTTGATCCAGAAAACCCTTGTGTGTGTTTTCCCCTCCCTTCCTATATTTTTTCTTTCTTTCTTATATTTGTGTAACTCAGGGTAAAGATAACTTTACTGGCCAAAACTGCCTATTTATATCAATGTTTCCCACTAGGGTTTTGTTGAAACAAAATTCCATTTCTATCCTAGTTTGCATCTTGCATTTTTCACATTTTCATCCCGGCCATATTAGTTAGTAAAAGGGTGGCATTTTTCTTTCCTCTACTTTTGCAGAAAATGGACACTCACCTAATCATGTTAAAAGTATGACTACCATATTTTATTTTAATTATTTCTGAAAATCCCCTTTGTTATTTTTGCCTACACAAGCATATTGACTTGTATTACATTTCATGTCATTTTGATGTTTCTTTCCTATTGCTTTGCTTTAACACTTTCTGCTTACAGAAAATGTACATGTACATAGGGGTATATATATATATTTGTTCTTTCTTTGCCTTACAGGAAATATACACACACATATACTTTTTCTAATTTATATTGAGTTAGATTTGCTAAAAGAAAATCCTATGCTTTAAGCAAGGATTTCTTCTTGCTCAATAAAATCTTTCTGCCTCTTCATTACTTTATTTATTATTATATATTTTTTTCAAAATTATACATTGTGATCCGAGGACAAAATGTTTCACATCTCTAAACTACATTTGAAATGTTTTCTTTTCCCCATATTATTATTTTCCACAAATTCTTGGATTTTCCCCTGTGCTATTTCCAGTGTGCATGTGTACACATCTCCTTGCACATTTTTTTTTAATTTCAAGAATTCCATCATATTTAAATCCAATTATTTCAAGAATAAATTATTTTATTACTATAATTTATCACAAGATCTTGGGGTATTACACAAATTAAAAGCTAATAAGGTCTTTTAAGCTGTGTATGATACTGCTAGATTTACATATTAAAAGCTAATAAATTTTCTTTGATTTACCGTTTCCACTTAGTGCTGTTAACTCATTATCACTTTGCCTTACCTTCATTCAATGAAGCATACATAACAGTTAATTATTCCAACCCCAAATTAGTGATATAGGTAGCATTCTCATATTCTCCAGGATTGCAGGGTTTACTTATCCATAAACTATAATTTATGAATCTCATACACAAAAATTCAATAAGAGATGCACACCTGATATAAACACATCTAACACGATCTCTTCCGTCATTAGATATCATATAGTTAAAATACTGGTAATATGTTATGCATTTTATGTGTGATGGAGCATGCGGTAATAACGTTAAGGATTTTATGATAAAGAAAACATTGTAGCATAACAAAGGCAGGATCAAAAAAGGGTTCCTGAATCCTACCATTAAAAACCACGCCGAAAGAAGTAGAGGACATTTTTGCAACTGAAGCTACTTTATTAGTCATATAAACTCCAGTAGTACAAGACTACTTAATTTACAAGCCAAAACCAAATACTTGGAAACAACTTAATTGATAGGCCAAAACCAAATAGTGGGAAAAAAATAAAAGCTTAAACTTGCGGTAGCATCGACTAACTTGCCATTATCCAGAATCACATCCGTTAAGCACGACTTCCAATATCAGTAATGCTAACACACACCCATTGCGGAGGCAGTCACAGTGGAGTTAAACTTATAGGAGACTAGAGAGACATAGTACCAGATAATCAAGGATAGCAGGACACAACAAAATAGTAAACTCTCGGCCGTATTGCAAAGCCCAAAAATAAGTGCTCCACGGGCACAAACCCCACAACTTTGACACCCACCACAGAAGCCACAACCCCTATTCACCTTACCCAAGCAAAGATGCAACCACCAGAATCTAAATAGACGGTTACAAACGTATATGTTTGGATTTCAATATACCTTAAGATTGATTAATCATAAAATCTTTAATCTAAATAGGTGATCTATATTGATTTGATTGAGAAAAAATCAGAGGAAAGTAAATAAATTAGCGGAAAACGTATCTGAATTCATAGTTGGTGATTGGAAAGGTAAATTTGATTTTGCTTTTCATATTAACACAAGCCCTACATCTTATATTAGATCTGAATCTATAGTTGCTGCTTTCATAAACCGATCAAGAGAAAGAGATAGATCTAAAAGATGAAAGTTGGATATGATCTTCCAAATTGACATAAAACCTATATCTGAGTTATTTCCATAGAAGCGATTAGGAAAATAAATAGAGCTTATGTAATTTGGGGCCATAAACCCTTATTTATAATGTTGGCATTTCTAATTTGGTCTTTCAACAAAATAGAATTACCTCAGTATCTACATATTAATAGCATGACAATTATACTTATAAGCCTTTTGACTTTAATTCATAATTTGATCACTTTAATTAGGCTTTACACCAAAATAACATAACACGTTTATTTTACATATGTGGCTCACATATTGAAATTTTCTAACAATCTCCCCCTGTGCCATAAATGTAATAACCTTATAAATGCGTTTAACTTTATGAGCTCTAAAATTTGCTGTTTATAACATAAGTTATTTCTGAAACAATCTCATCCATTAACTATGCTGATAAAGGATCAAAGTGGCTTTCGTTACCTTCAGTGTAACTAAACTAATCAGTGCTTACATATACCAACACAATCAAACGACATAGATTATAACAACCAGGAATTTTAAACGGTTTTATAACATAATTAATTAAAATTTTCTCGAAGTTTAAATAATAATTTTTGAAACAAAGATTTGATGTTTGAAATGCGTCTGTTTAATTATAGTAGTTGGTAAAAATTTATTGGAAGATATTGAAGTTAACTTATTTGTGAAATTTAAATTATCAATTTAATTAGTTTAATAGGTGAAATTTAAATATTTTCGAAAACTGAATATTTTTATATAATAGAAAAAATGTAATTCTTTTTCTGAGAAAGACATCGTAGTTCGTTTTGGAAAATCCGGACATCTATGACTCCGTTTATCTTATTTTCTTGCGTTAAGCTGCATTTTCGGTAATGGAAATTTGAGTTTCAAAATTTGATCGCACCGCCGATATCCATGTACCATTCTATCCGTCTCGTCGCACTGATCTTCACAGTACATTTATTTCTGTAGTTTGAGGTCTGTTACGCGACGGAAGCGATAAAACGGACTATAAATTTGGGACTTTACATTTTTCCTTCGGTTTCAAATTTTAAACGTGCTGCTCAAGAAAAATAAACTGCTTTACATTTTTCAGCTAAATTAGTGTGTAACCGTTGCTATTATAATTGCTGCTTAAATTATTTCCACCTGAACAACACCGGCTTGACCGTTGAGAGCAATACAAGCGTCATGCTGCTAGGCGAAGCAGTGGAGTGCTGCACCCTAGATGGCGAGAGTCCAGTAGCCGGTTTTTATTTGTAGAGTCACTATTTCTCGGCAATCGAAACCCAAAGATCTATGAATTAGTTCATGGTTGAATATCACACATTGATCGATCAAACGGAGATATCGATTTTTTGGCATCCTTCCTTTCTTCAAACGGAACGCCTAATACTTCGGCAACTCCCATCATATGATATGGGTTTAATGTCCAATTATGAAACCGTTGTAAAAAGAGAATGAATCGAAATACACCAAAACTGGGTGCAAAGAACCAACTAGATTGACCATCATTCGTCGGAAAAAGGAATGTTAGCTACTTTTTTCTCTAATATGATTTTGCAAAGAAATACCACACTTGTTTCTCGAGAAGTGATGAGAAACGCTTAATATCATTTGATTGAATAGTTGCCTCTGCTCCTTTTTGTTTGAAGAAATCAAAAAGATTTTTGTGATTGTTTCATAAGAAACGAAACAAAAGATACGGTAGAACTAGAACAGTTATTGTATGAGGTTAGCCAATGCTAGATGCAAGACACATAATAAATGATATGAACAAATTGAGCTGCCCCGTAATAAAACCCTTTTACCTTTTCCATCCATAAATTTCTGAATCAACGCCTGACTATCGACGTCTTTTTATTTTGGTTGTAATTGAGGCGTGTCCTTCACCATTCCATCTTGTACGGTCTGAAATTTTCTTTATATATAAAGCAATTTAGATTTCTATTCGTTACTTTGGGCCCATCTGCTCATCTCCATTCAGGTCGCACTCTTTTCTTCTTTGTTTGGCGAAATTCACAAATTTTTATATCTCTCTTTGCTTTTGCTTTTGCTTTTATTTTATTTTTTCTCTTCCTTTTCCTTGCGAAATGAACCTGATCCTCAAGTATGCTGCCAGGGCCGGCCCAATGGGCTGGGTTGCCCAAGGCCGAGTAAAAGGCCAAGAAAAAAATTGCAAAAATGAGAAAAGGTCAAGAAGGAAAATGAAAAAAATAAGAGCAAAACCACAAGCAACTCAAATACCCAAAGGGGGAATTGAACTTGGGTCATTCAGCTCCACTTTCAACAACTTAACCACTCAACCAAATTGCCTTATTAGGGTAAAATATTGTAGAATTTATTTGAAGCTGAACAAAGTTCTTTCCCCTCTTGTTCCCCCACCAAGGGGGTTGCCCAATTCAATTGCCTCATGGGCCTTGCCCATGGGCCGGGCCTGTATGCTGCCGAGTTACACCTCTGCTCGCCATCACCAAAACAACGTCCTCCCTCCTTCCCTGTGTTCCCCCACAATATGCCATCAAACGGTGCCCATCTCCCTCCGACCACACATACATCAAAGTCACATCACGACAGTGCGGCGACCCAGCCGAAACCTCCTAAAACCGAGTATTGGTCGCGTGCTTCCCAACCCTAACCCAAAACCACCGGATCTCCATGCCTATCCCTTACTTAACCCTGTGTATTTCTTGCGTATGTGAGGCTGCAGTTTCCTCTGGTGTTCATCGAAGTCTGGGCAGTTGATATGTATGCCAGATATACATATATGTGCCGAGACTTATATCTTGGTTCTGCACAATACTCATATATTGTGTTATATTCCTTTTACTTTTGCTGCTTTTATATATATGTGTGTGTGTGTGTGTGTGTGTGTGTGTGTGTGTGTGTGTACACACACACATATATATATGTATGTATGTATGTATATATGTACATATTTATATATATGTATATATGTGCATATACATATATATATATATATATATGTATATATATAGTTGGTTACCGCTCCTATACATATATATGCTTTGCACTTATGTTGGCTACTGTGAATTCCCTTTCTCTATATATATCTGACTTCTTATTGTTTCGGCTTGAAAATATATGTGTTTCAATTCATATCTATGTTGCAACTCTAATCAAGTATTTTGAAAGCCTGTTGGAAAAGGAGTATTTGTTCACTTTACCTTTGTATTTTGGTTTGTGATATTTTGTGTCATGCACGCATGGTGTTCCGTGAGATGTGCATACAAGTGTCGTGTGCGTGTGTGTGTATATGTAGATATATATATATATATGTATGTATGTATATGTAGATATATGTATGTATGTGTGTATATATACATATATATATATAGATTGGCAGCATGTAGAAATGCAGTAGCAAAGATAAGCATTGTTGTTGTAATGGATATTATTATTGGGATTAGATCGGCATGTAGGCTTGCCTGTTAGAACTTCGGTGACATGTATATACCGATTTGTAGAATATCTAAGGGAAGAAGGGCGTGTTGTAACAGAGCTTACGGACGATACATACTTCGTGTATATATGCAGCATTTTTGTTTTGGAAGGAATTTTTTTTCTTTCCCGTATATGAAAAAATAAATTATGTATGCTGTCTATATATAAAAATTTTCCATCAAAAGTTGTCATGCTAAAGATTTGTTTTCGTGTTGTCGCTGCTATTTGAAATATCGTGCCAGTGTCCGTTGCTTCATCATTTTTCCATGTCAGTTGCTTCAATTCCATCATTCTCTAGCCATAAAAGATGAGCAGTCACTCACGATTAATGTTCTTATGCTCATTAAATTAATTTTATAGGAAATGACAATTTAATGAATTGTTAAAAACTGAATTGCTAGTTATTAACTGTTTAATATGATAAATTATTTTGATTACTTCTAAAATTTACACTGTTAAATGTTAATTTATTCCGCCAGTAATTGTTATGTTATTTATTGTTCTCACTCTACAAGTTTCTTTAGTTTAGAAATCACTATGGGTTGAAATGATATGTACCCGAACGGACTTTAGAATAGGAGAATTTCGTTATGCGTTGAAATGATAAACCCAAGTGATGTTCAGTTATCATTAAAATTTTGGGATTGCGGGTTTAGTAATATAAACCCGTAAATTTAAACTATTACATATTGAAATAACCAATATCTGCATCACTTGACCATAGGATAGAAAATTATATACGGACACAGTCGGTCTATTTTTGAAAATGATTTCTAATTATTTCAAAGTAAATATATGAGTTGCACTTTTGAAATGCAATATAGCGATTTTAGGATATAAAAGCATGAGTTTAAAATAAAAAGGGTAATTTCTAAATTTTACTTATAGGTTTATTTTCTAAATTGTAAAATAAGATTTTAAGCAGACAAATAACAAATTTAATTTATTTAAATTATACAAGGTAGTTTTATTTAATATATATATATATATATTTGTTTTAAGGTTCTTCGATTTATATTTAAATAGATTTTCTATAACTTAAATAAAAATATGATGGGAAGGACATGAAATTTGAATGGTAACTTAAATTGGTTATTAATTCAATTTAAATAAAGATTTATTCAGAATTTAATGATTTGGAAAAGATCTACAACTTGTTTCAAGAAAGGTGATTTAATGAATATATTAAAATATAGATAGAATTGAAAGTTGAATATTCTTTTCTGACTAAAGCTGATATTTGAAATTGTAGTTTGATTTGAATATTTATAAAGAAATTTTATAAATGACCGCGGTGTGAAAGAAGCGGTTGGTTGTTAAAGAGACCGGGATCGGATATTGTCATACTCTCTGCCAACACCGAAAACCATTTTAACAATTGTGTGCGTGGAGGAGATTCCAGAGTGAGGTAGGATGGTTTGGCGGCGATTCTACATGGTATTTACGTAGCCCTAACTTCCGTGAGTCAGCTTGATATGGCTAAAACAGGGGCCACATCGGGCAAAGTGATGTCATTCCTCCTGTCAGACACATTTTTTAAAACCATATCTATTGCTTTTGTGATTTGATTTTGGTGTGCACACCTTTGATTTGGGAGTGTGTCACGAGGTGGACGGTAGTAGCTGCTATGCGTTACCACCGGTCCGGATACGCAAACGGTATGTCTACCCTGGCATTGCCTCGAGTGCCTTGTCACATGCCTTATCGCACCTTCTACGAGTTTGTTTTTTTACCATACCTATGGAGTGCCCTCTGATAGCCCTCCAGATTATGGAGGAATTACGGTACTGTATAGACTATAGGAATATATAAAAATGTGTTAAGGGGGATATGGGTAATGCCATAACGCTAATTTGATATCTTTACTTTACTGTAGACATTATATATGTAGCGTATTATACTATGTATGTAGATAGTTTAACGGATCCCTAAAAGATGAAATCCCAACATCCCTTTAAGTTATATTGCATTTACTTGCCATTTCACTTGAACTTGATTTATCTGCATAAGAATGTTAATCCTGATTCGAGTGTTTTGTTTTGCTTTACGCTCGAGTCAGGTTGAGTATCACAGTTTGAGATTCATCCTTTGGAGCTGGAGTTAGTTGGAAGACCTAGCTTAACTATTTATCTATTTCAACTTTTAGTCTATTTATGTCATTTCCAGTTGTATGTTCAAACATATCATCTACTTTGTACTAGATACTTTTGTGTACTGGGATTCCTGATGTATTCTGTTTTAGACTATGTTATTCTGTAGTAGAATTTAGACTGCTAATTATTTATTCCGCTGTGTTGTAAACTCTGTGTCTGTGATTCTGTGATTGATTCATTTACTGTATATGTTAAGGTATGCTAAATAAATATATTTAGAATCTGTTATTTGGAGCAATTCAAGTCTGACATTTTTAATTTGAATGGTTCGAAATGGCGGGTCGTTACAGTTGGTATCAGAGCTCTGGTTTTGGCAAACTTAGCATATAGAGTAAAACTCATTAGAGACAGGGTGGTTATACCCTAGAATGAGTTAAATCGATTACCGAGTCATATCCGTTCGTGCTTGAAATTCTAAGTTAGAGTTCTCTATAATTAGGGTTTCTTTTGAAATTGTGAAACCATATCCTTGTTCTTAAATCAAAATTCGTGTTTTCAGATGAGTAACCGTAGGAATGTCCGTGGTAGGGGTCGTGGCAATGCTCCTGTACCACCAGTTGCTCCTATACCACCTGTTGTTGCTCCTGTTGTCGCACTTGTGCAGCCTGTTAAATTCATTCATATTTGCAAAGAGTATTCTCAACTCGGAGGCACCAAGTTCACTGGGGCCGAAAGCATTATCGAGGCATAATAATGGCTGAAAAGTCTTGAGAAGATCTTCACTGGATTGGAAATCACCGACGCTCAGATGCGTCAACTTGCTACTTGGCAGTTTAAGTAGCCGCCCATGACTGGTGGGAATTTGTCACCGCTCAGACTGTTGAAGCTAATATCTCATGGCAGTAGTTCAGGTGAGTTTCATAGCTGTCTCTCCTAGCTTATTCCTGTCGAATCTATTCTTTGAATTTTTTTTCTTTATCTTGTTTATCTTGGATCCCTTCTTTCTAGGGATGCTTTTGTGGCGAAATGGATTCCCGAAGTTGGGAAATCCCAGTTGTATAGGGCATTTATGGATCTCGAGCAAGGAGATATGACTTTTGCTGAATATGAAAGAAAGTCCAATGAGCTGTCCAAGTTTGGTCCCGGTTTGGTTGACACTCAGCTGAAGAAGAACAAGAAGTTTATTCATGGTGCTTGCCCGGATATTATGATCACTTGATTAGTCATGTTCACGGCACTTTCACTTCTCCGATGGATATGGCCACCAGATTTGAGAACCCTACTTCCAAGGGTATGCAGGCTGTTTCAGCATCTCAGGGTACTTCAAGTGGTCCTAAGAAGAGGAAGTTTGACTTCCAGCAGTAGAAGAAGAAGTGGCAAAGCAATCATGGTATTGGATCTGTTCCTCAGAGGCGATCTCTTGATCTTTCTTCCATCACTTGTTTCAAGTGCAACCAGATGGGTCTCTATGCCGATAGTTGTCCATCTTCTACCAGTGCCACTGTTCCTCCATCTCAAGCTACCAGAAACAACCTCTGCCACCTTTGTCTCCAACCGGGTCATTTCAAGAATAACTGTCCCACTCGGCAGAGAGGCAAGACATCTGGAGTCTTTGAGTCTTTGCCATGACTTCTCCACTACCTCCGCCTGCCAGTGATAACCAAGGTACTCTTCAAAATTCTTTTTCTTTGCATGATTATCCTGTTCGTGTTTTATTTGAGACTGGTGCGTCCCATAGTTTCATATCTATTGATCTCTGTAATAAATTCGAGCATATTTTACAACCTTAACTGGCGACTTCATCATTATGTGTGATTAATCCCATCGCGGTCCCGCCAATCTTAGTATGATTTGTATAGGAGTAAAAATCCTTTACGAGTGTCGTCGATTCACCGGAGACTTGTACGTTGTAGGTTTCGACGCATTTGATATTTTACATGGTGGAGACTGGTTAAAACGCTATGATGCTGTCATTTCTTGTAAGGCCCGAACTGTCTCCTTAGTCAGTGAACTGGGCGAACCTTTAGTTATTAAATGCCCAACGCCTCAGAACTTTGTAGGAAGCTTTATCTTCTAGCTTGATGCTCAGCCTAGTGATTTGGACCCCACCCCGACAGTCAGGGATTACCCTGATGTTTTTGGTGAAGTCACTTCCCTTCCTCCTAAGCGGGAGATTAAATTTCGCATTGATCTGATTCTCGGTGCTTCACCAGTTGTGCTTCCTCCCAGATAGATGGCACCCAAGGAGAAAGGTGATTTAAAGAAGCAGATTGAGGATTTGTCCCCTAAAGGTTTGATTAGGCAGAGTTTTTCTGAATAGGGAGCTGTAGTGGTCTTTGTCGCCAAATCTGATGGTTCTTTGGATTATAGAGAGTTGAATAAGCTTACTCTCAAGAATCGATACCCGATGCCTCGCATAAATGATATGTTTGATCAGCTCTATGGAGCTAAAGTGTTCTCTCAGCTTGATCTTACTACGGGTTTCCACCAGCTTCGTGTTGCCGAGGACAGCATTCCCAAGACTGCTTTTCGAACAGGAAATGGCTTCTATGAATGGTTATTCATGCCATTTCAATTAACCAATGCCCCTGCCTACTTTTTCGACCTTATGAATCGCGTTTTCCATGATGTCCTCAACAAGTTTGTCCTGGTTTGCGTTGATGATATTCTCGTCTTCTCTAAGTCTAAGAAGGAATATGAATCACACTTGAGCTATGTCCTTCATACTCTTGGAAACATCAGTTGAAAGCCAAGTTTTCTATATGCCATTTCTGGAGAGATGAAGTCAAATTCCATGAGCACATCGTCTCAGAAAATGGGGTTTCGGTTGACCCGGTTAAGGTTGTCGTGATTAATGTAAGTCTATCCACCTTTCTCTCATGAATTCATTCATTTATCTTCTTTAAACTTATCCACCTTATCCAATTTCAGAATTGGGTGACATCTAAGACTCCGACTGATATTTGTAGCTTTTTGGGCCTTGCCGGTTATAATCGAAGATTTATAGAGAACTTTGCCCGCATAGCTGCACCTCTCAGTGCTGTGACTCGTAAGAATGCCAGGTTCAATTGGAATGAGAAGTGTGAAGCTGCATTTAATTAGTTGAAACATAAGCTCACCTCTGCTCTTATTCTCACCGTTTTGAATAGGGAGGAGGGATTATCGGTTTATACCGATGCTAGTAAAAAAGGATTGGGTGCTGTGTTGACGTAGGATGGGAAGGTCATAGCTTATGCTAGTCATCATTTGAAGTCCACGAAGCTAACTATGCCACCTATGGTTTAGAGTTGCTTGCTGCTGTGTTTTCTTTGAAGTTGTGGAGACACCACCTTTTGGGACCAAGTTCGAGCTTTTCACCGGTCATCGGTCCCTTAAACATATATTCAACCAAAAGGATTTGAACCAGAGGCAAGTTCGATGGCTTGAGTTCTTAGCATCTTATGATCTCGACATCAATATACCCCTGGGAAAGCCAATGTGATGGCCGATGCTTTGAGTCGAAAGAAGGCCTTGATGTATCAGATTGTTGTCACTCCATCTCTTATGGATCGGATTGCAGCTAAGCAGGATGAGGATGCGATGCTTAAACTTATGAAGGAGAACATTCAGAGTAGGGAAGGTGATGATCGGAAGGAGTTAGGAGCACGAATTGATAAGAATGGAGTTTTGAGGATTAATGGCCAGATTTGTGTTCCCAAGGTGGATGGTTTGAGGCAAGAAGTTCTTAGAGAGAATCACCAGTCTAGACTCTCCATCCATCCTGGGGTTATGAAGATGTTTCAGGATATGAAGAAGTTGTATTGGTGGAAAAGTACGAAGCGGGACATTTCTATCTTTGTCAATAGATGTTCCACCTGTCAGCAGGTTAAGGGTGATCACCAGAAGACCACTGGATTGATGCAACCCCTTGAGATTCCCATTTGGAAGTGGGACCAGGTTTCTATGGATTTTATCGATGGTTTACCGAGGACTAGAAGGGGTAATGGGAGTATTTGGGTAGTTGTCAATCGATTGACCAAGTCTGCCCATTTTATTCCGGTCAAGTCAAATCGAACTACTTCGAGCTTGGCTGAGATATATATGAGGTAGATTGTCCGTCTCCATGGTGTTCCTTCTAGCATTGTCTGTGATCGTGATCCTATCTTCACCAGCAAGTTCGGAAAGCTTTTCAGAAAGCTTTGGTTACTCATTTGAACCTTAGTACGGCTTACCATCCTCAGACTGATGGTCAGACGGAAAGGGTAAATCGGATTTTAGAAGACCTTCTTCATGCTTGTGTTCTTGATCATGGAGGATCTTGGGAAGATCATTTCCATCTCGTTGAATTCACCTATAACAATATCTATCAGGTATAACTCCATCTTTGAATTTTTCCCATTCGTCTTAAGCTCAACCTATACATAAATATTAACCCTTTGATTTCAGGCAAGTATCGAAATGTCTCCATTTGCCGTTCTTCACGGACGATCCTGCAAATCTCTGTCTTGTTGGATTAAGTCTGGTGACCGCTTGGTTCTTGGTCCTGATATGATTCTAGAAGCATCTGAGAAGGTTGAAAAGATTAGGAGGAAGATAAGGGCTGCTCAGGATAGGCAGAAGACGTACGATGATAGGTGTAGAAGGGATTTGGAATTTTCAGTAGGTGACCGGGTCTTTCTTAAGATCTCGCCGTTGAAAAATGTAGTTCGTTTTGGTCGATGGGGAAAGCTTGCTCCTAGATTCATTGGTCCTTTTCGCATTCTGGAAAGAGTTAGTCATGTGGCTCACAAGGTTGATTTGCCGAAGAAACTAGCAGGTGCGCACAACGTGTTTCACATATCTCACCTTCACAAATATCTCCATGATCCATCCTTGATTGTTCAGCCGGCTTTATTAGAGAATTTGGACGATGAGCCAAATCTCACCATCGAGAGGAAGCCACTTCGTATTTTCGACAGTGGTACGAGCAGCTTCGAAGGAAATTTGTCCGCCTAGTTAAAGTACAGTGGAGTACGGATGACCAGGATTGCACTTGGGAAACCGAGGAATCCGTACGTGCTTCAAACCCTGAATTGTTTGCTCAGGTATTATTCGTGCCTTCTTTTATCTTTTTAGTTATTTCTATCTCCTATCTCGTTCCTTTTCGGGGATGAAAAGCTTTGAGTGGGGGAAAGTGTAATGACCGGGAATTTTAAACGGTTTTATAATATAATTAACTAAAATTTTCTCAAAGTTTAAATAATAAAATTTTGAAACAAAAATTTGATGTATGAAATGCGTCTTTTTAAATATAGTAGTTGGTAAAGTATTATTGCAAGATATTGAAGTTAATTTATTTATGAAATTTAAATTATCAATTTAATTAGTTTAATTGGTGAAATTTAAATATTTTCGAAAACTGAATATTTTTATATAATAAAAAAATGTAATTCTTTTTCTGAGAAAGACGTAATTTGTTTTGGAAAATTCAAACATCTATGGCTTCGTTTATCTTATTTTCCTGTGTTTAAGCAGCATTTTCGATAATGGAAATTTGAGTTTTCAAAATTTGATTGTACCGTTGATATCCATGTACCATTCTATCTGCCTCGTCGCATCGATCTCCGCAGTATATTTATTTCTATAGTTTGAGGTATGGTACGCAACGGAAGCGATAAAACGGTTCATTATAACGGTACCATAAATTTGTGACTTTACATTTTTCCTTCGGCTTCAAATTTTAAACGTGCTGCTCAAAAAAATAAATTGCTTTTACATTTTTCAGCTAAATTAGTACGTGAATGTTGCTATTACAATTGTTGCTTAAATTATTTCCACCTGAACCACAACGGCTTGACCGGTGAAAGTACTTTCATTTTTTTCTCAAGCGTTTTCCTTTTCCATCAATAAATTTCTAAATCAACGCCTGGCTATCAACATATTTTTATTTCGGTTATAATTGAGGGATGTCCATCAACATTCCATCTTGTACGGTCTGAAATTTTCATTATATATAAAGCAATTTAGATTTCTGTTCGTTACTTTGGGCCTGCTCATTTCCATCTGCTCATCTCCATTCAGGTCACACTCTTTTATTCTTTGTTTGGTGAAATTCACAAATTTATATCTCTCTTTGCTTTTACTTTTACTTTTATTTTATTTTTCCTTTTCCTTTTCCTTGCGAAATGAACTTGATCCTTAAGTATGTTGCCGAGTTACACCTCTGCTCGCCATCACCAAAACATTGTCCTTCCTCCTTCCCTGTGTTCCTCCACAATACGCCATCAAACGGTGCCTATCTCCCTCCGACCACACATACATCAAAGTCACATCACGACAGCGTCGCAACCCAGCCGAAACCTCCCAAAACTGAGTATTAGTCGCGTGCTTCCCAACCCTGACACGAAGCCACCGGATCTCCATGCCTATCCCTTACTTACCCCTGTGTATTTATTGCGTACGTAAGGCTGCAGTTTTCTCTGGTGTTCATCAAAGTCTGGGCAGCTGATATGAATGCCAGATATACATATACATGCCGAGACTTATATCTTGGTTCTGCACAATACTCATATATTGTGTTATATTCCTTTTACTTTTGTTGCTACAATATATATATATATATATATATATATATATATGAAATATATATATATATATATATATATATATATATATATATATATATATATATATATATATATATATATATTGGCAGCATGTAGAAATGCAGTAGCAAAGATAAGCATTGTTGTTTTAATGGGTATTATTATTGGGATTAGATCGGCATGTAGGCTTGCCTGTTAGAACTTCGGTGGCGTGTATATACCAGATTTGCTGAATATATAAGGGAAGAAGGGCATGTTGTAACCGAGCTTATGGACGATATATACTTCATATATACAGAGGACGTGTGGAAGATTTTGTTCCGTTGTTGGTGTTATCATATTGTTATTCCGCTGTAGTATTGTATCATATCTCTGATAGTGTTGATATTCGTTGCATCATTCTATTGTATCATATTGTATCTGGATATTGTATCAGATGTTGTATATGATATTCCTTTTTTTTCCGCTATGTTGTTATACTTAATTGTGTTATAAGCTCCGGCGACTCGGATTTGAACGCTCGAATCTGCGGCACTCGAGTACGATGTAAAGTATGGATGTCGATTTTCGAACACGAAAATCCGTTATCCTCACATTTGGTATATGTATGTATATAGGGAAAGTCTATTTAGACACAATGTACAGACGCAATTGGTGACAAAAAGAATATCCACCATTGGATTGCCCCATGAATTCCAACTTCCCTATAAAGACCAAAAAATCCAATGGTCCGGATCTTTTATGTCACCATTTTGTGTTTAATTTTATGTTCATATAGCCGACCCCATATATATATATATATATATATATATATATATATATATATATATATATATGCAGCATTTCGGTTTTGGAAGGAAATTTTTTTCTTTCCTATATATGAATTTTTATTATACATGATGCCTATATATAAAAATTTTCCATCAAAAGTTATCATGCTAAAAATTTGTTTTCGCGTTGTCTAAGCTATTTGAAATATCGTGCCAGTGTCCATTGCTTCGTCCTTTTTCCATGTCAGTTGCTTCGATTCCATCATTCTCTAGCCACAAAAGGTGAGTAATCACTCACAATTAATGTTTATATGCTCATTAAATTAATTTCATAGGAAATGGCAATTTAATATATTGTTAAAAACTGAATTGTTAGTTATTAACTGTTTAATATGATAAACTATTTTGATTACTTTTGAAATTTACATTGTTATACGTTAATTTATTCCGCCAGTAATTTTTATGTTATGTTATGCTATTTATTGTTCTCACTCTGCAAGTTCACTTAGTTTAGAAATCACTATGGGTTGAAGTAAAGGACTTTAGAATAAGAGAACTTCGTTATGGGTTGAAATAATAAACCCAAGCGATGTTCAGTTACTATTAAAATTTTGAGATTGTGGGTTTAGTAATATAAACCCATAAATTTAAAATATTACGGATTGAAATAACCAATATCCGTATCACTTGACCACGGAATAGAAAATTATATACGGACACCGTCGGTCTATTTTTGAAAATGATTTCTAATTATTTGAAAGTAAATATATGAGTTGCACTTTTGAAATGCAATATGGTGATTTTGGGATATAAAAGTACGAGTTTAAAATAAAAATGGTAATTCGTAAATTTTACTTATAGTTTTATTCTCTAAATTGTAAAATAGGATTTTAAGCAGACAAATAACAAATTTAATTTATTTGAATTATACACGGTAGTTTTATTTAATATACAATATTTTTGTTTCAAGGTTCATTTGATTTATATTTAAATATATTTTCTGTAACTTAAATTAAAATAAGGTGGGAAGGACAGGAAATCTGAATGGTAACTTAAACTGGTTATTAATTCAATTTAAATAAAGGTTTATTTAGAACTTAATGATTTGGAAAAGATTTATAACTTGTTTCAAGAAAAGTGATTTAATGAATATCTTAAAATATAGATAGAATTGAAAGTTGAATATTTGTTTCCGACTAAAATTAATATTCGAAATTGTAGTTTGATTTGAATATTTATAAAGAAATTTTTATAAATGACCACGGTGTGAAATAAGCGGTTGGTTGTTAAAAAGACCGGGATCAGATATTGTCATACTCTCTGCCAATACCCAAAAACACTTTAACAACTGTGTACGTGGTGGAGATTCCAGAACACAGTAGGATGGTTTGCGGCGATTCTATATGGTATTTACGTATCCCCGACTCTCGTGAGTCAGCTTGATATGGCTAAAATAGGAGCCACGCCGGGCCAAGTGAGGTTATTCCTCCTATCGGACACATTTCTTCGAAACCATACTATTGCTTTTGTTTGATTTTGGTGTGCACACCTTTGATTTGGGAACGTGTCACGAGGTGGGCGGTAGTAGCTGTTATGCGTTACCACCAGTTGATACACAAATGATATATCTACCCTGGCATTGCCTCGAGTGCCTTGTCATATGCATTATCGCACCTTCTATGAGTTTGTTTTGTACCATACGTATAGAGTGCCCTTTGATAGCCCTCCTGTTTACGAAGGAATTACGGTACTGTATGGACTATGGGAATATATAAAAATATGCCAAGGGGGATATGCGTAACGCCTTAACGCTATTTTGATATCTTTACTTTATTGTAGACATTATATATATAGCATATTGTACTATGTATGTAGAGAGTTTAACGGATCCTTAAAGGATGAAATCCAAACATCCCTTTAAGTTATATTGCATTTACTTGACATTTCACTTGAACTTGATTTATCTGCATAAGAATGTTAATCCTGATTCGAGTGTTTTGTTTTGCTTTATGCTCGAGTCAGCTTGAGTATCACAGCTTGAGATTCATCCTTTGGAGCTGGAGTTCATTGGAAGACCTAGCTTATATATTTATCTATTTCAACTTTTTGTCCATTTCTGTCATTTCTAGTTGAATGTTCAGACATATCATCTACTTTGTACTAAAGACTTCTGTGTACTGGGATTCCTGATGTATTCTGTTTTAGACTATGTTATTCTGTAGTAGATTTTGGACTATTTATTATTTATTCCGCTGTGTTTGAACTCTATGTCTGTGATTCTGTGATTGATTCATTTACTGTAAATGTTAAGTTATGCCAAATAAATATATTTCCAATCTGTTATTTGGAGCAATTCAAGTCTGACATTGTTAATTTGAATGATTCGAAATGACGGGTCGTTACATAGATCAATCATAGATGCGTAGCATGAAATTACATGAGATGTGATCTATACATGTCTATTTCCAACTGGTCGTACTTTAGTGTGATCAAAATGTTTGATTTTTTAACAACCTAGAGTGCAAACAAAACTTTATTACTTCATTTCTGATCAGAAGAAAAGAACTTGATATATATTTGTAACCAAAGTATAGAACAATGTGTCATATGACAGTACCAAATATAAACCCCCCTGAACCAAAATATTCTTACATAAAAGATACATCAATTGAGCAAGATGCTCATGAAAGACCATGGGTGATAATCCTTTTGTAAGCGGATATGCCATAGTGGAGTTTGTCATGGTATGCTCTACGAATTACAATCTATTTTGCACTCTCTTCTTACTGGAAAATAATATGTTATTTATTGTTACAGTATTACTTTAATGATCTTTCAATTTCTTTATTCAATTATCCATTACTTTATGACAAAATTATACAATTATTTTGCATCGTTGGATACCCCATAACGGAAAAAAGCAAAGAAGGCTATGAGTATCTGTATGACAGCTTTCCTTATATAGCTTCATCCAAAAAAAGACAACAACAATTATAATTTTATTGTTATTTCGAGTGGATCTTTTGTACTCTTGGCATCCAAATTATTCGGACTGTAATGCCTCATGATCTCCAACCAATTCGTTTTGAGCATATAAGCCTTTGTTTCTTAAAGATATCTCATAACCATTTTGGTCACTAACAATTGATCCACCTTCAATGTCAGTAAGATATCTGCCAAATAATACACGCAATATCCATATGTATATATGCTTTAGCATGCATTAGACTCCACACCGTAAATGCATGATGAATTTTTTGCATTTCTTTAACCTCAAAGATGTTCTTATGTTACTATATAAGACAACTTGTCTATTTTGGCAAAAGAGAATGATTTGCAGTTTTCATACCAAACCCCCTTTTTTAAAGCCTTGTCTGCTTAGCCTTTTTGTGATGATACAAATAGCATTCCATGAATGATAACGGTGTATTTGAATTCTTGATACGAAAGGGTAATCCATATTTGGTTTTCTTAGCTGTTTCATCACTCTATTGAGTAAGATGACTTTAATATCCCTCCAATATTGCTTAAAATCATAATCTACAACAAGTTTCAAAATAATTCTAGAGAGTCTTTTTGTAAAACCAAAGAGAATGTCTCTTTAAAAATAAAACATTATTTTCCTTTTCAGCATATCCTTTTCTGTAGTGAGCCTTATACCTTTCCACATTACTCACTTGATCCATTTTTGTTTTGAATTATTATTCATAACCAATGGTCATGTTACTTAAGGTGGTGGGAAAGATCTCAAGCTTTATTATCGTTACATATTTAAACTATATATTCGTACCTTAAATCCACATTTCAAATTAGTACTTTATATGGATTGATGCAAGTCCAAAGAATCATCTTCACCAATATAATATTTTTCTTTATGAAAAAAATACTTTATAGTCATCAGAATAGTATTTATTCTTTTCAAGTGGATCCTTAGTGATCTTGCACTTTGAGATTGTTGAGTTGGTTTTCTTGAAACAATAAACTTAATTTGATGAAAATTTAGTTTGACATTGTCTTATTATGGTTCTTAATCTAGTTCTTATTAATGAAAGGAAACAAATCCTATTTATTATCTGAAGAAGTAACTTTAGTTGAATCAAATATAATGATTCTCCTTAAAGACAATGATCCGTACTTTATTTCTCCCTCCAAACCCAACATCCTCAAAAATTGTAGCATTTCCCATCTTATATTTTTTTCCTAATGTGAGTTTATAAAACTTGTAGCTTTTAAGTCGCTTAGAATACTGACAACGTATTTGCTACCTTCAATGCCTTAATCTACAATTATTTACCAAGCTGAAACAAATAATCATATTAATCACCGAATCAAATTTGAGAATTCATTATAAAAGGTATTTTACATAAGTTGATATATATATATATATATATATATATATATATATAATCTATATTTTAAAAATTAAGAGCTTTAATTCCAACAATGTTTGAATTTATTCATAAATCAATCTTATTATTTCTAAATGAACAATAATAACCCAACTTGTTCATATTAGAAATAGAAAATCGAGATATATCTAAATGATATCATAATAAACATATCAAATAAATCCAAACAATACTACTGATATCTCAATAACACCTTAAAAACTTTTATACTTTATTTTATATATTTGTATATCTTATTAAAGAAACAACTATAAATATATTTATATGTTATTTCTTTTCTTCTAGATCCTTAGCGATTTCTTTATCCTTATTTATACATTTAGTTATAATGTATGATAAATAGGTACTTTCTATGTTACCATGCTTCAATCTCTCTTCTTCTTACCACAATGTGAAATGAGTTCAATAAAGGTCATTTTATTCTTAAGAAAATTAATAACGCTCTTAAAATGATTATACTGTGAATAAAGAGAGTACAAGAAAAAATAATAATAGCTTGAGTGCCTTTAACTTTTGAAGCAATATTTTTCATATAGTACTTATTTATGTTTCCTTTATGGAATCAAGCAATATAAAGCATGCTTGTTTCTCCTTATCATTTTGAAAAAAGGCTTTTCATTCTTAATAAAGAACTCCTTACAATTGATTATCCGTCTGGCTACCACATCTTTGAAAGCTTCTGAAATATTTTACTTTATGATCTTTTAACTCTTTCTTTTCGAATTGTCTCAACTTTGAATGTTCTTCATGACCTTATAAGAGCATTCAACTATAATATAAGTGGGTGCGCCCCTCCTAATTACAAGAGCTAGACCCATACATTTAAGAACAAACAACATGTTTTCTTAATAATCCTTTGAGTTAGTCCCAAACAAGATCATAACATTAAAATTGGCAGACATTTTAGTCAAATTAGTTAAAAATTAAACAAAAATGAAGGATAGACCGTATATGCTCATATCCAAATATCAGCCATAGTGAATTAAAATAATTGGTAAGTCTCTTCTCAAGATACCTAGTACAATATTAATATCAAGTATTTGGACAGTATTATTAACTGTAAGTGGTACTCTTGTTGTAATGATCAAACACTGATAATAAATTCAAGTTAAATAACAAACTTGCTTTGGGCCGATTAGTTATTCACTTGTAAAACTTGATAATTATCACCACACGCATGTAAATTATTTGGCCAAATATCAGTCTTCCTTTGGGCCAGCTAATATCCGTATGAATAAATACAGACATATATCAAACATTTTAACTAAAATAAGAGAGGTCACTTTGGTGGCATGTTATTTCAATTAGCTCATTTAAAATGTAGGATATTTACAATTAGTTTGCAAAGAGAAACCAAAAATATATTTGAATTTATTTCTTAGTTTATGTACAATATTTCAAGTACTATAAAATACTCTCAAAAGCATTTAAGTCTATACCTGAAAATCTCAAAATTATAACTGTGATACAACATGTTTTAATCATAGTTGTTATAGTCTTTTACTTTAAGTATGTGGTTACATTCATGACATTTTCTAAATAAGTATGATACAAGATATCATAAATATATCACATAACAAATGTCCTGGATGAACACCAGAATTAAATGCCACATCGAATTATACATAAATGACATAACGAATGAATATAGTAATTATAATGTATATCTGAACCAAAAGATAGTTATACAGAATGCTATTGTACCACTTTATCTTTAGTTTATTATTTGAATACTTAATTAAGGCTAGTAACCATGCATTTTGGCAAAATATGAAAACTGCCGCTTCTTTTATTTCATGATAACCAAAGCATGAAAGTGAAACTTATTTTTAATGAGCGAGACATACATATAAAATATCTGTATTTATCAAGTATAAATGTATCAAATAATAAACAATATCTCTTTTCTTATTCCAAATACAAACATGCTGCATCGTTAAATTTATTGCAATCGACGCATTTACTGCACACTACCACAAAAATGTCATTTAGCAACGGTTCTGAGCCGTTGCAAAAAGATTTTGCAATGGCTTTGAGCCGTTGCAAAATGAGCAGTGGTAAAAATATAACAACGGCTTTTAGCCGTTGTGAAATATAATTTCGCAACGGCTTTTCAAAATATAACAACGGATTTTAGTCACTACGAAATATAATTTCACAACGGCTAAAAGCCGTTGTAAATTTCTGTTTTAGAACGGCTAATAACCGTTGTAAAGTCTTTTAAGGCAACTTTGTCTGTATTGCAACGGCTCAAAACCATTGCTAATTGTAATATTATTATTTTTAAAAAATGCATTGCTTTTCCTGACGCGTCTATAGTAACACATATTTCATTATCGTACGCAATATACACATTTGCAAATTTAACATAATATCACAAAAGAAAAATCATTAAACCAAATATTTTTCATAGATTCAAAACAAAAATCAAACATAAAAAATCTTTTAATTACAATGTTCAACAACAATATATGACACTGCATAGCTCAATAACAGCAACAGCAATACATAACACTGCAAAGTTCAACAGCAGCAACAACTAGTATTACGTACTAATATTACAGAAACACAATAAAACTGTATATCAGAAAGTGTTTTTTCAAGCCAACTTATATTACAGAAGAACTCACAAAACCATAACTACCTCTCATTCCTCACTTCAGGCTAATCTTTTTCTCTACATCGTCTGCGTTATGAACAAACACGCAATTAGTTAAAGCATAAAGGTAAGTACAAATAAAGTAATGGGAGTATCGTAAATTTCATTAATAAATTATCTAGAAGTAAAAATATCTTTAACAGCAGCACTCAAATTTTTCTTCACCATATCCTGGTGAGTTTTAAAAAACTTGTATCCAAAGCCATTCAGCTCCAGATTGCAATTCATGTAAATAGATCTACAGGATTAGTTTTGCTTCCTTGCTTCACCATTTCCTATTAAGTAAGTCAATGTCTTAGTTGTACGTAGTTCATCTAAAACTGAAGCATGTCAATACACTTCAACATGTAATAGATTCATGCTTAACTTCAACATGGCAATGCCCTTGACTCGATTGCTACTTTGTCCTCTTATGAAATTGGTCATTTAGATATTAGATCTCCTAAAAGAAATGGATCATCTCATGATTGCTATATATTTTACAAACATAGCAAGTCAGAAATGTGGTTGCAAAAAATAAAAGACAAGAGATTATAACCCATCATCTACTACTAGTTTTAATTTCTAAATCTGATAGGATTAGAAAATGTATATTATTAAAGAAGCTAGAACAAATGAATGCATTTGCATGAAACAATAATACTAGACCCCTACATTGTTAAGACATCAGATGGCAGCACACTAAAGGTGATAACTCAATTGTTTAGTGAAGATGTTCATGACAGTTATATGGATAAGTGATAAGAAAAGGTTCAAAGTAGAGCCAAATTGTAATTCAGAGTAACACAGGTACATGATTGATATATGTGTGTGTGTATGAATATATGTATTACATAAATATTTGAATTAGCATGCCTTGATGATTTCCCAGGTGCAAAACTTAGAATGGATGCATTGATTATAACTCTATTTTCAACTGAACTTGGAAAACCAAATTTAAGATCAGAGAAATATGCAATCGTTAATGGAGTATGCCAATGGATGAACCCAAGTTATCGAACAGTGAAATTTACTCAAGATGCAACAACTGGAATGATCAATGAACAAATCTACAAATTTGTTGTCTATGCACATGTAAGATATAGAAAATTGCTCCTAAAGTATGAAATTTATTTATGTATTTAATGATTATGATTATTTTAAAATTACTATAGGGATCGAAAAATATGAACTGCTCGGAGAAATCAATATAAACGTTATAGATTATGACAAAATTGTTAAACTGTGAAGAATATAAATCTTTGAGTGCTCCTAGAAATAAGGACCAATCATATTTTGAAAGTTAGCCTGTTCTTGAATACATTATTACTTTGATACCAAATTAAATTCATTATTTCCTCTCTATATCTAGTTATTTGTCACTTGATGGCTTGGTCGCTATCACTATGAATGCTTTGAACTTGTCTAACTGTTGCGTCTTTGGACTGCAGTTCCACCATATCCTTTTTTGATTATCTATCAAAGTTATCCATACTCTATTGTGCATGTTATAGACACAATATGTGAGAATATTTATAATACTTACAAACGTGAACCGTCAAAAGAGTTTATAACAAGTCAATCAGAATTTCGCTTAAGGCATACTACATAGGATAAACAAACACATCCAATTAAAATTAGACAAAGAACATTGAGTAGTAAGAAACAGTTTACGACGGACAAAGATAAGTTTAAATAGATTAAAATTAGACTACTACCTGATCTCGCGTCTAAAGATATCGAATTGAATCTTTGGATGGCACACAAAACGCCCGATTCCAACTTCACCAAATGTCATAACAGAGGATGATTTTATTTGGTTGTGTTCTCATCTGGTAGTAGTATGTTGTCCACAACCAACTTCTTATGTGTTGGAGGTATAGGCTTCCCATGTATAATAGATGCTGTCGAATCTCTGCATACAGGACCTGTTGCAGTGACCTCTAGATCAAAGTTAGGGATTTCACATTTTTGATTTGCCCAACCAAACGAACTCAATGGATTATTAACTTCGTTGCTTGGCAATTTTCCAACAATTTCCTATGGTGTCCCACTTCCTCCTTCATTGGAAGGAATGTCTGGTATGTGTTTTCCATTATCCATGTATCCTTTGAACAATTTGACCAACGACTTCAGTGTACCCTCTATATTTTCCATCCTAGATTTCAATTCTTCTGAGTCTACTTTGGTATTATTGATTTGTTTACGTGCAATAGTAGAAGTGCTTGTGTTCTCGATATCTTGGTTCCAATACAGCGAGTCCGGCCCCTTATATCCTTGCCAAACACTTGTGACAATATGTTTTCATCCAATGGCATATCTTCTTCATCATTTTCATTGATTGCTTCCTTCGCTTTTGCAATTTTACCCTAAAATATAATAATACTTGAGATATACTATTAACTGATAAGTTACTGGTCTAAAATAGTAGACTGAAAAAACATGTAAACATACATGTCATAAGCAATCATTGTTAATTTATCATCTAAAGTAATAGACTGTTTAATTTAAGAAGTAGGAAGAAGTCGAATCTGATATGCTACCATCCTTTTTCATGTGAGTTTTCTCCCATACTTGACGACGTGCGATTTCTTTTTGTGGATTTTCAGTGGCCTGCAACCAAAAAGGAAATAATTGATTATGTTAGTTCAACATTTGAATTCCCAACTGAGGCACTGTAGTGTTACTGTTAGTTCAACACTAAAAAGTTTAGATAAGTGGATGGATTTTGCAAGCCAGCATCTTACAGAACTCAATTCAGAAATAGTTGATTCAGATTCCATATATGCATTATTTGGACTTAATCTACATTTTAAAATGTAACATTGGGCTAAAAAGAATTCACTTGGTTAAATTGGTTTTATACTATATTGTTCAATAAAGATAGAAGTTTGATTATGCATTTAAAAAAACAATGGCACCATTTGACTGTTCAACTAAGGCAGCAGTGGTATTACTACAACTGTTAAGTGTATCACTATAAATTTTGTGAAGATAGATAAGATTTACAAAATCAACATCATAATGGTCTCAATTTCAACATAGGTGATTCAGATTTCGTATATGAAATATACAGAGCTGACCTAGAACTTCAAATATAATATTAGGCTAAAAAAGTTTTTCTTTTGGATAAATTGATTTTTCCTGTGTAAATAACTTGATCTAAAATATTTTCTGAACACATATGACATGCTAGTAGTTTTATAAGGAAAGTTCTATTTGAGGCTAATGATAGTCAATTTTTAATGTGTAAAAAATGCTTTTGTATACCACTCTTAAAAGGTTGCCTTTATATAATAGTCAATGTAACTTTCATTTAAAAGTTGATATTAATGTTTAAATCTTCTGTCCATCAAATTGCTAAGAACTCAACCGAAAGTTTAGACAAGAATTGCGAAGAAAAAATTACTAATTTTTTTACTATATTAATACCAAAATAAGTTGTACGTTAGAAGGAAACCTTTCTAGTGAAGAGTGGTCGAAAACATAATGCTTCTACAAAATAACAGTTTTCCATATTCAAAAGTTGAAATTTATACAGTATAAAAAGGAAAAAAATATCTTTGAATACGTTGTAAAATGATCAAAGCGAAACGATATATCAAATTAATGCCAAAGTTCAATAAAATGAGCAAATAATAAACTGATAAACCTTACAAAACTATAAAGTAGGGACAATGTATATCATATACTATGATAATATATATATCTTCTAAACAATTGCAAGAACTAGCTTAACTAAGTCAACATAAAAATTTACAGAACTCGTTGTTCTTCTAGATACTTACATACTTGAGGTAATTTTTTCTATTTTTCTTATAACATTACTGGTTTCAAGAGCATAAATCGATATGCTACTATTGATGTATAAGACTAAAATAACCAATATGATTGCTGTTGAAACATGTGTAAATATTCAGTTGAGTCAAAAAATGCATAGTTAACTAAATGTAGCATTTAAGGATGGAATATGACGGAAAGAACCATAATTTAGAAAATCAATAAAATAATAAATGATTTCATGAATCCTTATATTTATAACTATTAAATCAATATATTCACATCAGAGGTCCGTTGAAATTAAAAGGTTTTGCAGTTAATAAAAGGAACCTTTAAACAATAATAAAAATTGATAAACATTAACCATGTTACATTCATAAATAGTATATAGGTAATGAACATGCACATCTTGAAAAGAGCTACTAAGCATATTTAAGGGTGCAGATAAAAATTCCAGTTTTTGAGTAAATTTAAATTTTGATTTTTGAGTGGATACAAATATTTTTGAAATTTGATCAAATAAAGGCAACATACAAAAAGGCAACATACAAAAGTGGATACAAAAGTGGACTTGGCGCAATTAAACATTCAAGATGTTGCAAGGATCATAAAATTCCAGTTTGTGAGTAAATTTGAAATTTGATTTTTTTGTCTTGAAAAAATTTCAGTTTGTCATTTTTAATAACTTGTCCAGTTTGATTGTAAAATTATGTTTAATTTGGAGTAATTTCCAGTACAAACGAAGTATTTGTTTTCACTTTTATAGGTTTAAAGGTTATAAGATTCAAGATGAAGATAAGTTGAATTAACATATACAGTGTGTAGTAATGCTTATATAGTGCAGCTTTAACATGAATTGGTGCATTTTTATTTATTTTACATTTTACATTTTGGCATTATCCATGTGTCATTGAAATTTAAAGCAAACGCTACAAACTAGGAATATTTAATAAAAAAAGATGAAACAAAAGTACCATTTTATGTTCTACAACAGCGTGACTTGTACGACAAGTGTGATGGCCCTAGTTGTATAATGATCTTTTTTTGCCTACATCTCTTCTTTTGCGTGCATAGGGTTTTGCTTCGTTTTTCAAGAAACCATTCCAATCTTCTTGGCTGATTTTTGGAGGACAATTTTTCCTTCTCTCTTCATCATTATCAAAATTTTCATAGTAGCTTGTCCTCAATTCGCTCTTGTATCTCCTAAATGACTCGCACATTTTCTAAAAATAAAATTCTTTTGCATCTGACTCTAGTTCAAAAAAAGTTTATGAAAATTAAGAATTGCTTGCTTAAAAAAAGCATTGTGGCAAAATATAATAACAGAGAAAACCGAAATTGATATATTTTAATTTACCTGTAATTCATCCCAAATGTCATCCTTAAATTTTTCGGGTATTTTATCCCAACTTTCATATGAGATTGGTATATGCATTCATAAAAATTTACCAACTCGACTGCCTATTTTTCCAACATTATCTGAAATTGGAGCACCAAATGCGTTTGTCTCAACTTTCACCGGCTGTGTAGATGATGATTGCGTTATAGAATGGATTGACGCTTCTGTGGCTTCTAACATTATTACTCTCTTCTATAGCACTATCAACACCTCCCTGCATATGTAACAATTTTTTTATTCATAGGTGTATCTATTGATTGCATTGTTATATACTTGGAATAACAAAAAAGATTTATCAAAAAGAGAACAATTCAAGCTCAGCAAACAAATAAAAAACAGTGAAACCGAATGCATCGTACAAATGCATAAAGCTCAGCCTACATATATTATAGAATATAGTGTTTTGGTATAATTATTTCTTAAGAATAATCCAATTTATCAATAAGCAATGAAAAGAACAAACATAATTTGTGTTTATTTTTATCGGAGATTGCTGTAGTTTCTCAAAAGAATAAGAACTTTGACATTGGTTCTGATTTGGTACTTGAGGAGAATTAGTCTTAATATATATGTCATTGAGGCTTCTAGAAATATTAATATCCCTGATTTGATTCTCTCCAATATTTTGAGGTTGCACCTCTCCTTTATAATTGTCTGAGGGAAGTTTCAGCGCAGATGAAGAAATGCCTAAATTTAGTGCATTGTCTACAACATCTTGAACTTGATGAGAGATGTTGTGTTGTGTACACACATTAGCAACTTCACTGTTATTTTATAGATCTCCGTCGACTTCATTGATAGATCCATTGAATAGTTGTGAAGTATTAGATTAACTGTTTGTTCATTTTGATTGGCCTTTTTTTGTGCAGAACAATGGGCCTGTACATTACGCTACTGTAAATTATTTGAATTGTCTGATGCAGAAGGATCCTTATGATATCATTTGCTGCAGCAGCATTTTTTCCAACCACATTTGACGCCTACTAAATTTGAGCAACCACTTACTACTTCATTACTGGATGTTGAAACTAAATCCAGAAAAATTTAAATTTGAAACTAAAGAAAAAGAAAATAAATTTGAATTGACCATAATTAATATATTGATTTGTCCTATACAACTTCGGTGGCACTGGAAAACCAGACTCCACCTTAAGCAAGACGTACCTTGCAATACTGCAGAGAGATGCATAGCTTTCTTTGATGTCAAAAAACACCTATAGGAAATTGTGGGAGGATTTCTCTGAGCATGTCGGCACCGAAAAAAGCTGTTACCTTTTTGTTATATTTTCTTACTTGACTGTTATATAAATATACATATATGATTAGCTAATACGAGGGTTTAACTTTCCCTTTTCAAGGTTTTTGCATGCTGAAATAAGTATCTGTTGTAATTTTTTATTTGATGCATGCACCACTATACATTATTTTACAATAACCCATGAATTAGCAAACGCTTCGTAAGCATAAAAACAAAAGATGTTAAGTTCTTCTGATGCCAATTTGCAATTGCATGTTCTTACTTCTCTGTCTATGTTCGCATAACAAATCTTTATCATTCTAACATAACGCCACACCACATTGAGTAATGTAAATGGAATATCATCTATCTCTTATTTGGCATTTGATTTCTACAAAAGAACCCAAAATGACATATATGTGTTGGTAAATAATGAGGGCTAATCTATCTCTTATGCCTTTTTTAACGGAAGTATCCATTTTATTTAAGAATAGAAAAATAAAAATACATATATTTTTAAGGATTGACTTGTGTTTATGTAAACTGAGCAATGCATGATTAATGTTCCACAAACCATAAATGTGCATTGACCATGACATGCTTTTTTGGAGTATTTTATAAATGTTTTGAAACAAAACCAATAACCACCATGAAACGAACATTACAAATGCTGAATAATATCCATAGTGAAAAATTGTAAATTCATTCACGCTTGAAATTCAACCCAATTCAATTAAGAAATACATCTTATATTAACATATGCATTTGGTAAGGTCTTCTAGTTTTTTGTTATGTTCAAAAGCTAATTGATAAGCGGTAGCAAACTCAATGTCATCAACGTTTGTAGTCAACCATTTTTGTAACAACCCCCATATTTATCGAGTTTATATTTAAATATTTTATTTAAATATTATATCGTTAATCGGATTTTGGTCCGAAAAGCTACTTTTTGCAAACGGTCAAATTAGGACTCGAGACCACTTCCATTGAGTTTGAAATGCCGTTTACAACTTTTTTAAGTATAAACATTGATAGGTTTGGAGTTAGTGAAATTTCACTAACTTTTCCTGGTTATGACTTTGGGTTAGTTTAGCCTATTAAGCCCAAGTTCCAACCCCCTTCTCCTCACTCTTCATAAATTCCTAACTAACTTGAAATTTGCATTAATGGTGAAGAGAATGGGAAATTAAAACTCCAAGCTCAAATTTAATTGCTAATCCAACATTCAACTCCAAATTCAAGTAGAAGATATTGGATTCAAGCTTTGGATTGCTTCTCCATTGGCTTCAAGCTTCATCTTCATCCATTTTAGTGAAAAGGTGAGATTTTTATCTCAAAATTCTAGTCTATAACTATATTGGACTGTTGGGAATGATTCCCTATCACTTTTGCATGCACATTTGCATTTGGTTTGAATCGAATTGGCGAAAAACTCCAATTTTTAGTGTTTTTGGTGAAATTCTGCACTTAGGTCGTTCTGTCTATGCTTGGTCGTTCACGTGGAAAAGTCTCGGCCTCAAAATAGCTCGTTTCCGACCTTAAAATGGCCTACAACGTTAGGTCGCTCGGCACTCGGAATTAGGTCGTAGGTCGTATGGCTCTTAGGTCGTAGGTCGTGGGCTTTTAGGTCGTTAGGTCGCTAACACTTAGGTCGTTTCTGGCCTTAAATCCCCTATACAGCCTTAGGTCGCTCGGCTCTGGCTCCTTAGGTCATAAGTCGTGGGCCTCTTGGTCGTAGGTCGTTAGGTCATTAGGCCTTAACTCGTGTGGCCTTGGTTCTTTAAGTCGCTCAGCCTTGCCTTCCATTTTTAGGTCGCACGACCTTCTAACCCGCTAGGTCGTTGGACCTATAACCCGTTAGGTCGTTGGGCCTATAACCCTTAGGTCGTTAGGCCGTTAACCCACTAGGTCGCATGACCTATAACCTGTTAGGTCGCTCGACCGTTTACTCCGTTAGGTTGTCCAACCCTAGTACAAGTATTAGGTCGTATGACCTTGTTCCACTAAGTCGCTCGACCCTTAGGTCGTAACACTTTAGGTCGCACGCCTTTCACACCATTAAGTCGCGAGTTTAATTAGGTCGTTCGGCCTTAAAATGTTAGGTCGCTTGACCTGTGCTATTGTTAGGTCGCTCGGCCATCCTTGTTAGGTCGCCCCCTATAGGTCGTAACGTTCCGACCTACTTTAACTCCTTTAGGTCGTGACTCTTTAGGTCGAAACCCTATAAGTCGCTCGATCCTATCCTTCCTTAGGTCTTCACTAGGTCGTACCGTTTTGCTCGGGGTGCTGCCCCGCACCCCGCCGGGGACGCTGCCCCATGGACCCCCGCGACCTGACCAGGCAGGTCGAACCGCGTAGCGGTGGCGTTGCCCCCGCACCCCCACCTTGGGGGGTTGCCACCCCCCTGGACCCCCCCTCCGTAGGGGATCTTCGATGAAAGGTGCATTTTGAGATGATTTCCTTGGATTTCATTCACGTCTTTGAACGTGAAGTTTTTGTGATTTGTCACTTTAATAAAATAAAGGTTTCAATACTAGTAGTAAATATCAAAACTCTTTCATCAAAATAATTTTAACTCTATTATCAATACCAAAGCTCTTTTCTTAACCCATTTTCCAATCTACTAGTATATAAAAATCTTTACCTCACTCGGATGAGAAATCTAATTAAACGGCTTAGTAAAACAAGTGGTATGAAACGCTTGCGTTTGCTTCGTCGGTTAATTCTTGGACTTGTTCGATTGAACCTCTTGTGACAATTTTCTAGTGAAGATTTACAGTTTGTTCGTAAATATTTAAGTTAAGCAAGTGGTTATGGGACATGAAGCTAAACTTTTATATTTACTAGCTTAGTGTAATTGACACTTCTCGTTGATCATGACGATCATTCTTATGATTTAGACTAGCAGTTGTGCGATGTCTCTTGTTTGCTTGGTTAGACTAGACACCACTTGTGTGATTTCATTCACACATACCTTTTACCTTCTTGGTTAGTCTAGACACCACTTGTGTGATTTCACTCACATATACGTTTTGTTTGCGAGGTTAGACTAGACACCACTTGTGTGATTTCACTCACACATACCTTTTTGCTTTTTGGTTAGTCTAGACCTCATCTGTGTGATTTCGACTCACACATATGGGGTAGCTCCCCATGGTCTTCGGACCGTCATGTGATAGGCCTCTTTCCCTTTTTTTCTTGTGTTGATTTCTGTAATTTATGTCATTGACTTGTTATGAGTACAAGTTTAGGGTATGATGCCCTCTTTGGATCTTTGAGGAGATTCTTGCGATATCGATTTATCTCTTATTGATTGATCTTCTGTTGATCATCATTTGAATACTTATAGTAGTATGTCAGTATGGATATTTTATGTTTATGCCATATCTTTTATTTTATACCATGTCATCTGATATTTATAGCTAGACTGATCCGTTTATTATTTTCTTAAATAATACTCGGGTCAGACCGAGATGTTACAGGTGCTTCTGCTTGACTTCTTCCCGGGATTTGCTACTCTTACTTTTGGCTAACTATTTAGATTAGCAGTTTTTTTGTTGTATACACTTGAGACACAGACTCATAGTTGTATTATTTTGTATAGCACGTGTTGCTATTCTTTTGTATTATTGTGGATCTTTTTGCCCACTACTCTGATGTACACTTTCATGTGCTAGTTGTATATTCATATCTTCTTCCGCCTTTGTGATATGGATGTCTGTGACTGAATTGTGTTATGCTTATTTCTATGTTTGTTTCCGAAGATTATTTATAGCCACCGTGTGATAAGCAATCACATGGATGGTCGCTCCTCAACAGCCTTATTCTCCGCGCTAGTTGACAGCACTACACCGTAGTGTTCTTGGCTAGCGTGGTTATAGAGGTGGGGCGTCACAGCTTGGTATCAGAGCCAAACTTTGGAACAATGTAGAATAACTTAACAAGGATCATCGTCCTAAGTCTATCTTAGGAGTTATACCATATGATTAATTCGAGTCTTCGTACCGATTCATCCTATTTCCTTTATGATTCCTTGTTTTATCTATCAAGATTGCTTGATATTCATTGGTGAATAACCTTCTTCCTTCTCTTCTTTCTTTCTTAAAGGAAGAGAATGTCTAGACCAGGCCGTCCCCGAACTGGATCATCTAGTGCTGCTCCCCAGGATGGAGTTTTTATGACTGCTCAACAGCTTCTTGATTTAGTAACAAATGCTCAAGCAGCTGGAGCTAACCCGGAACCTACTCACCCAAAGTCGGGATTTGCACGCTTGTGCAGCGATTACACCAACTTGAGTGGGAAGCCCTTCAAAGGTTCGGAAACGATCATCGAGGTCCAGGCTTGGTTAAAATCATGCGATCGAACCTTTTCTCGCATGAACCTTATCGATATCCACCGCGTTCAGGTGGCTTCCAGCATGCTCCAGGAGAGAGCATTGGACTGGTACGAACTCCTTATTTCAGAAATTAATGAAGCGGATCTCACCTGGGAGCAATTTCAGGGACGCTTCGTTGTACCAGAAGCTGGGAAAGTAACCTTGGCTCGACGTTTTATAGACCTTGTTCAAAGTCAATCCTCTGTGACTGATTACGTCGCAGCCTTCGAGTCACTTTCCAAATATGGGGTTGAATACATCAACACCCCATTGAAGAAGAACCAGAGGTTCGTTTATGGCTTAAATAAGAATCTTAAGAAGCCACTACTCCTGAAACTAGAAGTCGCATTTGATCAACTCGTCGATATCGCTCTTCGTCTTGAAGAGGCTGATAGAGAGAGTGATGTTGAAGTGAAAGGCGCTAAACCAAACTTCAACAAGAAGAAGAGGCCAAACAAATTCAAGGGTCCTTATCCCAACAAAAAGGGTAAGCAAGCAACTCCTGCTGCAAAGGCTCCTTCTCCTAGTGGTGCGAGATGCTTCAACTGTGGATCTGGCGATCATTTTGCGAATAAGTGCTCAAAGCCCAAATCTTGTCGCTATTGTAAGAGCCCAGATCATTTCATGCATCAATGCCTCAAACTTGAAGCCAAGAAGGAGGGAAAGTTAAATGTGGCTCAAGCCCCTGGCAACACATCTCGTGGCCAAGGTATTTCTCATTCCATTCTTGATGGTATTATTTTATTTCATGATAAACCTATTAGGGTTCTCTTTGATACGGGTGCATCTCATTCTTTTATATTAAAGGAACTTGTCGATACTTTTCCTTTAAGTGTTGATGCTTTAATGACTTCTTTGAGAATTACGAATCCGGTTGGTGGATCCGCAACTCTTAGTTTGCTTTGTAGAAATGTGGAGATTATTTTATGTGATTTTTCTTTCCTAGCCGATCTGCATGTTATGCGTTACTTAGGCTTTGGAATGATTTTGGGTATGGACTGGCTTAATATGAAGCTCATATCTTGTGTCCTTTGCAGACTATTTACCTCCGACATCCGCAATCTGTAAATCAGATTTCTATTATTCTAAAAGATTCGGGTTCCACTTTAAATGCATCTTTATATTCTTTAAATCCTCGTGATGATGATAATGATGATGAGGAGGATGTCATTTCCCGTGTTCACGTCATTCGTGAATATTGTGACATATTTGAGCCCGTTTTAGAATTACCACCTAAGCGAGCAATTGAGTCCCAAATTAATCTTATCCCTGGAGCTCAACCTATTACTCATCCTCCTTATCGCATGTCCAATAAGAAGAATGAAGAGATGCGTAAACAATTATTCGAATTGGAGTCGAAGCAATTTATTCGCTCTAGTTCCTCACCTTGGGGAGCTTCAGCTATTTTCGTAAAGAAATCCGACGGTACGCTTAGGCTTTGCGTTGACTATCGCAAGCTTAACGATCTTACTATTAAAAATGAATATCCTTTACCTCGGATTGATGATCTATTTGATCAGCTAAGTGGTGCTAAGGTCTTTTCACAATTAGACTTGGCTACCGGTTTTCACCAGCTTCGTATTGCAGAGGATAGCGTTCCTTTGACATCGTTCCGTACTCGGTATGGATCTTATGAATGGCTAGTTATGCCATTTGGTTTAACGAATGCTCCAGCTTATTTCGTTGACCTCATGAATCGAGTTTTCAAAGATTTTCTCGATCGATTTGTTCTCATTTTCATTGAAGATATTCTTGTGTATTCTAAAACCGAGGAGGAACATGAAAAACATCTTCGGGTTGTATTGGAAACTCTTAGGATTAATCAGTTAAAGGCAAAATTTTCTAAATGCCACTTTTGGCAATCTCGTGTGAAGTTTCTCGGTCATATTATTTCCGAATCTGGAATTTCCGTGGATCCTTTAAAGATTGAAGCGATTCAAGATTGGAAAAGACCTGAGAGTGTGACTGAAATCCGTAGCTTTCTCGGGTTGGCGGGCTATTACCGTCGTTTTATTAAAGACTTTTCTAAGATTGTCGTGCCTCTCACTGGCTTGACTAAGAATGGAGTTGAATACATTTGGTCGGACAAATGTGAAGCTTCTTTTCAGAAATTGAAAGAACTCCTTTCCGATGCTCCTATTCTCGTCATTCCCGAAGGGAATCAAGATTTTGTTGTTTATACCGATGCTAGTCGAGTTGGTTTGGGTGCCGTTCTTATGCAAAAAGGACGTGTTATTGCTTATGCTTCTAGGTAATTGAAGCCGGCCGAGACTAGATATGCCACACATGATTTAGAACTCGCGGCTATTGTTTTCGCCCTTCGAATGTGGCGTCATTATCTATTGGGAGAGAAATTTATTCTTTACACGGATCATAAGTCTTTGAAATATTTATTTTCTCAAAAAGAACTTAATTTTCATCGACAGCGTTGGCTCGAGTTCCTTGCACCTTATGATCTTGATATTCTTTATACCCCCGGTAAGGGTAATCGTGTCGCCGATGCTCTTAGCCGTAAGCAACAAGCAGTGGTTTCTATGATGATATCCGAATGGAACGATCTCGAGATCTTATCCACTTGTGAGATTCGAGAGCGCGTATCCGATTTATGCTCATCATTTGTTTTATGTAGCCTTGAGGCTCATCCTTCCCTCTTAGACCGCATTCTTGAAGCTCAAAGGCTAGATCCTGAATTGGTTCTTCTTGGCCAAAATATTAAGGATAGAATTGATATTGAAGGTTTGAAAGACTTTGATACTGATTCTCGTGGCGGTATTCGAAAATTTGGTAGACTTATCGTACCAAATATTGGAAATCTTCGTAGAGATATTTTAGAAGATTCTCATCGTTCTAAATTTACCATTCACCCCGGTAGCAGTAAAATGTACGCTGATATGAAGCGACTTTATTATTGGGAGGGAATGAAATCCGACATCGCTAACTTTATTAAGTGTTGCATGACTTGCCACCTTGTCAAAGCCGAACATCAAAGGCCCGGTGGGTTATTGCAACCTTTAGAAATTCCAATTAGAAGTGGGATCAAATTTCCATGGACTTTATAGATGGCCTTCCCTGTTCTCGTTCGGGTCATGATAGCTTATGGGTAATTGTTGATAGACTTACTAAATCCGCCCATTTTATTCCAGTTCGGTCTAACCGAACCGTTCCTCTTTTGGCCAAACTATTTGTCAAGGAAATTGTAAAATTGCATGGAGTTCCTTCTTCTATTGTTAGCGATCGTGATCCATTGTTTACTAGTGGATTTTGAAAGAGTCTTCAAAAAGCTTTAGGAACGAAGCTTAATTTTAGCACCGCTTATTACCCCCAGTCCGATGGACAAACCGAGCGTGTGAATCAAACTCTTGAAGATCTTCTTCGTGCTTGTTTGCTTGATTTTGGTGGAAGTTGGGAAGATCATATTTCACTTGTTGAATTTTCCTATAATAATAGCTTCCAATCTAGTATTGGTATGGCACCTTTCGAGGCACTCTGCGGAAGGCCTTGCCGATCTCCTTGTTGGCTTGAGGCCGATGAGAAGCTGGTTTTAGGTCCAGATTTTATTCGAGACTCCACGGAGAAAATTGACATTATCCGACATAGGATGAAAGAAGCCCAGAGTAGACAAAAGTCCTACGCCGATAACCGAAGAAGAAAATTAGAATTTTCTGTTGGAGATCTTGTTTTTATTCGTGTTTCACCTATGAAAGGTGTTGTATGTTTCAGTCGTTCGGGAAAGTTAGCGCCTCGATATGTTGGGCCATTTCCCATCACCGAACGTATTGGCTCCATGGCTTATCGCCTTGCATTACCGGCTCAGTTTTCTGCCATGCATGACGTGTTTCACGTTTCTCAATTACGGAAATGCCTTCGGGATTCCGATTCTATCCTTGAGCCTGCTATTGTGGAAGAAATTGAAGTTTCGCCGAATTTAACTTATGAGCAACATCCTATTCGAATTATTGCTTCGGAGGTTAAACGCCTTCGAAATAAAGATGTTCCGCTTGTGAAGGTTCAATGGTCCTCAAATCCTAAGGATTCCTCTTGGGAATCCAGAGAATTCATCGAGCGTACACATCCGGACTTGCTTACTCCTGCTCTTTGGGGTGAACTTTTTATTTCAAATTTCTTTTGTGTTAATATACTTTTATGGTTTTACTTTTTATTTCCATCTTATATATATATTGCGAGGACGCAATTTCTTTAAGGAGGGGAGTCTGTAACAACCCCCATATTTATCGAGTTTATATTTAAATATTTTATTTAAATATTATATCGTTAATCGGATTTTGGTCCGAAAAGCTACTTTTTGCAAACGGTCAAATTAGGACTCGAGACCACTTCCATTGAGTTCAAAATGCCGTTTACAACTTTTTTAAGTATAAGCATCGATAGGTTTGGAGTTAGTGAAATTTCACTAACTTTTCCCGGTTTGGACTTTGGGTTAGTTTAGCCTATTAAGCCCAAGTTCTAACCCCCTTCTCCTCACTCTTCATAAATTCCTAACTAACTTGAAATTTGCATTAATGGTGAAGAGAATGGGAAATTAAAACTCCAAGCTCAAATTTAATGGCTAATCCAACATTCAACTCCAAATTCAAGTAGAAGATATTGGATTCAAGCTTTGGATTGCTTCTCCATTGGCTTCAAACTTCATCTTCATCCATTTTAGTGAAAAGGTGAGATTTTTATCTCACAATTCTAGTCTATAACTATATTGGACTGTTGGGAACGATTCCTTATCACTTTTGCATGCACATTTGCATTTGGTTTGAATCGAATTGGCGAAAAACTCCAATTTTTAGTGTTTTTGGTGGAATTCTGCACTTAGGTCGTTCTGCCTATGCTAGGTCGTTCGCGTGGAAAAGTCTCGGCCTCAAAATAGCTCGTTTCCGACCTTAAAATGGCCTACAACGTTAGGTCGCTCGGCACTCGGAATTAGGTTGTAGGTCGTATGGCTCTTAGGTCGTAGGTCGTGGGCTTTTAGGTCGTTAGGTCGCTAACACTTAGGTCGTTTCTGGCCTTAAATCCCCTATACAGCCTTAGGTCGCTCGGCTCTGGCTCCTTAGGTCGTAAGTCGTGGGCCTCTAGGTCGTAGGTCATTAGGCCTTAACTCGTGTGGCCTTGGTTCTTTAAGTCGCTCGGCCTTGCCTTCCATTTTTAGGTCGCATGACCTTCTAACCCGCTAGGTCGTTGGACCTATAACCCGTTAGGTCGTTGGGCCTATAACCCTTAGGTCGTTAGGCCGTTAACCCACTAGGTCGCATGACCTATAACCTGTTAGGTTGCTCGACCGTTTACTCCGTTAGGTCGTCCAACCCTACTACAAGTATTAGGTCGTATGACCTTGTTCCACTAAGTCTCTCGACCCTTAGGTCGTAACACTTTAGGTCGCACGCCTTTCACACCATTAAGTCGCGAGTTTAATTAGGTCGCTCGGCCTTAAAATGTTAGGTCGCTTGACCTGTGCTATAGTTAGGTCGCTCGGCCATCCTTGTTAAGTCGCCCCCTATAGGTCGCAACGTTCCGACCTACTTTAACTCCTTTAGGTCGTGACTCTTTAGGTCGAAACCCTTTAAGTCGCTCGATCCTATCCTTCCTTAGTTCTTCACTAGGTCGTACCGTTTTGGTCGGGGCGCTGCCCCATGGACCCCCGCGACCTGACCAGGCAGGTCGAACCCCGTAGCGGTGGCGTTGCCCCCGCACCCCCACCTTGGGGGGTTGCCACCCCCCTGGACCCCCCCTTCGTAGGGGATCTTAGATGAAAGGTGCATTTTGAGCTGATTTCCTTGGATTTCATTCACGTCTTTGAACGTGAAGTTTTTGTGATTTGTCACTTTAATAAAATAAAGGTTTCAATACTAGTAGTAAATATCAAAACTCTTTCATCAAAACAATTTTAACTCTATTATCAATACCAAAGCTCTTTTCTTAACCCATTTTCCAATCTACTAGTATATAAAAATCTTTACCTCACTCGGATGAGAAATCTAATTAAACGGCTTAGTAAAACAAGTGGTATGAAACGCTTGCGTTCGCTTCGTCGGTTAATTCTTGGACTTTTTCGATTGAACCTCTTGTGATAATTTTCTAGTGAAGATTTACAGTTTGTTCGTAAATATTTAAGTTAAGCAAGTGGTTATGGGACATGAAGCTAAACTTTTATATTTACTAGCTGAGTGTAATTGACACTTCTCATTGATCATGACGATCATTCTTATGATTTAGACTAGAAGTTGTGCGATGTCTCTTGTTTGCTTGGTTAGACTAGACACCACTTGTGTGATTTCATTCACACATACCTTTTACCTTCTTGGTTAGTCTAGACACCACTTGTGTGATTTCACTCACACATACGTTTTGTTTGCGAGGTTAGACTAGACACCACTTGTGTGATTTCACTCACACATACCTTTTTGCTTTTTGGTTAGTCTAGACCTCATCTGTGTGATTTCGACTCACACATATGGGGTAGCTCCCCATGGTCTTCGGACCGTCATGTGATAGGCCACTTTCCCTTTTTCTGTGATTTCTGGATTTCTTGTGTTGATTTCTGGAATTTATGTCATCTTGTTATGAGTACAAGTTTAGGGTATGATGCCCTCTTTGGATCTTTGAGGAGATTCTTGCGATATCGATTTATCTCTTATTGATTGATCTTCTGTTGATCATCATTTGCATACTTATAGTAGTATGTCAGTATGGATATTTTATGTTTATGCCATATCTTTTATTTTATACCATGTCATCTGATATTTATAGCTAAACTGATCCGTTTATTATTTTCTTAAATAATACTCGGGTCAGACCGAGATGTTACAGGTGCTTCTGCTTGACTTCTTCCCGGGATTTGCTACTCTTACTTTTGGCTAACTATTTAGATTAGCAGTTTTTTTGTTGTATACACTTGAGACACAGACTCATAGTTGTATTATTTTGTATAGTACGTGTTGCTATTCTTTTGTATTATTGTGGATCTTTTTGACCACTACTCTGATGTACACTTTCATGTGCTAGTTGTATATTCATATCTTCTTCCGCCTCTGTGATATGGATGTCTGTGACTGAATTGTTTTATGCTTATTTCTATGTTTGTTTCCGAAGATTATTTATAGCCACCGTGTGATAAGCAATCACATGGATGGTCGCTCCTCAACAGCCTTATTCTCCGTGCTAGTTGACAGCACTATACCGTAGTATTCTTGGCTAGCGTGGGTATAGAGGTGGGGCGTCACAGTTTTGGTGTGTGCAAAACCACAAACCATCTGTTATTTTTTAAATCTTTTGAGTGGAAAACTTGACTCGCTTCCGATGCAAGAATGAATGGCTCATTAGTCACTCGATCATTGGTCTTTAATTTCTCTAAGTTAACTGTGATCAAGTTTGAAACAAGAACAATCTTGCAACCATTGACCTTGTCTTCAACCTTTACTAATCACAATAAAAAACTGTTTGTTTAAAATCGATGTAATCCAACTCAATTATCTCCTGGACAATTCCATAATACATTGTGTCTGCTTCCTTATAATTTTTATCCTTCCCACATGCTCTAAATTTGTAATCGCGCTCATACATACACCACTGTCTTATGTTACCATCCGCTCTTCATAACTTTTCGGGGAAAATGTAAATCCATTCACTTGGTACTTCATATAACTACGCGCCTTGAACTTTGGCCCATTCACCAATCGCCAAAGAGTTGAGTCAACATGGTCTTCACCAACTAAAAATCAAAACCAAAAGTGTGTTCATGAAGGCGTATGATCCACTTAAGTACACATGAAATAATTAATAAGATGTAATATATACCTCGCTACATAACCATAGAGTAAAACTTTAACAAGCTTCCACAGATGTGACCCCACTTCAAGGTTCAGATTTAGTACTTTCCACGTAGATGTTATACCTCCTGTGGCACATACGTTTCAAAACATATATATGAGTTTATTTACAATAATGTGAATTCAGTAGTTATTCGTGAACTTACTTCTCTCATTCATCCAATCCATCGTACTTATTAAGGACCCATCTACGAACATGTTCAAACTGTGCTTGGGTTAAGGTTATATCTTTACCGTTACCTAGAGGCGTCTCACTAACAAACTCATCATCCTCATCTAAAAATGCCTCACGAGTATGTTCATGAGTGTCGTCACCTCCTTTTGGCATATACTCCATGCAGTAAAGACTAGCTTCTTGTACGATATATCCTTCTGCAATACATCCTTCTATATATCTTTTATTGTGCACATATCCTTATATGTTTTCATTAACTTATGAAGGTAATCAATTATAAATAACCAGTATCTATTTAAACCGAAGATGATGAACAAAACTGAAATTAGTAATTTACCATTCAAAAGGATACATCCACTATATCTAACAGGACCGCAAATCAGTGCTTCATCGGCTAAATGAACCATAAGATGGATGCTGATATCAAAAAAAGCAGGAGGAAAATATTTTTCAAACACTCATATTGCTTCCACCAAACTAGCTTTTGCTTTTAAAAGATGTTCCCTGTTGATCACCTTTGGGCATAAAATGTTGAAGAATAGACTTGTACGATGTATAGCATTACGTAGATCCTTATGTTGTGGATAAGAATGTTGAAGCAATAACGGAAGTAATTGTTGCATTATGATGTGGTAGTCATGCGATTTCGTAATTGCTAGTTTAGGAGGATTGATGTTCACATTGTTGTGGAAGTTAGAAGAGAATTTGCTAGGCACTTTCAGGCTTTTCAAAACGGTGCAAAATCGTAACTTCTCTTCTTTGCTCAAGTTGAAAGTTGCCTCTGGTATGGTTATTTTATTTGTTTCAGGATCTTCCATTACCCATAATTTTTGTTTTATACCCATGGTTTTCAAATTCTTGCGTGCATTGATGCTGTCTTTTGACTTGTCTTTATGAACAATGATTGTGCTATGAGATGCTCAGTGATATTCTTCTCTATATGCATAACATCAACATTATGTCGGACCAAATTTTCTTTCCAATATGAAAATCAAAGAGGATGGACCTTCTATACCATGCCTGAACATTGGCAAGTTCTTCCTCATTGGTTTTCTGTTTTCGTTTTCGACCAATTTCCAGTTTTTTTTACCAACTTTCGCTTGATATACGCTACCTTTTCTTCAACTTGATAACCATTTAATGTCCATGGAGGACGATGATATTCCTGTTTGTTATTGAAGTTTGTTTTTTTGTCTCGAAACTTATGTTTGGATCGATGTTCCATGTAATACATCTTCTTGCTTTCGGGAAGGTAATAAGCACAAGTGTCTTCCCCACATATAGGACATGAAAAATATCCATGAGTCGTGCACCCCGATAAAGTCCCAAGTGCAGGATGATCATGAATAGCCCACAATACCCTAGCTCTCATTTTGAACTCAGATTTATTAAATGAGTCAAATGCAATGACTCCTTCCCATAATTGCTTAAATTCGTCTATCAATGGTTGCAAATTAACATCAATATCCTTCCCTGGTTGTTTTTGTCTAGAAATCAACAATGTCAACATTGAAAACTCCATTTTCATGCATATTGATGGAGGAAGATTATACGGTACTGCAATTACCGGCCAGCAACTGTAACAGTTAGCTAGAGATGCATGTGGATTGAAACCATCCGTTGTTATTCCAAGTGTGACATTTCGTCGTTCAACAACAAACATTTTGTCAAAAGAATCTGCTGCTCACCATTGAGAAGTGTCACATGGGTGACGCATTACAACTGAATCAGACTTAGCACGGCCATGTCAAGTCATAGCATCTTCTATATAATATACAATCTCCTCAATCTAGAAATTAAAGGAAAATGTATCAACGTCTTTTCAGGTACTTTGGTGGCTTTTTTCTCTTCGTTGAATGTTGTCTTATATCTTGGCTCATTGCAAATTGGACAAGAAACTCCATTTGCATCATCTTTCCAATGTAAAATGCAGTCATTAATGCATGCATCATAAGTTTTGTAATCCATCCCAACTTGTTTAATTATCTCCTTCATGTCGAAGTACTTTGTTGGTAGTGAGTTACCTTCAGGGAGTAATTCATTTATAAATTCGAAGACTGTAGTCAAACCATTGTCAAAAAGCTGTACTGAGTTTTCGAGTCGTTCAACTTCATAATGACATACAATTTTGTTATCCCCTTTGGACATGAAGGATACAATGGCTCTTTTGCACTATCCAAAAGTGATTTATACTTAGTACTTTGATTGGCCTGCCGATCGACATCAACTGTAGGCGATTCTCCAATATTATCGAGCAACGAACTTGTAGGTTGAAAATGATGAAATCTATCGGCATCATTGATCAGATCTTCCATCCTGGGAAGTTCAGACTCATTGGTACTTATGGCTTGACTAACGGGTTGTTTTTGCTTCCCCGCCGACTCTTTCCCATGAAAATACCAAACTGTGTATGATTGGACAATTCCTCGTCTAAGTAGATGATAATGAATGTCCTCTAATTTAATCTTCATTTTCATATTTTTGCAACGTGTGCAAGGACAAGAATAGATTTCCTTATTACCACCGTTTTCCACAACGAAATCAATAAACTTCTGCACTCCTTCCACATATTGTGCAGTTCTTCGATTGGATTCTTTCATCCATTGTTTGTCTATACTAGAAGACATACTAACCTGTTATATCATATATGATATGTTGTCAATTATTTTTCTATAAGCTCATTATATTATCCTACGACATACACAATCACATAACACAACTCAAACTATTTTGATGTATAAGTTCTTATGTTCACTTACATGGAGATCTAGCCCAATGAAAAATAAATATAGGTCGTTTTATGTTCACTTTCCTTGTAACGTCGTAGTTCATCTATTAATATTTTGATGACTAATGCCACTGCCATGGTGCGTCATAGTGCAAATTTCAAACTTAGTTTTGCAAACTGAAAATAAGAAGAAAACCATTTCTACTGAATGATTACATAGGTAAAATCTTTGTTAAAATATATGTTTTCTATGTTAGCCTCCCTAATTAAGTACAATTTATCAAATAAGCTCTCGAATGATTATATTGCTGCCGAAGGTTTGAAGCCACTAAAATGAAAAACCTACCATCTTAATGTCCAACATGAAAAAAATTAGCAGACATGATACCTTGCTGTATTTGTTTTGTAACCTGTTGGTTGCTGATTTTAAACATATGGCTGAAACATGTAATAGAGTATATATATTTGCTAGAATATATATAACCTGAAATAGAGATATATCATGGCTATAATGGTTTCTTAATATATATAATGACCCTGTAACATATGTTTGACATCTATTGATAGACCAGAGACACGTTTCTTTACTATAATTGCATTGAGTTGAGTTAACAAGTAATATTGATGTTTCACTGCCTGCATTCATGATGTAAAATTATTAAAATAATAATTGATTTTAAATTTTAATGAAGTAACCATATTATATTTTGTAGATATTGGATTGCATTAGAAGATGGAATAATGCCGGTTTGTATGGTTGAGATACTAGGCTTCCTTAACTAACGTCATTAAGTGTGTTATCGTTTCCCACCAATTAAGAAACATAAATAGACAAGGACTGTGACGCCCCACCTCTATGCTCACAATAACAAAGAGTATTAAAAGGAAATACTGTTTGTTATTATGAAGAATAAGGCTGGATAGGAGCGGCCATCCGTAGTTAGGCCTTACACTAGTATTGGTTACCTCGATAGGAGTGGTGTATATATTTATTTTTCTTTCATCTCTTTGTTTATTTACTCCCATCGACATATCCAATTCCAGTATAAAACGAACTATGATGGTTTATAATAGTTCAGGACACATATATAATAATAACACAGGTAATATAAAATCTCATATATATATAACTGAAGTCAGTTACAATACATGTGATACAATACATGTGATACAACTACAACTGTCGAGACTGGGAGTTACATATACAAGTACATTATTGTAAATAATATACATGAATACATATCATCCTATAAAATAACACCAACTACTCCAGAAGATATGAAGAGACTTCATAGCTCAAGCAGCAACCCAAAGCAAGATATCAACAGCCTATATTAACCCAGTCTGACCCGAGTATTAATTCAAAAGAAAATAATACATGGGTCAGTCTAATTCAAACTCAGTTATTAATGCACGGAAGCAATAATAATTAAATCACAAATAGACGACAGTCACAATAAATCTCACATGTCCAATCCTTCGTAAGAGAATCGAATAACGGTAGAAATAACACGTAACAGCAATAAACAGCAAACCAACAAAGCCAAATCATCAACAAAGATAAATAAAAGGCTTATCAATGAAGATAATTTGTAAACCAAAGAATTGCCTAAACAGCAATTAACAACAAAATCTAATTATTAAATAAATAATTAGAACACATAATCTAATTATTCAATAGATAATTAGATAGCAACTGTTTGTGTCAAAATTGGGCACAACACTCTTCGGGAGTCGTTGAAGAGATAATAGTCAAGAATGTAAGTTCAAAACTGATATTATCTAACAAAAACTCTAATCAACAGTAAAGTAAATGCGTAGACAAGCAATTTATAGTGGTTCGGCGTGTTGCCTATGTCCACTGTGAAGTATTTTGACGTTTTATTGATTCTCTTTCAATGATTACAAGTTGTTGCACGATCAACAGCAAGTTACAACTGGAAATTCGAAATCAACAGTAAAGTTATGATGTAGGATGATGGAGATCTCGATCTGTCAGAGTCTGGGCGCTTGAGAGTCGAAAAGATCCCTTTTCTGTTGGCTCTGGGGCTCTATTTATAGGCGTAGGCTGCTGATATTTCGCTGAAAACTCGGGAGACCATTTCTGGCACGTGAGGGGGCCCACACGCACGGTCTCAGGAAGTTTGGGCCCACTTTGGCATCGGTTCGAACTCCATTCGAACCGATCAAGAATTCATCCAATCGAGGTGAAATTTGGCGTGGACACTCTTTGACATGTTTGCAAGCTTCTGTGAAAATTTTGTTGCATTTGGATCAGTGGATTGGGAGATATGATGGATTCGAAATGGGGTTCATTGCATGGCTGTTTGGTTCGAAACCATGCTTTCGAACCGATGGTTTCGAATCCATCATGGCACGCGTCTTTGTGGTGACGTGGAGCGCAAACTTCGAATCGATCCGGTCTTCACTCCGAGTTGACCGCTTCGACTCCATATATCTCGACGATTTCGAACCGATGGAAGACACGTCATCATGGTTGGTTGACCCAGTGGATTCGAATGAGGCTACACAGGATGGGTTCGAACTTGGCATCACGGATGGGTTCGAACGAGGTTCCATGTTTGGGTTCGAGCAATGTCCAATGATGGACTCGAACAAGGATTCTTGTTTGGAGTCGAACAAGGCTTTGTGGTGGGTTCGAAGCATGGCTTCTGTGATGGATACGAGCTGTGTCACTTCTCCATGGATACGAGGCCCATCGGTTCGAACACGATGGATTCGAACATGATGGATTCGAAGGTGATGGAGTCAAACCCGAGGTGGTTCGATGGATTCGAAACTTATGGATTCGAAAGCGATCGTTTCGAACCGTTGGTCAGCGATGGGTTCGAAAACTAAGCCTTCCCCTTCAAATTGAATCGATCATAACTCGAGCGTGTTAACTCGGATTGACTTGAAACTTGAGATGCCGACTCCAATGGTCTTTGTCGCCGTGTCCTATCAATTGTAGCACAATTCGGACTCGGACAAAATTCAATGATATCCATAGCGAAACAAAGTATGTCCGGTCTCTGAGACGAACTGTCCTCCATTTCTGATCGATCTTTCAGTATCACGGCTTTGCCAAAAAGCGGGATAACATTTTGCCCCCCAAAGTACGTCTTGTGGGAACATGACGTGCTTTGAATAGCTGCCATTTCTCTCTGAACAATCGTTGCTCTCTTTTTTGCTGAAACTCGTATGCTGTATTGCTGTAACCTTGCGTTGATATGATCGATTGCTGTATAATAGCGCTTAGCCGTTGGCTGTCGTATTTGTAACAGGATGAGTGTTTGATCCCTGTAAATGTTCAAAATCGAATGTTAGTTCGACATGTATGCACATATGCTAATTTGAACCTTGTTAACGTCGTGCGTCCACGAGTCCTTGTTAGTTTGGTTTGCTATAGAATTTCGTATCGATTCTCTCCTGAACCGATTTGGAAATTTGAGTTGAGACAACGCCTGATGATTGTTTTGAAAGGTTCCTTCGTATCGATCCTCTCCTGAACCGATGTAGAAGGTTGAAGGAAAGAACTCTGCGTTGCGTGAATGTGACATTTCGAACTGATGTGTTGGAGCATCGATGGGTTCGAAATCTACATTCGTATGAATGGAGTATACTTGTGTTGTGATGGGTTCGAAACTGACATTCGAACCGGTATGAAAGGATGGATACGAACTAGTTGATTTGTACAAGAGCTTTTCGAACCGATGGGCCCAGTGTGTGTTTCGCATCGATGCAGCTCGTCTTGTTGTGCGCTTCGTACCGATGACACGCGGGGGTAACTTCGAACCGACAGGGTCCTAGGCCGATGGTTTCGAAAGGAGGTTTCGAATCGAACTACGCTTCGACTGGTTGCGATCGGTCAAGATTACTGGAAGAGCAATCGTCTCGGTTGCTCTCAACGCGCCATATAAATAGCAGAGGGTTCGCCATTTTTCACTTTTTACTTTTTACTCTCGCCTCGTGTTTTCTGTGCACTGCATCGTTTTGAAGCCTCTCAGAGAAGAAAACGCTGTGCTTTCGTATTCGAACCAATCCAGATCCAAGACCTTAACTCCTCGAATCCATCACATAAACTAGGTAATTAGTCTTGAATCCAAACGGCAAAGCTATTTCGAATCTATCTCTTCATCGACTGCTCGCTTCAGTGATTGGCAAAACCAGATCTGGTTTGGGTAGGCTTCGAAATGATGCGTGAACTCGAGTTCGAATCGATGATAGCGGCGTCATCTTTCTTGGATTTCGTATCGATCTCTTGGATAACCTTATGGGGACGACTCAGTTCGCACCGATTGATGGATTCGATGGTTTCGTTCGAACCAATGGATTCGAGCCCATCGGCTATCGGTTCGAACTTGACATTCGAAACTCATCTTCGCATCGATACGTAGGTATCGATTCGAACGTGGCTGAAGTTAAATTGGGGGTTTCCTTATCGGTTCGAACCAGGTAACCAAGGATTGGTTCGAAGTCGTCCTTCATCAATCGATTCGAACTTGACACCTGATCATCGATTCGAAGCTTGCCTTTCTGCCTCGATTCGAAGTGTGCCTTTTTGTATCGGTTCGAAGCGAAGTTCGGATGGGTTTGAATGAATTCCTTATGATCGGTTCGAACCATCTATGCTGGATACCAAAGTTTGACATTTTCCAAGCATAACTCCGACGAGCTTCATTCCTGCATATTTGGACATATTAAACTGCATACTTGACCACCTTTCGAAGCTCGTTGATGGAACCATAACAACTTCTATCCAAATCAAATTTCCATCATTCAAACGGTTCAACGATGACGGTCAGCGATGACGGTCATTGTAACTGGACTCCGCAGCTTTGTTGTTTGCATATTTTCTTTAACTATGCGACATTTATTCAAGAATGCATGGAACCGCACCACACACATTCATACACTTTACACTGGGGAATGCACGGATCCTTTGTCGTCTAACGATGGTTTCTCATGAGTTGCTAGTTATGGAACCGTCAAGTTCACAACAGCAGGAGATTCAAGGTACAGCCTATCCGAGACTAGAGGTTCCGGACATTGATCTTGAGATCGTCGGTCCAGCCCCGGACGAATTGCCTAATGCGTCGTTCATTGCAAATCCATCGGATTCCGTTCCATCCAATATCTCTGAAGATATGTTGGGAAAAATATGCTTGAGGCACGGCCTGTCACTTTATGATGTGTTACTGCCGGGGCCGAATGATAGACCGCACAATCCACCGGAAGGGTATACTGCATTCAACCGCCACGCGTGTGCGGCCGGGACACTTCCTCCATTCAACGAGTATATAAGGGAAGTATTGTCGTTTTTGAGGATCGCCCCATCTCAGCTGCACCCGAACGGATATGCGTCGATCAATAGCTTGTTCATTGCATTTATGGAATATCTCCATCGACCACCACTCCTGATTGAGATCAGATACTTGTTCAATTTCAATACTCGGGGTGATTATCCTTCCTTCACATTTCTGGAAGCGGTGAGGAACTGCCAAGTGGTTACTGGGTCCTGGACCAGGTTGAGCTACTATAGGACGGAATGGTTTTATGTCAGGTGTACTCCGGGGTTTGCCCGGCGATGGTTATTCAGACGTGAGTGTAGCTGAGCTATCAAGTAATTACTAAGGCAATTGCTGTCAAAGTGAAACTTATGTTTTTTCTCTTTTTTACAGCGACGATTCAGCGACCTGAGGGTGAGCGCTTTAAGGAGATGGTGCGGGTACTTCGAGAAGTCCCGAGTGGAGATAGGGATATTGAGCTGCTCTTGACGGATATGAATCTCCGAACTTACGGATTGATTGAACGTGGGCAGAGCATACTGTTTGAGGGGGCATTAAAGGCCGTTTTAAAGAAATGAGTCAAACACAAGAAGCCCAAAGTTATTATAGCCGAGGGGGCTGATTCTGAAAGAACTCACACTGACGACGAGCCGTTATTGGAGCCTACAGACGTGGCTCAGGATGTTGAAGAGCAAAGAAAAGGCAAGGCAACCGTCGACACGTCAACTAAGAAGGGGAGATGGAAGTCGGTTGTCACGGCCCGATCCTCCCCCGGAGTTAGAATTTCCGAGATGTCTCCTCCGCGAACCGAAAGTCTTTACGAAGGACTGACCGACCTTCCAATCCCGGATGATGTGTCTTTTCATCATGACGCCGGGTTGGAGGAGTTTCATTGTACTCTTGAATTGAGCGAGCCTTTTATTACTAGCTCAGTCGACACTTCTGGTTGGTCGGGGGAAATGCATATTCATACACATTTCACGACACTACATAGTCCCGAGTCTTAGGTCATCGGTTTCGAGAAACCACTAACTCTATTCTCATTTTGCTTTGCAGATATTATGACTGGACGTGGTTCGATGCTAGGGAGCCTACGACATGCTCGCAGATCTTCCTCATATTATGATTCACAACGGAGAGAAGGAGATAGGAATTACGATCGCAGGCACTCCGGGTACTCTAGCCAAGAATGGAGAGATAGGGATTACAGACATCGGTCTCGATCGCGCACCCCTCCTCCAAGAGCTCCTATACAGCCTCCTGCCCATGTTCCTCGTCCTTCTGATTCCTCGTACTACCAGTCGACCTCTCAATCTTCTAGGCATGAATCTCGCCATCCCAGATCTGAGGCAATGCCTCCAATAGTTGCGGAGCAACCTCCTACTGAAATTTCGGGAGAAGGAGCAATCAGGTTTGCTCAACTGAAGAAGGACTTTCCAAATATTTGCTTTGACAACTACATCTTCCCTCTTCACTTGAAAAGAATCCCGCCGGAGGCCGAACAGACGGCGCACGATTATGTGCACGATTTTTATGCCCAGTACAGGGCGTGGTACAAGGCGGCCGAGAAAGTGTCGTCACTGGCCTTCGAGCGTGGGGCCACCATTGAGAAAATGCAGGCTGAGTTGGCCCAAAAGAGCCGTATTATCGATGTGCTAAACACTGAGGCTGAGTCTTCTCGGAAATCCGAGATGGAGGCTATCAAAAAAGCCGATGAAGCCCAAGCGAATGGACAGGATGAAACGTGAGCACTATGCCACAGTAGAGGACATGGGCCATCGAAACACCATGGTTACTGCCGAGAGGGACGCAGCCCTAAAGGAGTTGAACGAGCTTAAGTCAAAGTTCGCCGAAATCGCCAAGGATAGGGATGATGCAAACAATGCAGCCCAGGAGGCGTGTGAACAAGCCGTGATTCTTCGGACTGAACGGGATGCGGGAGTAGCCAAGGTCCAGGCGGTTGAAATGGAGGTTGAAGGGAAATTTCGTCAAGCGAAGGCCAGGCTGGAGGCCGATATTGAAGATTTGCTTATCACTTACAATGCCAACGTGTTGAGACATCGAAATTTGGCCTGGCTCCAAGATTACCCGATGCACCTCCGCAATGCCTGGGATCGATTGGTTGAGGAAGAGGAGGAAGCACATCCGGATGAATCGGTCGACCAATTTGAACTTGAAAACCGGTTGTTGACTGATGATGAGAAGAAGGTCCTCCACGATGCTATTATTGCTCAAGAAAAGGAGATGATCGGTGGTCGGTCTCTGGAGGTTGGGGAAGGGTCAGGTGTTGAGCATTATTCTACCGTTACTGAAGTCACCGCTCCACCTTCGTCAGTGTCTGTATCTATGGTCGGTCCTCAATATGTTCCTGCTTATGACCCGGAACAGCCGCGGTTATCTCCCATTCGGGAGCATGCTTCTGAGGCCGCTCAGTCGTCCGCAAGTCAAACTGGGGAAGGTATTCCGAACTTACCTCAAGTGTTTTCCGAATAGAGAGTTTGTCCTGAAGCAGTTACTGATAACTTCTTCTTATCTTTGTTTAGTGACTGGAGCTACTTCGATTGCCGCGACCCAGGAATCAAGCAAAGGGGATAAGGCCATCACCACCGAGACTACTGTTGTAACTACAGTATCAACCGAGGCGGCGCAAGGGAGGTCCCTATCTCTTGACGAACAAATGGTGAGTGAGCTGCTTGGCCAACAGGGTGGCTCTTTCACTGACTTGCCATTTATCATTAGTGACCTTCCACCGACCTCCAGCTCTTCAATGTAGACTGCGGATGCCCCCAGCCAAGCCCAGACGATTCGTGATGAAGAGATCCTGGCCGAGATTCAAGCTGAATTAGAAGCTGCGGGGCAAAGTGGTAGTGTCGGCGGTGACACGGCGGCGCAGAGCCCAGCACCTGCGAGGATAGTATCGTCGGGTGGCACTATCCCATCTTCCGTTGCGGGTCCGGTGCCTCCTACTCCTCCGGCGGGGAGCCTTCATTTAGATTCAAGTTCTGAGGAGGATGTAGATATTATGCCCCTGGCCGAAGAGCAACCACCAGTGAGGAGGTCGTCCAAACGAAGGATTTCCGTTCCTAGCAATTCTGATGACGAACCGCTGATAAGGAAGCCAAGAAAGAAAGAGTAATTCGGCCTCCCAAGCAGATATTTTGGTAGATAGGAACTTGTTTTCATTTTTTGTTAGTAAGCCGTGTATAGATGCAGGTTCGGCCCCTGCTAGTAGGCATTCTTTTTTTGGAAGAACTTATTTGCGTGTAAGTCCTTGTCTTCAGTTAGTTGAAATAAAATTTAGTTTCTTTGTTCCAACTCTCATTTCTTTTGTGCTTAAGTGTTTGTAGCGTTATGTTTTTAGTCCGATGCACTTGTGGTGTTTTTACCGTCAAGTAGAGTTTGTTTTATTTGCCAAGTCTGAAAATCTTGGTCACAAGTTGTAATCGATGAATAATCGAACTTCGGACATTGTATCACTTTGATTAGCGATTAACACTTAGCTTTTTTGCCCCCTAGTCTCGGGGAATAGCATTTGTGTTGTGGTGGTTGACTGCGTTTATTGCAAACCTTAAGCACATGTCCACATTCTGGGGACTTATGATAATTTGTAATCGATAACTTGGTTCGCACTATGGGAATTTGAGAGTTATCGACGTCTGTAGTATGGCTCGCGCTCCGGCAACCTGGAATTGATGTTTACACTCCACTTCACGTTCTGTGAAGTTGGAGTTCGCACAGATACTTTGGTTCACGCTCTGGGAACCTGTAATTTATGTTTATACTCCAATTCATGCTTTGGGAACTTGGAGTTAGCACGGATGCTTCGGTTCGCGCTCCGGGAACCTATAATCCACATTTATGCTCCGATTCACACTCTGGGAAGTCGGAGTTAGCCGCTGGATGGTCAGTCACATCTACTAGGGCTTTCAGGAATTCGTTCATACTCTGAGAACGATGGATTTGATGTTTATACTCCAATTCGCACTCTGGGAATTTGGAGTCCGTTCACGCTGTGGGAACGAATTGTTGAATGTTTATACTCTAATTCACACTCTGGGAAGTTGGAGTCCGTTCACGCTGCGGGAACGAATTGTTTAATGTTTATACTCCAATTCACACTCTGGGAAGTTGGAGTCCGTTCGCGCTCTGGGAACGAATTGTTGAATGTTTATACTCCAATTCACACTCTGGGAAGTTGGAGTCCATTCACGCTGCGGGAACGAATTGTTTAATGTTTATACTCCAATTCACACTCTGGAAAGTTGGAGTCCGTTCGCGCTCTGGGAACGAATTGTTGAATGTTTATACTCCAATTCACACTCTGGGAAGTTGGAGTCCGTTCACGCTGTGGGAACGAATTGTTTAATGTTTATACTCCAATTCACGCTCTGGGAAGTTGGAGTCCGTTCGCGCTCTGGGAACGAATTGTTGAATGTTTATACTCCAATTCACACTCTGGGAAGTTGGAGTCCGTTCACGCTGTGGGAACGAATTGTTTAATGTTTATACTCCAATTCACGCTCTGGGAAGTTGGAGTCCGTTCACGCTCTGGGAACGAATTGTTGAATGTTTATACTCCAATTCACACTCTGGGAAGTTGGAGTCCGTTCGCACTCTGGGAACGAATTGTTGAATGGACTGTCGTGTGTTGGTCCAATTCAGCCTTTGTCGTGATGGTTTGCCCCCGAGCTGGGGTTTCACTTAGTGAGTGGCCGGTCGTATCGCAGTCACTCGCTATTTGAATAAATTCCATTGTTTGATGGAACTTAGCTCTTCGTGTGTCGTGATTGTTGAACGTTGCATTCGGTGAATCACAGCTCTAGCTTGAAGAGATAGAATTTTATTGCTGAAATAAGAAAATACGGCAAAGTCAGTGCCTTATTACAAATTCAATATTTCAGAATATAAAGGAAACTGCAAAATATTCATAGATTGAAGGAGCCTGTCATGTATGACAGTGGCGAGGATCTTCGTCCTTCCAGGCTCCTGAGTAAGTAGGTCCGCCACTGATGGAGTTTATCACCAATCTTCTGCGGGGACAAGTGGAGTCCTCCTGTCTCGGTCGATTGGGTTCATTGATTGGATTGGATGTGCCCGCTTCTCTGGGCTGCGGTGTCCGCACAAACTGTTCCAGCTTCCTTTCTCTGATCAGCTTTTCAACGAGGTCTTGTAAGTGGCGACACTCGTTCGTATTATGCCCGTAGCTTTCATGGAACCTACAAAACTTTCCAGTTTGGATTTGTCTTTCTGACGACGGTCTTGGTGCAGGTTTTTGATATTGAATTGTTCCACAGGTTTGTAAGTACAAGTCCTCTGGTGACGTATTTAGAGGAGTGTAACTGTCAAACATTGGATTCTTGCCCTGCAGGCCACGAGTTTGATCTTGTTTCTTAATTTGATTCACACTTTCTCTTCGCCGAGCTTGTTTATTTTTAATGTTCAACTGAACTTTTCCGACGCTCTCATCGGACTGTTTTATTGCAACATTGCTTTTGATCCCTTCCGCACTTGATCCTGCGTCAGTTTGTTTCCTAGACTTTTTCGCGTCTTCCCGTCTCAGGAATTGAGCTGCTTTGGCATGGAAACGGTCCAATGACGTAGGTGGTTTCCCAGCTAGCCAGTTGCCGAATTCGAAATCGGGGTCGATCCCCTTAGTTAGCGCCATAAGGATGGAGTTATCGTTTGGATTACTAATCTCCGCGCATGCAGTATGGTATCTTTCTAAGTAGTGTCTGAGTGTCTCTCCGGGAGCTTGTGTGACACTAGGTAGAGTGTTGACATCTTTCGGCCTTGCGACGTGCATGCGGAATTGCTCAACGAATTTTGTGGCTAACTGATCGAAGGAAGAGATGGATCGAGGTGGTAGTCGGGTGAACCACATGGTAGCGATGCCCCTCAAGGATATGGGGAAACTGCGACACTTCACTGCATCGTCAGCTCTGGCAGCAGTCATCGACCATTCATATTTCAGAATATGTTGGTTGGGGTCGGAGTTTCCCTCGTACATGGGTAGAGTGGGCATTCGGAATCGCCGTGGGGGTTCAGCATTAAGAATATCGTCCGTAAAGGGAGTGTGACTTCGGAAAACTCCCCAATCGTCGTTTGTGAATCCCTGACTCTCACGGATCATCTAACGTATCATAGTTGAAAGATCCGGCATTTGTGCCGGAGTATGATCACATTCCATACTTTGGGCTTGAACCGGATATCGTCGACGGTCGAAGTCTCGCCTTCTTGGCTCATAGTCCTCTGGGACGTACGGTTCAGGAGTACGACCGCTATGACGACGGTCCAGGTCCGACTGATCTTGAGCGTTGACCCCTGGTTCAGCTGCAACGCTAGTGGTGCGGTATTCTGCGGCGTGGTGAGGAACGGCACCTCCTCGGGAGGAGGGTCCGGTTTGGAAACTGGCTAACGGACCAACTCTTATTTGTCCAACGGTCAATGTCGGTTGGTTTCCAACGGGTGGCATACGACTCCCATCTAACCGGGGTTGTGGAGGCCGGTTATGATAATCCGAAGATGAAGAACTTTCGCTGGAGGAGCGAGAAGCACGATCTCTCGTGGATCTCTTTCGTTTCTGGCGATCCAACTTGTTGATTAACTCAGCGTTAGCGCGTAGCTGTTCTTCTAGTTGTTGCCGACTCTGGGTCAGCTCTTGGAGCAGCGACTGCAACTCTTGTCGGGTAACCGGACCCGACGGCTCTGAATGCCCAGCGACATCTTGATTACATGAAGGTAGAGGGGCAGGATTCGGTCTATCCTGTTCTTCTTGATTGACAGCATTTGAGGTGGTTCTTGTACTCCCCATTTTGAAGCGTTGAATTCTTTCCTAGACTTTTAACAAATCTGAATAGAACGGAAGGAATTCGGATATGAGGTCCGGATCTCTCTCTTAGTTTTATGCAACCTGGTATCGAAGATAGATCCAAGGAGCAGGAGAAAAAACTGGGTTTTTCTCAGTGAAAGCACCAAAGTGTTTGTGTCAAAATTGGGCACAACACTCTTCGGGAGTCGTTGAAGAGATAATAGTCAAGAATGTAAGTTCAAAACAGATATTATCTAACAAAAACTCCAATCAACAGTAAAGTAAATGCGTAGACAAGCAATTTATAGTGGTTCGGCGTGTTGCCTACGTCCACTGTGAAGTATTTTGACGTTTTATTGATTCTCTTTCAATGATTACAAGTTGTTGCAGCGATCAATGGCAAGTTACAACTGGAAATTCGAAATCAACAGTAAAGTTATGACGTAGGATGATGGAGATCTCGATCTGGCAGAGTCTGGGCGCTTGAGAGTCGAAAAGATCCCTTTTCTGTTGGCTCTGGGGCTCTATTTATAGGCGTAGGCTGCTGATATTTCGCTGAAAACTCGGGAGACCATTTCTGGCACGTGAGGGGGCCCACACGCACGGTCTGAGGAAGTTTGGGCCCACTTTGGCATCGGTTCGAACTCCATTTGAACCGATCAAGAATTCATCCAATCGAGGTGAAATTTGGCGTGGACACTCTTTGACATGATTGCAAGCTTCTGTGAAAATTTTGTTGCATTTGGATCAGTGGATTGGGAGATATGATGGATTTGAAATGGGGTTCATTGCATGGCTGTTTGGTTCGAAACCATGTTTTCGAACCGATGGTTTCGAATCCATCATGGCACGCGTCTTCGTAGTGACATGGAGCGCAAACTTCGAATCGATCCGGTCTTCACTCCGAGTTGACCGCTTCGACTCCATATATCTCGACGATTTCGAACCGATGGAAGACACGTCATCATGGTTGGTTGAGCCAGTGGATTCGAATGAGGCTACACAGGATGGGTTCGAACTTGGCATCACGGATGGGTTCGAACGAGGTTTCATGTTTGGGTTCGAGCAATGTCCAATGATGGACTCGAACAAGGATTCTTGTTTGGAGTCGAACAAGGCTTTGTGGTGGGTTCGAAGCATGGCTTCTGTGATGGATACGAGCTATGTCACTTCTCCATGGATACGAGGCCCATCGGTTCGAACACGACGGATTCGAACACGGTGGATTCGAAGGTGATGGAGTCGAACCCGAGGTGGTTTGATGGATTCGAAACTTATGGATTCGAAAGCGATCGTTTCGAACCGTTGGTCAGCGATGGGTTCGAAACCTAAGCCTTCCCCTTCAAATTGAATTGATCACAACTCGAGCGTGTTAAGTCGGATTGACTTGAAACTTGAGATGCCGACTCCAATGGTCTTTGTCGCCGTGTCCTATCAATTGTAGCACAATTCGGACTCGAACAAAATTCAATGATATCCATAGCGAAACGAAGTATGTCCGGTCTCTGAGACGAACTGTCCTCCGTTTCTGATCGATCTTTCGGTATCGCGGCTTTGCCAAAAAGCGGGATAACAGCAACAAAATAATCAAATCAACTCAAATCAAAATACAATTTCAAAATATTGAATTGAACACACTAAACAATTCAAGCAATTGATATATCAATTAAAACGTCAATTCTGATAGGGCTGCAGTACACGTTCACGTGCACTGCCTCGCCACTACAACAAATAATGCCATCAGAACTCCAAATATTAACAGCAGGCCGAGACTGCAAAGTGTGCAAAGGTATAAAACAGAAATGCACACAAGTATACATGAATGTACACGAAAATTCACAAACGAGCACAAGGTCAAACCCGAGGTTTAAAGCTGGATTTAACACAGGTGTAATTCGAAAAACAAACAAAATGCAAAGGTCAAGTCACTACTATCATGATTTAACTCAATGCAACGTGACAATACAGTCTCAAGTGAAAGCAAGACTCATATATGCAGCTTGGACCAAAATTAAAATAAACCAAACTCAAAGAAACAAGACTTAACATGTATATGAATGGCCTCAACATCAAAGATAGAGATACCAAAATGAAAGGAGTATTACTGCAACATGCACCAGTGATACATGTTAACAGCACCTACAGAATGACAGCAACCAGAACTATTGCAACATGATAAAATAAACCCACGGCAAAATGCAAACTGCCATACATATACCCAAGCAAACTCAAGTAAATAAAGTAGTTCAGGCTTGAAGCTATCAAGTGAACAAAGTACAAACTCAAATGAGTGAGTGCACCAGAGATATGGCAACACAGCAACAAAGGCCAGGTAGCAAGCATTCATGAAACAAAAGTGCTAACTGACTCAAATATCACAAAACACAACAACAAAGATCAAGGCATCATACACACACAGGTTTTAAATATATAAAGAGAGTATAGTCAAGGCCACATGAAGTGAAACCAGACCACAAAATCAAGCAACATTGAAATGGATAGAACTGTATTTCAACTGCAAGTCAAGTGTATATGCATATTAAAGTGCATCTAAAATTAGACTCGACTAATCCGACAGCAAGACCACCAAGTTCAACAGTCGAGCATCATCAACAAAGTGTTATAACAGTCAAGAAAAAATGGCCGGAGTCATGAAACAACAAGTGAAATCGAAAAAGGTCGAAAGTCAAACAAATTCAACATCAAAAAATCAAGTGATAGCCGAAGACAACAAGAAATCTGACCAAGTCAGAAATCAAGCTTAAAAAAATCAAGGGCGATACACAAAATCCTATGACTGCAGTCAAATGAAGCCGTGGTGGTCTCGAAAACCAAGCAGTGCCGGAAAACCCAAGCAATCAAGGAATCGAACCAAGTCACAGTTCAAAACCGAGTAAATTGAAAAAGTCAGAGAAATCAACAACATTCAAAAGAAATCAAATGGCCGCGAATTAAAAAATCAGTGAAATCACCAACATCGAAACCAAATCGAACCACCGAAGCAAAGTGTTAAGTTTGAACTAGAATGTGAGTGGAAATCACTCACCTCATTTCGAAGCAAAGACGAACTCAATCAAGCAGCCGCAAGCATCTCAAGAGACGATCAACTAACAAGCAAGGAAATCGAGTTGAATCGAGCATTTGTAATCGGCATTATCAAATTACCGAAAACCCTAATTTCTGAAGAAAGAACGAGCACAACCATTTTCGTTTGTTTATTTTAGGGCTTGCGAAAAATGAATCAATGGGAGGAACGGTAACCGGTATTTACTCAATACAACCCAGCGCCAATAATAAAACGTGGGCCAAAATTTTATTTAAAGCCCACACAACATTTAACAAATTTTTGAAAGGAATTTCAACCCGATACAAAATTCCCAACAGCAATTAGCCTACAGAATTGATCGTCTAATGACGATAATTAACCGGTGCAAAACCCCGGATTGTTACAGACTCCCCTCCTTATAAAAATTACGTCCCCGTAATTTTCATAATTAAAGTCGTCAATAGTAATTATTTTTCTAACATAAACTGGTTAAGCTAGAAAAATAAAGGTCAAGAATACAAACGCCAGAGAAATATTTTAATTTCATAAAAGAAATTCACAAATTCTCACAAAATCTAATTATCAAATAAATAATCAGAAAACAACAAATATCCAATTATCAAAAACGATAATCAGAAAACACAAATATCTAATTATCAAAAACGATAATCAGAAAACAACAAATATCTAATTATCAAAAACAATAATTAGAAGACACAAATATCTAATTATCAAAAACGATAATCAGAAAACACAAATATCTAATTATCAACAAAGATAATTAGAACTCAAATCAGCAAATATCTAATTATCAATAAAGATAATTAGAACTCAAATCAACAAATATCTAATTATCAACAAAGATAATTAGAACTCAAATCAACAAATATCTAATTATCAACAAAGATAATTAGAACTCAAATAAAAAAATATCTAATTATCAACAAAGATAATTAGAAATCAAATCAACAAATATCTAATTACCAACAAAGATAATTAGAACTCAAATCAACAAATATCTAATTACCAACAAAGATAAGTAGAACTCGAATCAACAAATATCTAATTACCAACAAAGATAATTAGAACTCAAATCAACAAATATCTAATTACCAACAAAGATAATTAGAACTCAAATCAACAAATATCTAATTACCTGCAAAGATAATTAGAACTCAAATCAATAAATATCTAGTTATCAACAAAGATAATTAGAAATCAAATCAACAAATATCTAATTATCAATAAACATAATTAGAGCTCAAATCAACAAATATCTAATTATCTGCAGATAATTAGAAACAACAAATATCTAGAAATCAATTAAGATGACTAGAAAATCAACATAAAAGGTGGATCGATCCCAACAAATGGTGAGTTTTAGCTACGCCGCACGTGCATCAACATATGGCCGAAGCCTACCAAGTACTGTCAGCATAATTTTGGCGCCCAACAAATGACCCGAAGGTCCAACATATGACCCGAAGGTCTAGTACTGGTATTTGACCTGAAGGTCCATCATATGACTCGAAGGTCCAACATAGTGGCTCGAAAGCCAAATAAAATCATCAAAATCATCAAACAACAAATATTTCAATTAACGAGTCCATAATTAACCGAAATAGTAAAAGTATGGTTTCATACTCCGCACTTTTGCTAAATCGTTTAAATCTCTTCATCGTTTCCTTAAAAGTGCAAAATGGTATATTTTGAATAAATAATATTTTACGTTCTCAAACGGACAAGTTTGGAATTAAGCGAATCAGTAAAAGTGAGGGTTCATAGTCCTCAATTTTGCTGAAGCGTTTAAACCGCTTCCTCATTCCTTTGAAAGCGTAAACTGTAAAAATTTCGGAAACAATTTTTTTAATTTTAAAACGATTTTCAAAACACGTGATTAAAACAGCAACATCTGTACAATTTCGATAAGGAAATTGCACTTCTCAAAACATCGTAAAAACGGGTATCAAATCAGCATTGTGGGATAACCGCTTGAAAATTCACTTTAAATTTGACGGTTACTGAAGTCAAAGCGACAGTAATTTTTAAACGTCAAAAATCTCATCAAAACAATTCGCATCAAAATATACTACCGGTGTAAAAATCCCATTATAAAAATAACCGCAACCAAATACATTTTAAAACCAAGCACCGGTTCAACGTAAAATTAATGCAGTAACGTGCAACTCATATTTGCACGTACATTACAAGATGAACGAAGAAATCATTTGATTATATCTTCAATGAAGATAATTTAAAACAACAAAAATCTCAACAAAATCACATAACTGCAATCGCTTCGGATCCTCAAATCGGATTCGAAATTTTCAAAGAAAACTAAAATAAACACATCTATGTAACAACACAATGAATTTAGTTTCATTTTCATATTTTGATTTTTAAATCAAAAGGGTTATCAACTGTACTCAGCGAAGACAGTCTCACTGTTTTCGCTGCACACTCTGATAAACAGAACACAAATTAATCAATCATCAAAACACAATTTAACTTTTATTTTTAAATAAAGATATTTAAAAATTTCATCATAATTTCAAAACTTTAGTTTTGACTCAAGGCACAAATAAAAACATCAATAAATAGTTGTAACACATGTTCCATCTAAGTTATGTTCTATATTATGTCCATAAACCCCTCGCTCTAATACCAACTGTGACGCCCCACCTCTATGCTCACAATAACAAAGAGTATTAAAAGGAAATACTGTCTGTTATTACGAAGAATAAGGCTGGATAGGAGCGGCCATCCGTAGTTAGGCCTTACACTAGTATTGGTTTCCTCGATAGGAGTGGTATATATATTTATTTTTCTTTCATCTCTTTGTTTATTTACTCCCATCGACATATCCAAATCCAGTATAAAACGAACTACGATGGTTCATAATAGTTCAGGACACATATATAATAATAACACAGATAATATAAAATCTCAAACATATATAACTAAAGTCAGTTACAATACATGTGATAAAACAACAACTGTCGACACTGGGAGTTACATATACAAGTACATTATTGTAAATAGTATACATGAATACATATCATCCTATAAAATAACACCAACTACTCCAAAAGATATGAAGAGACTTCATAGCTCAAGTAGCAACCCAAAGCAAGATATCAACAGCCTGCAATAACTCGGTCTGACCCGAGTATTAATTCAAAAGAAAATAATACGCAGGTCAGTCTAATTCAAACTCAGTGATTAATGCACAGAAGCAATAATAATTAAATCACAAATAGGCGACATTTACAATAAATCTCGCATATCCAATCCTTCGTAAGAGAATCAGATAACGGTAGAAATAACACGTAACAGCAATAAACAACAAATCAACAAAGCCAAATCATCAACAAAGATAAATAAAAGGCTTATCAATGAAGATAATTTGTAAACCACAGAATTGCCTAAACTGCAATTAACAACAAAATCTGATTATTAAATAAATAATTAGAACACGTAATCTAATTATCCAATAGATAATTAGATAACAACAAAATAATCAAATCAACTTAAATCAAAATACAATTTCAAAATATTGAATTGAACACACTAAACAATTCAAGCAATTGAAATATCAATTAAAACGTCAACTCTAATAGGGCTGCAGTACACGTTCACGTGGACTGCCTCGCCACTACAGCAAATGATGCCATCACAACTCCAAATATTAACAGCAGGTCGAGACTGTGTGCAGAGGTACAAAACAGAAATGCACACAAGTATACATGAATGAACACGAAAATTCACAAACGAGCACAACGTCAAACCCGAGCTTTAAAGCTGGATTCAACACAGGTGTAATTCGAAAAACAAACAAAATTCAAAGGTCAAGTCACTACTATCATGACTCAACTCAATGCAACGTGACAATACAGTTGCAAGTGAAAGCAAGACTCATATATGCAACTTCGACCAAAATCAAAATAAACCAAACTCAAATAAACAAGACTCAACATGTATAAGAATGGCCTCAACATCAAAGACAGAGATACCAAAATGAAAGGAGTATTACTGCAACATGCACCAGGGATACATGTTAACAGCAATTACAGAATGACAGCAACCAAAACTGTTGCAACATGATAAAATCAAAGCGATGGAAAAATGCAAACTGTCTTAAATATACTCAAGCAAACTCAAGTAAACAAAGTAGTTCAGGCTTGAAGCTATCAAGTAAACAAAGTACAAACTCAAATGAGTGTGTGCACCAGAGATATGGCAACACAACAACAAAGGCCAGGCAGCAAGCATTCATGAAACAAAAGTGCTAACTGACTCAAATATCACAAAACACAGCAACAAAGATCAAGGCATCATACACACACAGGTTTTAAATATATGAAGAGAGTATAGTCAAGGCCACATGAAGTGAAACCAGACCACAAAATCAAGCAACATTAAAATGGATAGAACTGTAGTTCAACTGCAAGTCAAGTGGATATGCATATTAAATTGCATCTAAAATTAGACTCGACTAATCCGACAGCAAGACCACCAAGTTCAACAGTCGAGCATCATCAACAAAATGTTATAACAGTCAAGAAAAAATGGCCAAAGTCATGAAACAACAAGTGAAATCGTAAAAGGTCGAAAGTCAAACAAATTCAACATCGAAAAATCAAGTGATAGGCGAAGACAACAAGAAATCTGACCAAGTCAGAAATCAAGCTTAAAAAAATCAAGGGCGATACACAAAATCCTATGACTGCAGTCAAATGAAGCCGTGGTGGTCTCGAAAACCAAGCAGTGCCGAAAAACCCAAGCAATCAAGGAATCGAACCAAGTCACAGTTCAAAACCGAGTAAATTGAAAAAGTCAGAGAAATCAACAACATTCAAACGAAATCAAATGGCCGCGAATTAAAAAATCAGTGAAATCATCAACCTCGAAACCTGATCGAACCACCGAAGCAAAGTGTTAAGTTTGAACTAGAATGTGAGTGGAAATCACTCAACTCATTTCGAAGCAAAGACGAACTCAATCAAGCAACCGCAAGCATCTCAAGAGACGATCAACTAAGAAGCAAGGAAATCGAGTTGAATCGAGCATTTTTAATCGACATCATCAAATTATCGAAAACCCTAATTTCTGAAGAAAGAACGAGCGCAGCCATTTTCGTTTGTTTATTTTAGGGCTTGCGAAAAATGAATCAAGGGAGGAACGGTAACCGGTATTTACTTAATACAACCTAGCACCAATAATAAAACACGGGCCAAAATTTTATTTAAAGCCCACACAACATTTAACAAATTTTTGAAAAGAATTTCAACCCGATACAAAACTCCCAACAGCAATTAGCCAGCTGAATTAATCGTCTAATGACGATAATTAACCGATGCAAATCCCCGGGTTGTTACAAGGTGAATGTATGATGATAATAGGTGTTGTGTTCTTACTGTTAGTGTTTTCGTTGAACAAGGCATCTATTTTGTTTTCAAAACTTCTAACAATGAGCATATAAAACATTTTTGTTAATTTATATGATGAGAGTTTACTAAAACAGGGCCATGATAATGCAGAATGTTAATATATTCTAGTAGACAAGTCTTCCCAAATGAATCAATGGCAATGTCTTAGGATGCTCTAAAGGGTGCTCAAATACAGTAAAATAAACATCTAAACATCTTCAACGTGACGTATATATCAGAATACATATTGATTCCATGAAGTATGTCAACGTGTGTTAGTTGTATAATTTCTTTCATTTGTTCTTCCAGTTTTTTTTATTCTTTGTCCTTGTACACATGGACCATTGCTAATGATTACACGGCCATGTATTTGTATGAGCGAGTTGTGATATTCACATTATCAAGATATATATATATATATATATATATATATATATATATAAAGCTGTATAGCTTAAGGAAATCAGTCGGTGTAACTCATTACCCAACTGTTTCAAATGAGTATACGGCCATGTATTTGTATGAACGAGTTGTGATATTCACGTTATCAAGATATATATATATATATATATATATATATATATATATATAGCTTAAGGAAATCAGTTGTGATATTTTCACTCTTCACTAGAACACACTAAATATGGTTGAAACTATAAATACAATGACAGTCCAGGATACCTGTAACGTCCCAGAAATTTTCGACTTTCGAAAATTCAACATCGATACTCACTTTATCGACTGCCGAGAATCGAAGGCCGTAAACCCGAAATGTTACGGTTTAAGAAAAGGAAAGAGGTAGAAGAAGAGAGAGAAGAAGATAGAAGATAGAGGGAAGAGGGAAAATAGAAAATAGAACGGAACAGAAAAACAACAGAACAACATCAGAATCTCACAATTCGCAGCGGAACAACATATAATAAATAAATGAATAATCTTTAAACAAAGAACTATATCAGTTATTACATTACATCACATTTCATTACATCATATCATCAGAGTGTACAACATCATACAACAACAAACAGCAGAAAAGAAATACTATGCATAATAATACGCCATGCCATCCATCTTGTCTCCAGCAACTTCTGAATATCCAGAATATCCTGATAAACCTAACTCTTGACTGCCCGTGTGGAAATTGGTGGGCACCCAGAGTTTAGGAAGGAAAACAATAAACTCCGAGTCAGTCATGTGACTGGTGTGAGAACTCAAAACAGTTTATTTATCTTTAAAATCAAAATAGAGGAATATTTTTAAAGTCAATTCGCAATGCTTTTTAAAAACGAGACTACCATAAGACCTCCCGCCACACACACAATGCAAACGCAGACTTGGAGGAGATTTCCTCTTATGATAGTCCAAGATGCTTGATACGTATTAAAAAGAAACATTTGATATTATTATTAGTGCATAGTGTAGGAAAAATTTATTTCGAAAGTAGAATATAAATCTTAGCCAGCATAGGTACCATTATATTATGCCTACTATAGCTACCTCCTGAGGAAGCAGGTTCTACAACTAAAACCGTACAAGTCTCGTATTGTTTCTTTGGATTTCCAACGAATGATCAGGCCAAGGAACTTCCCATTGCCACATGAGAATGCCTCTGGATGGACATCCCCGAGAACCAAACCGGATCTCTACCAACACAAGGCCGGGTTACCCCTAACTGAGTAACAACTGACCGAATATGCCATCCCCCGGTCCTTTGGGACCTTTCAACCGAGCGCTCGTAATCAATTCACACAATCATAACAAAGTGTTTTCAACATGAGTAAGTATCTGGGCTCCATACCATGATACCACCCTTTTCCAGAAGGAAATGCACATATCCTAAAGGGCGCTACCCCTCATAACCTTGCTGCTTCTTTCCTGTTTTGACCATTCACGGGGTGTGAGGCTCGACGAAGTCACGTCCACAAAAACATACTTTATACAAAAGCCATGCTTTGGGTCAACAAATGATCATAGAGATGATCACCAAGATAGACGATCAAATAAACGATCCTATCACAAATAATCAACACAATGATCATTTACAGCAACACTCAGCATGTCACATTACCAAATTGGGAATATATCGCTGATAACCTTCAACTACATAACCTCTGAGCTCGTACGTCTCAGAGAAGGGTGTTAAGCTAAAAGAATAAATTCTCCGCCACCAACAGAAGAAATCTGCTTTATATCTCAATTTGTAATGTCAGACATACAATCCATACAAGTCTGTTCCGGGCTCGAACAGAACCGAAGGCACTTACAAAGAAGTCCTTGCAATCCGGATATTCACAATCCTGATCGGATTTCCCATCACATATGGAGAACTCAATACCGGAGCAACTCGGTGCAGAGTCAATCGACAGGTCATCCTATCGCTCTCGCAAATACCCGGTCTTCAACACCGATCTTCAAATGCAATTCATAACGACGTATCACATATTCGGAATGGGTTGTACGACCCCATGGTCCTTTCCCGGTTAACCCGAATAGTGAGCGCTTATTCAAAAATAAGTGTGGGATTCAAATTCAAACAAATCACATCAATTACCCATTCAAAGGGAAATATTGATAGTCGGTTATTGAACTATCAATTGATATGCACAAATCACCAGATTCCAAATAATTTTCCAAATTATTTATTTCCTAAAAATATCTTTACTAGATATATAATTTCACACTTCAAAAATAAATCAATATTTATTTTTAAACAAATTCTTCTTTTCATTCATAAATTCCATAGTGAATTTTCATTCCCAAATATCCATGCATATACGATTTCAATTATTCATTTCAATTTATCTTCAAAAAGATAAATTCTCTAATATTCACTTTATATTGGAAAACATTTCCATACTTATTTATTAATAAGTAATTCACAAATCCATTTATTTTCAACACTTGGAAAATATTCAATATACTTCAATCGAAATTAAGTATATATTTCATTCTTTAAGGAAATCATGCTCTTAAACATATTTATTTGGGCCAAAACGAATGTTGCGTAAAACATCGTTACGACAACCCAAATTCACTAGTATAGGGATTCGAAATTAAAATAGATATATAAATCCCAATACTATACAAAACATTTCCTTTCGGAAATCATTTACTATAACAACAGTGTTATAGTCCACTATTTCCTTTTATTTCTCGAAAACGTCTATTTCAACAATAAATGTTGAAATCTATGGTTTCGAATCTCAACACAATTTAAAACATCGTTAGATCGGTTTAATTCAATTTAAAACATCACATTCAAAACAATTTCTTTAACATATTATTCACTATTCAAAACGTGAATATACTACGTTAACAATTTCATCCTTTCTATACATTTTATTTTAAAGGATTATTCACAGTTAAAAATGTGAATATAACTCCATTTATAGGTTTCAACAATTTACTTATCAAAATAAGTCGTTTGCGAATTCATAAAACAACGTTTATAAATTCCTTTTCTATTTGTTTTATAACTACTTTCTTTATAAATTTCCTTTATCAAACTATTCACTTTATATCTCAATTATGAACCAAAAGTCCATATTATAAGTTAAATGCTTATAAAACGATTATTTTACAAAATCGTTTCTTTGAACTTCATAATTATAAATCTTATAACTTATAAGATTCAATTATTCATCCAAGTATATTCTTTAATAATTTCACAAAATTTATAAATCTTACTATTTATAAATTTCATTTATAACTTCACCATTTATAATTTTATAAATTCCATTCATTTACAAAATTCATTTTCACTTCATTCAAACACTTATAAAAACTCGTTTTATAATTTCAATATTTCGATTTATAAATATCCATTTATAAATCTCTTATATAAATCAATTCATATTAATATTTCAAAACGTCTTTAAACTCCTTTAAAAACTTCATCATTTTGATTTATAAAATAATCAAATTTTATAAATCCTATATTTAAACTTTTATAATATATTCAAAAATCCCGATTTTAACTATTTTATAAAATCATTAATCCCATATTTTCAAAAATCAGTTTTTTAACTATATTTCTCATAAATCATAATTTTTATAACTTTAAAAATTATAACGTTTATTTATTTAAAATAAATCAATTCCAAAATTATTTTATAAAACGTATACTTTTCAAAAATCACTTTAAAAATCATTTTAAAGTTTCAAAATTTGGTCCAATGATGCTACATACCAAATAGTCAATCACGACAACAACGATATCATATATCGTATATGATAATCAACGAATATCAAAATATCCATAATCAAATAAATACTGTTGAGGAATCCAGTTGGATCCCTCCAACCTGTTTTCCTGCATCCACAAACATTAGCACAATACCAATTCCGCTCCAGTACGGAATTATCGCGGTATATGGGATTTAAAATATTATCCGCTTAATAGACGGCGCAATAGGGTCTCATCCGCTATACAAATGCGGGAAATCAATAACTCCAATATATACATATGCCAATATATATATATTGCTATTATATATAATACCAATTTCACTGTTTATGAAATATTCGCGGTATATGTTTTTAATAAATAACATCCGCTTACTAACGGCGCATAATGTCTATTTTAACAATCAATAGATAACAATCATCATTCAAACATGCATTCAAATATTTTAAGTCTAACTATTTAAAATAAAATCGAAACTGATTCGATTGAGTGAGAAGTTCTCACCTTGATTTCAATTCCGTTTTAGCTTTTATTTCGAATAAAATTAAACGCGCGTTTAATTTTATCCAAAATTTTCACTGATTCCAATCGACTCCAATCCAGTTGCATCGCGTAGTGTTCGACGATACGAATCCAATGCAAAAAATCTCGTCCGAAACGGACCTCGTATGAAAGAGTTACGAATTTTCAAAGTTACACGATTTTTAATATACACAAATTTACACATACTTAACTAATTTTAAACCTACACAAATTCCTAGCCACTGGATCCAAGCCCATGCCATCATAGCCGTACGCGTCTTTCTTCCATCTCCCCTCATTCACGTTTCCAGGCCGTCACCATGAACCCATGAATGCAAAATTAGGTTTTGATTTTGCAACTCCATCGCTCGACGAAACTTCATCAAACCACTTCCATTCGAACGCCCTTCGCAAGAGCTATCTGCGGCCCCAAGCACCATGAGCTCGGCCACCTCCTTGTCGCGTAATTCGAGGCCGAACTGCAGATGAACGCGGCTAAAAATCTCACAAAATACAACTCCAATCTCGATCTCCACCGTTGAATATAAGGATCTTGCCATGCTCTACATCTTTCATTTAGAAAGTTTGTTGAATCGTTGCACGGATTTGAAGAAAAGAGAGGAGAATCGAAAGTGAATTCTGGCCTTTGAATATGTTAGAGGCGGCTGCAGTTTTAGATTAGGGTTTTGATATTATTTTTTTATTTGTGATGGTGGCTATTTATAGAGAAAAAAACGAACACTATTCATCCGGAAATTCCAAACTCCGATTTACGCACAGTGACCGACGTTCCTAGGGTTTATCCCACGTTCCGGACACAATGGAACAGGTTTTGGAAGCTAATTCGGACATCTGTGCGAGTTATGGCAATAAACGTTCAATTTAAATTAAACCGATTTAAACGATTTTCTAGGCGTTTTAATTTGTACCGGACAAACGGTAAATCCAATTGACACGAAATTTGATACCTTACAATAATATCACATTACGGATCCGATGAAACTGGTTTCGTCGAAATCCGAGACTTTTTGAAAAATAGCTGTTTTAACTCGCCAAATTAATATTAAAAATAATTCGATGCGTTTCGAGCTGCCACGATCAAACGGTAACTCCGATTGCTACGAAAATTGAAATCCGGTAATAACTAACTATTACGGATCCAATGGAACTGGTTTCGTTCAATTCTGAGACTGTTCGAAATTGGCTATTTTCACTAGTCGATTAAATATTAAAATATTCAATTTTCACAAATTAACTTTTAATTCGATTTTAAAAGTTCTAAAATATCGTTCTAACTCCAACATTGTAAAATAAAATTTTACAAATCATTTTCAATCAATTTAACCCAATTTTCAATTATTTCCATAATTTAACATATTAAATTATCGATTTAATTATCCAATTAAATCCAATTATTCAAATAAAAATTTATTCGACTTATAAATTCACTTCTTAATATTTAAAATTAATTAAATATTCATATTTTAATTACTAAAAATTCTGGGTCGTTACAATACCAAAGAAAATAGCGTCAGTATAGCAGTGTATATTTACCTCTAATAAGCCAAAAAAAGTAATGAAATAAAGAATATTGTTGCGGCTCACATAATTGAATACTTCAACTTGTAAATGCAGACTTCGAAGATTAGTTTGTTAACCATTTAACAAGAATGTAAAAAGTATAAACTAGTACCCGACTCGGGGATTTCTAAGAGCAGCCAACCTTTTCTCAAGCTCGTTAACCTCAGAACTGCAAACATACAAGTAAAAATATAAACAAACAACTACAATGATGAATTAACTATTATAGTTTAAAGACACTAAGGTTGTTAATCAAAGGTCTTGGCTCTAGACTTATATTATATAAAAATTCAAAAGTAAAAACTAAAATAAATAGAAATATAGTATCATGATAATAATCGATAAATATTTTTTGAATTGAAGGAAGTATTAAAAGATGAGAAGTCCCTTTTATAGTTTACAAAAAGATTGAAATATTAACTGAATTGAAAGGTCTTTCTTCTTCCTCGTCACACAAAAAGATTGTTTACAAATATACCACAAAACAATCATGTAATCATTAAATCATTCATAACAAATCATTCCCAAAGAATAAAAATAAAAATTGAATCCTATTATATACCTTAACTGGATCGATTGCAAATTTCAAGATTACGTGATGAGCCGATTTTGGAACTTCTTTGATAATATAAGATATATAAAACCAGGTGCGACTTTGTGGATTACTTTATTTTTTACACACTCATTCAACTGGCCATACTCTTCTCCACCTTTAATTAGCAAATATATATGGTCTTCAAATGACCAAATAGTGCATTATCGTCAAATATATTAGCTGCATTAGTATCAACAAGAGATATGCTCTGGAAATTTGGTGGGGATATGGCTTAACTGGGGCATGTCAGTGATAGTTCTTCATCTATGAATAAATAAATGTGTAAGGTAAACAAGCTCTTTAAACATGTAACAATAATTCTATAATAATAGTGGAATCATTTTCTATACATAAGACTTTTGTTGTTCGGTTATTTATTACCATATGAAAGACTTTTACTGATGTGTAATTTCGGCGTTGGTAGCCATATGGCACAAAAAGGAAATTATAAATTAAATAAGCTTAATGAAAATATATAATGTGGTGGTAAGTTGCATATAAAGAAAATTGATATCTATCAAAAATTTAATGGTTGCTAGACACACATATATGGACGTTTATGGCGACACATAAAAAATAATATATGCATAAAGTCTTTTTGTATTATAAAATTTCTAATTACATAGGGAAACACAAATGTTATCAATTATAACGATCATATACAAAATTTTACTTTTATTTTTAGGATTCTTTTAACATCGATTTTACTTTCAGTTTTAGGAATAGAATGAGAGTGTTGAGCATGTTTATGAGAATAAACTTGATTTCATTCCATTAACATATTAGCTTTTGAGGGCTGAAAAAATTGCATAAAAATGTAACAGTGAACAAATGCAAAAATATGTTTGTTGTTGTTTTTTTTAAAAATATGAATGCAAAAATATTTGATGCTTCATTGGATGACTGACTGCATTTTCTATGCTAGCATATAAATTCTAAAGCATGAACCATCAGTTCATAAACCATAATTCTAAAATATTTCCTACCCTCTAAAGAAATTAAAATGAAATAAAATAAAGATATTCACTTATTAGCAATTTATACATTTACGTCATGTTTAAAAGCGACATGGAAGTAATAAATCATGTTATCAATGGCTCATTGCATAAAAATAAAATAAAAAAACTAAACCAACAATTTATACACTTACCTTATCAAGAAAAGATTCTCACCCATCCGAGTTTTAAAAAAAGCCAATTGCAACTCTTCCTGCAATAGAAGCAACATTGGTACCAACATAATAAAACAATATGATGATTAAATAAGCTTTACGTTGGTTATGAGAACATCCCTCCGATATTTGCATGCAAGTCCCTGTTTGAAAATTTGAACAGGTATTGCGGATAAAGAACTTAGTGAATTCGCAGTCTCATTCATTAGTTTAATACTAGATCAAATGTGCAATTTTTAAGCAGTTAAAGGAGAAAATGCAAGAAGAAACAAAGTACAGACACAAAATTTTGTTTTTATCTTGATTAAAATTTTGTTTTTATCTTGATTAAAATTTTGTTTTGTTTTTAAATAAAGGTATGCAGCATTAACCGACGGAAGTAGACGAAGTGATATGGGTTTGAGAAGAAAAGGAAAAAGGAAGGAATGAAATCAAAGCAGTTACTAAAACTAATACTCTGCTAAAGGCAATAAGAATAGCAACAGAAGAGATCATGCATTTTATACAATGTGTGTTTAAATTTTTTAAAGAAGTACTTGATAAAAACAACTACATGTGACACATTAGAAAGTGCAAAAAATTTAAAATATAGAGATAGGAGTGCGAAAAGTTCATAGGCAGTAGTACTACGTACAAAATGCAAAATAGAGTAATAAGATTATAGTGTACTATAACAATTCATGCACAAGGGACAAAACAACAGTTCTGTGATAAGAATTTTGCGATGATTCATGAACTTGTTGGTTATTTTCAATGGACAACCCAAAATTTTCGAAGCCGAAAATTCTAGATAGTTATGAAAAGAAGAAAGAGATAGAAGAAGAAGAACAGAAACACCAAACATCTAACATTCGCAGCAGATAAAATATAATAATAAATAATAACAGTCTACAAAAGAATATTATATCTGTCGATTACATTCTAATACATCAGAGTTTCACATTATATACAATCACTGAATATATACAATTATCATGTCTCAGATTAACAATAATATAAATACAGCGGAAATACTCTATACGCTATTGCCATCCAGCTCGCCTCCTGAGCTCCAGAACGTCTTAACCTAGAAATCTGTAATACTCGGTCTGACCCGAGCATTACATCAAAGTAACACCCGGGCCAGGCTGGAAACTAGCGTGAGTAAACCCAACTAACATGGAATACCAAAGCAAACAACTCATATAAACCCGGGTAACTTATATCAATTCACAAAGCCACAATTTATTATAGACAACCACTTATTCCACATATAAGTTTCTAAACACCAAAGATTTAGATTTTAAAGTAGTCCAATTCCTCCAAATCACTTCATTCCAGCATATAGATTTTTCATAACAATCTATAAAAATTCGAAGTGGTTTCGGGTATTTCCTAATACCCGACCACGGTCTCTTCAAAACTCATGTTATCTTAATCTAAGTTATACGATGAAATACAAGACATATCATATCAGAGATATCAACTTATTCAAAGCATCCAATACCATTCGATCATCCATAAGCAAAGCTTAATCGCGTACAAATCAATTCAATTAATTCTAATTGAATATCAAACCTCAATCACTTAGATTCCTTTATTAACATTAATTAATTACAAATCAATTAATTAGTCAACCCTTCATTATTCACCTTAATTAATCACCCTGGATCAATTATTTTTCCATTAAATTCAAGTAATTATCTTTAATTAATTTCACGTTATTAATTATCCTTAATCCCAATCAATAAGTAATCTTGATTACTTCATAAATTAATTAACAATATTAATTACATTAATACTTAATTACTTATATTAATTAACTTTTCATAAGTCACTTATATTGATTTATTTTCTTAACTAATCATTCTCTATTTACATCATCAATTATATAAATTAATGATTACTCATTTACATTTCAATTTATTCTAATCTGATTTAATTTCTCTTTTTATAATGGAAGCTTAAAGGAATTTAAAACCACATTTATTTTTAAATTCAATTCGGTTTATAATTGCACTTTGACATTCAAATTATTAAAACACTTAATATTTTAAAACTTTATTTGTTAGATTTAACTTGGATTCAGAACTTGTTTTAAATCTCTACTTTACAATTTAACTCCCGTCTTTAAATATCACTTCTATTTCTTTCCAATTCATTTTTATTTTATTCTATAATTATTTCGCTTTCCAATTTTCACCATTTATTTTCTTTAAAAATCAAATTTTATATATTTCGATAACTCAGGGTACCGAAATATCCAAGCAAACCACAGCATCCAATTACCAAAAATATTCATCATAGAATATCAACCATTTCAATATAAACTATACATTGCTATATAATATAGCACATCTATTCAATTTCAACCATTCAAACAATCATTTGAATTTAACCATTTAATTTACATAAAAGTCCTGAAGCGTGAGATTACTCACCTTTGATTTTGCAATCCAAATCCGATCTCGATTTGTTTCCTTCAGATTTAAACCTTGTATAAACAGTTATATGATTTATTAATATCTTACAAAATCGAACAATCAACTATCCCTTTTAATAATTTTTTTATTTAACTAAAAATATAATTTAAATTAATTACTTCATGTGATAATTTTAATTGACTAATGATTTAATTTAAATTATTGATAAACTTTATTTAAATCAAATTGTTCGAATTGAAGTCCTCTTTAAAAAATTTAAAGTGTTATTAAAATTCCCAGATTTACTTATTGTCCTCTATATATACATATATATATAATTGATCCAAAATAAAATTGTTTAAGCTGTTTGTTTATTTCACTATTTGAAATCAGCAAACTTTAAACTTACTTCTTTTTTTTTCTTTTTTTATAAAATCAAAGCTTTTGAAAAAAAATCAAGGTTAATATACCTTACAGAAAGATGAACCAAACAAGGCCGACCACGCGAGTTACCACCATTAAGCTCCAACCATCACCGCAAGTCGTACCCAATCGCGACCCCTCCTTTGCTTGCGTCGCCGACCGGAAATTTGTCGCGACCGTCCCTCGCGCACGAGCACGTGCGCCTGCACCCCTCTCGCAGCCGCCGTAGTCCCAAATCCCATCGATTTATTCGAGCAGCGACCTTGTCTCGAAACCCTAACAACGCACGCGCGACTCTTCCCCCCTTTCGGCCATTGATTTTCCCCTTTCGGCCATTGATTTGTTTTTTTTTCCTTTCGAATGAAAGTTGTTCGCCCCTTTTTTTGATTAAAGACGAACTAATTTGTGTTGGCCAGGGTACAAACTAAAGAGAAGGGAAAGAAATTTCAATTTTTGAAGAAGATAGGGAAGCCATAATATTTTTTCTTCTCCGAGATTGCTTCAAATGATTTGAACGAAGGCTCGGCTGAATTTTTTTTATAAGAGTTGGATTTCGATTTCTCTGATTAAAGATTAGAGAGGAAGACGTAAATAAATATTGGTTTGGGAAATAGCTTCTTGAGTATGCTTGTTGATTTATAAAAATGTCTCTGGCTAAGGTACTTCAAATTTTATCATAAGATAAAACTCCCAAAACGTCTCGTTAATTGCCATTTAAAATTTTAAACTCCTCTTAAGGAGTGCCGCCATAATGGAACGTGTTTCGGAAGCTAATTCAACCATATGCACGAGTTACGGAAGTAAACGATCAATTTTAAATTAAATCGATTAAAATAGTTTCTAAGCGTTTTGAGCTGCTAGGGTCAAACGACAACTCCGATTGCTACGAAAATTGAAATCCGATAATAACTAACTATTACGGATTCAATGGAACTACTTTCGTCGAATTCCGAGACTGTGCCTCGGAAGGCTGTTTTTAAATTCAATTTAAACGATATATTTTCAAAACCGAACATATCACCCTTAAATTAAATTCCAACCCTTCTATTATGTTCAATATCATCATTATAAATTTTATAAGCCTTCAAATTATTTTAAACAGGCTTAGAGATTCCAGATTTAACAATTTACCCATTTTCAATTATTAAATTCAATATTTAAACTATAAACCTCAATGATTTAATTATCAAGTAAATATTGATATCTGGAATTCAAGTTAAAATTAAGTTTTAAATATTTAAAATCAATTAAATATTCCAATTTAAATGGTTAGAAATTCCGGGTCGTCACATTCCTCCCCCCTTAAAAGAATTTCGTCCCCGAAATTACTAGTTAGGGAGAATGGTTCAAAACCCGTTTACCTTTTCCCAAAAATCAACAGTTTTATCAACATCCTACCAACTGTCTTTTATAAATCACTTCTTATCCTTCTTACTAACTTCCCAAACTCTCCCACAGTTTCAACAATCCCTTTTTACTCAATCATTCAAATTTCAATTTAATATCAAATTTGGAATTATCAAAATTTTCTAACTCTCTAAATTTTCGAAATTTTTTGTCTGCGTCTCCTTTGCGCGGCTAGCTCGGTACAATTACAAAAGGCATCTACGGGCTCCCAAATTCCAAAAGAAAACAAAAGCCAAGTGGCTAGATCATGACCCAATCCAATTTCATACAGAAATTTAAATACATAACTTTTTGTCGGGCAATTCAAATTTATCTTCTAATATCAAATCCAATCCCTTTTTCGTTTATAATACCTGCATAACCTACTTAGCAATAATATCCAATCATAGCCCTTTCACATCTTTACATTCTTTTCCTTACAGAAGTTTTCATATCCATTTCTATTCAAACTAGTTTTCCCCACTTCCATACGAATTCAATTTACTTAAATTTTGAATATTAAATTTTATCTTTCAAGTATAACTAATTCATATTAGTTCATCTACTAATTTTCTTTAATTTTCAATTTGAAATTGTTTTGTCGTTAACAAAAATTTTCCCCAAAAAATTTCAAAAATTTTCTAACTCCCAAAATTTTGGAAATTTTTTGGCAGAGTCTCCTTTGTACGGAGGAGCTTTTGCAATTTGACAAGGGATATAAATATATATACATCGACCCACACGGTCGGAAAAAGCAAAAACAGTTCATATTTCCTATTTTTACTGCGTAGGCATACCTTATTTAGCATTTTAAGCACGCGGCTTATTTATTTTAGCAATTAGTGCATCCAAATCCAGTCAAACGGCCTTCAGGTACCCGTACTTACTCAATTTAAATATGTAAGCACTAAAATCATGTAATTTAACAATATTTAACATATTCAACTAGCAAACATACAAGTTTCTATAAGAAATGCAGGTTAAATAATCTTTGTAAGCCACTTATGGGGTTCCGACTTAAAATTAAATTATTTACAATCAATTCGCAAACATCTCCATTCAATTCAAATGGTTTACAACTCAATTGCTTACATCCAATTTATTTTAACCCAAACAAGCTCATATTCCATCCAATTAATTTCAAAATCAAGTTATTTTACTTCTCTCAACCCAAAGAATTTTAATTTCTTTCATTTATGTCAAACGACAATTTATTTTATGCAAATTTGACAATACTCGCTTAATAGGGTATTCTTTTTTAGTTTATAGCTACTTTAAATAAGTTTTCAATTCATTTTATATTTAATTCCATTTCATTTCTAATTTACTCACCAACCATTCATTTAGCTCGACACATTTCATTCTTGTATACTACTAGCCATTCCCTAATTAATTCAATCCAAGCTTTTATTTAATGGGCTTTCACCCTTATTCGAAGCCAAGCTTCCATAAATTTTAAACTTAAGTTAATTTACTTTAATTTATTCCAACATCTAACTTAAGTTTACTTCTATTTGATTCTCACTTAATCAAATTCCATTAAGTTTAGTTAGCCCATCCATTAAAAATTTTAATTTTAATTCACCTTCTCAATTTATCAAAATAATATCCAAGCACAAACTTAACTCATTTATACTTCAAATTAATATGCCACCGAACTTAAGTTCAGTCTGATAATCCAATTCCAATTACAACTTTGATTTAGTTTTTAGTCAATCAGACTTCATCCATTTATTATTTAATTCAATTAACCTAATTTAAATTTACTTACTTAATTCATTTTCGAATTTATTTTATTAGTGCAAGGCCATTCTCAATTTATTTACATATCTGGGTTTTGTTTGCAACTCTAACCATTTCTATTATAATTCACTTTCATTTCACTCGACAACACTTCCATTATATCTATTTACTTGCAAATTTCGTTAAATACTATTCATATCATACTTGAATTTTTGAATTATAATTTAAACCATCACTATTTGATCCAACTCCGTTTTTATTTCTATTTTTACGACATCTCTTCTAATTTAATTCATTATCAAATCCACGTCAAATTCTATTTACAATTTGAATTCATATCCAAACTTCATTATTAATTTACAATCCATTTATTTAACTGGGTTAAATTTTATTTACATACTCTATCAGTTAATTATTTAGTTAATTAGGTTACTTCCAACTTTTAAATCAATATTTGATTTTATTACAAAAACCACTTCATTAAATTCCAGTTTCCAGTTTCTTTCATTTTCCAAAATTCCAACACTTTTTTTTAACTTTTAGAAATGCTTTAAAATTCACATAATACTATTAGAATAGCTCCTTATAAAATACTTCTTATAACTCAATGTCTCAACCAGTCCATCCATGTTCTCATAGAAATTCAGTCATACGTTGATCAGGCGTAGGACTGAAAATCTATAAGTACTTGGCAAACTCGTTTTCAACACCCAGTGAAAATACTTGGAAATTAATTTTATTGAAAATATAGGAAACATTTTAAAATAGAGGAAATATCTTTGGTGAGAATGCTCTGGAAATCATCACCCCCATCCATGGTCGCAGTTACATCTAGGGTTACGTTGTCATCACAACAAAAGTCTATGTAACTGCAGGCTCTCTGCGGCCTCTTGATTACGCCATGGAACCCACAACAGATCACAGTTACATTCCAGGGTTACGTTGCCATCACAGCAAAAGTCCATGTAATTGCAGGCTCTCCGCGGCCTCTGATTTTCGCTGTCAAAATGAAACTTCTCCACTCCTACATAGGTCGCAGTCCACCGATGTAAAATCAAACGCAGACTGTTGGCTCTCAACAGCACACACGACTTTCGCTATGTTATACACTACTCATAATCCCCAGGAACTAATTTTGTCCATACTCCTCACAGGATCAACTTTAGAACCCCCCCTTGGGGCTCAAGGCACACCACCCGGTGGCACTTCTGAGAAGTTCATTTCAAGGGAGCGCCTTTTTCCCCAGAGCCATCATCAAAACACTTTAAACTATACATATATAGTATCTTTCAAATCATACACCTAGTATGATCTCATACAAAGCTCCTTTACACAAAATCGATTATCCCAAAATCGATAATTCTCAAGCCAGGCTTTTCAAATTTTAGTATTTATTTTACCCAAAAATCAAAAGCCTTTACAGATCCAAAGGTTCCCAAAACCTCTTTTTCCAAAATCCTCATAAGATCCTTTAAATATATATTCAAATATATATAATTTTTTTAAACCTTTGGATTATTTCAAACTTGTATAAAACTCTTTTTATACTTCAAACACTCTAAAAAATCCTTTCCTTCTGGCAATAGATTCTTCAAGAGGAGATTTATCTTATATAACAAGATATATAGCTTCATTTATTCAAAATCAAATATTCAATTTTGATTTCTCTTTCCAATATCAATTTCATTCAAACCCGTACGATGCACACTATTCATCCGTACGCTATACCAATCTGATCGCTCACTAGATCACACAATTTCACTTCCGAACTAGTATCGTCCACCCGATTTCCTAGTGCGGACACAGATCTGGTTTCTTGATTAGAACCCATCATTCTCCTTGCATAGCCATAACTATGACAGAGAATATCCAGAACCAATCAACAATCCATATCCAGGTTCGCCGTCGAAAATCGAGTGAAAAATCCCAACTCGGATCGATAAACTATCTCGAAATTCTGTGCTCGAATCTGGATCAAATCACTATGCGAATAGAATAATATACGTACGTCCTACGTATTTATTTTCCATCGATTATCAGCCAAATCAAATTCCTTTCTATTCACATTTCCTTTAATTTCCATTCACTTATTTACAATCGCTTCAATTCCATTAAATTATCACTTCAATTCTTATCTTGGTTGGGTATTTAATCAATAACAGTTTGAACTCCGACCAGTTTATATTTAGAAAATAGCTTGAAAATTTTAAAATAGATTAAGTAGTTGAAAAAATAATTATTAGTTTGCAAAATAGCTATAAAATGTTAACTAATTGTAAAATAGTCGGAAAATAGTTGAATAGTTTCAAGAATTTTAAATAATTGCAAAATAGTTGTAAAATAGAAATTAGTTTGTGAAATAGTTGAAAAATAGTAATTAGTTTAGAAAACAGTTGAAAAATGGTTAAATAGCTCCAAAAATAATTGTAAACCAAGTATAAAATAATTTGGCTTTAAGAAAGAAAAGTTGTATATACTAAATAGCCTAGAAAAATAAGTTTATATTAAAACAATTTATATTGAAAATAGTCTAGAGTCATACCGTTCACCTACAACTCAACTTAAGTTCCTATTTGAATTGACCCAATTCCATTGGACTTGATTTATTCCCAATCCAACTTCAATTCTAATTAATTCAAACTAAACTCAATTTATACTAACGGAATCTAAATCTCAACTTTAACCCATCTCGAATTATATAAATTCGAGTTGAATTCTCAAAGGTTGGTTTAACTCTTTAAACCAAATTAACTTTTATTTAAAGTTTTTAAACAATTTAATTTCTGAGTCCAATTCTCAAAATTCCATTTTAAATTATCTTTACTTATGTATTTCAAGGTTCAAATAAGAGTTCAATACAATTTTATTTTAAAAAAAATAATAATTTATTATTAAATTTTATCTTCCAGTTTGAAGTCAGTTCCTAAACAATTTTAATTTACAATTCAATTATTCAAATTTATTTTATTTATACAATAGCATTCTCAATTTAAAGATTTTCATTAACAATAGAATGATATCATCTAATTTATTTTAAAACGTTCATCCATTTTCAATTTTTAAATCTCAAACCCGTTTTGAGATCACACAAATTCCTAATTCAAATCAACCATTTAACTTTCCAAGTTAAATTCCAATTTCATCTTGAAATTTCCAATTCAGGTTGCTTTTTCTACACTTATTTAACTTTCCCAAAGTAAAATTCCAATTTACTTAATCCAATCAACCTTACTCAATTTGAATTCTCGCTTCAAACTTCAAAATCCTTTCCCTCATATAAGTTTTAAACCTATATCACTTTGGGTTTTTACATCACACTTCAGGGAAAATCAAAACTCAATCTCTTAATGTTTATTTCAAATTATCTTTGATATCATGTATATCCATACATACATATTTATTTCTTGGCCCTCCCAGCCATGTTTTAAAATTTTAAACCACCTTTGGTTTTAAATTCAAATCAAATTTCAACAAACCATTGTTTGCAACAAGTCCCAGTTATCCAAATAATACTTATTTATTATTTTTCATTACTTTGAAACAAAATTTTCAAATTCTGGGACCAGATTTAGAATTTCATTTTCAATCCATTAAATTTTAATTTGGTTGTATTTCTATTTCTACTTAATTTAATTCTAATCCAAGACTTCAATTTGGTTGTATTATATTACTTCTAAATTTTAATTTCAATAATTAACAACCAATCACCGTAATATCTATTAGAAGGAAATATTGCTTTATATATCAAAATATATTTTTATATATAATCATTTAAAATCTTTATATAAGAAAATAACAAGTACGCGCTCATATATATACACTCAACTCATCCTAGAGTACTTTGGACTCTACTGAATAACTCTAACCAGAGCCAAGGTTCTCGCTTAACCTTCCTGCTCTGATACCAAACGTAACGACCCAAAATTTTCGAAGCCGAAAATTCCAGATAGTTATGAAAAGAAGAAAGAGATAGAAGAAGAAGAACAGAAACACCAAACATCTCACATTTGCAGCGGATAAAATATAATAATAAATAATAACAGTCTACAAAAGAATATTATATCTGTCGATTACATTCTAATACATCAGAGTTTCACATTATATACAGTCACTGAATATTTACAATTAGCATGTCTCAGATTAACAATAATATAAATACAGCGGAAATACTCTATATGATATTGCCATCCAGCTCGCCTCCTGAGCTCCAGAACGTCCTAACCTGGAAATCTGTAATACTCGGTCTGACCCGAGCATTACATCAAAGTAACACCCGGGTCAGGCTGGAAACCAGCGTGAGTAAATCCAACTAACATGGAATACCAAAGCAAACAACTCATATAAACCCGGGTAACTTATATCAATTCACAAAGCCACAATTTATTATAGACAATCACTTATTCCACATATAAGTTTCTAAACACCAAAGATTTAGATTTTAAAGTAGTCCAATTCCTCCAAATCACTTCACTCCAGCATATAGATTTTTCATAACAATCTATAAAAATTCAAAGTGGTTTCGGGTATTTCCTAATACCCGACCCGGTCTCTTCGAAACTCATGCTATCTTAATCCAAGTTATACGATGAAATACAAGACATATCATATTAGAGATATCAACTTATTCAAAGCATCCAATACCATTCGAGCATCCATGAGCAAAGCTTAATCGCATACAAATCAATTCAATTAATTCTAATTGAATATCAAACCTCAATCACTTAGATTCCTTTATTAACATTAATTAATTAATTACAAATCAATTAATTAGTCAACCCTTCATTATTCACCTTAATTAATCACCCTGGATCAATTATTCTTCCATTAAATTCAAGCAATTATCTTTAATTAATTTCACGTTATTAATTATCCTTAATCCCAATCAATAAGTAATCTTGATTACTTCATAAATTAATTAACAATATTAATTACATTAATCCTTAATTACTTATATTAATTAACTTCTCATAAATCACTTATATTGATTTATTTTCTTAACTAATCAATCTCTATTTACATCATCAATTATACAAATTAATGATTTCTCATTTACATTTCAATTTATTCTAATCTGATTTAATTTCTCTTTTTATAATGGAAGCTTAAAGGAATTTAAAACCACATTTATTTTTAAATTCAATTCGGTTTATAATTGCACTTTGACATTCAAATTATTAAAACACTTAATATTTTAAAACTTTATTTGTTAGATGTAACTTGGATTCAGAACTTGTTTTAAATCTCTACTTTACAATTTAACTCCCGTCTTTAAATATCACTTCTATTTCTTTCCAATTCATTTTTATTTTATTCTATAATTATTTCGCTTTCAAATTTTCACCATTTATTTTCTTTAAAAATCAAATTTTATATATTTTGATAACTCAGGGTACCAAAATATCCAAGCAAACCACAACATCCGATTACCAAAAATATTCATCACAGAATATCAACCATTTCAATATAGACTATATATTGCTATATAATATAGCACATCAATTCAATTTCAACCATTCAAACAATCATTTGAATTTAACCGTTTAATTTACATAAAAGTCCAGAAGCGTGAGATTACTCAACTTTGATTTTGCAATCCAAATCCGATCTCGATTTGTTTCCTTCAGATTTAAACCTTGTATAAACAGTTATACGATTTATTAATACCTTACAAAATAGAACAATCAACTATCCCTTTTAACAATTTTTTTATTTAACTAAAAATTTAATTTTAATTAATTACTTCATGTGATAATTTTAATTGACTAATGATTTAATTTAAACTATCGATAAACTTTATTTAAATCAAATTGTTCGAATTGAAGTCCCCTTTAAAAAAATTAAAGTGTTATTAAAATTCCCAGATTTACTTACTATCCTCTATATATACATATATATATATATATATATATATATATATATATATATATACAACTGATCGAAAATAAAATTGTTTAAGTTGTTTGTCTATTTCACTATTTGAAATCAGCAAACTTTAAACTTACTTCTTTTTTTTTCTTTTTTTATAAAATCAAAGCTTTTGAAAAAAAATCAAGGTTAATATACCTTACAGAAAGATGAACCAAACAAGACAGACCACGCGAGTTACCACCATCAAGCTCCAACCATCACCGCAAGCCGTACCCAATCGCGAACCCTCCTTTGCTTGCGTCGCCGACCAAAAATTTGTCGCAACCGTCCCTCGCGCACGAGCATGTGCGCCTGCACCCCTCTCGCAGCCGCCGCAGTTCCAAATCCCATCGATTTAGTCGAGCAGCGACCTTGTCTCGAAACCCTAACAACGCACGCGCGACTCTTCCCCGCCTTCGGCCATTGATTTTCCCCCTTCGGCCATTGATTTGTTTTTTTCCTTTCGAACGAAAGTCGTTCGCCCCTTTTTTTCCGATTAAAGACGAACTGATTTGGGTTGGCCAGGGTACGAACTGAAGAGAGGGGAAAGAAATTTCAATTTTTGAAGAAGATAGGGAAGCCATAATATTTTTTTGCTTCTCCAAGATTGCTTCAAATGATTTGAACGAAGGCTCCGCTGAATTTTTTTTATAAGAGTTAGATTTTGATTTCTCTGATTGAAGATTAGAGAGGAAGATGTAAATAAATATTGGTTTGGGAAATAGCTTCTTGAGTATGCTTATTGACTTATAAAAATATCTCTGGCTAATGTACTTCAAATTTTATTATATGATAAAACTCCCAAAACGTCTCGTTAATTGCCATTTAAAATTTTAAACTCCTCTTAAGGAGTGCCGCTAGGCGTTTACAAAGTTTTACCCACATTCCGAACACAATGGAACATGTTTCGGAAGCTAATTCAACCATATGCACGAGTTACGGAAGTAAACGATCAATTTTAAATCAAATCGATTAAAATAGTTTCTATGCGTTTTGAGCTGCTAGGGTCATACGACAACTCCGATTGCTACAAAAATTGAAATCCGATAATAACTAACTATTACGGATTCAATGGAAATGGTTTCGTCGAATTCCGAGACTATGCCTCGGAAGGCTATTTTTAAATTCAATTTAAACGATATATTTTCAAAACTGAACATTTGACCCTTAAATTTAATTCCAACCCTTCTATTGTCTTCAGTATCATCATTATAAATTTTATAAGCCTTCAAATTATTTTAAACAGGCTTAGAGATTCCAGATTTAACAATTTACCCAATATCAATTATTAAATTCAATATTTAAACTATAAACATCAATGATTTAATTATCAAGTAAATATTGATATCTGGAATTCAAGTTAAAATTAACTTTTAAATATTTCAAATCAATTAAATATTCCAATTTAAATGGTTAGAAATTCCGGGTCGTCACACATTTAGTAGATGTGCAAGGGAACAATTGTACTCAAAATTAATATTCATATGTCTTCTATTCATAATCCAAGCATTCATATCGAGTGGTCTCCCCTGTTAAATTTTTTATGCAGCTAATCGATGACCGTGATTAGTTGTGATGAATGTATGAAATATTAGGCCAATGGGTGAACATCAGAAGGTTCAAAATTTGGGTTGATGGTGAGCTAATAGCGTAGGAGGATGAAGGGAGATGAGAAGTTTGAGGAGGGAGGAGAAGGTGAAACAAATAACGAAGCAGTTCCAATGTGTAAAAGAGAGACATGTCAATGTATGCATGTGTCAGTGTGTACATGCATATAAGAAATATTATAGCTACATGAGGGAATACATGTAGAGGTTGGAGAACAGGAGGGATCTTTCAATATACAATCAGTCAGTTCAGTAGAAATAAGGATAGAGGTGATATTTGTAACGCCCCACCCCGAGACCCACCTTAGTAAAGAGAATTAACGAGTAATTCTGAATACTAAAGTGGAGAATAGGGCTGGTTAAGGGCGACCATCTATAATTTTGTCTTAAACATCTACTGAATACATCGATAAATGTAATATGATTTTTTTATCTCCAGTTGATCAACATACCCAGTAAATGCTTAATTCAACAACTATAGGTAGCTAACCGATCTATAAGAACAAAATACAATAATTAAATGAAACGCACATCACAGAATAGTAATCAATATCATACATATACATACACACTGATACATGCTTAAAACAATACAATATGAATGCAATAAAGGTGGTACTCGACCACACCATATACGTCGAATCAAATATAACTACATCAGAGTATGCGAAAGAACAGGAACTACTCAAGAGAAAGAAGAGCTGATATCCAACATCAACTTCGAGCTATGTCCAACAGATGATACCTCAAACAACTCGATCTGACCCGAGTGAAAACACACGGGCCAGGCAAGCTAAAATCATCAGTTAAACAGAATAGTCGATAAGGATAAATATGTGAAAGCTATGGTATCCTTTTTCTTAAAGGATGCCATGCCCTAAACAGGGTTTCAACATCATAAGAAAGAATAACATCTCTTCTTGGAAAGTAGAAGAGATAATGGTGATAAAGTCATACTTAAGTGGTATATCTGACACTTAAGCAAATGGAACATCGATGAGCAAAGTTTTAAAGATAAGACTCAATAAACATCGCTTTCGCCTCATATCATCGGCGGTATAAAGGAATACGGATAATGACTTCAAATGATTCAACTATCTTCTTAGAAGTGGTTGTCAATATAACAATACATCAAAGGTACATATCCTTCATACATAGAATAAAACGGATATGGATGTGCCTCACCTCATTGGCACATCCTAAGGATCATTCAAGAAAATATAAAACCCAATCATAAAAGAAGCATTATACTTATTAATACCCCATCTCATCGGTATGAATATAGGTACATCTCAAATCCATCACTAAAACTCATCATAAAAGATTTTTATAATCTTTTATACCTCATCTCATCGATATAAATATATAAATACATCTCAACTCCATCTTAACATCAAGTAGTCTATAAAATCATAAACCCATAATGTAAATAACTCAATCAAAGAGTAACATCATTAATGATTTCACCATATGTATACATCTCATCTGGCACTAGGCTATCAATGCAATAATCATCTAAAGATGGTAAAGTCTAAAACATCAAAACTTAAAGAAATCCCGGATTGGCCAGATCCTCGATTGCATGCCGAAGCAATGCTACGCGCGCTACATCGTGACTAGTGCTACTATTTGGTGCCATAAACATCGTGATGACGGGAGTCATATGACATCTTAACATCATGAACATCATGAATGACTATAGTCTATAACATCATAATGAATCCCAGTCACAAAGACCCGAGTTAATAACATCGTGAGGATCGGAGTAGCAACTACATCGTGATGACTCCAATCGAGTACTCGTGGTCTGAGTACTAGTAAACATCATGAGTGTGTCTCAACTTCTTAGACAGGAAACCAATAAGTGTTAATGTATGTCCTATACCATACATTCACACCTAACGATTTTTTTAGCCGTTAGTTGGTACCACACTAGTAAAACATTAGGAAAATATACTCAGCCTCATCTCATTGGAGTAAATACAATATCATGCTCGTCAAATCTCATTGAGGAGTATTAGTGGCATCGTGACTTGTCTCATCTCATCAACAAGTAAAAATTATCATAATAAATCTCAACATCATAAAATCATCATAAAGAAGCTTACCTCATCTCATCGGCAAGTAACATCTAGATGGTTATTTATCACCATAATTTCAATTAGGAATTTCTAGCTCTTAATTCACCTCATTTCATCAACGATTAAGAAACACATCCTAAAATGGTCCTTCATCGAATATACTCCTAAATTGGAGTTTTCGGACCATATAATCTACCTAAAATTTAATAACATCTTAAATCATCTCAAACAGTTCATCGAAAGGGTTTCGATCGTATAAGTCCGATATTAAGCGATAAAGAAAATCCATGTGTCCCATACCACACCGTTTTACTTTACCATTTAATTATCTTTCTTATACGTTCGAAATTCATAAAAATAAATAAATTTATTAGAGAAAACAGAAATTTAAAATGATTTTTCGAAAATGATTATTAAAACAAATATTTGAAATTCCTTTATTATAGGAAATAAATCTATCTTTATGTAGAAAAATAATTCAAAAAATACTACATAATAATAATTTGAAATGTCCATGTATTTCAAAAATGGTTTAGTGAAAACGTTCTCGAAAGCAATGAAAACTAAGAGGGATATCTCAAAACCGATAACTTGAATCCAATACGAATTCAATTCAAATTTAACCTAAAATCAATTCAACTTCAATTTAAATTGAATTTCAAATTCCTCAAATATAGATACCATACCGATAGGCATCATAGCTCTCAAAATATCTCAAAAACATCATCAAAACCAAAGAGAATGAAAGAAAAAACGAGATAATACAGTTCTATGGTCAACGGTTGTTGTTGCTGTCATTTTGCTCTCAGGAAAGCAACATACAACCATAATTTCGACCAATAAAACTTCAAAATTCTAGAAAACACAATGAATAAAATTTGTAGCAAATGACCTAAGATTTTCGAAACATCTAAAATTAACAAAATCAGTTAAGAAACGAAGAAGTTTTGGTCAAATTCATTTCGATTTCAAACACATAGCAAATATTGGTTTTGCTCTCGGGTTAGCAGTAGAATAATTAGATTTTGACATGGCTAACCTCAGAATTACAGAAAACTCAAAGTATGAAATTTTTAGTACATGGTTTAAGATTTTCGGAACATCCAAAATTATCAAAATCAGTTAAAAAATGGAGAAGTTATGGCCAATTTTGTTTCAGCTTCAGTGATAGAGCAAATATTGGTTTTGCTCTCGGGTTAGCAGTAGAAAAATTAGATTTTGACATAGATAACCTAAAAATTACAGAAAACTCAAAATATGAAATTGTATTACATGATTTATGCTTTCCGAACATCTAAGAATATCAAAATTGGTTAAGTAACGAAGAAGTTATGGCCAATTTCTTTTCAGCTTCAAAGGCAGAGCAAATATTGGTTTTTCTCTCGGGTTAGCAGTAGAAAAATTAGATTTTGACTAGCTATCCTCAAAATTACAGAAATTTCAAAACATGTAAGTTGTATTACATGATTTATGCTTTCCAGAACATCTAAGATTATCAAAATCGGTTAAGTAACGAAGAAGTTATGGCGAATTTCATTTCAGCTTCAAGGACAGAGCAAATATAATTCATACAGGCTTCAAAAATTCATAGATTATAACATTTTGATCATATAGAAAGCTTGAAATTGTGAGTTTTACACTAATCTTGCTGCAAAGATCAACCAAAGTTTGAATTAGAGCCAAAGATGAGAGCTTTTAGCCAAGAACAGACTCTTGAAACCTGTACAGACTTGAGAAACAACATGCAGGAACCAGAGACAAAACTAACAGATGCTACAACTAAAACTTGATTTTGACGAGGAGAATGGTTTTAGAATAGAGATTACCTGAGTTTTACTCTTGAATTAACATTTGAAATCGTCAATCTTCATTATGTATTGATAAATTTAAGCGTTGGTTTGAGAAAGTAAAGAGGGTTTCAGCCATTATTCTTTTTTTTTTGGAAGCTGTGAGAAGAGGCTGAGAAGAGTGTGTACAGGTAATGCTTCTTTCTCATTTATTTTCTTAATTACAGGTTAATGATAGTGGATATGGGCTTTAGCCCAAGCTAATAAAATAAATTAGCTTTTATCAAGAATTTATCCACTAGTACAAAGCATACTTACAATTTCAATCATAAATTTAAACTTCATTCCATAACTAAAATTACAAAAATTTATACTCATGCTAATAAAACATTTTACACTCGAAATAAAAGATTATTTATATTATTAAAACATTTTATTAACATATTCCTCTATATTTAAAATAAATAACAATTTTACATTTTTAATTACAAAACCCATTATAATTAACATTATAAATTACACAAAAATCACAATTTTGTGTAATAAAATTTTATAACCCATTACAAATATAATTTTTCACTTAAATCATATTTTTAAACTCAATTCCATCATTATTTTAATTATATCTCATCTTAAAATTATTTCCTTCTTTTTTTAAAAAAAATCATCAAAAGAATTAAATAGCAATAATTTACAAAATTATCGCATTAACTCCAAATAAAAAACATTTTCTCATTTTATTATCTTAAACCATCTTAATAAAGTTTCCAAAAATTTATTTTCCTCATTTTATTCTCAAATATATTTTATTCCCAATAAACAATTAAATTCTTCATTTATTATTAATTCCTACTATTAAATTATAACCTCCGTTATAATTTAATATTCTTTAGTAATCACTAAAACCAGGGTTGTTACAATATTAGATGTAGGGTCAGATGAATTGGGATGAGGTGAGATAGGAACAATATTAAGGGCTAGCTTGGCAAGTTCGGAAACCAGGAGGTTTGAAAGTGAAGAAACAGAAGTATTATGATCGTTTAAGGAATTGTTTCAAAAGAGCAAGCCTTGGATAGAGAGATATAGGTATCTTCCTTTGTTCCATCTGACCAGCTAAATCTATTTAATTATCCAAACAGCTACTTTTATCTATCAATGTAGTATATGATACAACATCAGGTTGGTTATCTAAATTCGTCCCATTATCATATTCATTGATGGTTTCAAGGGTCGCAAACATGTTGATGCGATTCCTACAAATTACGTACAATTGGGAATTAATACATTTTCAGTTTGATTAGCAAAGGATGTGTCATCAATCACATTCTCTTTAGCATGAGAGACTGAAAAAGACACATTATCAATAGAAGGTTGATTGGCATCTAGTGTGACTTGCTTTCTAACATATTTCCTTGTGCTACCAACTTTGATCCCTGCACACTTTTGAGTGGTCCTGGGATCATAACTTCCACTAAGAATTTGCATAGTGGTCAAAATACATGTAAAACATGTTCTGAATGAATCAATGATAGGTTGAATTCTGTAGGATGCATCTGGATATAAAAGATTAACATTGCGTAACTTCAACATCAAGCAACTACCATTTGATAATTAGTACTACCGTATGTTTTTTTTTCCAGCATTTATAGGTAAAAGTTTTGCAGCAACAAAAGGTAAGGCTAAATCCCTTGTAGTTAGTTTACACAAAAAGATTTCAAACCAGTTTTCTTTTTCTTTTTTTTGAACTGGTACTTTATATACAACAAATCATTGGGACAACATATCCCATGTCAAATAAACGTTCGAAAGCAAGTTTCAAACTTGTGACATTCTGCACCAAAGCCGAATCAATTAACCACTTGGACAGAGGTGCTTGTCCTAGTTTTCTTTTGTTCCTCATGACACAAAAAGATTGTTTACAAATATGCAACAAAAAATCATGAAATCATGAAATCATTCATAACAAACCATTCCTAACGAGTAAAAATAAAAATAGAATCCAATTGTATACCTTGACTCGATCGATTGCAAATTTTGAGATTACGAGATGAGCCAATTTTGGAACTGCTTTGATAATATGAGGTTACAAATAAAAGGATAAGCCGGTTCTTCTAGAACTGGATCGATTGCGAAACCAAATGCTAGAATTTACTCAAGGATCCGGATCGATTGCTTAGATGAAACTGGGTCTGATTTGGGAACAAGAACTTGGACTAGGGTAAGCGATAATTTTTTTGAAAAAGTTAATTGTGATAGGAGCGTATTAGTTTAGGAACGAGGGGTGTATGAAAGTGGTATGGAAACATAAAAAAATAGGTAAACTTGACAACGGTTTTGAGCTGTTTCAAAATTAGAACGGCTGGTAGCCGTTGTTAATAATTTTGCAACGACCCAGAACCATTGCTATTTAGCAACGGCTCGGAGCCGTTGTGAATCTTCCGCATTGGGGGGCGAAACTGCTAATATGGTGTTGTGTCATTTATGATAATAAATTTATTTATCTATTACTATAACAACCACATTTAATGCAATATTGATGAAAATAAATGCATCTGACTGTTATGTGGTCCGAAATGTAAGCTAGTGTCATGTTAAAATTTATTTCAATAAAAAATAAATGTAAATACATTTCTTTATTTCCAGTTAATCAAAATTTCTGAAATAACCCAAATACCATATACAAATATCCAAATTACTTAATCAAAAGATAAGTAAGGTAAAATAACCATAGAACCAAATTTATACTTCTTGCATAAATGGTTCTAAACTATATATATATCTGTTTATACCATTTACAAACATTAAAAAAATGACTGTACATATCAGATTCAAAACATTCCTACCTTAAAATTCATAGCTTATTTATGAAACATACAATAATAAACTGTTAATGCTTTAACCAATATAAGTTATTTTTGCAATTTAGAGAAAGTTGGATTATTTCTCATAATTTAATGATTTCAAAATTCTAATTGTTTCATAATAAATTAGATCATTTAGATCTATCTGTCTTTCTACACCAAAACAATTTCATAAATTAGTCTTTCAATTTACAACAAAAAATTAATGCTAAACCAAATCCAAAATCATCATCAAAAAGTCCGTGATGCATAGATGAAGCAGATCTGAAACTTACGTAAGATTATTATAGGACTTCTAAAAAGGTTCAATTCAAAACTTACGCATAATTAAAAATATTTCCCAATAAAATCAATGATGGATGGCTCCGATAACACTTGTTAGGATTTCAATATAACTTAAGACTGATTAATCATGAAACCCTTAATCTGAATAAGTGATCCATATTGATTTGATTGAGAAGAAATCAGGGGAAAGTAATTAAATTAGCGGAATTCATACCTGAGTTCATAGTTGCTGATTGGAAAAGTAAATTTGATTTAGTTTTCCATATTAACACAAACCCTGGATCTTATATTAGATCTAAAACCATAGTTGCCGCTTTCATAAACTAATCAAGAGAAAGAGATAGATCTAAAAGATGAGAATTGGATTTGATCTTCTAAATTGACATAAACCCTAGATCTGAATTATTTACATATAAGAGATTAGGAGAATAACTAAAGCTTATGTATTTTGGGGACTATAACCCCTTATTTATAATGTTGGCATTTTCTAATTTATTCTTTCAACAAAATAGAATTTTCCCAGTATTTACACATTAATACCATTACAATTATACATGTAAGCCTTTTAACTTCAATTCATAATTTGATCACTTTAATTAGGCTTTACACCAAAATAGCATGACACGTTTATTTTACATATATGGCCTACATATTGAAATTTTCCAAAACAATACACAACTCCAAAACAATTCTACCCTTTAAAGTTCCAAAAGATGGAAAGTTGGTGTAAAGGAGCATGGTTGAACGGTGAGGACATCCCGAAACGTTCTTGTACTTGTTGGACATCTGGCATCGAAGAATGGTGAGCAGGAGGAAATTGAGAAAATAGGCTGGCATAGAGCATATATATGAGGATCCTCAACAAAGAGGAAGCAGTGGCCTAATCAAGCGACTAGATAAAAGAGCCAATGAACGCTCGAGGAGCATAAATTTTCGAGAAGGGCATAAGGGGGGAATTTGAAAAATGATGCAGCTGAAAACAAGTGGGAAGGAAGATGAAATAGGTTAACCAATACACAATCTCAACTTAAACCATAAACTCAAAATAATGTTCATTTTTGGATTATCTTTATTAAAATGGAGGTGTAAAACTCTTGCTGGAGACTGGAAGCATTGGTTGAGATGCAAGATTTTAAGGCATAGTTGAGGTGGATCCATGAGCGGAAGAGAAAAGACATCAAAGGAGATGTTCTTAAGCTTTTCTAATAGCAGTGAGAAAAGAATTTTAAGAAAACTGGTTAAGTTATAACGGATGAAAAAGAAATATGAGCGGGTAGGAAAAATATCATCTAAATTTTAGGCGGGATCATGTAGTTGCATTTTTTCTTGTACTTTTAGTTTGCTAAACAAGCAACATCAACACTTAGCATTGAAATGCTACTGATAAATGAAACTAATAACAGGCTTTGTTTTAGTGTCTCTAATGATCCATATCCAACCAAAACCAAGGTGTTCGCTCAACCTTGGCACTGATACCAAATTTAACGACCCGACTTTTCAACATTAGAATGTCAACAATAAATGCATCCACGGTATTCGTGTCTTGCACATGCAATTTTCAAAAAGGTAGATAACTAGGGTAAAATAAAAGGAAAAAGAATAGAGCAAGAAAGGAAAAACACAACATCAGAATCTCATAATGGTATGATAATATATAATATCCAAAAGATAGTACAAAGGGTTACTCCAAATATAGAAATTTTAAGTTACAAAACCTATGTACTATCATCATCCTGGACATTTATAATAGACTATCTTCACAATGCTGATAAATGCATACATAATAGAGTGCAATAGAAATAGAGATAGATAGATAACAAAAGCCTCCTGCTCATCTTCCAAACTCTGAAGTATTCAAAGTTAAAACCAGATTTACTCAGCCTAATCAAAAGACTGTACGAGGAATTTTGGAAAAAAAAACCATGTGTCAGACACAAGACTGGTATGAGAAAACCTAAGAAACATGCATATATGTAACGTAAACTGTTAAGGCCATACTGATTTCCATAATGGTTTTCCCTCAAAACAAACCAACCGTTCACTAAGTTAATATAGCGATATGATAGATAATGTCTAGGGAGTCGAAAATATTTTAGAAAATATTTATGATGGTACATTAATCACACCAAAACAATATTAAGGGTACAATCAAAATCGCTAAGGTATGTTTGCGTATGAATTTTTCTGTCAAGATCTATTCGGTCTAGCCGAATCCGAACTCCATGCACAAGGATCATAAACTACCTTCAAAGCATCATATATCTCTAAATAAAATATGCCATAAGGTAAACATAGTAGGCCCTGGCCTAAAGGCGAGGTACCAAATATCATTAACTCATAATGTCCAACATATCCAAAGCATCTCTAGATATGGAGTTGATAATACCCTTAAGGATAGTTGTGACGATCCAGAATTTTTAACAATGTAGCATGGGATAATTGAATTGATTTTAAACATTTAAAAGTTAATTTTAACGTGAATTTGTGATATAAGTATTTACTTGAAAATTAAATCATTGAATTATATAGTTTAAATATTGTATTTAATAATTGAAATTGGGTAAATTGTTGAATCTGAAATTTCTAAGCCTGTTTAAAATATTTTGAAGGCTTATAAAATTTATAATGATGATACTGAAGATAATAGAATGGTTGAAATTTAATTTAAAGGTGATTTGTTCGGTTTTGAAAATATACTATCTACACCATCTCTATTTTATTTATATTTATGTATGCTTTTAAATAATACAAAAGGTATAAGTATGCATACATTTATAAGTATAAGATAAGTGGCATGACATGGTGAAGACAAGTGGCATAATATGGACATACACCTATCTTAAGATGAAATAGAATTATGACACATATATCACTTTGGTGTACACTTCTAGAACACCTTAAATGATTACTAAATAAGGTATGTGTCATGAAATAAAGCTTGCATAAAAAAATGAACGACATGCGTCACAAGATTAAATAAAATAGTGACGCATAAGCCCATTAGGTGTCCATGTGTAGAAACATCTTAAGACACCTAAGTAGACATGTGTCAACATTCTAAAGCTTGTGCAAAGAGAAGTAAACAAGTGTCCAAAACTAAAATTACCAAACTAGCCTTGAAAATTACTATATAAATGGTGGAAATGTTCACTTATTTTTCTTTCTTTCACAAAACAAAAAAAAGTAAGATAAAGTGAAAAAGCTTGGAGAAAGCTAAGGAAAAAGATTCAAGGCAAATACACAAGTGTAAGGTGAGAAAACCTATTTAAATCTCTAGTATTCATGTTATTCATGAAGAGATGATAGTTGTAAGTAAAAGTGGCTCGGTTCTATCAAAAACGCAGCTTAGTAATTTGACCATAACTTTCTCAATTCTTAATGAAATTTCAATTTCTGGAATGTTATGGAAAGCATATTTCATGTTCTACAACTTTGATGTTTTGTGTTTTCTGTAATTTGGATGTTAGCTATGTAAAAATTGAATTTTTCTACTATAATCCCGAGAGCAAAACCAATATTAGCTCTGTGCTTAAGGCTGAAACTAAAGTGGCCATAACTTCTTTGTTCCTCAACCGATTTCGATAAATTTAGATGTTTCAGAAAGGTTAGACTTTGTTTTAAAACTTTTAAGTTTTGAGTTTTCCAAAATTTCGATGTTATCTTGGCCAAAATTATAATTGTTTATCGCTGTCCCGAGACAAAATGATAGAAGTTATGAAATTCAAATCTCAGAATTGTTTTATCCATAACTTTTACTATGCTTATCAGAATTCGGTAATTTTTAATGTTCCGGAAATCTTAGAAACTAAACTACAACTTTTTCTTTATTCATTTTGCCTGATTTTGATGTTTTCTATGCTAAAATTGCAATTCTTGGTCGCTGTCCTGCAAATGCGTAAGTTCAGGCTAAGCTTAATGTTTTTAGTAAAATGGTCATAACTTTTGAACCGTTGATCCAAATTCAATGGTCTTGGTCATTCTGAAAAGCTAACGGAAAGTCCTATAACTTTTAATTGTATCAATTTCGGAAATTCGTTGATTAAGATGTTGAAAAACCTCTTCCAAACTCGCTATCCTGTTGTTGTAGAGTACTCAGTGTCTTGTGCAAACCTGAGCTAGTATTCTGTGCATAACTTTTGCGTTTCCTATCTAAATCCTATAAATTTTAAAGTTTTGGAAACTGCAGGAAGAATGTGATAACTTTCATTTGTATCACTTTTTAAATTTCGGCCATCTATATATATGAATTTGAGGTGCAATCTCGGGTTACATTTCTGCCGGAAATGAACATGTTTGTTTCTAAGAAAAGGCCTTACTTGTTAGATTTTTATCATCGATTTGATAAACAATTCGATGGGTTTCTTTTCATGGTGGTTGAGTATACTAAGTAAATTACTTTAAAGAAGTATTTTCACACAGAAGAATTAATCGAGGATGCGGTATACGACCATAGATAATTTAGTGAGTTTGTTAATGGAAACTAAGAAGTTAATTAAGATGAGTAGTTAATGATTGTGAACAATTAATATAATATAAGCAATTAAAGGTTAATTAAATTCTAGAGTAATTGATAATTTGGAATTATCAATGATTGATTAAGGTAATTAATCAATGTAGTTAATAGAAATTACTAATAAAAGAAATCAAAGAAAAATTACTTAATATCATAAATCAAAGGGGGTAATTATTGGTAATTACTTAATTGAGTATTAATCACTTGTTTAATTAGTGTAACAAAAATTTATGGAGGGTTAGTAAATTTATGAGCATGATTAATTCAAGGATTATTAATCAATGTAAGTGATTATAAGTTAATGAATCTGAGAACTTAATCCAAGTAGATAAGTTAAGATGAATAATGATGGGTTGACTAATTAAATTGATTTGGAGTTAATAAATGTAAATGAAGGAATCTAAGTGATTGAGGTTTGAAACTTCAATTAGAATCAATTGAATTGATTTGTGTGATTAAGCTTTGCTTATGATTGGTTGAATGGTATTGGATGCTTTGAATGAGTTGATATCTCTGATATGAAATGTTGTGTATTTCATTTGGATAACTTGGGTTGATGATATGAGTTTCGTAGAGACCGGGGTCGGGTATTGGGAAATACACGAAACCACTTCGAATTTTATAAATTGATTTGTGAAATCAATAGGCTAGAATGAAATGATTTAAGTGAATTGGATTGTTTTATCTAAGTTTGGTACTTTGAAATTGATGTGTGGAATAAGTGATGTCTAAAATAAATTGTGGCTTTGTGAATTGATATGAGTACCCGGGTTTTAATTCAGTTGTATACTTTGGTATTACATGTTAGAGGGGTTTACTCACGCTGGTTTCCAGCCTGACCCGGGTGTTACTTTGGTGTAATGCTCGGGTCAGACCGAGTATTAAAAATTTTCAGGTAGGGACGTTCTGGAGCTCAGGAGGAAAACTGGATGGCAGTAACGAGTAGAGTATTTCCGCTATATTTATATATTCGTTAATCTGAGACATGATACTTGTATTTATTCAGTGACTGTATATATGTGAAACTCTGATGTATTAAAGTGTAATCAACAGATAAAATATTCTTTTGTAAACTATTATTATATTTTATCCGCTGCGAATGTGAGATTTTGGTGTTCTATTCTTCTTCTTCTTCTATCTCTTTCTTCTTTTCCATAACTATCTGGAATTTTCGGGTTCAAAAATTTCGAGTCGTTACATTTGGTATCAGAGCTGAAGGTTAAGCGAGAACCTTGGCTCTGGTGGGGATTACTCATTGAATAGAGTCTGTAGTACTCTAGAATGAGTTGAGTGTATGTGTGTGTGTGTGTGTGTGTGTATGAGAGCGTACTTGTTATTTGCTTATAAAGATTTTTAATGATTTTATATAAAAATATATTTTGATATATATAGCAACATTTCCTTCTAATGAATATTTAGGTGATTGGTTGTTAAGTTATTGGAAATAAGTTAAGAAGTAATATAAAATACGACCAAATTGAAACTTATATGACAAAACGGAATTTGAATTATAGATTGTGAATGTAATTTATAAATTGAAATAAACTTCATAATAAATGAGATTATAATTTGAAATAAAATTCCAGAGAATATTTGGAAAATAAAGTATGATGACAATTCCAGAGTAATGTTTAAATATGAATTGGATGGATTAGGAATTTGGATTTTTTGGGAAAATTTAAAATTCCTTTGGATTTGGAAGTGGTTTCCCAAGGTTTTGGAAAAATAATAGTATTATTTCAAAAATAATTTTTTTGTGTTGAATTTGAAATCTGGGAGATTTGAAATTAAAAATATTTAGAAATGTTTTGAAAGAGATAAAAGTATTGAACTCTTTCAGTTACTGGAAAATAACGTCGGTGATGACTGCAGCATCAACGATGTTCATTTTCGAGTTTCTAGAAGAGAAATTGTTACCAAATTGTTTCAAATTGGAGTTGTTTGTGAACTGGGTTTGGTTTTGAAATTCAAAAGGATAATTGAATTTGCCAAAGAATTTTGGATATAGTTGAATTCTAAGGTAATATTGAAATCTTGAAAATTTGTTAAAACTCTGGAATCTTGATTTAAAATGTTTATGGAATAATATATTGGCTAAATAAAATGTATAATTTCGAGTTAAAAGCAAAACGTGAATGTAATCGATTATAAATAGAAATTGTAAGATATAAATTGTAATTAAAGTTGTACAAGTTTAAAGATCAAACGGAATTTGATTTGAACATAGAAGGAGATTGAGAATTAATTCAACTTGAATTGGGATTAAATCAATTTCAATGGAAATTGAAGATTATTCAATCTGGAATTGGGTCAATTTAAATGGGAGTGGAAATTTAAATTGAAATGTTGGGGCAGTGAACAGTTTTGACTCTGGATTGTTTTCAATATAAATTGTTTTAATATAACCTTATTTTTCCAAGTTATTAAATATACATAACTCTTCTTTCTTAAAGCCAAATTATTTTATACTTGTTTCACAATTATTTTTGGACCTATTTAACCATTTTGCAACTATTTTCTAAACTAGTTACTTTTTTTTCAACTAAGTTACGAATTAATTATTATTTTACAACTATTTTGCAATTATTTAAGATTTCAATAACTACTTAGATATTTTCCAACTATTTTATAGATATTTTGTAAATCTAATAATTATTTTTCAACTACTTCTCTATTTTTAAAATTTTTAAGCTGTTTTCTAAATATAAACTGGTCGGAGTTTAAACTGTTATTGATTAAATACCCAACTGGATAAGAATTGAAGTAATAATCCAAATAGGGATTAAGGCAAATGTGAATAAGTGAATGAAATTTTAGGTGAATGTGAATAGAAAAGAAATTGATATTGGAAAGAGTAATCAAATTTGAATATTTGATTTTGGGTAAACAAAGTTATATCTTTGTTATATATTCTCCCCTTGTTGAATCTATTGTTGGAAGAAAAAGGATTTTGGAAGTGTTTGAAGTATAAAAGGAATTTTATACGAGTTTAAAGTGATCCAAAGTTTTAAAAATTATATATATCTGTATATATATAAAGGATCTTATGAGAATTTTGGAAAGGGTTTTGGGAACCTTTGGATTTGGAAAGGCTTTTGATTTTTGGGTAAAATCATTATATGGAATATGGAAAGCCTATTTTGAGAATTATCGATTTTGGAATAATCGATTTTGTGTAAAGGAGCTTTGATAAAATTCATACTAGGTGTATGATTTGAAAGATACTATATGTGTATAGTATAAAGTGTTTTGATGATGGCTCTGGGGAAAAAGATGCTCCCTTGGAATGAACTTCTCAGGAGTGCCACCGGGTGGTGCTGCCTTGAGCCCCAAGGGGGGGGGTTCTAAAGTTGATCCTGTGAGGAGTCTGGACAAAACTAGTTCCTGAGGATTATGAGTTGAGTATACCATAGTGTAAGTCGTGTGTGCCGCAGAGAAGTAATTTGAACTCAGGAAAATTTAAACTCCAAACTGGAATTATAAAAATAACTTTGAACTCAGGAAAATTTAATGAAGTAATTTCCTTTGTAATAAAAGTTGGAAGTAAGCTAATCAATAATTATTTATGTTAATAAAATTTAACTCGATTAAACAAATGAATTGTAAATTAATAATGGAGCTTGGAAATGAATTCGAATTTGTCAATAGAATTCGACTTGGATTTGATAATGAATTAAATAAGAAGAGATGTTGTAGAAATAAAATAGAGTTGGATTGGAAAAGTGATGGTTTGAATTACAAATAAAATTCAAACGTGATATGAATAATATTTAACGAAAGTTGCAAGTAAATTGAGAATGGCTTTGTATAAATAAAATAAATTCGTAAGTGAATTAAGAAAGTGAAATATAAAATGAGTTAATGGAACTAAATAATAAATGGACGAAGTCTGATTGAATTAAAAAAAACTAAATCAAGGTTGTGATTTAAATTGGATTATCAGACTGAACTTAAGTTCGGTGACATATTTATTTGAAGCATAAATGAGTTAAGTATATGCTTGGATATTATTTTGATAAATTATGGAGGTGAATTAAAATGAAATGGTGGGCTAACTGAGTTTAGTGGAATTTGATTAAATGAGAATCAAATAGAAGTAAACTTAAGTTTGATGTTGGAATAAATTAAAGTAAAGTAACTTAAGTTTAAATTTAAGGAAGCTTGCCTTCGAATAAGGGTAAAAGCCATTAAATAAAAGCTCGGTTTAAATTAATTTGAGAATGGTTAGTAGTACACAAGCATGGAATGTGTCGAGCTAAATAAAATGATTGTGAATAAATTAAAAAAGGAATTGAATTAAATAAAATTGAGTTGGAATCAATTTTAATTGGTTATAAAACTTAAGTAATTATTTATTCACATGGATAGTATCAAATTGCGTAGAAATGATTGTCGTTTAACGTAAACGAGATTTAATTAAATTCTATGAATTAGTGGAAGCAAATATAATTGCTCTTTGAATCAATTGATATGAATAGGAGTTTTTTTGCTTACAAATGAATTGAATGTAAGCAATTGCATTGTAAACCATTAAAATTGAATGTAATGGCATATAAATTTGGTTGGAAGCAATTGGATTAACTTTAAATTATATAAATCGCTTATGGTAAGCGTTTGGTGTTTGTTGCTTTTGAAATGCTTGTGTTTAACCTTTAAAAGTAAGTGAAATGCTAATAGAATTTCTATATGTGGCACTTACATATTTAAATTGAGATAGTACAGGTACTTGAAGATTGTTTGGTTGGTTTGGATTGCGCTAATTGCTTAAATTTATAAGCTGCTTTCTTAAAATGCTAAATAAAGGTACGCCTACGCAATAAAAATAGGAAATATGAACTGTTTTTGCTTTTTCCGACCGTGTGGGTCGATGTATACATATTTATATCTATTGTCAAATTGCAAAAGCTCCTCCGTACAAAGGAGACTCCGCCAAAATTTTCTGAAAATTTTGGGAGTTAGAATTTTTTTGAGATTTTTGAAAAATTTTCGTTAGCGACGAAACGATCACAAATTGGAAATTAAAATAAATTAGTAGATGAAACTAATCAGTTATAAATGGAAGTTAAAATCCAATATTCAAAATTGAAAATAAATTGAATTCGTATGAAAACGGGAAAAACTAATTTGCATAGAAGTAGATGTGAAAACTTCTGTAAAGAGTTGTATAAATTAATTTGAAAGGTTGCGATTGAATGTTGTTGCTAAGTAAGATATGCAGGTATTAAAGGGAAAAGAAATTGGATTTGATTCCAAAATACAAATGTGAATTGCCCGACAAAAAGGTATGCATTTAAATTTCTGTATGAAAATTGGATTGGGTTTTTGATCTTGCCACTTGGCGTTTTGTTTTCTTTTGGAATTTAGAAGCCCGTAGAGGCCTTTTGTAGTTGTACCGAGCTAGCCGCGCAAAGGAGACGCTGGCAAAAAATTGTCGGAAATTTAGAGAGTTAGAAAAATTTTGAGAAAATTTTGATAATTCAAAATTTGATTTAAAATTGAAATTTAGATGATTGAGCAAAGGGGTGTTGTTTGAAACTATAGAAGGTTTTAGGAAATTAGTTAAGGTGATAGTGGGCTTTTAATAAAAGATAGTTGGTAGAGTGTTGAATTGTGAATTTTGGAGAAAAGGTAAACGAGTATTAGTCCATTCTTCCTAACTAGTAATTTCGGGGACGAAATTCTTCTAAGGGCGGAGGAATGTGACGATCTAGAATTTTTAACAATGTAGATTGGGATAATTGAATTGATTTTAAACATTGAAAAGTTAATTTTAACGTGAATTTGAGATATAAGTATTTACTTGAAAATTAAATCATTGAATTATATAGTTTTAATATTGTATTTAATAATTGAAATTGGGTAAATTGTTGAATCTGAAATTTCTAAGCCTGTTTAAAATATTTTGAAGGCTTATAAAATTTATAATGATGATATGAAGATAATAGAATGGTTGAAATTTAATTTAAAAGTGATTTGTTCGGTTTTGAAAATATACTATCTACACCATCTCTATTTTATTTATATTTATGTATGCTTTTAAATAATACAAAAGGTATAAGTATGTATACATTTATAAGTATAAGATAAGTGGCATGACATGGTGAAGACAAGTGGCATAATATGGACATACACCTATCTTAAGATGAAATAGAATTATGACACATATATCACTTTGGTGTACACTTCTAAAACACCTTAAATGATTACTAAATAAGGTATGTGTCATGAAATAAAGCTTGCATAAAAAAATGAACGACATGCGTCACAAGATTAAATAAAATAGTGACGCATAAGCCCATTAGGTGTCCATGTGTAGAAACATCTTAAGACACCTAAGTAGACATGTGTCAACATTCTAAAGCTTGTGCAAAGAGAAGTAAACAAGTGTCCAAAACTAAAATTACCAAACTAGCCTTGAAAATTACTATATAAATGGTGGAAATGTTCACTTATTTTTCTTTCTTTCACAAAACAAAAAAAGTAAGATAAAGTGAAAAAGCTTGGAGAAAGCTAAGGAAAAAGATTCAAGGCAAATACACAAGTGTAAGGTGAGAAAACCTATTTAAATCTCTAGTATTCATGTTATTCATGAAGAGATGATAGTTGTAAGTAAAAGTGGCTCGGTTCTATCAAAAACGCAGCTTAGTAATTTGACCATAACTTTCTCAATTCTTAATGAAATTTCAATTTCTGGAATGTTTTGGAAAGCATATTTCATGTTCTACAACTTTGATGTTTTGTGTTTTCTGTAATTTGGATGTTAGCTATGTAAAAATTGAATTTTTCTACAATAATCCCGAGAGCAAAACCAATATTAGCTCTGTGCTTAAGGCTGAAACTAAAGTGGCCATAACTTCTTTGTTCCTCAACCGATTTCGATAAACTTAGATGTTTCAGAAAGGTTAGACTTTGTTTTAAAACTTTTAAGTTTTGAGTTTTCCAAAATTTCGATGTTATCTTGGCCAAAATTATAATTGTTTATCGCTGTCCCGAGACAAAATGATAGAAGTTATGAAATTCAAATCTCAGAATTGTTTTATCCATAACTTTTACAATGCATATCAGAATTCGGTAATTTTTAATGTTCCGGAAAGCTTAGAAACTAAACTACAACTTTTTCTTTATTCATTTTGCCTGATTTTGATGTTTTCTATGCTAAAATTGCAATTCTTGGTCGCTGTCCTGCAAATGCGTAAGTTCAGGCTAAGCTTAATGTTTTTAGTAAAATGGTCATAACTTTTGAACCGTTGATCCAAATTCAATGGTCTTGGTCATTCTGGAAAGCTAACGGAAATTCCTATAACTTTTATTTGTATCAATTTCGGAAATTCGTTGATTAAGATGTTGAAAAACCTCTTCCAAACTCGCTATCCTGTTGTTGTAGAGTACTCAGTGTCTTGTGCAAACCTGAGCTAGTATTCTATGCATAACTTTTGCGTTTCCTATCTAAATCCTATAAATTTTAAAGTTTTGGAAACTGCAGGAAGAATGTGATAAATTTCATTTGTATCACTTTTTAAATTTCGGCCATCTATATATATGAATTTGAGGTGCAAGCTCGGGTTACATTTCTGCCGGAAATGAACATGTTTGTTTCTAAGAAAAGGCCTTACTTGTTAGATTTTTATCATCGATTTGATAAACAATTCGATGGGTTTCTTTTCATGGTGGTTGAGTATACTAAGTAAATTACTTTAAAGAAGTATTTTCACACAGAAGAATTAATCGAGGATGCGGTATACGACCATAGATAATTTAGTGAGTTTGTTAATGGAAACTAAGAAGTTAATTAAGATGAGTAGTTAATGATTGTGAACAATTAATATAATATAAGCAATTAAAGGTTAATTAAATTCTAGAGTAATTGATAATTTGGAATTATCAATGATTGATTAAGGTAATTAATCAATGTAGTTAATAGAAATTACTAATAAAAGAAATCGAAGAAAAATTACTTAATATCATAAATCAAAGGGGGTAATTATTGGTAATTACTTAATTGAGTATTAATCACTTGTTTAATTAGTGTAACAAAAATTTATGGAGGGTTAGTAAATTTATGAGCATGATTAATTCAAGGATTATTAATCAATGTAAGTGATTATAAGTTAATGAATCTGAGAACTTAATCCAAGTAGATAAGTTAAGATGAATAATGATGGGTTGACTAATTAAATTGATTTGGAGTTAATAAATGTAAATGAAGGAATCTAAGTGATTGAGGTTTGAAACTTCAATTAGAATCAATTGAATTGATTTGTATGATTAAGCTTTGCTTATGATTGGTTGAATGGTATTGGATGCTTTGAATGAGTTGATATCTCTGATATGAAATGTTGTGTATTTCATTTGGATAACTTGGGTTGATGATATGAGTTTCGTAGAGACCGGGGTCGGGTATTGGGAAATACACGAAACCACTTCGAATTTTATAAATTGATTTGTGAAATCAATAGGCTAGAATGAAATGATTTAAGTGAATTGGATTGTTTTATCTAAGTTTGGTACTTTGAAATTGATGTGTGGAATAAGTGATGTCTAAAATAAATTGTGGCTTTGTGAATTGATATGAGTACCCGGGTTTTAATTCAGTTGTATACTTTGGTATTACATGTTAGAGGGGTTTACTCACGCTGGTTTCCAGCCTGACCCGGGTGTTACTTTGGTGTAATGCTCGGGTCAGATCGAGTATTACAAATTTTCAGGTAGGGACGTTCTGGAGCTCAGGAGGAAAACTGGATGGCAGTAACGAGTAGAGTATTTCCGCTATATTTATATATTCGTTAATCTGAGACATGATACTTGTATTTATTCAGTGACTGTATATATGTGAAACTCTGATGTATCAAAGTGTAATCAACAGATAAAATATTCTTTTGTAAACTATTATTATATTTTATCCGCTGCGAATGTGAGATTTTGGTGTTCTATTCTTCTTCTTCTTCTATCTCTTTCTTCTTTTCTATAACTATCTGGAATTTTCGGGTTTGAAAATTTCTGGTCGTTACATTTGGTATCAGAGCTGAAGGTTAAGCGAGAACCTTGGCTCTGGTGGGGATTACTCATTGAATAGAGTCCGTAGTACTCTAGAATGTGTTGAGTATGCGTATATGTGTGTGTGTGTATATATATATATATATATATATATATATATATATATGAGAGCGTACTTGTTATTTGCTTATAAAGATTTTTAATGATTTTATATAAAAATATATTTTGATATATATAGCAACATTTCCTTCTAATGAATATTTAGGTGATTGGTTGTTAAGTTATTGGAATTAAGTTAAGAAGTAATATAAAATACGACCAAATTGAAACTTATAACCAAAGTTGAAGAATAAACTTATATGACAAAACGGAATATGAATTATAGATTGTGAATGTAATTTGTAAATTGAAATAAACTTCATAATAAATGAGATTATAATTTGAAATAAAATTCCAGAGAATATTTGGAAAATATAGTATGATGACAATTCCAGAGTAATGTTTAAATATGAATTGGATGGATTGGGAATTTGGATTTTTTGGGAAAATTTAAAATTCCTTTGGATTTGGAAGTGGTTTCCAAAGGTTTGGGAAAAATAATAGTATTATTTCAAAAATAATTTTTTTGTGTTGAATTTGAAATCTGGGAGATTTGAAATTAAAAATATTTGGAAATGTTTTGAAAGAGATAAAAGCATTGAACTCTTTCGGTCACTGGAAAATAACGTCAGTGATGACTGCAGCATCAACGATGTTCATTTTCGAGTTTCTAGAAGAGAAATTGTTACCAAATTGTTTCAAATTGGAGTTGTTTGTGAACTGGGTTTGGTTTTGAAATTCAAAAGGATAATTGAATTTGCCAAAGAATTTTGGATATAGTCGTATTCTAAGGTAATATTGAAATCTTGAAAATTTGTTTAAACTCTGGAATCTTGATTTAAAAGGTTTATGGAATAATATATTGGCTAAATAAAATGTATAATTTCGAGTTAAAAGCAAAATGTGAATGTAATCGATTATAAATAGAAATTGTAAGATATAAATTGTAATTAAAGTTGTACAAGTTTAAAGATCAAACGGAATTTGATTTGAAGTTGGAAGGAGATTGAGAATCAATTCAACTTGAATTGGGATTAAATCAATTTCAATGGAAATTGAAGATTATTCAATCTGGAATTGGGTCAATTTAAATGGGAGTGGAAATTTAAATTGAAATGTTGGGGCAGTGAACAGTTTTGACTCTAGATTGTTTTCAATATAAATTGTTTTAATATAAACTTATTTTTCCAAGTTATTAAATATACATAACTCTTCTTTCTTAAAGCCAAATTATTTTATACTTGTTTTACAATTATTTTTGGACCTATTTAACCATTTTGCAACTATTTTCTAAACTAGTTACTTTTTTTTCAATTAAGTTACGAATTAATTATTATTTTACAACTATTTTGCAATTATTTAAGATTTCAATAACTACTTAGCTATTTTCGAACTATTTTATAGATATTTTGTAAAACTAATAATTATTTTTCAACTACTTCTCTATTTTTAAAAATTTTAAGCTGTTTTCTTAATATAAACTGGTCGGAGTTTAAACTGTTATTGATTAAATACCCAACTGGATAAGAATTGAAGTAATAATCCAAATAGGGATTAAGGCAAATGTGAATAAGTGAATGAAATTTTAGGTGAATGTGAATAGAAAGGAAATTGATATTGAAAAGAGTAATCAAATTTGAATATTTGATTTTGAGTAAACAAAGTTATATCTTTGTTATATATTCTCCCCTTGTTGAATCTATTGTTGGAAGAAAAAGGATTTTGGAAGTGTTTGAAGTATAAATGGAATTTTATACGAGTTTAAAGTGATCCAAAGTTTTAAAAATTATATATATCTATATATATATAAAGGATCTTATGAGAATTTTGGAAAGGGTTTTAGGAACCTTTGGATTTGGAAAGGCTTTTGATTTTTGGGTAAAATCATTATATGGAATTTGGAAAGCCTATTTTGAGAATTATCGATTTTGGGACAATCGATTTTGTGTAAAGGAGCTTTGATAAAATTCATACTAGGTGTATGATTTGAAAGATACTATATGTGTATAGTACAAAGTGTTTTGATGATGGCTCTGGGGAAAAAGGCGCTCCCTTGGAATGAACTTCTCAGGAGTGCCACCGGGTGGTGCTGCCTTGAGCCCCAAGGGGGAGTTCTAAAGTTGATCCTGTGAGGAGTCTAAACAAAACTAGTTCCTGAGGATTATGAGTTGAGTATACCATAGTGTAAGTCGTGTGTGCCACAGAGAGCCAACAGTTACATGGACTTTTGCTGCGATGGCAAGTAACCCAGGATGTAACTGCGACCTATGGTATAACATAGCGAAAGTCATGTGTGCCGCTGAGAGCCAACAGTCTATGTTTGATTTTATATCGGCAGACTGCGACCTATGTAGGAGTGGAGAGGTTTCATTTCGACAGCGAAAATCGAAGGCCGCTGAGAGCCTGCAGTTACATGGACTTTTGCTGTAACGGCAACGTAACCCTGGATGTAACTATGATCTGTTGTGTGGGTTCCATGGCGTAATCGAGAGGCCGCGGAGAGCCTGCAGTTACATGGACTTTTGCTGTGACGGCAACGTAACCCTGTAATGTAACTGTGACCATGGATGGGGATGATGATTTTCAGATCGTTGTCACCAAAGATATTTCCTCTATTTTCAAAAACCGTTTCCTATATTTTCAATAAAATTATTTTCCAAGTATTTTCACTAGATGTTGCAAACGGGTTTACCAAGTACTTATAGATTTTCATTCCTACGCCTGATCAACGTATGATTGAATTTCTGTGAGAACAAGGATAGACTGGATGAGACATCAAGTTATAAGAAATATTTTTATAAAAGCTATTTTAATAGTATGAGGTGGGTTTAAAAGCAATTCTATATTTTTAAAATAGAAGTGTTGAAATTTTGGGAAAATAAAAGGAAACTCCAAACTGGAATTATAAAAATAACTTTGAACTCAGGAAAATTTAATGAAGTAATTTTCTTTGTAATAAAAGTTGGAAGTAAGCTAATCAATAATTATTTATGTTAATAAAATTTAACTCGATTAAACAAATGGATTGTAAATTAATAATGGAGCTTAGAAATGAATTCGAATTTGTCAATAGAATTCGACTTGAATTTGATAATGAATTAAATTAGAAGAGATGTTGTAGAAATAAAATAGAGTTGGATTGGAAAAGTGATGGTTTGAATTACAAATAAAATTCAAACGTGATATGAATAATATTTAACGAAAGTTGCAAGTAAATTGAGAATGGCTTTGTATAAATAAAATAAATTCGTAAATGAATTAAGAAAGTGAAATATAAAATGAGTTAATGGAATTAAATAATAAATGGACGAAGTCTGATTGAATTAAAAAAAAAACTAAATCAAGGTTGTTATTTAAATTGGATTATCAGACTGAACTTAAGTTCGGTGACATATTAATTTGAAGCATAAATGAGTTAAGTATATGCTTGGATATTATTTTGATAAATTATGGAGGTGAATTAAAATGAAATGGTGGGCTAACTGAGTTTAGTGGAATTTTATTAAATGAGAATCAAATAGAAGTAAACTTAAGTTTGATGTTGGAATAAATTAAAGTAAAGTAACTTAAGTTTAAATTTAAGGAAGCTTGCCTTCGAATAAGGGTAAAAGCCATTAAATAAAAGATCGGTTTAAATTAATTTGAGAATGGTTAGTAGTACACAAGCATGGAATGTGTCGAGCTAAATAAAATGATTGTGAATAAATTAAAAAGGAATTGAATTAAATAAAATTGAGTAGGAATCAATTTTAATTGGTTATAAAACTTAAGTAATTATTTATTCACATGGATATTATCAAATTGCGTAGAAATGATTGTCGTTTAACGTAAACGAGATTTAATTAAATTCTATGAATTAGTGGAAGAAAATATAATTGCTCTTTGAATCAATTGATATGAATAGGAGTTTGTTTTGCTTACAAATGAATTGAATGTAAGCAATTGCATTGTAAACCATTAAAATTGAATGTAATGGCATATAAATTTGGTTGGAAGCAATTGGATTAACTTTAAATTATATAAATCGCTTATGGTAAGCGTTTGGTGTTTGTTGCTTTTGAAATGCTTGTGTTTAACCTTTAAAAGTAAGTGAAATGCTAATATAATTTCTATATGTGGCACTTACATATTTAAATTGAGATAGTACAGGTACTTGAAGACTGTTTGGTTGGTTTGGATTGCGCTAATTGCTTAAATTTATAAGCTGCTTTCTTAAAATGCTAAATAAAGGTACGCCTACGCAATAAAAAAAGGAAATATGAACTTTTTTGCTTTTTCCAACCGTGTGGGTTGATGTATACATATTTATATCTATTGTCAAATTGCAAAAGCTCCTCCGTACAAAGGAGACTCCGCCAAAAATTTCTGAAAATTTTGGGAGTTAGAAATTTTTTGAGATTTTTGAAAAATTTTCGTTAGCGACGAAACGATCACAAATTGGAAATTAAAATAAATTAGTAGATTAAACTAATCAGTTATAAATGGAAGTTAAAATCCAATATTCAAAATTGAAAATAAATTGAATTCGTATGAAAACGGGAAAAACTAATTTGCATAGAAGTAGATGTGAAAACTTCTGTAAAGAGTTGTATAAAATAATTTGAAAGGTTGCGATTGAATATTGTTGCAAAGTAAGATATGAAGATATTAAAGGGAAAAGAAATTGGATTTGATTCCAAAATACAAATGTGAATTGCCCGACAAAAAGGTATGCATTTAAATTTCTGTATGAAAATTGGATTGGGTTTTTGATCTTGCCACTTGGCGTTTTGTTTTCTTTTGGAATTTGGAAGCCCGTAGAGGCCTTTTGTAGTTGTACCGAGCTAGCCGCGCAAAGGAGACGCTGGCAAAAAATTGTCGGAAATTTAGAGAGTTAGAAAAATTTTGAAAAAATTTTGATAATTCAAAATTTGATTTAAAATTGAAATTTAGATGATTGAGCAAAGGGGTGTTGTTTGAAACTATAGAAGGTTTTAGGAAATTAGTTAAGGTGATAGTGGGCTTTTAATAAAAGATAGTTGGTAGAGTGTTGAATTGTGAATTTTGGAGAAAAGGTAAACGGGTATTAGTCCATTCTTCCTAACTAGTAATTTCGGGGACGAAATTCTTCTAAGGGCGGAGGAATGTGACGATCCAGAATTTTTAACAATGTAGAATGGGATAATTGAATTGATTTTAAACATTTAAAAGTTAATTTTAACGTGAATTTGAGATATAAGTATTTACTTGAAAATTAAATCATTGAATTATATAGTTTAAATATTGTATTTAATAATTGAAATTGGGTAAATTGTTGAATCAGAAATTTCTAAGCCTGTTTAAAATATTTTGAAGGCTTATAAAATTTATAATGATGATACTGAAGATAATAGAATGGTTGAAATTTAATTTAAAAGTGATTTGTTCGGTTTTGAAAATATACTATCTACACCATCTCTATGTTATTTATATTTATGTATGCTTTTAAATAATACAAAAGGTATAAGTATATATACATTTATAAGTATAAGATAAGTGGCATGACATGGTGAAGACAAGTTGCATAATATGGACATGCACCTATCTTAAAATGAAATAGAATTATGACACATATATCACTTTGGTGTACACTTCTAGAACACCTTAAATGATTACTAAATAAGGTATTTGTCATGAAATAAAGCTTGCATAAAAAAATGAACGACATGCGTCACAAGATTAAATAAAATAGTGACACATAAGCCCATTCGGTGTCCATGTGTAGAAACATCTTAAGACACCTAAGTAGACATGTGTCAACATTCTAAAGTTTGTGCAAAGAGAAGTAAACAAGTGTCCAAAACTAAAATTACCAAACTAGCCTTGAAAATTATAAATGGTGGAAATGTTCACTTATTTTTCTTTCTTTCACAAAACAAAAAAAAAGTAAGATAAAGTGAAAAAGCTTGGAGAAAGCTAAGGAAAAAGATTCAAGGCAAATACATAAGTGTAAGGTGAGAAAACCTATTTAAATTTCTAGTATTCATGTTATTCCTGAAGAGATGATAGTTGTAAGTAAAAGTGGCTCGGTTCTATCAAAAACGCACCTTAGTAATTTGACCCTAACTTTCTCAATTCTTAATGAAATTTCGATTTCTTGAATGTTATGGAAAGATTATTTCATGTTCTACAACTTTGATGTTTTGTGTTTTCTGTAATTTGGATGTTAGCTATGTAAAAATTGAATTTTTCTACTATAATCCCGAGAGCAAAACCAATATTAGCTCTGTGTTTAAGGCTGAAACTAAAGTGGCCATAACTTCTTTGTTCCTCAACCGATTTCAATAAATTTAGATGTTTCAGAAAGCTTAGACTTTGTTCTAAAACTTTTAAGTTTTGAGTTTTCCAAAATTTCGATGTTATCTTGGCCAAAATTATAATTGTTTATCGCTGTCCCGAGACAAAATGATAGAAGTTATAAAATTCAAATCTCAGAATTGTTTTATCCATAACTTTTACAATTCTTATCAGAATTCGGTAATTTATAATGTTCCGAAAAGCTTAGAAACTAAACTACAACTTTCGATTTATTCATTTTGCCTGATTTCGAGGTTTTCTATGCTAAAATTGCAATTGTTGTTCGCTGTCCTGCAAATGCATAAGTTCAGGCTAAGCTTAATGTTTTTAGTAAAATGGTCATAACTTTTGTACCGTTGATCCAAATTCAATGATCTTAGTCATTCTGGAAAGCTAACGTAACGGCCTATAACTTTTATTTGTATCATTTTTGGAAATTCGTTGATTGAAATATTGAAAAACCTCTTACAAACTCGCTGTCCTGTTGTTGTAGAGTACTCAGTGCTTTGTGCAAACCTGAGCTAGTATTCTGTGCATAACTTTTGCGTTTCTTATCCAAATCCTATAAATTTTAAAGTTTTGGAAACTGCAGGAAGAATGTGATAACTTCATTTGTATCACTTTTTAAATTTTGGCCATCTATATATATGAATTTGAGGTGCAAGCTCGGGTTACATTTCTGCCCGAAATGAACATGTTTGTTTCTAAGAAAAGGCCTTACTTGTTAGATTTTTATCATCGATTTGATAAACAATTCGATAGGTTTCTTTTCATGGTGGTTGAGTATACTAAGTAAATTACTTTAAAGAAGTATTTTCGCAGAGAAGAATTAATCGAGGATGACGTATAGGACCATAGATAATTTAGTGAGTTTGTTAATGGAAACTAAGAAGTTAATTAAGATGAGTAGTTAATGATTGTGAACAATTAATATAATATAAGCAATTAAAGGTTAATTAAATTCTAGAGTAATTGATAATTTGGAATAATCAATGTTTGATTAAGTTAATTAATCAATGTAGTTAATAGAAATTACTAATAAAAGAAATCAAAGAAAAATTACTTAATATCATAAATCAAAGGGGGTAATTATTGATAATTACTTAATTGAGGATTAATTACTTGTTTAATTAGTGTAACAAAAATTTATGGAGGGTTGGTAAATTTATGAGCATGATTAATTCAAGGATTATTAATCAATGTAAGTGATTATAAGTTAATGAATCTGAGAACTTAATCCAAGTAGATAAGTTAAGATGAATAATGATGGGTTGACTAATTAAATTGATTTGGAGTTAATAAATGTAAATGAAGGAATCTATGTGATTGAGGTTTGAAACTTCAATTAGAATCAACTGAATTGATTTGTGTGATTAAGCTTTGCTTATGATTGGTTGAAAGGTATTGGATGCTTTGAATGAGTTGATATCTCTGATATGAAATGTTGTGTATTTCATTTGGATAACTTGGGTTGATGATATGAGTTTCGAAGAGACCGGGGTCGGGTATTGGAAAATACACGAAACCACTTTGAATTTTATAAATTGATTTGTGAAATCAATAGGCTAGAATGAAGTGATTTAAGTGAATTGGATTGTTTTATCTAAGTTTGGTACTTAGAAATTGATGTGTGGAATAAGTGATGTCTAAAATAAATTGTGGCTTTGTGAATTGATATGAGTACCCGGGTTTTAATTCAGTTGTAGACTTTGGTATTACATGTTAGATGGGTTTACTCACGCTGGTTTCCAGCCTGACCCGGGTGTTACTTTGGTGTAATGCTCGGGTCAGACCGAGTATTACAAATTTTCAGGTAGGGACGTTCTGGAGCTCAGGAGGCAAACTGGATGGCAGTAATGAGTAGAGTATTTCCGCTATATTTATATATTCGTTAATCTGAGACATGATACTTGTATTTATTCGGTGACTGTATATATGTGAAACTTTGATGTATTAAAGTGTAATCAACAGATGAAATATTATTTTGTAAACTATTATTATTTATTATTATATTTTATCCGCTGCGAATGTGAGATTTTGGTGTTCTGTTCTTCTTCTTCTTCTATCTCTTTCTTCTTTTCCATAACTATCTGGAATTTTCGGGTTCGAAATTTTCGGGTCGTTGCAATTGTGACTCCCTCCAGACTATGCATCCTAATCTGTCTTTAGCCCACTCCCAATATCGAGGTTACATTTGGCATCTCTCACACGAGTCTTCGTCACTTGAATAGAATACGAAGCACTCCATGGATTCCCACATAAGTCGTTTGACAAATGTTATTGCTGACCTCACCCTTGGGCTTAGCCTTAGGATACACAGTTCAACTCTATAGGATAAGTTTGAAATGTTAACGCTGACCTCTCCCTTGGAGTTGACCCTAAGATAAACAGTTCAACTCTATAACATTCCACTTCCACAACTGCTTCCAAAACATATACTAGTTTTGAAGTGGTATATGATAAGTAAAACACATACCGATCCTGCACTCTCCAAAACCAATCAATGAATTTTCGGTTAACTCAATATCAATTATTTTAGAAGTAACCTAACTATGTAAAGAGGAGTCCGCTCCAGGGGGTCTCGTATATATGAGTTCTTAAAACTAGAGGCATTTCATACCAATGCTCCTCCTCAGGGGATCTCAAATCGTATGAAGCAATTAAGCTTTTAGACACTTCTTAAGTTATAATAGGTCAAGTTCGATAGTCGACTAATTAACAATCTAATTAAAAACGATCGCTTATAGAAATTAAGGCTCATGCATTTAACACGTTTCCAACATTCCAACTTGACTATTCCTTGGTCAAGAGTGAAATGGTAGGTTAGAGCACTAATGCTTTTATACCTACTCAAAAATCCATCTTAACTCTCACAAATAGAGAATTCTACCTTGTCAGCTTTTAGTGCTAAGCATAATATCAATGATTTTTATACACGGGTATGTAATCAACACGATTAAAATGTTTTCGACCTCTCCAACTTAACTATTCCTCAGTCAACAGTGAACATGGTAGGTTAGAGCATTATTGCTTCTATCCATACTTGAACATCAATCTTAACACTCATTAACAGATAAGCCTACTTCGTCGGCTTTTAATGCTAAGCATAGTTAATTACTTTTTAGTAATCAAACAAATAATGATTTACCCACTAATAAATTCCTAATCCCTTTTTAAATCATTTTTTATAATTTAAAACTCTTTTAAAAATGATATATGTATACATAGTAATTTGTTTATAAAACTAGATATTTAATAAAACAATTTAAAAATATTATATTACATAAGATATTTATACTTTAATAAAACAATTAACTAACTTGTCTAAAAATTATATATACTTAAAAGTGCTTTTCAATACTTATAATCGGTTTAAAACATTCATTCAAAATATTGCTTTAAAATAATGAGTTTATAAAATATTTAATAACTTGGATATACCATGTTTTCCATATGTTTAAAAATATACCTTATACTTTAAAAATTCTTAAAAATCTCAAACCACTTTTAAAATACTCTAATATGAATTAGTGAACACTTATAAAAGGAATGGAACAAAATATTCAAATTTAAAGTCCTTTCCAAACATTTAAAGTTCAAAGCAAAGGCCAAAACGGGGCAGTTTTGCATAAGTGAAAGTTTTGCCACCTTTCGATATGTTACTTAAAATTTGAACATCCAATATTTTCATTGCAACTAACATGCACAATGTACATCACCAATATGATGAGAAACCCTTAAGGATCTCTCTACAAAGTTTGTCAGAATTTTTAAACACAAGACAATTCTTAAGTGCATCTATAGAGACTATCGCCATAAGAGCACTTTCAAATCCCAGTCCAATTCTAACCAAAGTCTAACTACAACCTCTGTGCTTAGTTTCAAGCTATGCAACAAGTTATACTAGTCCACTCAAGTCCATTAAAATCCATACATATGGATTACATATGCCATTTTCTTTCAAAGAAAGAATTAAATTCAATATTACAACATATATCAATATAAATTCAAACAACATATAAGCAATCAAATGCAAGCAATATTCACATTTATATTCATTCAATGGTAATTTATCTCACCATTAATCAATCAAACCAGCAAGTCCAAGCCTCCCCTTCCTACCTCAACATTGCAAACACCAAACTTCCTATCACTCCCTAGATTTGCTCTTATCTTTGCCCTATTCCCCTGGAATTTTCTCATGGCCTCAAAGTGAAAGGGGGAATGTGATTTGATTATTCAAGATCCAAGTACGTAAGAGTTGTTTTGATGTTCTCCTAATGTCCTTGGCCAAGTTTGAGGAGATTTGAAGGTGTTTCAAAATTATTTTATTTAGGATATTTATGAAGAGAAGGGGATGAAGTGTGTTGATTTTATTTTCTAAATTATCAAAAGTGAATTCAAGACTATGCCCACTCTTATATAGGCATGAAGTGGTGAGATTTACCCTTGCTCTCACCATCCTTGGCTTATCATGGAAGGCTTAACCCCACATGGTCCATCACATCTCCTTTCCACCTCATTTCTAAGTAAATGACCAAACTTCCCCTTACATAAAATATCTCCCTATCTTCTAGAAGATTCCACTTAATTTATGAAGCAAAATGTTTCAGTTAGTTACTAATGTGTTCATATGTTAATTAGACAAGTATAAAAGAGTTTGAACAACTTATATCAAAAAAACTATTTATTGATAAACCAATTTTCGATCACATTATCAATATTTCTTTGAAGTGTTTATTTTTGTAAAAATATTTTTAACAAGGTTATAAAACTGCATTTATAATACATAACTATATTTCAAAAAGTTATGATATTCAAAGATAAAGTATTCTAAATTACAGGTCGATACAAATAAATGAACAATAGACAATTTTTTTTTCATCATATGTGTATAATTTATGTTATATCTTTATATTTGAGTAAAAAATTAATTTATCAGTTTTGTTAGCATGAACATGACATACATGTGGAGACCGACATATTTCAACGATTGATTAAATGAATTAACAAATATTATCTAGTTGATTTTTTTAATATGTCAAAAATTAACATTATGCTATTAGTTTAAATATATGGATTTAAAGGTAAATAACATGAAAAATTAAGATGGATTCTGTTAATGTAGAAATTTAATACGATTTTGTAATTCATTATATGATAAATAGACATAGATGATTATAATTGATTTATAAATTAACTTTGTCATTATATTTATGTACATAATTTAATTTATGTTATATATATATATATATATATATATTAGTCGTAGAATGGAAATAATAGTTTTACTATTTCTATGTGCATGTATGTGCATCAAAATTGACATATATTTTTAGGATTAATTCGATGAATATAGTAATTATTTATGAAGATTGTTTAAATAGTTTAAATTTTACATTTCATAAGTAATTTAAATATACGAATATGAAAATAAAGTATTAGCAAAGAATTAATGGGTTTGTAAATAATTGTAGAAAGTGTTAAATTTTAGGTATTTGAAGCATAAAAAAGAATTTTACAATGAAATGTATGATAAATTTTTAATAATAAATGAATAAGTAATTGAATTCGCTAATATTGTTTGTGTATATCATTTACCTATTTATTTACTTAATTACGCTATGTGATTGATGTTGTTGGGAATTGAACTGGCGACCAATTGTGTGAATATAATAAGCTACAATTTTATAAAATATTTTATTATTTTTGCTAATAATGAATTTGTCTAACAATGAATTTGATAAAATATATTATTATTTTCGCTCTTATATAATGAGCTACAATTTTAAGAATATAATAGTTTATGTAAACCAACAAGTTTTTGATGGCGTTGGGAAATGAACTAGTGACCAATTATGTGACAACTAAATGCCTTAGCCAAATAAGCTATTGGTATTGCTCTTATATATATTATTTATAAATACTTGAATGGAAAAACTATTTTACCAATGTTGATATGAATATGGTATGCATGTTGAAACTGTCATATTTAAGGATTTTATTAGATGAATAAATGAATATTAGTTCATTCTATTTAATCAAATAGTTATAATTCAAAAGTACGTAATTAAATAAAAAATAAGTACTTAAATATACAATATTAGGCGATATCGAGGTGGATTTTGTAAACAACTATAGAAATTTCAAATTGTAGGTACTTGATGATGGAAAAAGAATTTTACAATGCAATGCATATGTAACGAACCGAATTTTTGACCCTCAAAAATCACACTAATACGTCCACTGTATCAACCAAACAATCAAGTGTCGGAAATATAGATTTATTAGGGTGAAAGAAGAAGAAAGAAGATAGAAGAAAATTAACAACACAGAATCTCACAACACAATGAATAATATATAATACAACAATGATCTTTACAAAAAGGAAACACTTATTCATATAACATTAGAGTACACTAGACTTGTTCTAAATTTGGATAGTTATAGAAACATGTCCTTACATTGGCAAACATTAAAACTCTATAATACAGCGGAAGAAAATATACGTGAATATGTCTTGATCATCCAGCTCCTCTCCAACTCTAAAGTATCCAGCTAAACCTGGGAAAAACGTACTCGGTCTGACCCGAGCACTACATGGAATAATGTCAGGTCAGTCTAGTTAACCAGCATGAGTAAAACTCAATAACAAGTAACAACCAAAATAATTTCTACATTTGAAAACTTTTCAACAAAGGGTATCTTGTAGGACCATACCGCATATAAAAATGGATGGGTTTTTACCTTACGATAACCAAAACGTTTTATATCAAAATCCAGCGATATTATCAGTGTCTAAGTTTAAAGTAAATGGATAAAATAGCTGAAATGCTTGCATCTCACATTCCAACATACTAGGTTCTATAATCGAAAATGTAAGGCACATATGGGAGGTTGGATCCCAACAGTGACTGGTCTACTAGGGTACCGCCTGTCACGGTGCATCTCTAGATAAAATAACACCGAGGACCTCACCTAGATCCCCTACCAACATAGGTCCGTCCTACCCCTTGCTGGATAGTACCAAATATGATCACCCCTCTTTTACTGGGTCCTAAAGCATACAATTTGAGAGATAATAGCGACTCTAGATAGAGATGATCATACCCTACTTGGGATCGACCCACTTAGCCCTACTACATCTCCCTTATTTCAGTCATTCTCGGTTGATGAGGCTTGAGGCTACAATTACCTTCCAAGAACATTTACACTTAGAATGCTCATTGTCCTCCAATGACAATGTGCTAATAGCTTTCATCCATACAAGTCCATTCTAGGTATGAACAAAACCAAATGCATTATTCCAACTATATCCATTTTTGAATCACCCTTAGGATTAATAGCGATTATCTCATGCACTTCACATCTCTATCGTCAATTCCATGCTCTTCACGATGCCTTCACTTCGAAACGCATTCATTGGATCAGAGTGGTTATCGGATAACATATCCGATCTTGGTCTTGTTAAAACAACATTCGATAATTTGGGTAAACTCAACCCGGTTCTTTAGGAAATAAACAGACAAAGATAAGAGTGGAGTTCACCTCCTAACCTTCTATGGATGGATTTTCTTATCATTCATCCAAGAAGGATGAAACGAGCTTATACGTATAGTATAACACCTTCGATGGTAACTATACCATATAATTCTCGTGTTTCTGCTAGATATTTCCAAAGTTATGTTTTGTCCCGATTTGATAGTTGGTTATTTACTATCGTATAACCAAACATTCAATCAGGGTTTAATTTCTATATGGGATGCACTAAGCCTTTATTAATTCTCTTTAATTAATAAAACCACTTTATAAAACTTGATCAAAAGATCTTTTCAAAACATTATTCCCAAACCCCATACATTTCCTTTTATACTTGGGAAACATTTATAAACTTATCTCAACAGTATGAGTATATTACTAAAACATTTTACTTTTCTTGCATTGAAACACTTTTCTTATTAGTATAAGTATATTTACAAAGTTTTCAAAGTTTTGTTCTTTTCAAATACCATATTAAATAATCAAACAATCTGCTTGTCCTTTATAAAAAATTCCCTGTTTAAAAGCTCATCTCATATTTCAATTAACTTATAACTGTCAAAATAAAGTTGTAACCCACTTTTATAAACCTTTAAGTTTGTTTAAAATCCTCTTTCCAAATCTCTAAAATGATTTATAAACCTTTTTCCTATTTTTAACTCTTAATACAAACCATTCTATAATCCTTTATCATTTACAAAACATCATTTGTAGAACACTTAAAGTAACCTTTAGTAAAAACCCCTTTTATAAACAAGTTATTGCTTATAAATAACTTTACAACATAATAGCATAACTTGGAAATCATTTATAAACTTTAAACTCTATATTGATTAAAGAATAAGTTAATTCAAAGCACACTTTACAAATTCAAAACGAGGCTTAGCAATCCTAATGGTACTAGTTTAAGTTACCATTCAATTTCAATTCCATTCCCAAGTCACTTAACAATTATTTACATAAGCTACCAATATGTAAATATAGTTCATATCTATTCAGGGAATAACACGTCAATATAACCAGTTGGCATATATAAGTCCAAATAACATAACAACAGGATGGTGATTTATCCTGCTAAATATATGTCCAAACAATTTGATCAATTTATAGCAGAACGGGGATTTATTCTGCTTAACACATGTCCACACAATCAAATCACTTACACTTTAGCAGAATGATGTTTTGTTTTGCTAACAAATGTCATTTAATTCTCCTAATCATGAGGGTTACTTAAGGGTCTGGACTTGAGATCATTTGATATGGAATCGATTTAGTTTGAAAAAGAAAACTGATTAAAACACATTCCGTTTAGTTTAAAATCATCTTTGTAAAGTTAAAAGTATATCTAATTAGCTTAAACCTAACTAAATATTAATTAATCCAATTTTAATCAAGATTAAATCATAATTAAACTCTAATTAGGCTTAATGAAATTGATTGAGTATTAATTAACTTCCTAATGCAACTTGGTTAAGCATAAACCAAATTGTTTAAGAGTTAAACCCTAATTAATTAAATATTAATTTAATAACCCATTAATTAAATAAATAAATAACTAACCACTAATCTTAATTAAATAATTATTAATCACTGAATTAATTCTTAATCCATTAATCACTAATTAAAACTTTATTAATCAATTAATAGTCATTAACTTAAGTGATGATTAAACTCTAATCACCTTCTTAATTATCAATTAAATGCTAATTACCTTTTAATTAACTAACTAACTAACTAATTAATTGTACTACAACTTAATTACATTTTAAAATTGCTAATTATGTTTGAAAACTTTTTACAAAACAGTTTCAAATTAAAAAAATGAAATAGAAATTCAAAACTTTAGTCGAACTGCATCCATAGCTACTATCGCTATGAGTGCAATTCGCTTTAACATATTTTTAATGTGCAAACACCTCACTAACTTTACCATCTCATGTTTATAAACTATTTAGAAAGTTTTACAAACTTTAAATTTAGACATAAAAACTCAAAAAAAACCTAATTTAAAACTTTTAGCTCTTTTTTTTTTAAAAAAAAAACATGATTCCATTCGGGTCTCAGATCCGTCACAATTACATACAAAGTCGCTAATTTTGTTTCTAAACATCATGGCTCCACATACACAATCATAAATCACAAAACGTACATAACCTTACCATATACCACATATATGCTCATAAAGATTTATACTTACTAACTACACAATATCACAACCAAATCGTATAACCAAATCCAACGACTAACACTATCCAAATCAATGATTATCAACATCATAACTAACCAATATTAACACTATAGACTCATCACATATAATTTCAACATTTAAGCTAACCTTTATACTATAAAGTGAGTTGTTTACTTACCAAACTTCCACAAAAGCTACCCGAACTTAAGCTCAACTTGCCAACGACTCCATAGCTCTGAAGGATGAAGGATTTAGGTCCTAGCAACCCTCAAAATGGGCTTGGCCTAGGTGTATGTAGGATAGACCAGAGGTATGGGGGTGGATGTGGGGTAGTAGCTTGAAGGTAGAAGAGTTTCGGGTTATCGTCGATTTGCCGAAAATGAACACCAAATTAGGTCATTTTCGCACTGGTTTTGGGGCCAACAACTCATGGAATTTTGAAAAGTAGTGAAAAAAGTTGCAGAAATTTCTTTCCCTTATCATTTTGAGAAAAAATTACTCATTTTTTATTTGTTTTGAAGAAGTTATGATCAAAACAAGTAGGGTAATTTTCGGACTTGAAATTCTGGATGAAAAATTGCTTTGCAATTATTAGGTATTCTGACATAACTATGATCGAAAATGGAAAAAGTGATCAACCATAATATTGTAGCCACTGGAATTTTAGGTGATTTGAAAAAAGAAGATCACCATTTGAGGTCTGAATGAAAAAGTTATGGTAGGAGAAAGAAGCGGTAAAATGAAAGGAGGTTGGAGCTATTTATAAGCATCTTTGTCATCATTATATCTAGTCACATCAGAATTCACTCTTATATATATAATTATGTTTAGTCACATCACTTTCTTTTACATACATACATACATACATATATATATATATATAATTATTATGTTTGGTCATATCACTTTCTTATATATATACAATTATTATGTTTGTCACATCACATTCTTTTATATATATAAATAAGTTAAATTATTAACTAAAGCTAAGACGTGATAAGAGACAATGATGGTTAATGATTGCAAAATCTAAGATGTGACAATACTTATATATATATATATATATATATATATATGTTTATTATTTTTAAAACCATGTCTTGTCACATCACTTACTAATCAAAATTAACATAAGAATATTTATTTCTAAGTGTATTATTATTTAGTTAATTAACTCTTATATATATGTACATATAGTGCACAAATACCAACAACGTTCCCGAAACTTTCCGGTGTCGAAAGGTCGAAATTTCAAAAAATGTTCTTCGGTCACATTTTTTAGTTTTCTATGAACTATTTAATTTGTTAAACACATTTTGAAAATGGTTTTATCATTATTATTAATTTATTAAAGTGAATTTAATTTCATTATAAAACCTATATATTTAATTTTTAAAATTAATTAAATATTCATTAGTCAAAGCGGTGAAATTTCGGGTTGTTACATTATGCTAAATATTTTAATATAAATGAATTAGAAATTAAATTGGTTATCGTTATTTATGTATGTAATTAAGTTATATGATTGATATATTTATATATTTAAGTGAATTGTACCAGTAGTAAAAATATTAAAATTTTCATATTTTTATGATTTAATAGGCAAATCGATGAATATAGTTTACTGGATTATTTAAATAGTTTTAACATTGCATGATTAATTCTAATACATGGAGTTAAATTTAAAACAGAGAATTGAAGGGGTCTATTAATGATTATAGAAATTTAATGAACGTATTTGAAGTAAAAAACACAATTTTGTAATGGACTATGCAGATGAAATATTGAGATAAATAAATTATAAATTGAATATGTTATTATCATTTATATATATTTGTATGTAGTGTGGCTTTATGCATTTTAATTTAATGAAAAAGTAATTATACCATTTATGTTCATATGAGTATGATGTACATATTGAAATTTTCATATTTTCATAATTTAGTAAGCGAACTAACAAATATCAATTAATTTATTTATCCAGTTAGTTTAAATTCAAGGTTGCATAGTCAATTTAAATATAAGGAATGAAATATAAAATATAAAGAGAAAAGTGAGATGGGTTTGGTAAATAATCATGATAATTTTAGATGTAGGTATTTGAAGTTATAACTATAATTTGACAATGAAACATATGATAAATTTGTTGAGACAAATGAATTACAAATTAAATTTTTTTTGGTGGCTTATGTGAATTATATAACGTAATTGAATACAAAAGAAATTAGATTTACCATTTTGGTTGGTACAATAGTGGTATGCATAAATTGGAAACATTAATAAATATTAGTTAACATATATTATTTAAATTATTTAAATGTTTTATTATGTAATTCACCTAAATAAATGGACTTGAATATAAAATATTAGGAGGTAATTAATGAATTATTTGTAGATAATTTTATATTTTTCTAAATGTATGTACCGAAATGTAAAATGATGAGAGCAATTTAGTAAAAGAAGCGCAAATTAATAAATTGAAATATTATAAATTAAAATATCAAGAGAGAATTGAGCGTAATGAAGAAATCTCCAAGAATCAAAAGGAGAACTTGAAATTCTTCTATTTTACTATTATTTCATAGATGTTTAATTTTACCCAAAATGCAAATATTACAATTTCTAAAAATGTAAATATTTACAATTTCTAAAATAATAAATATTTACAATTTCTACAGCTACAAATATTTGCACTTTGCAAAAAACTTAAAATAAAAAGGTTTATTTCTAGCACTATTAACCTTCAATTAAGTACAAACTTGGCTGTTGAAAAAAATGAGAAAAATAATTGAAATACATTTAAAGAACTAGTTTAAAACCATTTTGAGAAGGGTTTCTTGTTTATTATGTTTCAAAATAAGGGGAGGATCCTTATTTTCACAAAAGAGATATACTCTCTACATTGCAATTTTCAATAATGTACTCACATATCTGGTGATAAAAGTTTATGTTTTGCAGTATAAAAGTCAACTATTAAAATGCAAGGGAACACCTTTTTTTATAACAACAATGCACATTAAACAAATTTTGTACGTTTTTAGTAATTTGTTTGAAATATCAAGTTCTACGTATGTGTTTCATACACACACAGACATGTATGTTTGTATGTATATACAAGCTCGGATTTTATGGAAATGATCTTGAACATAATATGGACATATTCCAAAAAATTAGTTTATTTAAATACACAAAAATATTGCTAATTAAAGCTGACAATTTCAGTTCCTAACAAAACTATCAGTCTTTAATTTAAAGAAGTATAAAGAATGAAATTTTCCTCTTTGATTTCCTACTGTCATAAATAATTTAAGACATAAATTTCAGTCTTTAATAGTACATACTAAATTTCGGTGACTAAATTTTTTAAAGACTAACTTTGAGTCTTTAATCAGCCTTAAAGTTACAATTCTTTTTAAAACGAGGGAATGTAATTTCAAATATTGATATTTACATTCCTTCTCCTTTTTCTCCGTTTACAAAAATTTATCGACGTAACAACCAGCACTCCAGTGGGTCTAGATTTTTCGTAGACCCGAAAACCTAGGTCCACTATAATGCGAACTGCCAATTTGGTATCCTATAGAAGAGCATATCAGAGCACTAACGGTAATAACTCAGAGCGGAAATAAGTAAATATAATAGAACATAATAATCACTGACTTAGAATTGACATCTCAAATGTCAAGTGCCTTACTAAGACAACTGCTCCAAACAATACATGTACTTGCCATTCTAAACCCTATGGGTTGTAATGAGAAGGGAGTCAGAACAACATTCTGCTAACAGATAAATTATACATCCTACACATAACACTAGCTTATGCCGATTGTTTATCGTTACTTGTTATGTTAGATTCTATTGTAAGTAGCTATGATTACAACGCCGCGGATGAACCGCTCCCATCAACCGCCCATAGGTATATATGTATGTATGTATGTATCCCATCGTCCACTAATGGACTAGATACTATCCCCACTAGAAACTATCGCTCAGCACCTCATAAGGATCCATCGCCTCGCCGCATGATCATCGTATCACTCGGGGTAATCCAATAGTGCTCACCGATGAATTTTACTCCATTAGGTCCTGTATTCTTTGGGGATTTTCATCTTTTCATATTCATGTTATCGTGGATTTCCGGCCCTACGTGCCTCCACCCCATCGGTGTTTTGAAGGAATCTTTGTATGGATTAACTAGCCTTGCCTTATTAAACAAACTAATAAACAAATATGGCAGTGCATAACTAAACTAAATCAATCATGGTAGGTGGAAGAGATCAATTGGGTGTAACCATGTCCTTCCCGTTGATTGCAAGGGACCAATGATGAGTTTGTTAAATATGCAACTCCTACCCCTTACTTTTGTATCCACGCATGCTAGCCCTGCGCGTCCTATTGCATAAGTCTAATCCCACCCATCATCCATTTAGATTGCCTGGTGCAATCAAGGAAATACTCTCCTCTAAAAAAATTGAAGCAGACTACTTTTACAGTGCTTGTATAGTCTCTCCACCCCTAAAAGATCTGCCCGATGCCTACAATTACGGAGGTTCCGTTCTAAGCACTAACATAACTCGAGGGTATTCCTTTATCTATACGCAAGCTTATACTCTCTACAAATCCAATTGGTCGGATACGCTTTTAACATTGCAACCTAGTCTAATGACCTTAAGTCATTTATTCTCTATAATTATAATTGAACAATTTATAATTATTCACACCCATCATAAACGCATATCCGAGGCTACATATATTTATATACTTCATATTCAAGCATGCTTACTCTTCTTACATTTTCTTTATTTTCTTTATTGCCTCGACATCTTTTATGTCTGACTCAAAGTCTTTATTCTTATTATGAGTTTATATTTTACTACATGAATTTCATTTACTGCTTCTCGTTTTCTATCATCATATTGTTGCTGCTACATTCATTAGTTCAACTTCGATTTCTATTCTATTTCATTTCCTACCTTATTTTTCTTGCCTATCACTCAAACATCCTTTTTCATTTGTTCTCGTTTTATTAACTTTTTATTTTCCTTCTTGTCTCAGTATTTAGGGTTTACTATATTTTAATAAATTAGAATTCAACTTTAACAATTAAATGTTATACAGTAAATTTTTGTATCTTATCCAAAAGAGGTGGTTTTGTACGATGTTTATAGTTATAAGAAATTCTCTTTTATTTGCTAAAATAGCAGTATGAAATGCAGTAATCATCTCTATTATGTACATCTCTTTCTTCTGTAAGTATATATTTGTTCCTCGCCATCCCAAACATCACACTTTTTAAACTTGATAGTACATGGAAATCCACTTTCAATGGTATACATTCCAATAAATTAAAATATCACTAAAATATCAAAAGTCCCATTAACTTTATTTCTAGTTTCATTCAACAATATCAACTAAAATAAAATCCCAATTTATTACATTTCAGTTAACTAATCTGATGTAAGGCCGATAATTAAGATTATTTCACAATTATAGAATTAAACCTAATAATCATGCTTATATAATTACCCATACAAATTTCTAGGCAAGTATACATTTTTCACATCTCATACACACACACACATATATATTCATTGTGATTTATATTCCATTCTTAGCATATAGGATTAAATCTGCAACGATATAATTTAATATCATATAAAAACATATAATATTCCCACTCACCCTTATTTAGCGCTTTCAAATCTCTAAATCTAATCCAGATCTAACCCTGTTATATGTATTCTCCACTTTTTGACTCCCATCTATAAATAATATTTATACATATCTCATTAGAAATTGTATTTGGGAAAAATACGTAGATTTAGATTCATTAATTAGAACCAAATCATGGTTTACCTTCGACATAGAAACTTTATTTTGGACCTTTTTGAAGAAGAAAAGAAAGTGGCAGAGCTTTCGCGCTCATTAGAAAAATAACGAGTTGGAAGTGGAAACCTAGGCCTTAATTTATAGAGATTCAAATCAACGCTGATCATTGGATCGGAGTACCTACAATCTAGGCCATATGGCCAACACTTACTATCGCCTTGATGAGCAGGCGGATCGACCGCCCTAAGCCCCAGGTTGACCGCTCAAGGTCGACCGTGGCTAGGTTATGGTCTACTTAACCCTTGTATGTTGGTACGTTTTGTTGTTTCGTTGATTTATTTTGATTACTTACTCTAAATAATCGATTAATATTTTGTTAACATTACCCTTACCTTAATTAAGTTGCTTAACTTTTAAGTAACCGTAAACTTTAACGGTGTTAATTAATCATTAATTTATTTCAAATTATTTTGTTAATTGCATAAATAATTATTTTCAACTATAAAAATTCAAACAATGATACCTCTTTCGTTTGGACTTTGATTGGAAAAGTTTATACATGAAAATTGATCAGAAAATCACCATGAATCTAATGGTATAAGTTTCATGGACAAATTACAAAATTTACAAAAATTCCATTTTCATAATTTATTATTAATTAGTTAATTAATTTCTATTTAAATTACTTAACATAAAAACACGGGGTGTTGCATTCTCCCACCTTAAAAGAATTTCGTCCCCGTAATTCCGCATGGGTTCGATCATGTAAACCATCGCACATCCACCCTACACTAACAATCATTCTGTACAACCAATTTTGCAATAATCCTTGTACATGTGCACAGTGCATCACAATACATATGATATGCATGAATAATACTTTCATTTGGCGCCTCTGATATGAATGATTCCTTTTTACTTCAGTTTCAAAAACATGACACTAACATCCTAAATATACTGGAAGATCTACATGAATGCAACTTTTTGAAAAATCAAAAATAGTTTTTCATCCAAATTTTCCCACACTTCTATAAGTAGAAGCATAGTTCAACCAATTTTTCATCCAATTCCTACCATCCAAATCCCTAGCATAACATTGCTAACATCCAATTTAGAAAAATTCAGTTTTCTAAACCAATTTTCTTATGCTTGGTAAGGATGTAGATGGAGAGTTACATATTTCCATCATTCTCTTATGTAACCTCTTCCCATCGTACCTTAGGATCTACTCCTTTGCCCCCTATCCTTTTCCTACTTTTCCAAATACAATTTGCATAAGTAACTTTTATATTTAAAGTTCAATAACACTTCTGTTTCAAAAATCATTCATTTTAAACTTTTACTCATCGACAATGTATATAGAGAAAAAACTCCATCAGCAAAATGGCTTCCTTGTCATCCATCGTATCCATATTTTACTGCAACTATTGATACGTAGTACAGTCTACACTAATCAGCTTATCGGCTATTCCCCAATGTCAACGTGCGGTATTTCAGAATTTCTAAAACTCAAAATCCTTAGTTTTTTTCTAAACTTTTATTTCCAAGTCATATTATTTATAATGAAAACTTTCATAAATATTTTTTCATAATATTTTTCTTTTCCAAAATATATGTATAACTACATTTTATAAATAATTCTCTACATTTCTGGTATCAAGATTTACCCAATAGTCCTTTGTCTATAGCTAACTTCACTTAATTGTGTGGGGATTTTTAAGTTCTTAAAAACTTTTCTTTTATAATAGCAACTAGCAACCAAGTTCGATTATAAATTTCAGCCTTTGAGGCGCATGGACATTGACCTATGACTACTCAACATTCCTCCACTATTCTCTACTTGTCGAAGTTTACTTTTCGAAAAAATTATTTTCTTTTCGAAACCTACATTTTCAATTAAATTTTATTTAGTAGTTAGTTAAATAAATTTTTCTAATTTATTATTTAACTTACAGTTTCAACTTTTTTCTTTTCCCTCACATTAGTTAAATGTCTTTTTCTGAATTTCCATTTTATTGCTTTCTCAAATCATTGCGGCCCACCTACAAAATACATAAGAAGGAACATTTCCCTAAACGTACGCAGTTCATAACAACAACTAATACTTATAACCCACGAAAGTAAAACTAACATTGGAAGGAAACACGACACCACTAACTACTACTACTATAAGAACAGACCTTTCTGACGGGCCATCCCTCTACGACAGCCTTTATATCTTATCCTTCCTTTATTACTTGCGATGAATAAGACCTATTTATCTCTTTCATTCCATACCCAATTATTGTATAACTATACATCTTTCATTGCAGTGGAAAAGAAACACAACTTATGAAATCTTCATATTAAATGACAACAAAGCTTGTGAAAACAACCTTCCAGTCTCTCTCTTGTTTCCTCAACTTAAGTCTACCAATATCCTCCATGCGTGTTTACTATGTCATTACCATCTGTTACTATCTCCACTTAAGCTCATTCTTTTGATAGTATTCTCAGTCCTTGGTATTTCCTTTATCCATTAGCCTCTTACAAGTATATCCAAAACTTATAGAGGTGTACTTTAATATCCTCTTTATGGTTTGCACACATACTAAAATAACATTTCTAGGCTCTTTCTAGTGTTCTTACACTCTACAGGAAATTCTTCTTACTATTTCAAAAGTGGTCATTGCTATCTCCTTCATAGCCTTATTATTTTCCACGTCTTACCTAGGCACTAAATCTACCTTACTCCATGTTGAAATTCTGGTTTGATCTTTGTCATCATTTTTTTAAAAAAAAAATTAGAACTTCGAAAATTCTTGAAATAATTAACCCCAAAACTCTTGCCTTTGAAAGTGTTACTTAGAAATTTCTATTAAATTCAAAAAAAGTAGCTGGTGTTTTTACCCTTCTCAAGACTTACATTTTAAGATTTTTGAATTTACTTATTCACTAAATTTAAAAGGGAACGTTAACAATTCTAAGGTTTAAAATCAAATCAGCCTTTTCTTTTAAAGACCATTCTAACTCTTATTAAAAAATTGGAATGTTTAGTTCAACCATTTATTAAGTTTTCCTTTCAAAAATTTATTTATTTTCACCAAACCATTATTTTCAAAAATATAATGTACAATGTTTCTAAAACATCTTTCATAACTTTTAAATTATAAAAACTGGAGTAGATAAAAGATAACTATCATCCTATTATTTTCTCTACATCTCATACCCTACCAACTATCCAATATTGGGCGGAGTCTTTACTATTGGAAAAGGGGAGCTTTTAAAATATACTTAAATTAAATACATACTATAATGGAAAATGTCCATTTTCTTGTATTCATCTTTTAGTATCTTATTCAAAATTTAGATTACCAGAATTGTTTTTTAATATAATTCGCCGACACTACTACACTTTTTATTATAGTTAAGGATCTTATATTTTAATTTGTTACAGCTACTTTTCCTTTAAGAGGAATCATTAATGCTATAACTCTTTAAGAATCGGTTAAAAGATAATTCGTGTTTTGTGTGAAATTACAAGGAATTTTATTTCTTTCTTTATTGAAATAGATTATACAAAATATGGAATTTCTGATATTTTGTACATCTCTTCCTTTGCATTAACATTCCTTACTATTTCAAACACAACACCTTTATTTGTAACTTGATTGATTCATAGAAACTTATTTTGTTATCTCTTTTCATTTCAATGAATTAAAATATGTCAAATCCCAACTTAATTGCAATAAGTAAAACCTCTCTTTCATTTGTACTTCCTAACTTCCTACTACTCAAATCTTCAGCCCAAACTGCACTAATTTCAACTGTTTTCCCTTAGTTTACCGTCCTTTTTACTCAAACTGTTATGGTGCAGCCACTCATGGCTTAATTTTTTAAAAATCCTATGTCTTCTTTTATATACCATTCACCCTTACTGATTTATATACCATTCATATTGTCCATCCATAAAATATTCAACAACTTAAAAAATTTCATTACATAGAAAGCTTCACGAGCTATATTGCTCTATTGCTTCTTTTTAAAAGGAAATTTCTTACAAAACCTATATGATATTTTTTCAAAATCCAATATTTATTTACTTCCCCATTAAAATTCCTTTTAAAGTATACAATTTATACCTTCTCTCAATTTGAAAATTTTCTTATTATTGGGTTAGACTCAAAGTGGACTTCTAACTATTCTCTCAAGACATCCTTCCATCGAAGTCCAAAAATCCAATCATTAATTAGGACGATCCATTTCACACCTTTCTTCAGAAACTTCTCCATCTTCCACTATCCATAACGTATGGGTTCTTATTTTCCCTCATCTCGACCTATTATACATCATCAATCAGCAAATAAAACAGGGATTAGCAATCATTAGGCAATCAAGGCCCAACCAAGGAATCGTGTACCATCCAGTTTTAGGAATATTCCATGTGCAATTACTTTATAAAAGGAATTCTTAGGATTGTAGCATATACTACATTTATATTTATAGACAAAACACAATCGTTAACTCTATGTTCCCTAATCTTTTAGGAATCGACTAACCTATGCTTTGATATAAAATATAATAATTCGCACACTAATGGGCCTAGATTTTTCGCAAACCCAAAACCACAGGTCCATTAATATATGAATTGTTGGTTTAGTATCCTACAAAAGAGAAATTATATAATAGTACTAATGATAATAACTCACAGTGGAAATAAGCAAATACAATAGATCATAATAATCATTAACCAAGAATTTACATCTCAAATGTCAAGTGCCTCAACCAGACAACTGCTCCAAATAATACCAGTACCTGCCCATCAAAATCATATGGGTTGTAATAAGGAGGGGGTTAGAACAATGTTTAGGTAACTGGTAAATTATACATCTTATACATGACACTAGCTTATGCCAATTATTCACCATTTCCTATTAGATGTTATCATTAGTCGTTACGACTCCATCGCTGTATACGAACCATTCCCATCTACCTCATATAGATTTGTACCAATATATATTAATATATATCCCATCGTCCATTATGGACCTAGATACTATCCCCACTAGTATGAATCGGTTAGCACCTCATAAGGATCCATCACATCCCTGCATCATGATCATTGTATCACTCGAGGAAATCCTACAATGCTTGCCGATGACCTTTAATCCATTAGGCATTGTATTCTTTAGGGATTTTCACCTTTGTCTACTTCATGTATCAATGATTTCCAGCCCCACGAACCTCTACCCCATCCGTGTTTTGAAGGAATCTCTATATGAATTAATTAGCCTTGTCCTATCAAATAAACTAACAACTAACTGTGGCGATGCATAACCCAACTGAATCAATCCTAGCACTCAGAAGAAATCAGTTAGGCGTGACCCTATTCTTCCCGTTGACCACGATGGACCTATGACGAGCTCGCTAAATATGCAATGTTTTGGTACCCATGAATGCCAGCCCTGCATGCCCTGTTTCATAAATCTGATCCTGCACATCATCCATTTAGATTGCCTAGTGCAATTAAGGAAACACCCTTCTCTAAACAACTTGGAAGAAGACTACTCTACACGGCATGTACAGTCTCGCCATTAGCAAAAGGTCCGCTCAATGCCTACAGTTATCTATCTTCAATTCCAAGCACTAGCAAAACTTGAGGGTATCCCTTCATCTATACACAAGTATATACTCTCCACGGAACCTATTGTTTGATATGTTTTTAACATTCCAACCTAGTCTAATGACCTTAAGTCATTTATTCTCTATAATTATAACAAACAAGTTATAATTATTCACACCTGTCATAAACGCATATCCAAGGCTACATATATTTACATACTTCATATTCAAGCATGCTTTCTCCTCTTACATTTTCTTTATTGCCTCAACATATTTTATGTCCTACTCAAAGTCTTTATTCTTATGATGCTTTTATCTTTTACTACATGAATTTCATTTCCGGCTTCTCATTTTCTATCATCACTATCGTTGCTGCTACATTCATTAGTTCAACTTCCATTTCTAATCCATTTCGTTCCCTGCCTTATTTTTCTTGCCTATCACTCAAACTTCCGTTTTCATTTGTTCCCGTTTTATTAACCTTTTATTTTCCTTCTTATCTCAATATTCCACTATTAGGGTTTACTGCATTTTAATAAATTAAAATTCAACTTTAACAATTAAATGTTTATAGTAAATTTCCATACCTTATCCAACTAAGGTGGTTTTGTGTAATGTTCGCAATTATAAGAAAATCTTTTTTATTTATTGAAATAGACAATACAGTATACAGTAATCATCTCTATTTTGTATATCTCTTTCTCTTGTAAGTATATATTTATTCCTTGTCATTTCAAAAATCAAACTTATGTTAAATTTAAACTTTAGTATATGGAGATCCACTTTTAACAATATACGTTTCAATATATTAAGTATCACCAAAATCCCAAAATCCCAAAATCCCAAAAGTCCCATTAACTTTATTTTCAATTTCATTTATCAATATCAACTAAAATGAAATCCCAATTCATTAAGTTTAAATTAACTATTCTGACGTAAAACTGATAACTAAAATCATTTCGTAATTATAGAAATAAAATTAATAATCACGCTTCTATAATTATATGTACAAATTTATAGACAAGTTTACATTCTTTACATCTCATATATATATATATATTCACTGCAATTTATATTCAGTTCGTAGGCATATAGAAATAAATCTACAACGATATAATCTAATATTATATAAAAGCATATAATATTCCCAGTCATCCATAATTAGCACTTCCAAATCTCTAGATCTAACCCTGTTATCAGTATTATCCATTTTTTGACTCCATATGAGGATCCACAAATAATATTTATACATATCTCATTTGAAATTGGATTAGGAAAGAGAGATTTAGATTTAGGTTCATTAACTAGAACCTGATCTAGAGTTTACCTTCAATGTAGCAATTTATTAGAACCTATTTCCTATCCTCTATCCTTTTCTACTCTTCTCCACGTGTATCCGTGCAATATAGATCTACTTCTATGTATTTAGAAATTTTAAAGGAGAAAAGAAAGCGGCAGAGCTTTCGTGCTTAATAGAAAATAACGAGTTTGAAGTGGAACCCCAGATTTTAATTTATAGTGGTTCAAATCAACACTAACCGTTGAATCGGAGTGTCTACAATCTGGTCATACCGCCAACACTTATTGTTGCCACCATAAGTTGGCAGGTCGACTGTCCAAAGCCCTAGGTCGATTGCTCAGGTGTGTTTTGATTTTTCACTGATTTATATTGATTACATACTGCAACTAATCGATTAACGTTTTGTTGGTGTTATCCTTACCTTAATTAAGTCACTTAACAGTTAAGTAATAACTAACTTTAGCGATGTTAATTAATTAGGACACTGTTATGTAATATATGATAAATTCAGTGAAACAAATGAACTATAAACTAAATTTTTATTTTCCGTATCTATAATTTATGTTATGTAGATTTTACATCTTTATATTTGAGTAATTTTTTTTTGTAAGTATGATATAGTATACAAATTGGAATTTCAATGATTTATCAAATGAATTGACAAATATTATTTAGCCGAATTTTTTAAATATATCAAGTTTAAAATTATGCTATTAGTTTGAATATGTGGATTTAAAGGTAAAGAACATGAAAAATTGAGATGGATTTGTAAAATGAAATGTGGAAATATAGTATAATTTTGTAATTCATTATATGATAATTAGACATAGATGATTAAATTGATTTACAAATTAACTTTGTCATTATTGTTTTATGTAAATAATTTAATCTATATTATTATTTGTACCAAAATATGGTACAAACACCCAAGAGATTATAGTAGAGAAGAAAAATGAAGAATAATAAATGAAAATGAAGTAGAAAACGATACATGTAGAGTTTAAAGTGGTTCGACCAATTGATGCATACATCCACTTAGCATTTCAAATTATTTACTGATGTCTACAACTTCAGTTTCTATGGATCGGTGTGGGTCATCGAGATTACAAGGGAATTATAGGAAATTAGTAAACAACCGAAAAAATCCTTTTAAATGATCCCCTCCACCTCTATTTATAGTTGTAGGTCGCTAGAGACTCCTCCACCACGATTGTAGCCATGTTCCCCATGTCCAATAGTAGCTTTGCATGAAAAGTGTAACAACCCGCATATTTATCGAGTTTATATTTAAATATTTTTATTTAAATATTAAATCGTTAATCGGATTTTGGTCCGAAAAACTACTTTTTGCAAACGGCCAAATTAGGACTCGAGACCACTTCCATTGAGTTCGAAATGTCATTTACAACTTTTTAAGTATAAACATCGATAGGTTTGAAGTTAGTGAAATTTCACTAACTTTTCCCGCTTTGGACTTTGGGTTAGTTTAGCCTATTAAGCCCAAGTTCCAACCCTCTTCTCCTCACTCTTCATAAATTTCCTAACTAACTCAAGCTTTGGCATTAATGGTGAAGAGAATGGGAAATTAAAACTCCAAGCTCAAATTCAATTGCAACTCCAACATTCAACTCCAAATTCAAGTAGAAGATATTGGATTCAAGCTTTGGAATTGCTTCTCCTTGCTTTCAAGCTTCATCTTCATAAATTTTAGTGCAAAGGTGAGATTTTTATCTCACAATTCTAGTCTATAACTATATTGGACTGTTGGGAATGATTCCCTATCACTTTTGCATGCACATTTGCATTTGGTTTGAATCGAATTGGCGAAAAACTCCAATTTTTAGTTTTTTTGGTGAAATTCTGCACTTAGGTCGTTCTGCCTATGCTAGGTCGTTCGCGTGGAAAAGTCTCGGCCTCAAAAAGCTCGTTTCCGACCTTAAAATGGCCTACAACGTTAGGTCGCTCGGCACTCGGAATTAGGTCGTAGGTCGTATGGCTCTTAGGTCGTAGGTCGCGGGCTTTTAGGTCGTTAGGTCGCAAACACTTAGGTCATTTCTGGCCTTAAATCCCCTATACAGCCTTAGGTCGCTCGCTCTGGCTCCTTAGGTCGTAAGTCGTGGGCCTTTAGGTCGTAGGTCGTGAGGCCGTTAGGCCTTAACTCGTGTGGCCTTGGTTCTTTAAGTCGCTCGGCCTTGCCTTCCATTTTTTAGGTCGCATGACCTTCTAACCCGCTAGGTCGTTGGACCTATAACCCGTTAGGTCGTTGGGCCTATAACCCTTAGGTCGTTAGGCCGTTAACCCACTAGGTCGCATGCCCTATAACCTGTTAGGTCGCTCGACCGTTTACTCCGTTAGGTCGTATGACCTTGTTCCACTAAGTCGCTCGACCCTTAGGTCGTAACACTTTAGGTCGCACGCCTTTCACACCATTAAGTCGCGAGTTTAATTAGGTCGCTCGGCCTTAAAACGTTAGGTCGCTTGACCTGTGCTATTGTTAGGTCGCGAGTTCCTTAGGTCGCTCGTCTCCCTTAGGTTGCTTGACCTGTGCTATTGTTAGGTCGCGAGTTCCTTAGGTCGCTCGTCTCCCTTAGGTCGCTTACCTGGTTGAGTCGCACCTCACCTTAGCTCGGCCATGATTAGGTCGTGAGTTTCCTTAGGGTCGCTTACTCCTTTAGGTCGTGACTCTTTAGGTCGAAACCCTTTAAGTCGCTCGATCCTATCCTTCCTTTGGTCTTCACTAGGTCGTACCGTTTTGGTCGGGGCGCTGCCCCCTGAACCCCGCGACCTGACCGGGCAGGTCGAACCCCGTAAGCGGTGGCGTTGCCCCCGCACCCCCACCTTGGGGGGTTGCCACCCCCCCTGGACCCCCCCTCCGTAGGGGATCTTATCTGAAAAACATTGAGCTGATTTCCTTGGATTTTATTCACATCTCCGTATGCGATTTTTGTGACTGATTGTTTCTATAATTGCTTCTGTGTCTTGTCACTTTATAATATAAAGGTTTCAATACTAGTAGTAAATCTCTATTTTTAATAACAAAGCTCTTTTCTTAAACCGTTTTCCAATCTATTAGTATATACAAACCTTTACCTCACTCGGATGAGAAAATCTAATTAAACGACTTAGTAAAACAAGTGGTATGAAACGCTTGCGTTCACTTCGTCGGTTAATTCTTGGACTTGTTCGATTGAACCTCTTGTGACAATTTTATTAGTGAAGATTTACAGTTTGTTCGTAAATATTTAAGTTAAGCAAGTGGTTATGGGACATGAAGCTAAACTTCTATATTTACTAGCTTAGTGTAATTGACACTTCTTGTTGATCATGACGATCTTTCTGATGATTTAGACTAGCAACTGTGCGATGTCTCTTGTTGCGAGGTTAGACTAGACACCACTTGTGTGATTCCACTCACACATACCTTTTTGCTTTTTGGTTAGTCTGGACCTTAATCTGTGTGATTCCATTCACACATGTGGGGTAGCTCCCCTTGGTCTTCGGACCGTCATGTGATAGGCCTCTTTCTCTTTTCTATGATTTCTGGACTTCTTGCATTGATTTCTAGAATTTATGTCATTGACTTGTTATGAGTACAAGTTTGGGGAATGATGCCCTTTCCGAATCTTTGAGAAGATTCTTGTGATATTGATTATCTCTTATTGATTGATCTTCTGTTGATCATTATTTACATACTTATAGTGGTATGTCATTATGGATGTTTATGTTTATGCCATATCTTTTATGTTATATCATGTCATCTGATATTTATAGCTAGACTGATCCGTTTATTATTTTCTTAAATAATACTCGGGTCAGACCGAGATGTTACAGGTGCTTCTGCTTGACTTCTTCCCAGGGATTCATCACTCTGACTTTTGGCTAACTGTTTAGATTAGCAGTTTTTGTTGTATACACTTGAGATATAGACTCATAGTTGTATTCTTTTGTATAGCACGTGTTGCTATTCTTTTGTATTATCGTGGATCTTACTGACCACTACTCTGATGTACACTTTCATGTGTTAGTTATATATTCATATCTTCTTCCGCATTTGTGATATGGATATCTATGACTGATTTGTGTTATGCTTATTTCTATGTTTGTTTCCGAAGATTATTTAAAGCCACCTTGTGATAAGCTATTACATGGATGGTCGCTCCTCAACAGCCTTATTCTCCGCGCTAGTTGACAGCACTACTCCGTAGTGTTCTTGGCTAGCGTGGGTATTGAGGTGGGGCGTCACAAAAAGACCGTGGTCATATCAGCAAATATCATGGATCGGTACAGATCCATTGGCATGGATTGGTACCGATCTATAAGCGTGACCTATGAATCTCTTCTATTGCCTTTTATAGATACGACTTATTGTTAGCTTCATGTTTTCCATCTTGACTCCTCCAATAAAAGCTTTTTTCAGGATTGATGGGTTGGATTGGTGGTGGAATGAAGTTCCAGACTTTGGCTGCTTGAGTGCACGATGTGATATCCCGGAAATTTTGACAATATCAATTTAATAATCTGTGTTAAAAATTAAATTAATTTGATAATAATTGTTAATAAAATTCGAATTGGTTTAATAATCTTCTTTTAAATAAATATTTAACTGATAATTTATCTTTTAAAAACTAATAAATTGTTTTCTAATAATAAATATATATAAATATATATATTTGTATATAATCTAAAGATCTGTTTTAAAATTTAATAAATAAGGATTTGTTTCAAATTCTAATGTCTTAGTAATTTGCAATTTTATTTAAAATATAGCTATTAAATAAATAATAATTTGGCTTTAAAATATACTAAAAATAAAGTTAAATTTTTTTTAAAAGATTTTAACTTAAATTTAAATTTGACAAAGGTAGTTTTGTTCTTGCTTTAAATATAGTCGATAAAATAAGTAATTTATTTATATAGTGATAATTTCATTTATAAATTATTTTAATTTAATAATGAGTTATTTTTAAACAATAATAAGGTAATATCTTTATAATGGATTTTAAATAAATAGGAATTGTTATTTTAAACTTATGTTTATATATATACACATATTTTGGAAAGCTATGATTGTCAATTTAAAATAAAATAACTCTTATAAAAAAAATTAACATAAGTTTGAAATAATAATAAGTAAATTTAGTATTGATGATTTAAGTTTTAAAAATTATAAGTGAAATAATAATAAGCACTTGTATTAGAAATAAAACTAAATCCATAAGTTAAAACTTTATAAGCAAATAACCAGTAACTAAGGCAAAGTAAATAAAGTATGCAAACATAACTAAAAATAGCTTTATATCCACAAACACATAGCTATGTAAAGCAATAAGCCAGGAAAAAGGAAATGAAACTGTAAGGTTTAGAATGCAGGCAAGTAAAATATTTTTATAAAATAAAAGAAGATGTGCCAGGCTTTGTATATTTGTAGCTGTAAATAAGTATGCAAGCAAGTATATTAACAAAGTAAAATAAATATCTATCAAACATAAAAAGGTAAAAGCAAAAATATCTGAACATAAAAATGAGTAATAGGAGACATAAAGTACAAAAACATATGCAGGAAAATAAACAAGCAAGATGTGTAGCTGCAAATAAAATATGCAGGCTAGAGAAGAAATGCAAATCAAGTATCTAAACATGGAAATAAAATTAGACACATAGTACTTAAGCAATTAAATGCTAGCACAACTTAAGTCAATTCGAATTGTATAAAAGTAGAAAAAAATCAGCCCCAAAATATGATCTTGCCTGATACAAACAAAAACAAATAATTGTACCTGCATTTGCCAACCCAGTAAACACCTTCCCCATACTAATTTTCCTTTCTATATATCATCCCCTTATTCTTAGTTCGTTCAAGTCATAGCAAACCTGAAAATATACAAGTAGCAAACATTTTCTTTTTTATAAACTGAAGCATCATACATCGACAAACAAGAAGATTAAGGAAATCAAAGCAAACAACTTCCCAGTTTTTAAAGTCCAAAGCTTTTCTGTCAAGAAGTGCTCTGTCTTCATCCCAAATCGGTGAGTAACATTTTTCTTTGAAATTTAAAGGTTTGAATCTGTGCAAGATTATCTAAGATATGTATGATTTTGCATATATAATCATCTGTATATATGGGTAGATTGAAAGTATAATATGCAGCCTGTTGTTTTAAAATGCATCTGTTCTTAGTTCAGAATGCAAACTGTGGGTTTCAAAAATCATTTACTCTCTTTCTAATTATTGGTTGAACTTAAAATTCAAGCAAAAGATGTTTGTATCATTATAAACTAAGTTTAAAAAATCATTTAAGATTAAAACAACTTAAAAATTGTCTCTAGAAACCTAAATTTCTGAACAGACCTAAGATTAGCCAAATTTTGAACTTCACGAATCATTGATTGAGGTATCTAACTTGAATCCTTACTGGAAGCGATGATTTTTAAGGTGGGTTTGATGATTTCTAGCGGGGTGGTTTGGTAGCAGTTCGAAGATGATCAGAGTGGGCATTTGATCGAATTCCGGCGTTATGATGATCTAGGGAGGTCGAGTTGCCTCGTGGGGATGGAGGGGCCTACGGCGGTCCCAGGAAAAATATCGCGATGGTCGGTCGATGACCATGGTGGCGGCAGGAGGCGTTTGAATTCTGGTGACCAAGTTTTGAGGCGCCGTGATTCTTTCGCTCATTCATCGTCGTCGATGGATCGAACGTTACACGGTTTTGAGGGAAGGTAGAGGGGAGGGGGACGAGGCTACGGCCGGAGTTGGGTGGCCTCCGGTGGTCGGAGCGTCGAGCAAGTGGTGTTGACATGTATCGAGGGGGAAACTGATTTTGTTTCCAGGTTTGGATCAGGAGCTCGTTTTCGATTCGAGCGAGTGGGTGGCTTCGGCGGGGTCGTGATGTCATTTGGAGATGATCGGCGATGGGATGAAGCGCTGGTGGATGGACGGAGATGGCCGGAGATGGCCAGAGCCACGGTGCACCGTGCCGTTGAAGTGCTGTGGTGTTATTTTTGTGTGCAGAGTTTTTGAGCTCGAGACAGACTCGAGTCATTCGAGTATGTTACTCGAAGCAGGGAAGGTGAGCACTCGAGGCGATTTTGGTTTGGCTCAAGCCAGTGAGTTGTTTCAGGTTTTGGCAAACCTGATTGTTTCAAGTTTAAATTTTGTTCACAATTTAAAAAAAAAGGATTTTTAAACTGTGTTTTAAAATTTAAAGTTCAAAGTATATATTCAAATGAACTTTTGAATCTAAGTTTTTTTTAAAATGAATTTGGATTTTGAATCAAGAATTAAAAAGCAAGTTTTTAAAAGCAAGTTAAACCAAAGTTTTAAATTCAAAGTTAAACTAATGAATTCAAGTTTTTCTTGAATTCAAATCTGAAATTTTAATTAGTTTTTAAATCTAAATATATAAAACAAGTTTAAATCAAATAGTTTTTTCAAGGTAATTTGTTTCAAATAAATATTTGAATTGATTTTGACATAGTTCTTTTAAAGGGATTTTTCAATGGAAGTTAAATAAATTGTTTTAACTTGAATTTGCAAGTTAAAATATTAATGTATTTTAGAAGCTTAGATTTAAATAAAGATTTAAATAGTGAATTGAAAGGCTTTTCTTATATAAGTTCATATGTAAGTAATAAATGTTATTTACATTTATTTAAAAGATTATAAATTGAATTTAAATGTTTAAACAATAATCATTTTGAATCTTAAATTCAAAATGGAATTTAATTTAAATTTAAAATGTAATGTTCTAATACACTTTAATATTAAGGGAGTCATTAATAAAGAAATAAATTATCTTCGAAATAATTTAGATATTAAAATAATTTAATGATTAAGTTAATTAAGGAATGACTTATGTATTTAATTTATAAATTAATAAATTAGATTAATTTATAACTAGTGATTAATATATTTTCATCTATTCAGTCAGAGTGGCGCAGTGGAAGCAATTGGATGTTGCAATGTTTGGATTAGAGAGTTCTACAGGAAATTTTTCAAGATCTGAGGCCAGATTGGAGTGCACCTGTTTTATCTCTTCCGGATGTGAGAAGTGAGATCTGTTTTCTGATTTGGAATAGAGTTTGTGTTCTGAGTTTGGTTGATATTGGGAAGATCATTTTGTTGGATTGTCTTTGGTTCAGTTTGTTTCTAAGGACATCAGCAAGGGTTGAGCTTATCAGGAAGATGTAGGCAGCCCAGGATCGTCCGGTATTTATATTTGGGAAACTCGAGAAAATTCTATCCGTAATTTTGTCTGAATAGTTAGATTTGTTTGATTGGATAAATTGGTTGCAATGATTGTTAGCATCTGGTTGATATATGCTTGTGTTTAAAATTTAAATCTTTAACTAGATTATTAAATTACCTTTGCTTTAAATTTCGGGGATGAAATTCTTTTAAGGGGGGAGGAATGTGATATCCCGGAAATTTTGGCAATATCAATTTAATAATCTGTGTTAAAAATTAAATTAATTTGATAATAATTGTTAATAAGATTCGAACTGGTTTGATAATCTTCTTTTAAATAAATATTTAACTGATAATTTATCTTTTAAAAAATAATAAATTGTTTTCTAATAATAAAAATATATAAATATATATATATATATATTTGTATATAATCTAAAGAACTGTTTTAAAATTTAATAAATAAGGATTTGTTTCAAATTCTAATGTTTTGGTAATTTGCAATTTGATTTAAAATATAGCTATTAAATAAATAATAATTTGGCTTTAAAATATAATAAAAATAAATTTAAAATTTGTTTAAATGATTTTAACTTAAATTTAAATTTAACAAAGGTAGTTTTGTTCTTGTTTTAAATATAGTCGATAAAATAAGTAATTTATTTATATAGTGATAATTTCATTTATAAATTATTTTAATTTAATAATGAGTTGCTTTTAAGCAATAATAATAGTGTAATATCTTTATAATGGATTTTAAATAAATAGGAATTGTTATTTTAAACTTATGTTTATATATATACACATATTTTGGAAAGCTATGATTGTCAATTTAAAATAAAATAAGTCTTATAAAAAAAATTAACATAAGTTTGAAATAATAATAAGTAAATTTAGTATTGATAATTTAAGTTTTAAAAATTATAAGTGAAATAATAATAAGCACTTGTATTAGAAATAAAACTAAATCCATAAGTTAAAACTTTACAAGCAAATAACTAGTAACTAAGGCAAAGTAAATAAAGTATACAAACATAACTAAAAATAGCTTTATATCCACAAACACATAGTTATGTAAAGCAATAAGCCAGGCAAAAGGAAATGAATGGGACCGTAAGGTTTAGAATGCAGGCAAGTAAAATATGTTTATAAAATAAAAGAAGATGTGCCAGGCTTTGTATATTTGTAGCTGTAAATAAGTATGCAAGCAAGTATATTAACAAAGTAAAATAAATATCTATCAAACATAAAAAGGTAAAAGCAAAAATATCTGAACATAAAAATGAGTAATAGGAGACATAAAGTACAAAAACATATGCAGGCAAATAAACAAGCAAGATGTGTAACTGCAAATAAAATATGCAGGCTAGAGAAGAAATGCAAAGCAAGTATCTAAACATGGAAATAAAATTAGACACATAGTACTTAAGCAATTAAATGCTAGCACAACTTAAGTCAATTCGAATTGTATAAAAGTAAAAAAAAAATCAGCCCCAAAATATGATCTTGCCTGATACAAACAAAAACAAATAATTGTACCTGCATTTGCTAACCCAGTAAACACCTTCCCCATACTAACTTTTCTTTTCTATATATCATCCCCTTATTCTTAGTTCGTTCAAGTCATAGCAAACCTGAAAATATACAAGTAGCAAACATTTTCTTTTTTATAAACTGAAGCATCATACATCGACAAACAAGAAGATTAAGGAAATCAAAGCAAACAACTTCCCAGTTTTTAAAGTCCAAAGCTTTTCTGTCAAGAAGTGCTCTGTCTTCATTCCCAAATCGGTGAGTAACATTTTTCTTTGAAATTTAAAGGTTTGAATTTGTGCAAGATTATCTAAGATATGTATGTTTTTGCATATATAATCATCTGTATATATGGTAGATTGAAAGTATAATATGCAGGCTGTTGTTTTAAAATGCATCTGTTCTTAGTTCAGAATGCAAACTGTGGGTTTCAAAAATCATTTACTCTCTTTCTAATTATTGGTTGAACTTAAAATTCAAACAAAAGTTGTTTGTATCATTATAAACTAAGTTTGAAAATTCATTTAAGATTAAAACAACTTAAAAATTGTCTCTAGAAACCCAAATTTCTGAACAGACTTAAGATTAGCCAAATTTCGAACTTCACGAATCATTGATTCAGGTATCTAACTTGAATCCTTACCGGAAGCGATGATTTTTAAGGTAGGTTTGATGATTTTTAGTGGGGTGGTTTGGTAGCAGTTCGAAGATGATCGGAGTGGGTATTTTGATCGAATTCCGGCGTGATGATGATCTAGGGAGGTCGAGTTGCCTCGTGGGGATGGAGGGGCCTATGGCGGTCCCAGGAAAAATATCGCGATGGTCGGCCGATGACCATGGTGGCGGCAGGAGGCGTTCGAATTCTGGTGACCTAGTTTTGAGGCGCCGTGATTCTTTCGCTCGTTCATCGCCGTCGATGGATCGAGCGTTACACGGTTTTGAGGGATGGTAGAGGGGAGGGGGACGAGGCTACGGCCGGAGTTGTGTGGCCTCCGGTGGTTGGAGCGTCGAGAAAGTGGTGTTGACAGGTTTCGAGGGGGAAACTGATTTTGTTTCCAGGTTTGGATCAGGAGCTCGTTTTCGATTCGAGCAAGTGGGTGGCTTCAGCGGGGTCGTCATGTCATCTGGAGATGATCGGCGATGGGATGAAGCGCTGGTGGATGGCCGGAGATGGCCAGAGCCACGGTGCACGTGCACTGTGCCGTTGAAGTGCTGTGGTGTTTTTTTGTGTGCAGAGTATTTGAGCTCGGGACATACTAGAGTCATTCGAGTATGTTACTCGAAGCAGGGAAGGTGAGGACTCGAGGCGATTTTGGTTTGGCTCGAGTCAGTGAGTTGTTTCAGGTTTTGGCAAACCTGATTGTTTCAAGTTTAAATTTTGTTCAAAATTTTAAAAAAAGGACTTTTAAACTGCGTTTTAAAATTTAAAGTTCAAAGTATAGATTCAAATGAACTTTTGAATCTAAGTTTTTTTAAAATGAATTTGAATTTTAAATCAAGAATTAAAAAGCAAGTTTTTAAAAGCAAGTTAAACCAAAGTTCTAAATTCAAAGTTAAACTAATGAATTCAAGTTTTTCTTGAATTCAAATCTGAAATTTTAATCAGTTTTTAAATCTAAATATATAAAACAAGTTTAAATCAAATAGTTTTTTTAAGTTAATTTGTTTCAAATAAATATTTGAATTGATTTTGACATAGTTCTTTTTAAAGGGATTTTTGAATGGAAGTTAAATAAATTGTTTTAACTTTAATTTGCAAGTCAAAATATTAATGTATTTTGGAAGATTAAATTTAAATAAAGATTTAAATAGTGAATTTAAAGGCTTTTCTTATATAAGTTCATATGTAAGTAATAAATGTTATTTACGTTTATTTAAAAGATTATAAATTGAATTTAAATGTTTAAACAATAATCATTTTCAATCTTAAATTCAAAATGGAATTTAATTTAAATTTAAAATGTAATGTTCTAATACACTTTAATATTAAGGGAGTCATTAATAAAGAAATAAATTATCTTAGAAATAATTTAGATTTTAAAATAATTTAATGATTAAGTTAATTAAGGAATGACTTATGTATTTAATTTATAAATTAATAAATTAGATTAATTTATAACTAGAGATTAATTAAGAAGTAAATTAAGAAATGTTATTAGGTAATGAAGATAATTAACTAAGGATTATTAATTAATTAATTAATGTGATTAATTTTGATAATTAATTAGATAATCTATTGTAAATTGTTTAATGTAATTATTTGATAAAAGTAATTAAGAGATAAATTACTTATTGTAATAAATTTAGATGATATGATTAATTTAAGTTAATTAATTTAGTTTAATTAATTTAAGAAATCATTTGATAATTTGATAAGTGTAATTACTTATTGTAATTAATAGAGCATAATTACTTAGGAAAGTAATTAGATGATAATTACTTGATGTAATTAATACAAGATGGTTTGTAAATGAAGTAATTTGGATAATTAATTTTGTAATTAATCAAGGGATTAATTAATGGAGATAATTAATTATGGGATAATTAATTTATTAATATAAGTAATTAAGGATAGTTAATTACTGGTTTGTTATTAATCCAAGGTGATTAATAATTGTGTTTAATTAAAGATTGATCGCTTAATGTAATTAATTTAAATAAAGTAATTTAATTTAAATATAATTAGAGATCATTAATTAATATAATTAATGATGTAATTAAGAATTGTTTAATTAAGGAATAATTAATGATGTGGTGATTAATTTATGAAATTAATTAAGGATAAATGTAATTATTCATATTTAATTAATAAATGAAGTAATTATATGTTAATTACTATGAATGATTTAAAATAATTAATTTGTGGAATTAATTAAAGACTAAATACTTATTGAATTAGAGAATGATTAATCAAAGGTGTTTAATCAAGATGGATATTTAGAGGAGGATTAATTAATTTGATTTATAATTAATTAATGGTTGTATAAGCAGGATTTATAGATGAAGTAATTAATTTAATTTATTTTAAATTAATTAGAGATAGAAGTAGTTAATTTAATTCATTTTAAATTAATTATAAATGGTATGATTATAAATCATTACTTATGGATGAATGATATTGATATTTCATTTGATGATTGTGATCTCAGATATGAGATGAGTAATATCTATGTGATATGGATGTATGGTTTAAGTATGATAATATTTAATTATCTGTTTGGATGATGATATAGATTATCTGTTTATGATGATAATGTGATTATCTATTATGATATGTGAATTATCTATCTGTGAGTATATTGATAATATTGAATTAAATTGTTTTAACTCTAAAACAACTTGGCCTTAAAAGATTCGTTTTGGATTTCGATGAGACCCGGATTGGGTTTCCATATTTGGATACCCGAAAACCACATCGATCCAAATTAACGATAGGTCGTGAAACAGAAGTGAAGATGAAGATTCAGAGTGCAAGGGTTATTGTCGTTAACTCTGAGGGTGATTCCAAAATGAGTGTAATGAGATAATGCCTTCGGTTTCGTTCGAACCCGGAATGAACTTGTATGGATTGAATGCTTTCAGACATCGTCAGGTGGGCGATGAGCATTCTAAGAGATGTATTCTCTAAAGGTAATCGCAGCCTCAAGCCTCATCAACCGGGAATGGCTAAAACAGGGAAGGTGCAGCTAGGTTAGGTGGGTCATGCCCAAGCAGGATGAGATATACCCCTGTCTAGATGTCCCTTTGTTTTTCGGCTGTGTGGGCGGTTGATTGCAGTAACTGCCAGGGTTATCTTGTTCGGGACTATTCAGTAAGGAATGGTTCTGGCCTTGTGTTGTAGGGGGTTGGGAGTGATCCTCGGTACGTTGATCTAGGCCAGGTACTGTGACGGGCGGTACCCCAGTAGCCCTGCCATTGTATGGAATCCAAAATCCAATAAGTGCCATCGGAATTGATTGTATTACCCACTTTTGTGGCTAGTAGCTGGAACTTAATGAATGTAACAATTTCGGCTATTTTCTATTTACTTGAAAACCCTAGACCTATTATAATATCACTGAATTTCCTATCAAATATTTGGTTAGCGTAAGGTAAAAACTTACCCATGTTTATGTGTGGGGAGTCTTACGTGATACCTTTTGTTTCAAAGGTTTTCAAAATTAAGCAACTTTAACCTGTTACTCACACCAGACCCATGTCTGACCCGGAGTTTATTTCTGTTTTTCCTAAACTCTCGGGTACCCAAATTTTTTTGAGTTGCCAAGGGATTCAAGTTGTCTTGGACGAATTCTGGAGGAGCATTGGAGCAGGAGGCTTCAGCGTTTGTAGATATAGTTCCGCTATGTTGGTATCTTTGAGTTGTATTAGCTAGACAGGTGTTTATAACTGTCTAGTGTGTGTTGTATGATCTGTATAACTCTGATATATGTAAAACTATGTAATAGTTATGTGATCTATTATATTTTGTTCCATTCCGCTGTGAGATTCTGATGTTGTTGTTCTTTCTTCTCTATCTTTCTATTTTCTCACCCCCCTTTCTTTCTTCAAGATGATACGACTTTCTGGGGTCAGAAAGCCGGGTCATCACACACGAGGTGCTCGATGATGTATTACATGAGAATGATGTTTCGAGGCTTGAAAGTAGTTTCCATAACCTTAGTTTGGGAGTAGACGAGCTTTGTGGTGTTTTGGATGAGATTTCATTGATTGGTACCAATCCATAGGGATAGATCGGTTTTGATCCAACACTTTGATGGATTGAAGTGATGAACTCCGAGATGACTTTGCATTGGGTCTTAGTCGGATTTGCTTTCTTGGCTTATTGGCTATCTCTTTGGGCTCCCTGCCTCGATTCTTTTAAGTCCTTCTCATCAAATTCATCCAAGTACGTCCTGGCCAAAAGGTCGAATAACATTTTCCCCCAAAGTAAATTTAGTTTTCAACATGATGTGCTTTTGATCGGAACAAGTTGGGATTATTGTATCATATTCCAATCCATGCTTCGAATTGTTGTCATCCTTTCTTCGAACTATTTTGGTGAAGCATAGTTTCTTTGGTCGCTCGTTGAATCGCTTCACTGGTATCAAACACTATAAAACTAGAGTGTGCTATTACAATCCTTCAATCCAAATTTAGTAGCTTAAAATAGATTCCTTTCTCAGATTCCACAGGTTTGAATCTACTGCCTTTCGATTCTGGTTACCAAGTGTTGAGTTTGCACAAGCATACACACTTAGATTGTCTAGCATGTTTCCATTCCATGCACATGCACACTCTTGTGAAGTTACTTGTGATGATCGCCCTACACTACCAATGCTCATATAACCGAATAGTATGCACCTAGGGCATCCGAACGTGTATGATAATTGTTATGGGAAAGGAAAAGAAATATAGAAGAGGAATAGAAAAGAAGAAAATAGAAGAGAAAGAAATAAAACACCACACACTCATATAACCTATCGTATATATAACAGTGCATAAGATAAAATATAATAGTCATACCGGTTATAAAACAGGCGAGATGGTAATAAGTATATAAACCACAAAATCAGAGTATACATGCTCATACAGTTATTTTTTTGAAAAATGTGCGATCCTCTAAAGTAGAGAAGAGAACACATGTGTGTGTGTGTATGTAAATCACCGAAAATGAAGGAGCTATCCACATGCCTGGTAGGTGGCAAATCATAATACATAAAAATCAGAGAAAATAGACTCAGGTAACTTCTTGATTGAGCTCCGGCAAGGGCACCACCCATTGCACCTCAATATCGAACTCCGGCAAGACCACCATCCGTTAATGAAGTGTTAGAAGTACCCAAAATAATCCATGGTGCAACCAAGTGCACAAATGAGATCAAAAAGAAGCTCCACCAGAGAATGAACGCATCACTACTAACGCGGATGATCTAGATCTAAAATATGAAGTCTCCCCAAACAACCATCCTGCGACATGCAATCCTGGCAACATCACCCTAAAACCCTGCAATTAGCAATCTAGCACCATTCTTAGCCTAATCCTGAACCTGTAGATGGAACTAAAGTAAGATATAAGAATAATATACATATATGCATATAAATAAAATTTATACGTATATATATATATATTAGAGAAATAAAAGTAATAAAACTAAAGTTAAAACAATAAGACAGCAAATAACTATAATAATAGATAGACTAATAAAAGTTCAAAACTCATAATGCAACACCTTAACTTACACTAAAATTATGAAATAGTGATCGCGAAATCAAAAAGGCATAAAAATTAACAAAATAAGAATTTAAATACTTATAAAAATTAAAGATCTAAAAAATTTAACACTAAGTTCCTTTAATCAAAAGAACATTATGATAATCAGAAAAATCTTCATTTGAATTCGAATAAATGTTAATGCTGTAATTATTAATGTTAAAAATATTGTTTCTATATTTAAATAACTCAATGCTTTTACTAACCTTATTAAGATAAACTTTAAAATGATTATTTTTAGCCAATCTATATTTTGGATTTGAGATCCAATTGAAATAAAAAGATTATATTGTAAATGCCAATCTATTAACATAACTATTGTTATTATTAAATAGTCTTTGGTTCTTCTCAAACTAAATATACCAACATATTCTAATGAATAAAGTGTCTAGTAAAAATCTATTTTCCTTTTTAAACCTAAATCTTAAGACATGCTCATACAATTATACAAAGCAGTAATAGAATTTATACAGCTGATAAATAAAATCAACTGATAAAATGTCTCCAATAATAGTAGCTCAAACACTGTCAAGGATCCACAGTGTCACACAGTGGAATAACCAATAATAAGTCCAAAATAAATATGATAAAGCATCACCTCTTGCTAGTTCACCTATATAGATCCAAGTGTCGTTTACACCTAATATCTTGTCTACTCATTTACGAGTACCCAAGATAGTAAGTAACAAAGCATAAAACCTTGAGTCAAATAATAGCTTAGTGTAAGTGATAAACAATTTCAAAGAACTATAAAAGTCAGAATAGTATATGGAATAGAGGGTGTAGAGAATCATGCCTGACATGTCCCTACATCTATAGAGTTAGCACGTATAAAGGATATACGTTACTATATGATAGCTATCATGGATGTACTGTTTATCAAGGTAATAGGGGTGTCTAAATATCGACATCGATAATATCTACATTGTGTGACATCCCTAAGGTGATAGAAACAATTAAGCAAAGATAACATTCATTATTCATCATCTCATTCCCTCACTCAATGCGTTGGATATATGATACTCATATGACCCATCATTAGGTCAATGACCACTCAACGTCCCGATTTCTCAATACTCGAATCCATGCCACTCAGTAGGCCATGAACTAAACTACCATCATCATAGTCCAAGTTACAATGGATCTAAACATCATGCGATTCAAGGGCCATCAACACCTAAGTGAGCATCCTCACATACCCCAGCTTTACGAGTATACTTTGAAACTTACGAATATCAATGATCCCTTTTGCATATGTCATCATAGAAGAGCTCATCTTAGAACTTTCAATATAACTCATGTCTAAAGCCGTTATGGATGGAAACTAATCTAGACAACCATCATAAGTCATAGAGTGTCATCATGAATTCGTAACCTTCTTTCAATAGTTCCATCAATCTGACTCATCATCGCCTATTCTGATCCCCAAGTACAGCTGTTCATCGTCGAACCCATCACTTCCCATCTGAGATCATCATCGTCGAACATGAGATCATCGTGTCAAAGCATCACCTCTTTGTTTCACGGCCAAACCACTCGTTGAAGAGCCATATCATCAAAATCAAAATGACTAACAAATGAACCATTACATTGTATTAGTCGAGGCCTCTCCATCATCCATGTCAATATTGGCCAAATCGACCATCATCAATAGTGGTAAGTATCGATCACTCCAGAGTAATCAATAACGACCAATTTGGTCATGTACTTAACCAAAAATGGTTAAATACAAACAAATAAAAACATCAGGCATCTTCCCCACAGTCCATAGAGTAAAATAAACAACATATCTCGACTGTGTATCTTTTTACACTTGATTTTGCATGTTGGGCTTTCGGGTTACAGGCCCATGCACCTGTTTTTCAATTTTCATTGTATTTAAGACAACTGAATGTAAATGTAGCACATTTTTCTTTGTTCTAATTCAACAATAAAGTCAATTTTAATTTCTTCTTCATTAAATCAAAAGATTATTCACGTCACAACAAATTCAAACATGGTATCAAAGCCAACCTCAATAGGTTAACAGCTTTTCCAAACTTGTTGCATTTGTAATCTGATACATCAGAGAAATCTCATCGTTTGGATCAGTTTTTACCCATCAGATTCTTCAGTATCATTTGGGTAAAGGATTTGCTCAAGTAGTCACTACCACGCCTAGTTTAGCAACTGGCTATAGCATTCTTTACAAAAAAATCCAAGGTTGAAAGAAAACCAAAAAACCAATAAGAAAACAGATCAAGAAACTCATCAATTCAGGAAAAGGTGAAAGTGCCATACCAGGAGCAATCAGAGAAATCTCATCATCTTGCTCGGTTACAACATACCTATTCAAGGAAGAATTTCTTGATTCTTTAATCTTTTATTTCTTATTTTATCAATAATTCTCTGGCCTCTATTTCTAAAGAATTTTCATCATGACTGAAGGTAGCAGCGCAACATCAGGTGATACTACAAACTCAGTTCATCAATCTATGACTGTTTCTGACAATTTGATCAAGTAAGTTATCGGTCCTTAGTCCAATCTCATTACTGCACAACTCGAAGAGGACAATTATCTTCTTTGGAAAGTAAAAGTTAAAACAACTGCCAAAGGATATGGTCTTGATCGATACACCCTTGGCACAACTGCCATCCCATCTCAATTGGTAACTGTCAAGAAAACAAAATTGTGAAAAATGACGAATATATCAAATTTCAAAGGCAAGACAGTGTAATAAGTTATTGGTTGCTTTCTTCAATTGGTATAAAGTTTCTACCACAAGTTATAGGATGTAAAAGTGCAAGAGAGATTTGAACTACAATTAAAAGAATTTTCAACATCTAATCAGCAGCCAAAACAATGCATTACAAAAGGCAGTTACACAATATAAGAAAAGACAGCAACCCATGAGGGAATACCTTTCCAAGATTAAGAATACATGTGATCTTCTAAAGGAAGCAGGACACAAAATGTCCAACACTGAGCATGTACTAATAATCCTGAGTGGTTTAAGTGACGATTATGAGTCAGTAGTGGTAGTAGTAGCATCTCAAGAAACTTTACCATCATTGGAATATGTTCACTCTATACTCTTGGCTCACGAGGGAAGACTTGACTACAAGAAACCCCTAGATGCAGATATTTCTATCAATTATACCTCAAATAACAAAGCCAGAAACCAAAACTATGGAAAAACTGACCAACAGTTCCCAAGGGGAGGTCAGTTTATGAGAGGAAGAGGTAGAGGAAGATGGAATGGCAATAACGAACCAAAATGTCAGATATGAAAAGGTGGGGCATACAGCTGTAAAGTCCTACTTCATATTCAATGAAAATTATACTCCAGGTTAGTCATCAAATAATTAGAAAAATGGCAGTTATAGTGCAAACATGGAACAAGTGCATCAAGATTCCAATAAACAGCTTGGTGGCAACAAAAATCAGAACTTGGATGAAATAGCTAAGATAGATACACATAAGATGAGTCATGGTATCTAGACTCAAGGGCTACAAATCACTTGACAAGCAGTTTAGAGCATTTAAATCTTGGTAGCAGAGAATACAGAGGTAAACAGTCTATTGTCATAGGAAATTTTAAGGCAATTGAGATTACTCACACTGGTAATGCCTACATCAAAGGTGAAAGACAATTATATCTCAATAACTTGTTAAGAGTTTCCAGTATAAAGAAAAATCTTATGAGTGTTTCTCGATTTACCCATGACAATAATGTTTATTTTGAATTTTACCCAAAATATTGCTTAGTTAAAAATATTCTAACTAAAGATATACTTTTATAGGGTAATGCAGTAAATGGTCTTTACAAGTTTACTTTGACTAACAGCAGAGGTAGCAATTAATGAGTGACAAGTTGTAATGAATTGCATTTAAGTGAAAATGATAAAAGTAACTTTGACCTTTGGCACTACAAGTTAGGTCATCCTTGTATAAGTATTGTAAAATAGGTTCTTGAAGAAAATAAGATTTCTTTTAATGATATCACTTTGCCTTATGTGTGTTCTTACTTTCAATTGGGAAAAAGCCATAAATTAGCTTTTGCAAATTCTGTTACAGAATATAAAGTACCCCTTGAATTGCATGCAATAGATCTTTGGGGTCCTGCTCCAATCTGTTCAGAACATGGGTATAAGTATTACATATCCTTTGTTAATGCTTGCTCTAGGTATACTTGGATATATTTCTTAAAATCCAAAGCTAAAACTTATAATGCTATCACATACTTTATAACTAAAGTGGAAAAACTACCTGATCCTAAAGTTAAGGTTATTCAGGATGATGAGGGCGCATAATACAAATCACTCAACAAATGTTTTTTAGATAGAGGTATTAGTACATAGAACTACATGTCCTTATACATCTGAACAAAATGGCTTGATTGAAAGAAAACATAAGCACATTGTTGAAACTGGCCTAACCCTGCTGGTCCATGCATCTCTACCATTAAAGTTTTGGCCAGATTCCTTCAGTACTGTTGTTTATTTTATTGACAGACTTTCAATAAAAGTACCGATGGGAATAAGCCCCTTAGAAAAGTTCTCAGGGGTTAAACTAGATTATCAAAACTTAAAAACCTTTGGGTGTCTATGTTTTCCATACTTGAGACCATACAATGATCATAAGTTAAACTTTAGGTCTCAGCCATGCACCTTTTTAGGTTATTCATTTAAATAGAAGGGATACAAGTGTCTAGATGAAATATGGAGAATTTTTATAAGTAGACATATTGTGTTCGATGAAAAAAATTTCCCATTTGCAAATGCAAGTATTAAAACTACACATAAAGTATATAATCCAAAAGTTTCCATACCCAATATACCTGTGCAATCATATATAAGGAATGCAGCTGAAACCGAGAAAGGAACAGGAAGCTCTGGATCACAACACACTATGTCTTCAGGACCAGGTCATAACTCAGAAGGTCAACCTGATGCTCATGCTCAGTCACCTACAGATTAATCAAAATCAAAGTGATCATGAAAGTCAAAATGCAGACAACACCAGTCAGGGCAGCAATTCAGAGTCATCTGACACTGAAATACAGACCAGACCAGATTATCATATGATAACCAGATCAAAAAAGTGGAATTTATAAACCAAAGGTTTATGCTGCAATAGTCAGTACCATGGAACCCGAGACATTTAAGCAAGCATTCAAAGAAGAAAACTAGAAACTACTATGGATGAAGAGTATTAGGAATTAATAAAAAATAATACATGGAACTTAGTTCCTCCACCAATCAAAGAAAACATCATAGGATGCAAATGGACATACAAACTAAAGAGGAATCCAGATGGAACTGTATCCAGGCATAAGGCAAGACTTGTTGCCACACACAACAGTATGGCTTTGACTTCAGTGAGACATTCTCACCAGCTGTAAAATCAACAACAATTAGTGTAGTTCTCACTATTGCTCTACATATTGACTGGGGCATAAGACAGCTAGATGTAAATAATGCTTTTTTGAATGGCATCTTACAGGAAGAAATTTATATGAAGGACCCTTAAGGATACAAGAAAAATACAAATCTTGTGTGCAAATTAAACAAGGCTATATATGGATTAAAGCAAGCTCCTAGAGTGTGGTTTGATAGATTGAAAGCTACATTAGTTAATTTGGGCTATCAATCTACAAAATCAAACAACTCTCTATTTATTAAAATTAATAGCAGTCTTATTATTTACATATTGATATAAGTGGATGATTTAATTATAACAGGCAATGATGAAGGTGAAGTCAACAATATGAAAAACAGTTTTAAATCAAGGATCTAGGGGAACTAAACTATTTTCTTGGAATAGAAGTCGAAAGAAAAATCAGAGTCAAAAATTTTCTTAAGTCAAAAGAAATACATCAAGGAGCTTCTGATCAAGTCAAAAATGAATGCTGCTAAACCTCAACCAACATCAATGGTCAGTCATCAACAATTATCTAAATATAGGGGAGAACTAATAGTAAATATTAAACAGTATAGGAATATTGTAGGAGCCCTACAATACTCCACTATAACAAGACCAGATATATCATATAGTGTTAACAAAGTTTCTCAATTTATGCAGGAACCACATGAAGAACACTGGAAAACAGTCAAGAGGATTCTTAGATATCTCAATGGCACAACAAATTATGGTCTCACACTAAACAAATGCAAAAGCCTAAATATTACAGCATATGCAGATGCAGATTGGGCTACGGTTGTTGACGATAGGAAGTTAGTGACATGCTACTATATCTACTTAGGCAATTTCATGGTGCTCAAAGAAGCCGACAACCATCTCCATATCCAGCACAGAGGCCAAATACAGGAGTATTGCAAGTGTTGCAATAGAAATTACTTGGATACAATTATTACTTTCAGAAATGAAAATCAAAAAAGAGATGAAACTAACAATATGGTGCGACAATCAAAGTATGGTTTATATGACAGCCAACCCAATGTTACATTCAAGGACAAAACACATAGAGATCGACCTATATTTTGTTCGTGAACTAATACAAAAAGGAAAACTGGAATTGAATCACTTACCATCATTCTACTAACATGTAGATATACTTATAAAGGCGCTTTCAGCAAAAAAATTTCATTGATTCAGAGAAGATCTGAATGTCGGAGCATTTGATGTGGGACAAAACTAAAGGTTCCATATTTCCTCAGATGTGCAGTCATATTTACTTCAAATCTATTCTAGAAGGAGAATCAAAGAAGACTGCAAAGAATTGATTGCATACATGTTTTGAGTGCTTCATTGCTTCATCTCAGATCTGCAAGACACCACAAATTAATCTCCGATTTTATACAAGCACAAGATCTAAGCAAAGGATTTAGGAAGGAAGACTTATTTTTTGAAGAAGCGCGGTCGAAATTCACAAATCGCTCATGAAAGAGGAAACCATAACCCTAGCATGCGGTTGAGGGAGGGTGTAAAATGAACGAGATATGAAGGCTGTGTATTTTTTAACACTTTATTTTGAATATTGGGCTTTCTGGTTACAGGCCCATACACCAGTTTTTCAATTTTCATTGTATTTAAGACAACCGAATGTAAATGCAACACCTTATTCTTTTCTATAATTCAATCAATAAATTCAGTTTGAATTTCTTCTTCATCAAATCAAAAGATTATTCACATCATAAAATATTCTAACACGGAGCACATACCAAGTCCATCGTCCATCATTTTCAGATCAGTCGCCATATGCCAGTACTCCTCTTCATATTTATCTCATCCATTCGAGTTTATCATCTTTTGTATGCTCAGTTGATATGCACTAAACTCTATCACATCATTTGAGTCCCTATCGTGTGTGCGTTCGATCGATATACACTAAACTCTATCTAATGGAATTTTCCTATATTGCCTTTGAATGCCATTTTCAACCAACTAACAAACAAGACATGCAACCAACAGACATAGAAATGTCTATAATATCCTACATACATCTATAATGATACAATACATCCAAGCAACCAATATGGGATAAATATTAGTAATAACATAAATCTATCAATATCGTCAAAATAGCGCGACAATGGAGGAAAATGTGATATTAAATTTAAAATCATTTTAAAGTACTTTTAATTCTTTTTATAAGATATAAGTTTAACTATTTTAGAAATAACGTCTTAAATTTAGAAAACATTTCAAAATGTCATTTTAATACTATAATAACAATCATAGTATGGTGAGAGACAATATCACTCACCTTAATCAAATATATCCAAACCATTGCCTAGTTCTAGAGCTCTCCATCATGAGCGCAATGCAAGAAACAATGACCAAAATGGATCTCGTATGCAAAAGATACGTATAACATAAGATAACAGATTTAAATAAATAATTAATTCACTTAACTTATAATTAAGCTCCTTAACTACCTTCATTTGCACTAATCCTCCTTCTTCCCGAAACCAAGCCTGCTGATGCAAATACGTTGATACAAGAAAATCCATCCCCTTCCATACCTTCTCTACTATTTTTCTCCCTCGATAATCAATGATTTGATAACTGGCTATTGCAACATGCAACACTACACGAGCTCGTCACCCCTCCCCCCACAGACCCGAAATAATGTGACTTGATACTCTCACGCTAAATGCGATCTGATGGGTCGGCCTCTCCTCCATACGAATGCATTTTGAACTATTGCTTCAGAGGTTGTGAGTTTTTGTGAGAAGGTGATCATCACGAATAGAAAAAACAATGGCGTCCTCTATTTCACGTATCGCCGATTCAATCTCCAACGAACTAAAACCCTACCCAACTGCCCAAGAAGGTTGATTGCTCATATGGTGAACGCACCCTTCAAAATGGATACATCCATGGAGATCTCCTTGATACGAGTTGAGTGAAGGTTGTTTGGGAATTTTTCTTTGAGACAATCAACGGATTTTAATTTTTGAAATCAAAATGGAAGTGGCAGCCATGATGTCCTCGAGATGGTAAAGGAACAGTATACGGCCGATAAGTAGAGCATTTAGGTGATTTAAATAATAATATATTTTCTATTTTTGAATTTTCAAATAAACTATCGTGTGTTTCAAGCTCGCACGATCAAATGGTGCGTCTAGTCACAACGAAACTCGTCCATGTTTATCGTCTCATTTTTCAGTTCCGATGGTACAAATTTCATCGCTATCCGAAACAGCACTCCTGGATGATAATTTTGTGCTTTTCGAGACCATTTCGGCCTTTGGATCATCTAATCACCAAATATAATGATCCTTATACTTATTTAGATTCACAACATCAATACGAACTCAATGGAAGTGGTCTCATGTCCTAATTCGATCGTATACGGAAAAAAATCGTATTTTTAGAACCATATATTAAATAAAGATTCAATATTTAAATAAATTATTAAATATCCAATTGTTGAAATTATGGGTTATTACATTGTTCTCTCCTTAAAAGGGTTTTGTCCTCGAAATCCTAAGGATGAATCAACATAACCCAATAATCACATAAGCAACAATACAAGAAAAATCGTCACTTATTAACTCTCGACAAGAATCAATGAAATCGATCATAATAAAGGGAATTGACTCAGCATTTGCATGGAGCCATCATCCTCATCCCTAAGTACAATCACTATCATATTCTAAATCAATGTAGCTAGGCCAAACATCTAAGTTACACGCTTATTTCCAAAGAAGCGGATAATGGGAAACAAAAGTGCCAACTCATTAATTGAAAGGTAGGTCAACTAAATATCATACATTATCGACTCTCTCAACTATCGAAAACATCTAATATCATATACACTGAATTTTCTCTCAATTTTGTGCTATTTTACGGAAATTTCAACAGTGCTTCCTTTGCATGGCTAGGTCTGAGAAAAATCCCAATACAACATAGATATATATACATACATCTCATATCCAAGGCGTCTCATATTTGAGGCATCACGTTTCCTAGACCAACCAGACATATGTAGCCAAATCTGTATTAAAAGTGTTACATACCTCTTTTATAGCAAGGGCATACCATTTAGATGCAAATATAAGTCAGATAAGCATCCAAATAGCCAACACTTGCTTCCATGTACTTGATCAAGTACTCAAAAAAGAGGATTAAACACAATAGCAACATCATAATGTAAATAAGCATACTATATAATATATAGCAATTGTTGGGTGCGTTTCCACCACCATCGATCCAAAGGCAAAGGAGATACTTCCGATCCAAAGGCAAAGAAGGTGCCCCCGAACCAACCCCTGCCGAACCAGCCCCTTTCCATACCTGCCGAACCAATCCATTTCCAACTATCACCGAATCAACCTTCACCGGACAAGATTCTACCGAATCAACCTACACCGAACCATCTCACCTCCAACTACCACCGAACCAACCCATGTCCTCATCACCACCGAACCATCTCACCTTCAAGACCAAGCCGGACCAATCACCACTGAGTCAGGGCCTTGCCGATCCAAATTTGTCAGGCCAGATTGCTCCAGCCCAGGCCCACCAACAGCTATATACATCCAAGACCCCTACCCCTAACCTCACTCTATAAATAGAGGGGCAGGGGTACAACAATAGCAGACAAGTTTGAAAGCTCAAGCACGGATAGAACTTTCAAACAACTTTCAATTACTTGTAATCAAAGCTTTGTACTTGTAATCTTAAGAGAAAAGGAGAATAACCTATAAAGTGGACGTAGGCACGTTCTGGCCGAACCACTATAAATCTGTGTGTCTTTTACAGTTTAGTCCCTGCTTTTTATATATTTGCGTAAATCACCCAAATCACTAGAAACAACATAAAATCAACTAATTCATACGACTTGGAGGTGTTTGCCCATTTTTTGTGCAAACATTTTTGGTGCTTTCATTGAGAGCAGGAGCTCGAAGCTTTAGCTTCTCCCACTTAACCCTTCCTATCAGCATCGTTCATTTGGAAAACATGCCTCCCAGACGGAAGAAAGGTACTAACAAACGAAAGAACATTGCAACTAGCAGTATCCCAGATCCAGTAATCAGAGATCAAGACAATCGTCCAGTTCCAACAGCAAATGGAAATCAGGAAAATCCAACAGCCCCTGCTTCGGAACAACCAATCACAAGGACGGACCTGGACAGGGTTGTGGCTGAAGTAACTAACCGCTTCACATCTCTACAAGAAGCCTTGGTGGACCAGCTCATGTCACGCTTAAGGGATGCTGAAGAATCCAATCGCAACACTGAATCATGGGGTGAGTCCCGTTCTGGAGAATCTGGGAAACGATAAAGGTCTTTCTTCTTCGAAGAGGCTAATAACAGAAACAACAATGGTAGGAGCCGTGCCCAGACTCAAGCCGAATTCCGACCCGAGGAAACTCTTGGAGCCGAACCCAACAGGGGAGGTACCAGACAGGGGTCGGATGTAGCTGAGCCTGTCATGCTACCTAACCATGGAAACACCAGTAGACGGGGCCGAGCTGGAGTCCAGCCCGAAGTTGGACCCGAGGAAGTGCTAAGAACAGAACCCAGCAGGGGAAGATCAAGGCAAGGGCCAACTGTGGCTGACCCCAGCATGCCCTCGGAAGACCAAAGGCAGCCATTGGAGAATGTCAGGAGTGATAGACGATACCATCCTTACAGGTCATCTGGATGGAATCAATCCCGCAGGGAAGAACCAAACTCATTTCTATCCGCTCCAAGTTCTGATGAAAGGATGACGCGATTGTTCAAAGAGTGCGTCCAACGGGAGCAAAGGGATCGGGGGATAGGTGCTAGGGTAACCAGCCCCTTCACCCGCAATATCGAAACCGCCATCACCCCCCGGGAATGGAGAATGCCAACAATGGAGCCTTACAAGGGAACCTCTGACCCCATCGTACACTTACAGAGATACACCCAGCATATGCTCATAAGCGGAGCAACAGAGGGAGTGTTGTGTAAATGCTTCCCACTATTCTTGACAGATCTAGCTACCTTCTGGTTCTGCCACCTACCCCAAGGGTCCATCAGCTCATGGGAAATGTTGAAAGAAAAGTTCATCAGCCAGTTCCGCATTCATGTGGAACAACCCAAGGACGCTTATTCCTTATCTAATATCAAACAGAAACCCGGAGAGACAGTGCAACAATATCTAACCCGATTCAACGCCGCGGCGGCCGCAGTCCAAGATGCCGACGAGAAACTTATCCTAATGGCCCTCTGCAGTGGTGTACATCCGGATACTAAATTTGCTAGAAGACTAACCAAGGAAAAACTAGCTACTTTACCTGATTTCTTCCATGAAGCTGGAAAGTATATGAGACTTGAAGACGCTGCCACTGAGAGGCAGTTAGGGCAACAGGCTAAGACAGCTCCAAACAGGGTTCCCACTGCATCAAAGGATGTTCGGAGAAGTGACTCTAGAGACAATGCTGGGGTCAAGAAGGGAGAAAAGCGCTTATATCGACCAGGACCAAGATTTGACTCCTACACTTCTTTGAATGAAACAATCGAAAACATCTTCCTAGCCACTCAAGACGAAGATAGATACAAGCGCCCCCCGCACAAGAAGGAGTCAGATAACGCACTCAAGTCTGGAAAGTTCTGCCGCTTCCACGAATCCCATGGACATGACACCAATGAATGCCACCATCTCCGGGACTTAATTGAAGAACACATCAGAAGGAAGAGACTGGAACGCTATGTAAAAAGCCATAACAGGAATCCAGCTCCCGCCAATGAAAACCCAGGCTACCCCTCCCAGAAGTAGGCGGAGGAAATCGCAACACCAGCGGCTCTAGTCAAGAGAAGATAGTAGTCTATACCATATCAAGAGGACCACACATCGCCGACAGAAGCTGGGCAGAGATGGAAAGATACGGTAAGTCACTTAGGAACGATGAAGGCTACGTTAATTCTGTTATGGAAGAACGCCACCCAAAACGGAAAGAGAATGATGACATCACATTCAGTAGGCGTGATCTAGAGGGAAGACAGTACCCACACATGGATCCTATGGTCATCTCTGCCTGGTTCGGTCCAGCCAAAGTTTTCCGAATTTTAGTAGACACTGGAAGCTCGGTAAATATCCTATTCAAGCATTCTTTCGACAAAATGAAGCTGTCAATGAAGAATGTGTCTCCCTGCAACAAACCACTACATGGTTTCACTAGAGATGCGAAGATGCCCCTCGGGCAACTGGACCATTTTGTTGAAATAGGAAGTCATCCCCGCTCCGTTGTGCAAAAACAAACATTTGTACTAATAGAGAACCACTCAGCCTACAACGCCTTTTTGGGAAGACCAGCCTTGTCTGACTTCCAAATTGTCCTAGCCCCATGGTGCCTGAAGATGAAATTTCCAACAGATAACGGAATAGGAGAAATAGAGGGAGATCAAGACGCTGCTCGAGACTGCTATGTAACTGAACTTCGCAATAACCGCAGAAGAGATAAAGGGAAAAATGCAGAGACTACTCTCTGCATGAAAAGCTTGGAAGCATAGCAACTAAAGAAAGCCCCTCCTCTTCGATACACCAGTGACCCTTTCAATGAATTAGACCCCAGGGACAAAGAGGAGGAGGCCACCGCCGAGCCTGCAGAGGCTATGGAATTCGTAGCTGTAGACAAACATGACTCAAGTAGACTATTGAAAATCGGATCCCAACTAAAAGAATAATTAAAGGATCAACTCATTGATTTTCTTCGCCACAACATGGATGTATTTGCATGGACGCACGCTGACATGACAGGAATATCCCCAGACGTAGCATGCCACATACTGAACATCGATCCCACCAAGGTGCCAGTAAAGCAGAAAAAGAGAAGCATAGGGGCGGAACGATCAGCAGCCCTCGAGGAAGAAGTAAAGAACCTACTTGCCAATAACTTCATACGAGAAGCCATCTACTCAGAATGGATCGCCAACCCGGTGCTGGTAAAGAAGGCTAATGGGAAGTGGCGAACATGCGTCGACTTCTCCAACTTAAATGACGCTTGTCCGAAGGACTGCTTCCCACTCCCCTGAATCGATCAGCTCGTGGACAGCACAGCCGGACATGAACTCTTATCCTTTATGGATGCATACTCAGGATATAACCAGATCCCTATGCAGGCCCCCGATCAAGACCACACTAGTTTCATCACTGACCGAGGATTGTACTGCTACAGAGTAATTCCTTTTGGACTTAAAAACGCTGGAGCTACTTATCAGCGCCTCATCAACAAGATGTTTGCGGAACTAATAGGACGAACTATGGAAGTTTATGTGGATGACATACTGGTAAAATCGAGGAAAGCCAACGATCATATAAACCACCTGGACGAGATGTTTCAAGTACTTCGCCAATATGGAATGAAGCTGAACCCTCTAAAGTGCTCCTTCGGAGTATCGTCGGGAAAGTTCTTGGGATTCATTGTCCATGCCAAGGGGGATTGAAGCAAACCCCGAACAAGTTCGGGCTTTGCAAGATATCAAGATACCATCCACTCGAAGAGAGATGCAAAGCCTAAATGGGAAAGTGGCCGCCCTAAGCAGGTTCATCTCTAAAGCAACCGACAAATGCATCCCTTTCTTCGAAGCTCTAAAGAAAGACAAAGGAAAGTTCGAATGGACTGACGAATGCTCGACAGCCTTCCTTAACTTAATCGAACACCTCCAGAGACCATCAGTACTCTCAACTCCAAATGAAGGCGAGGAACTATACCTATACCTTGTTGTATCGTCCCATGCTTTAAGCGCCGCTTTGGTGAGAGAAGACAACCGCGCACAGCGGCCCGTATACTTTGTAAGCAAGAGATTTACAGGGGCAGAAGCCAGATACCCTAAACTTGAAAAGCTAGCATACTGTTTGCTAATCACGTCACGGAAACTGCGACACTATTTCCAATCTCATTCCATCAGAGTTTTAACCGATCAACCGCTAAGGCAGGTACTCCATCGCCCCGACACTTCTGGGCGACTACTTAAGTGGTGCATTGAACTGAGTCAATATGATATGACCTACTATCCTCGCACCACTATCAAGGGGCAAGCCATAGCTGATTTCATTGTCGAATTCACTACTAACGAAGTAAAGAGCAATCTAAAATAGCAGAAGATATCAAGTGGAATCTCTTCGTAGATGGAGCATCAAATGAACAAGGCTCGGGGACAGGTGTTGTGATAATCACCCCCAGGGGAAGGAAGCTACACTACGCCCTAAGCTTGGAATTCGCCGCCACCAACAATGACGCAGAATACGAAGCAGTGATAGCCGGATTAGAACTTGCCCTGGAGATTGGAGTCGGTTCTTTATGCCTCCACAGTGATTCTCAACTTATTGTAAATCAAGTATTAGGAGAATTCCAGACTCGAGGAGATCGACTCACAGCATATCTAAAGAAGACCAAGCTGCTGCTCAATCAGTTGGATTACTATTTAATCAAACACATTCCTCGAGAAAAGAATCAGGAGGCCGATGAACTGGCAAAGCAAGCTAGCATGAAGGACGACACCGCTTCCCGAACAATAACCTTCTCACAGCAACTAGCCCTGAGTTACGAGACAATGAATATGATAGCTGCAATCGAAGAGGAAACTTGGATGACTCCTATCCGGAAATATTTACAAGATGGCACACTGCCCGACGAGCGTAACGAAGCTAAGAAAATCTTAAGGAAAGCTTCCCGCTACACATTACAAGAAGGCATCCTCTATCAGCGCGGCTTCTCTAATCCCTTATTAAGGTGTATCGCTGGAAGGGAAGCCAGGGAAGTCTTGTCCAACATCCATCAAGGAAGTTGTGGAGATCACACCGGAGGGCAGACTCTAGCCAAGAAAACACTCCGATATGGGTATTACTTGCCCACTTTAAACAAAGACGCCTTGGACTTCGTCAAAAAATGCAACAGATGTCAGAAATTTGCTAAGATTCCTCGACTGTCCATAAATGAGATTACTCAAATGACCAGCCCTTGACATTTTGCAATATGGGGAATTGACTTGATTGGCGAACTGCCAATGGGCCGAGGCGGAGCCAAATATGTCATAGTGGCAGTTGACTATTTCACCAAATGGGTGGAAGCGGAGCCTCTAAATAAAATATCTTCGGCAAAAGTTATTAACTTCTTGATCAAAAATGTTTTATGCAGGTACGGGGTCCCACTCAAAATCATATCGGACAATGGACTTCAATTTGACAGCGAGGAATTCACCGACTGGTGCCAAGAGCATGGAATTCACAAAAGCTTCTCATCTGTGGCTTACCCCTAGGCAAACGGACAAGTCGAACCCGTCAACAAAATCCTCAAAACCCTAATCAAGAAGAAACTTGAAAAGTCAAAAGGCGCTTGGGTGGATGAACTTCCTACGGCACTTTGGGCCTACCGCACATCTTACAGAACATCAACAGGGAATACTCCTTTCTCTTTGGTATACGGATCGGAGGCCATGCTCCCAGTTGAAACTGTAGTGCCTTCCCACCGTAGGATCCACTACAACCCAGAAGAGAACGAAGAACTCCTCCCCATGTCTTTGGATCTAATTGAGGAGTGAAGAAATGATGTAGCACTCAAAGCAGCAGCTCACAAGCAAAAAGTAGCAGCACAATACAACTCCAAAGTCAAACACCGCAGCTTACAAGAAGGAGATCGTGTCATCAAACGGGTCTTCCCGAGCCCCGGGGCGCTAGATCCAGTCTGGGAGGGACCCTATGTAATTCATAAAGATCTCCACAACGGAGCTTATATTTTGTCAACAGTGGACGGAGAGGTGTTCCAGAGGGCATGGAACATCCAACACCTTCATCCATACTTTTCTTAACTTGTACTGCCCATATGAAGTGAATTAACAAAGAGAATCAGTGGACGTATGCATTTTCATGCCGAACCACTTTAAAAATCTTGTCTCATGTTAACTTGTTCCTTTATGTCTTGGCTACTTATTGAGTTTTATCCTTTTCTGTTGAACAAAATCCTGCATTTCCATTCAAGACGCATCATAGCGCGGCTTCACCTGGACAAGACCTAACAGGTGCTATACGAATCTATGCACTCGCCATTGAGACACTTTTGCTCCAGCAACCCTCTGCTGCGGGTTAACTCATTGCTCGTGACTGCCCTCAAATCCAACTGTAATGAGCCGATTATAAGCCATCAAGAAGGCCGACTATAGCCGATGGCAGCTCATTACGGCGTTCGGCTCGCCGACAACTATGAACCTACTTTAAGCCCCAACATAAGGTATGGCCAGCCAGGGGTAGTTCACGGTTGACGATCGGCACCCACGCTAGCCCGCCACAGTAAATCGAATAATACCCACGATTATAGGTCATAATGGCTCGGGTAGTTACTGTGCGCGATCTCGGCTTCGATATCTCTTAAGTGCGGCTGTGGTAAAAAAGATAAACTCCCCGCGGAGGCGTAAGATGGGTGGCAAATGTCTCCAAGACCCACAGCTAGGGAAAGTGACTACAAAACCCATTTGCCACGAACTTAAGCATATCGACGGCCTTCCGTGATTGGAAGTTTTACTATTTATTATATTTCCATTTTATTTATAAAAAATTTCCTCCTATCCTCTATAACGATCCCTAAAGTACAGGACACAGAATAGGAGATGCCCGCCGATGGAAATAGGAACTCACAACTAGATGACATGACACTCAGCTGCATTCCATACTCAGTTACACAAGACATTCAAAGCTACTATATACAGCTAAAACTTGAAGGGCGGTACTTTCTTCTCTTGTATATGAATTGTAGCTATAATTTATGCACACATCACACCAACGTTACCAAACATAAGTTATAGTTTAAGCAAGAACTTAGCATTAAACACAATTGAATCACTAGTACATGCACAGCTATATTTCTTATGCAACACATCAAAGTAACAAAAGCATTCAAATATAGAAGAATCAGTTTATGTTATGAAATTACATGTCAAAAATAAAGCCGTTCATTACAAATGATATAATTACAACCCAAAAGTACATTAATGTTTTGGGACTAGTATATACAGGAATGCCAAGTAGGACAAAAAATAATCAGCTGCAGCAGGGCTCCGCCTCTATCCTGCTCGCCCTCCGGGATCTACTTGACCGCAGGGTCAGAACTCCCAGCATGCTGGCCAGGGGTCCCACCTGTCCGATTCAGGAAAAGAATCCATCAGATAAATGATACGCAATCAAGTTAAGGAAAGATTGAGAGGGAAGACTTACCAGCATCTGCTCCCTGATCATCATCATCTAGCTGCACGCCTAGCTCATCCGCAGCGAGCAGCCGCATGCCCTCCTTAACCGCCACCTTCTCTTCCTTAGTGAATTTGGCCGTAACCACATCCATCCTGAAATCCGCACCACCTTCCTTATCCGCATCGGCCTTAGCCTCCTCCAAAGCCCGAAGATATATCCTAGCCATGACCCGGGGATAGTCGTCCATCCAGGATAGGTTTCCCTGGTTTCAAGTTCGGAAATACATGTCCTGGAGCATCTCATCCATCATCCCCTCGTTCTCCTCAAACTCTTTCATCCGGGCCTCAGAAGCCGACAGCCGTGCGACGGCAGCATCTCTCTCCAATCGGTATCTCGAGCAGTCAGCCTGAAAGGATTTCCGCATCACTTCCATCTCCTCCTTCAGCTTGGCCTGAGCAAGCTCTGCGGCCTCAAGCCTCCCAGATAACTCCTCTACCTGCTCAAGATCCGCTCTCCGAACCTCATCCACCGTTGCGATGGCCATGTCAATTCGTTCTTTGCAAACAGCCTTCATTTTTCGCAACTCATCCTTGCTAGCCTCTTCCATGGTTTTCTTTAGTCGTATGGAGGTCGCCTCATGCTGGGATATCTGGATAGCCTGATCGGCAAGATGTTTGGCCTGATCAGAAACCATTAGCCGCAACCGAATGTTAGAACTTTCGATTTCCTCTCCAGCCTTGACCAGTCCAGCGTGATGCTCCATTAGCCTCTTGGTCTCTTCAGCCACTCGATCGATGTTTGCCTTGGCCTCATCCCCCATGGTCACAATCCGAGTAGTAAGCAAATCGAGGTCTAAGGACTTAGCCTCATCAAGCACCCATACCATGGGATTGAGGGGAAGAAAATGCTCACCCGTGGCCTCGTCAAAAGAAATATCCTGAAAACTCGGGTCCAGATTCGGGTGGCCCGCAAATGGGTTGCGAACCAAACCAGGGTGGTCTATCGGGGTGACGGTTGGATTTTCGGACGGATGTGAGGAAGGCATAAACTCAGTATCTTCCTCAGTAATATCATGGATAGGCTGGACTGGAGGTTGAGGGCCAGGTGAAGGTTCAAACAAAGATCGGCCCCTCTTCCTCTTTTGCATATCTTCTTCAATAACTCCGAGAAGAGGGCGATAGCCAACCACATCTCCAAGACGGCTAGTCGACGGCTTCGGTTTGGCGGAAGCTTTGAGTAGCTTGTACTATTCAAGGCGGTGCCGAATATCTAGTGTCTTGGCCACCTTACCCGTTCCTGAAATAAAAACTAAGTGTTACAAGCATGCATGAAACTATAATCCGAGAAATATGTTAAGTTAAAAGGAGTAGGAAAATGCGTTTATTTTACAAACCCTGAGGGGGAGTGGGATACTGCAATAAGTTCTGAATCTCATTCCAGGACGGGAGCTGGCCATAAAATATTACTAAGTCCTTATCATAAAGGGAGTCTGCGGAAGTCAAAAATTCACCTTGAATCGCCGAAATCTCCTTAGCCGGAATACTCTGAGAAGATGAACCGGCACCAGTCCCGGCCTTATCAGTTTCCTTCGGTTTCTCCTCCAAGGCCGACCCTTCTTCCAACCCCTCAAAAGCTTGGAGGAAAGCATCATCCGTCCACTCTTGAATCTCACCTACTTGCCCCGAAGACAAAGCCTAGGTGCCATCACCGCTCCGACCTTCGCCACCCTCATCACCATGACCTTCTCTACCACTTCCCCCCTCCGCTTCGCCTCCTTCATCCTTGCCTTCTCCCTCCTCCACATCCTCTTCCTTCGGAACATCTGGGCATGTGCTAGGGGAGGGTCCATCGGATCTCTTGAGCTTCTTCCCCTCGACGACTGGAGGTACTGAGAAAGGTCTCCTCTTGCTACTCTTCGCAGTGGCCCCGTCTTTAGCTTTGGCAGCCCTCTCCTCAGCTGTATCTCTCTGCTTAACCAAAGATTGACGTGGCAGAATCAAGTTGTGCTCCAGGAGAGTGGCATTCCTGATCAGGTAAGAAGCCGACCTATCCCTTCCTGAGATAGCCTCTATCTCTGCAACCATCTGTACCAGGCGATCATTCTCCACGACCGCAAAGCCACTTGTCGCTAGCAAGAAATAAAGGCATATAAGAAGAAGCATTGCAGTCGGGACAAAGAAATTACAAATGGAATTCAACTTATAGCCAGAAGTGAAAAGGAGAAAAGAAACGGAGTCGTCCTTGACGAAGAACCATTCCTTCTTAAACATGGTGAATTTCGAGTATAAGTCCAAGACTAGCTTGAAGGACACGACCGACTCTAAACTAATGTACAGAGACCCCTTCTTGTAGCCCCTCAGATTATACAAATATCGGATTTTCTGGTTAGAAGGGGGCGCCCATACCTCCTCTGGAAGATAACGAATAGACACACTAAGATGGCGTAGGAGTTGGGTTGAAGCTGGAAAGGAGCCACCTTCAGGTAGGTAATGAAGCTGACTATCCACGCATTGATCGGAGTAATGGCCTCGCACATGCAATGGTATCGGCTATAGGCAAAATATACTTCGGGAGGATCATACGGCATCAGACCATCTCCCGGCAGCAGCATGCTCGCTCTGTCAATACCGAAGGAGCGAGCGATGACATCTAGTTGTCCCTCTTTGAGGGAGCTCGGAAAGCAATCGGGAGGAGAGATCAGAAGCTCTTGAGGGTCATATCCGTCCACTAATGACCTCGGGGCAGGTACATGTCGCGCTGGTCCCGGCTGGACTGGGGGCACGACGGAAGACTCACTTCTGTCCGTAGATTTTTTTTCTTTTCTGATCGGGTTTCCACTTTGTGAGACATTTATCTGCAAACACAAAAGCAAAAGGATGTTGTTAGAACAAGGAGTATGAAAATATAAAAAAGCAAGTATGTACAATCTAGAGTTTCATTCGTAGGTCGAAACATGAAAAGCTAGAGATTCATTAAGCATTCAGGGTCCCAGAGTTCATTCAATAGTTCAAACATAAGGATCATTCGGCATTCAAACTCTCAAGTTCACTCGGTAAAGTAAATATAAAAGTACATTCGGTGCTCGAAGTCTTTGGTTTCATCCGGTAATTCAAGTACATATGTACATTCGGTAGTTCAAAACCAAAAGTTCATTCGGCGCTGATGCTTCTCAAACCCATTCGGTGGTCCAAGGCACAAGACCCATTCGGCACTTGAACTCCACGGAGTTCATTCGGCATTTCAAACGTAAAAGTCATTCGGCAAGAGAAGGTTAACTCACATGATTCGGCAGTCAAACATGATCCGGTAATGAGGTTAATTCGGCAGGAAGGAATCTGATTCGGCTATTTCGGTTGGTAGGGAATAACAGTGGCATGAGGCACCTACTTATAGGCGAGCATGAGGTGATCGGACCGAGCAGTTCGGCGCTTAGGACCGAATGGAACTATCCAAACTAACAAAGCGCGACATACGCTGGCATATGCCCCACTTTGGGGGGCAAGTGTTGGGTGCATTTCCACCACCACCGATCCAAAGGCAAAGGAGATACTTCCGATCCAAAGGCAGAGAAGGTGCCCCCGAACCATCCCCTGCCGAACCAGCCCCTTTCCATACCTGCCGAACCAATCCATTTCCAACCATCACCGAATCAACCTTCACCGGACAAGATTCTACCGAATCAACCTACACCGAACCATCTCACCTCCAACTACCACCGAACCAACCCATGTCCTCACCACCACCGAACCATCTTACCTCCAAGACCAAGCCGGACCAACCACCACCGAGCAAGGGCCTTGTCGATCCAAATTTGCCAGGCCAGATTGCTCCAGCCCAGGCCCACCAACAGCTATATACATCCAAGACCCCTACCCCCAACCTCACTCTATAAATAGAGGGGCAGGGGTACAACAATGGAAGATAAGTTTGAAAGCTCAAGCACGGATAGAACTTTCAAACAACTTTCAATTACTTGTAATCAAAGCTTTGTACTTGTAATCTGAAGAGAAAAGGAGAATAACATATAAAGTGGACGTAGGCACGTTCTGGCCGAACCACTATAAATCTATGTGTCTTTTACAGTTTAGTCCCTGCTTTTTATATATTTGCGTAAATCACCCAAATCACTAGAAACAACATAAAATCAACTAATTCATACGACTTGGAGGTGTTTGCCCATTTTTTGTGCAAACAGCAATCACCTCAGCTAAATGTGCCATATCGAACCACAACCATCTCACATGCCTATTAACCATATAAGCATAAGTAATCATATCAAGTCATAACAATCAAACATCAAACAAGCACCTGTAAGATCAAACACCAAAAGTAACATCCATGTTTACCCTCGCATACATGACACTAAAGCATCTAATATAATACGTTGACCATGATATCTGATATGAAAGATGGAAACAAATAGAAATCTCACCAAACGAAGAGCTCCAAACAAGCTGCCCTCATACTCTCATCAGTCCTCATATGCAATCGCCTTCGCTTTCACTTCGTTGAACCTTTACCACTCCATCACCTTCCTCATAACCTATTTAGTATCACGTCCATCGATATGGAAGGGCCTACGAGGTATCAAACACTGGTTCAGTCTCGGTATTATCTAGTCAATTTAGTGCCTAATTTCCAAACATCTCTTCCAAGTTCTCCCAAAATACCCTAGCGAGCAATGAGTTTCGGCCACTTACAATCCTCTTGGAACATAATGGAATCACCCTATGCATTCCATATATGACTCGACTAATTTAGATGTCATTCTATTGGACTTAATGATTATAAATTTAGCATTCTTCCCCACTTAATCGACTCTGACTCGAATGCTATCATATTCTCGTTTAGTCCTGGGCATTCCATTGATGAAACCCATGTCATCCTTACAGAGCCAACTGTCTCAATCGAGTCCACACTGCATAACCACTACATGCACTACTTGTTCCTCTAATTTAGCCATGATCTCCGCTAGTCTAGCTTCATGCCTCTGTCTAGTACCAATCCGCTAAATCAAAGTAGGTCTGATAGTCAAACTAACCATCATCTTTGGCACAAGCTCATATTGAGTTCTAAAGTCATAACCAGTGATAAACTCGAGCAATGCCCACTGTAGGAATATCGCTCCTAAATTGGTACGTCTCTAACTCAAACATCAGTAACTTCATCTCCTTTACAACATCTAGAAAATGTCGAAGTCATAGGAGGCTAAGAATTCCAACCATTGCCATCGAAAAAGGTTGAGATCCTTCTTCAAGAAGAGATATTTCAACGATGTGGGATCACTGAACAACTCAAATCTCTTTTCTCTCTCTATTAGATAATGCCTCCAAATCTCCAAAGCAAACACTATCGCCATCAACTTCGAATCAAGAGTCAGATAATTCCTCTTCTACAGTTTCGATTGTCGACTAGAATATGTGACATCCCTACCTTTACGCATCAATACCACACCTAATTAAGTACCATAGGCATGTATACCATCGTCTCCTCATTCCCACTCGGAACAAGTAACGTCGATGCACTCATCAACTTCTTTGTTGGACTCACTAACACATCTTAAATAAAAGTTTGATACTTACTCATCAAATCGGTTAGCGACGTTGCTACCATTGAGAAGTCCTTGGTAAATCATACATAACATCTCGCCAATTCAAGGAAACTTCTTATTATCAGTCGATGTTTTCCCAACACCTCAAATGCAACCATTAATTGTTCCTTATGCTCCACTTTCATCCATGAGTAGACAAAAGTATCATCAAAAAGCACAAGCATGGACCTACTCAAGTGATCTCTCAAAACACGGTCTAAGAAATCAACAAACCATGCTGACGCGTCGATTAGCCAGAATGCCATAACCAACCAATCAAAAATTAAGGTAGCGTATGAAATGCTGCGATCGACACACTCTCTTTAGATACTCTCAGTGAATGAAACCTCATCGCAAGAACCAACAGAGAGAACACCTTTGTGCTTTAGCAATCTAGGTTCATTTGATATTTCGAAACTCCTGTCGAATTTGAATCTAGAGAAGATTTCAGTCTTGGGTATTATTTTGGCTAAGTGTTTTTGTCTTTTTTACATCCGACTTTCGACATTTACTTCAATTTTTGGTGATATTTTTGAATTATTTTGAGGGCTATGATGCCTATCAATAGGTTAGCCAGTTTTGATGAATTCAAAATTCAAATTTTGAATTATTTGAATTTAATTTGAATTTGAATTTGAATTTCGATTTGAGTGGAATTTTGCTTGTTTTTGTTCGTTTTCGAGCACAGTTTTATCCAGCTCGTTTTGAAATGATTTTTAAAATTTAGGGGATTTAAAAATAATTATTATATAATATTTTCAAGTATTTTCAAGTACAAAACCATTTATCCTTTATAATAAGGGAAATTTTCAAATATTGTTTCCAAATGGTTTTCGAAATCGGTTTTTCCAAAGCTATTTTTCAAGGTAAATTATTTTCTATAAAGTACACGTTTTTGTAGGCTGTGACATCCCGGCCCGAGACCCACATTAACAAAGAGTATTACTGAGTAATATTGTCTGCTAATGCAGAGAATAGGGTCGGATAGGAGTGACCATCTAAGCCTTGTCTTAAAACTCAAACTTCAATACTTGAAAATTTCTAAAGTCTCTTACTTAAATTTTCAATTCAATCATCTTACTTTAAATTTAAAGTAAATCAAATAAATGGGCTTTTGAAATTATTATTATATATTATTACTATTTTTTAGCACAAAAATTATATACTATATAATAAGAGAATTTCAAAAGCAATCTCTAAAGCGATTTCGAAGCGTTCCTAAAACTTGTTTTCTTAAACTTTATTTCTATATAAAACACACAATTTTGCACATCGAGCGAAGAGGGAGGAGAATCAAATGATTGGATAAAACACGTGCTATGAACACGTGCGTTTATCTTTTCAGTTAATTCCAAATCTATTCCTTTACTCGTTTTGCCTACGGGTCTAGTTCACCGATGATATGAGGTGAACCTTTTACTGCTTTGAGTATGAAATTTACTAGCGGTTAGTAAACCATTTAGTGCGAACAGGTGGTACGGGACACATGTTAACACTCGTGTTCCTTTCCGAGAGTTTGTGACACATATTGCCATGTACTGGGCCTCTGGACCTTCGCCACTACGGCTTCTTGCCTTCAGGTTTATTGCATCGGGTTTGTCGCCTTCGGGCTTGTGGATCCTTTTTTATACAGTACCGAGCATGTGCATTATTATTTCATTGATATTTATATTTCCCTAGAATATTGCCTTTCGGAGTCGGTCCTTTGAACTACTCGATACATAGCGATTACCTTGTGGAAACTTATGATGCCTTCATTGGCATTTGTGTTTGCCTTTTTAGCTTGATTTGGGATATTTATATCCTTTGTATATTTTGAGTTGCCGATGATATGAGGCATGTTACATTTTAGCGATTCATTGGATTTTTCGTCTCTTTTGTGTTTTATGCTTATTGAAGCAATAGTGTTCTATCACCTAGTGTAACCATATATGCCAAACATGATGCGCATCCTCCATATGTCTATGGTTAGCTTTCTTATTATTTCTTCTTGTTTGAGAAGAACATCACTGTGCTCTCATGCTCTATTATTCTGCTATCACCTTTTACTGATTTGTTTAGCTGGACTAACCCGTGTATTTTATAATCGGGTCAGACCGAGGTGTTTCAAGTTAGGTACATTCGAACCTAGCCTATTCTGCTTCTGTATAGATTATTCTGCTAGCTCTTGTTGTTATATCTTTTTGTGTAGTCCTTTTTGTTGGCACTCTGATGTATATTCTTTTGACCCATGTTTGGGTTGTGGTCGTCATACCACTTTGATGTATCATTTTGGATTGTACTAGTGATTGTATCTGTACTTATGCATATGTATGCATTTCTGATGTTCTATGATGATTATTTACATTTGGGTTGTTATGTTTTGTTCTGATAGATCCATTAGCCATTATAGTTTTGTATTTAATTTTTATTGGATATGTCGATCCACTTGAGAAAAAAAAATAGATAGCACTTACCGACGTATTTAGCATATAGTTAAGACAAGGCTATCGATGGTCGCTCCTATCCAAATCTATTCTCCGCATTAGAAAACAGTATTATCTCGTAATACTCTTTGTTAATAAGGGTCTCAGAGTGGGGCGTCAGAGCTTGGTCGAACAAGTCATTACCAAATGGGAGTTTCTACTTCTTCGTCATTGCGCTCAGTTCACAATGGTCAACAACAACCTCAAAAGGCCATACGCCTTAGTGACAAACACTATAGGTGCATCCTACTTAAGTATGCTCCTATAAATTAACATTCACATCCATAGGTCACCAGCTCGCCCGTTTAGTCTCCTCCACTCTTTGGGCATCATCAACCTTAAAGGCATAACTACTAGTCTAGCACATCTAACCAGATCGATACGGAACTCAATCCCTATATAGTGATAATCCGATCACCTCATCGAATGTGTCCAGACACTCTCTAGCTAAGGCATAGATGACAACTCACCGTGTAGGATATCGAGGGAATATATAAATCTAATATCACCACATCATTACATAGGCGGTCGAACATTACCTTTTGCTCATCATCATTCCCTATCGTCAATGACGGCCTCTCGCAAACCACCATTATTCTGTACCTCTCCATCCAGTCAATTCCCAAACTATATACTAAAACCGATTAAACCTAAAGCAATCAATAATAAACAAACAAACAAACATCCATGACTCAATAAGATAAATTTTTGACAAACCATGCATAAGCCAAGTGTAGACAAACCATAGGTAACATTTCCTCATTTTGAGACCCGAAACTAAATGATGTGGATGTTGCAGTCATCCATAGTATTAATTTCCTGTGGCAAAATGTGGGATGTTACACATGTATAATCTAGTTGAGCACAGAATAAGGTTCATCATAATCTGAAAATTAGTCAACAATTTCAGGTCTCAATTCCATTCCATCTACAAACTACTAGATATGAAGGAATGTAAAACCTCGACATCGAATAAAACACATATTGAAAAACTATAAATGGAAAGCATACTCTAAATGATGATGCCATTTCCCTTCTCTTTCGTTGATGGAGCACTCGACAAAATTGGAACAGCGGTCAATGCATACGCTTCCATGATTTGTCTCCACTCAGCTAGTTTGGGACAATCCTTTTACATTAGGTATTGGTTCTCACATCATAAAGCCTTCTAGATCAACTTCTCGAAGCTCTTTTCAGTATGACCAATCAATTGCTTTCTAAGATGATCACTCAACTCGATGATGAATTCTATATTCTTTCTATATGGAGTATCAATGAGAGATAGACCATACTTCGATAGAAAATCGCATTTAGTTGCATACTCTGACATTCATATCTTCTAATTTAAACCAACGAACTTCCTAAACAACACCGACTTTTGAAAAGTCAAGATAAATTTTCTTCGAAGTAAACTATAAACTAATCCTAAGGAAAATAATCCTCGAGAATCGAAGCTATAAGGAAACTCCCCTAGTTCATTGTTTGTCCCTACAGTCATTTAGAGTTCGTCTTCAACCTCATTTCATCATCTAACTCCAATCCATCGAAGGTCCGTTCGTAAATATCATCCTATCTTACACCTCAATAGCCTATTCCTTCTAATTAATGCTCTTCCTTCTAGACTCACATAGCTTTTATACAGCTTAGCAAAGTCGACTCTAGGTGTTTGCACTTGAGCACCATAATCATTTACAACAGCTTAGGCATTCAATAATAATGGTTTGCACCACCATGAATATATTCTACAAATCGGGGTTAGTGGTCCCTGATCCTGCCCACTCCTTTGCTCTAGATATGGATTCAATTGCAACTTTTCTCGCATGCTAGATCATTCATAGACTACGGTAAGGTTGATCAGTCTCTCATAAAGAAAATGGCATCAATGGTATTCGTGTGTGCAATACGACTTATATACTATATATACACTACTATATTATTTCAAAAAAAATATAAAAAAAAATATGCACTCTCTCGTATATAAGTATATTCTTGATCCAATCTAAGGTGATAACTCCTACCCTATCTCTATTGGATCATGGTATCAGCTCAGGTTAATCATGTAACCTAGCTCTGATACTAATAATGACCACCCTACACCACCAATGCTCATATAACTGAATAGTGTATTTTTGAAGCATCCAACTGATGTAGGATGGTTGTTAAGGGAAAGAAAAAGAAATAGCGAAGTGAAATGGAAAGAAGAGAAGAGAATAGAAGGGAGAAGTAAGAAATAAAGCATCACACAATCATATGACCTATCGTATATCTCATAGCGCATCAAATAAAATATAATAGTCATCTCAGATATAAAACAGGCAAGATAGTAATAACTATATAAACCACATAATCAAAGTATACATGCTCATACAATTATACAAAGCGGTAATAGTGTTCATACAATTGATAAATAAACTCAATTGAAAAAAATGTTCTGTAATAGTAAGTCAAACAGTGTCATGTATCAACAGTGTCACACAGTGGAATAACCAATAATAAGTCTAGAATATAAATATGAGAAAGCGTCGCCTTCTGCTAGTTCACCTATATAGCTCCAAGTGCTGTTTACACCTACCATCTAGTCTACTCATCTACGAGTACCCGAGATAATAAGAAGTAAATCATAAAACGTTGAGTCGAACAACAGTTTGGTGTCAGTGATGAACAATCTCAAAACACTATATAAGTCAGCATAGCATATGGAACAGAGGGTATGGGGAATCATACCTGACATGCCCCTGCATCCACAAAGTTAACACAAATAAAGGATATATGCTATTCTATGATAGTCATCATGGGTGTACTGTGTATCAAGGTACTAGGGGTGTCTAGATATCAGTATCGGTCAGTAATATCTACATTGTGTGACATCCCTAAGCTGATAGAAACATTCAAACAAACATAGCATACATCATCCATCCTAACATTCCCTCACTCAATGCGTTGGATATATGATACTCATATGACCCCATCATCAGGTCAAGGAGTACTCAACATTCCAGTTTCTCAATACTCAAATCCATGCCACATAATAGGCCAGGAACTAGACTACCATCATCACCGTCCAAGGTATAGTGAATCTACACATCATGCGATCTAAGGGTCAACAACACCCAAGTAAGCATTCTCACATACCCCTACTTTATGTGTACACTTGGAAACCTATGAATATCAACTATCACTTTTGCACACGTTATCCATAGTAGAGCTCACCTTGAAACTATCCATATAACTCCCATACGAAGTCGTTGCAGTTGGGAATTACTCTAGACAACCATCATAAGGCATAGAGTGCCATCATACGCCCCGTAACCTTCCTTCGATGATTCCATCAATCCGACTCATTGTCACCTACTTTACATCTCGAAGTACAGTTGTCCATCATCAAAGCCATCAATTCCCATAATGAAATCATCATCATTGAACCATGTGGTCATCACATTGAAGCGTCACATCTTCGCTTCACAGCCAAAACCACTCATCGAAGAGCCATATCATCAAAATCGAACGTTAACCGAACGAACGAACCGTCACATCGTGCTCCTCAAAGACTTACCATTGTCCATGCCAAAAATGGCCGAGCTGGCCATCATCAACAGTACTAGATATCGACAACTCCAAAGTAATCGATAACAACCACTTTGGTCTTGTAATTGACCAAAAATGGATAAATACAAACTAAATGAAAATGTCTAGCATCTTCCCTAAAGTTCGAAGCACTTATCCAAGTCTGTCATCCTTCATCTTTAGATCAATCGACACGCACTGATACTCCTCTACATATTTATCCCATCCATTCAATTTTATCGTTGTTTGTGTGCTGAATCGATATGTACGAAATTCTGTTATATCATTTGAGTCCCAGTTATGTGTGCATTTGATCGACATACACTAAACTCTATCTAATGAGATTTTCCTATATAGCCTAAGAATGGAATTTTCAACCAACTAACAATCAAGCAGACATGTAACCAACAAACATAGAAATGTCTATAATAACTTACGTACATCTATAGCATTACAATACAATACATCCAAGCAACCAATATGGGATAAATATTAGTAATAACCTAAATCTATCAATATCGTCAAATTAGTATGTCGGTGGGGAAAATTATAATATTTAGTTTAAAATATAAAATACTTTTAATTCTATTTATAAAATAAGATAGGTTTAACTATTTTAGAAATGGGGCATTATACCAAAAGGACAAACTTTGCAGTCCAATTACTTTCTAGGACACACATTGAAAAAAATTAATTTCAAGGTCAAAGTCAACAGAATAATTACTTTTAAGGACAAATTTAGCTGTCCATTTATTTTCAAGGACATAATTTCATAGATTTTTAGGCCTTAAAAACTAATTATTTTGCATTTTGTCCGTAAAAAAAATTATTTTAGTTGTGTGTCCTAGAAACTAATTGGGCTTGCTAAAGAGGGCCTTATGGTAAATTTCCACTTTAGAAATCATGTTTTAAAGTTAGAAAATATTTCAAAATGTTGTTTTAATACAATACTAATGATCATAGTATGGTGAGAGACAATATCACTCACCTCAACTAAATGTCTAAACCATCGCCAAATCCTAGAGCTCTCCATCACGAGTGCAATACAAGAAATAACATCCAAAATAGATCTCGTACGCAAAATATACACATAATATAAGATTGGAGATTTAAACAAATAATCAATTCACTTAACTTATAATTAAGCTCCTTAATTACCTTCATTTGCACTAATCCTCCTTCTTCCCAAATCTAAGCTTGTACATGCACATATGCTGATACAAGAAAATCCATCCCATTCCATACCTTCTCTTCTGCTTTTCTCCCTCAATAGTCAATGATTCGACGTACCGGCTGTTGTAACGCACTACACTACGCGAGCTCGTCGCCCTAGACCCAAAATGACGTGACCCGATCCTCTCATGCCAAATGCGACTAATGGGTCGTGCCATACACCTTACATATGCATTTGACCTAGTGCTCAGGAGTCGGTGAGTATGGGTGAGAAGGTTCTCATCGAGAAGAGAAAAACAATGGCGCCCTACATTTTCGTGTATCATCGATTCTCCGATGAACTAAAACCCTAGCGGACTGCCTAAAAAGATCAATTGCTCATATGGAGATTGCACCCTTCAAAATGGATACGAGCACAGAGTTCTCCATGATACGGGTTAAAGGACAGTGGTTTGGGAATTTTTCATTGGGAGAATCGACAGACTTTAGTTTTTGAAATTAAAATGGAAGTGGTGACCATGATATCCTGGAAATGGTAATGGAACAGTACACGGCCAATATGGAGAGGGTTTAGATGATTTAAATAATAATATATTTTATTTGATTTCTCAAATAAACGGTCGTGTGTTTCGAGCTAACATGATCGGATGGTGCGTTGGATCGCAACGAAACTCATCCACATACATCACCTCAATTTTGCAATTCGATGGTATAAATTTCGTCAATATCTGAGATAGCGCTCCAAGATGATAATTTCACGCTTTTCTAGACTGTTTCGACCATTGGTTCATTCGATCTTCAAATATAGCAATCCTTATACTTATTTTAATTTTTAATGTCAATACAAATTGAATGGAAGTGGTCTCGAGTCTTGCTTCGATCGTATAGGAAAAACCATATTTTTTGGACCGTCTATTAATTAACGATTCAGTATTTAAATAAATTATTTAAATATCAAATCATTAAAAATATATGTTGTTACATCACATGCAAACATATACGCATATATATTTTTCCTTAATTGTTCGGTACCGATCCATGACCGTGGATCAGTACCGATCCAACACTTGAAAATCGGCAACTTTATAGCTTAAAAAATTAGGTTTGAGATTATCTATTCGAATCCATTCTTTTATTTCCTTCACTTTTCTACCATCGTATTCTCAAGCTCCAACTAGCATTAAGTCTCCTTTGCATTCGGTTGAGGTTCAAATTGCCGCCACTTGCCCTAAACATCACTATCGTCAATCACTCTACCTTCCACCTCCAACGGTCATTTAGGTTTCCTCGATTGAACTCAATCCATTAGCCAAACCCAAATCATCACCCGATTCGTAGCCACTCTCGATATTTATCACTCTAGGTAGGAAGTGGTGCTGGTAGTTGGTTTGGATGGCAACTCATGTCATTGGCCACGTTTGGGAAGGAGGAGGAAGAAGAAAGGTGGTGGAATTTTGACCGAGGCTATGAATCGGCACTGATCCAGCATGCGATGAAATTCCATTTCCATGGACTAGAGTTGCCTTTGCCGAAATGATCATATCAGGGTTTTTCTCAAGTGAAATTCTCTTATTTCTATTATGTTCTCGATGTGTAGTCGATGAGTGAAATCCGTTGGGATGGTTAGCGATGACAGTCACTTCGAATAATAGTCTGGCCTTTGAATGAACTATTGTACAATATCGAACATTGACATTGCATGACACTGCACAACACTGTAGTTTTCATTACACCGCACTGGGCTTTCACTTTGGCATGGGGGCAAAGCTTTTTTTAGCATTAGTTATGCGTCGAGCTTTGATAGTTATGGGTCATGGAAGTTTCGAAAGTCTCTCTGCTCTGGCTACCGGCCCATCATCTCTTAAATATGCTAAATCAAACATCGAATCAAGCTCGACCATAATTCCTTCTGAACGACACACTCTAGTGCCATTTGTACCCCCGATTTACAAATCAACAAGTTGAATAGCCTCCCCTAGAGGTTCCTCTGGATCTCGTAGAGGGTTCTGAAGTTGAAGCTGCTCCAGATAGTCTTGATGATGCTGGAATATTAGATGATCTCATAGACTTAGTTACTTCAAAGATCAAAGAGGGATCACTTAAAAGGATATGTGGACAACATGGCATCCCATTTGAAAAAGTGTTGGTTCCCACTCGTCACCAATAGGTACTGACCTTCCACCTGGGTATACCGCATGCAACTGATATATGTGTTTAGAGGGGTTGGTGCCAGCATTCAATCAATTCATCTGATGAATTCTGAATTTCAAGTGGCTGGCTCTAGCTCGCAACATCCTAACAGCTATGCTTTTCTACACAGCGTATTCATTATCTTCGCTCGCTATTTAAATTGCGTTCGAAGTAACAAAATAAATCTGGTACGTGTATAGCATCAAGCACCGAAAAGGAAATCCTTCCCACTTTTTCGGAACCGTCCAGGGGGTGTACAATGGTGGCTAGCACCTGGAATAAGTTAAGTTACTTCAAAGATGTGTTTTTTCCGTATGCTGTCGGCTTGGATTTGCGTAGCGATGGCTATCCAAGCATAAGTTTTTCCTCATTCTTTCCATTTAAAATCACTTCATAGTTGTGTTTTCTCAAATCGTCTTCCTTTGTTCTTTCAGATGTGCTAAACAGGCCTAGTGGCCCAGCCCTAGCAGAGACTCTCAAGCTGCTTCATGAAGTCCTAGATTCAAACATAGAGGCTAGGAGCTTGCTCACTGATTATAGTGTTGGTCAAACAAATAGGCTTATAACTTGTTAGAAGCAGGCCATAGTGTTGGTCAAATCTTGACGTCCGTAGTTAGTGATGAGGATGGCTCCTCGTCCGAGAATAATAGTGTGGACTCTATGGTGCCGCTAGTCTAGAATCCACTAGTTGAAATCGAGGATGTTCAAGATCATGGTAAAGAGGGTGAAGGTAGTGAAGCAGGCCACTATGACTTTGATATGGGTCACGAGTCTCCTAATAATAACGAAGGTGATGAACAAAGTTTCCTTTTGAAGGAGCGTCCTCTGATGAGGATCCTTCCCATGCGGCATATGACACGACTTCCGCCTACCACTGCAACAGAAGAGACACCTGTCCAGCCTTTGGAGGGCCTTTATGCAAATTTTGAGCTGATCCTGGATGATATCGATTCTTATAGTATTGCTAATATGAGCATCAGAGTTGTCAAGTCCCTTATCTATTTTCAAGATAAATTACCATCTACCCGTGGAGGAGGGGTTATTCCCGTCAGCAAAGTCTAAGCGCATGGTCCATCGAGGGGACAAGGACACTCGCACACACATATATATCGCACGTTAGTTAGCCATTGTTGTGTTTTTTGTCTTATCAAGGCCAATCTTTCTTTATTTCACTTGTAGGTTCAATGGAGCACCACGCATGTTCAAATTCCTTAGGGACTAGATGGTTCATCATAAGAGATGCAATTTGAGAACACGCTTCTATAGCACAAGCCATGATTCTACTTCCAGTCGGTGCTCGAGCCAAGATAAAGAGGGTCGTGACAGGGGATATCAATCACATGATTCATCATCGAGGCATAGGCCAGATCCATGTCACTTTTACCTAGGAGTTTGAATAGGCATTCCAACTAACCCGATAATGTCCTTCCTAGTGATATCTCTTATGCACCTTCGTCGATTTCCCTCTCCTCTAAGCATGCAGTGCCATCTCAGACCCACCGACACTCTGAGAAATCATCAAAACTAGTCACCCCTAAAACCTCTCATCAGAAGCTCGAGAAAGGACCCACTGAGCTTCCCACCATTACAACGGAGCAGCAGGTCACATCCAATCCTCAAATGGCTGAACCGAAGCACCATTTTCCCAAAATTTATTTTGACGGCATCAAATTTATTCCTTCGAGGGAGATCTCACCAACAAGGGCCTCACTATGACCTATGTTGGGAATGCTTACGATCAGTATTTCTATATGGAATGGATTGGCTGAGCAGATTTCTAAATACGCTGAGAACGTAAATTCGAACTCAGGGGTTACAACTTAGGGCTAATTAAGACAAAGATACTATCACCCATCTTGACATAGAAGTTTTCGAGTTCAGGAAGGCACAAGCAGAGGTTGAGCAGAGAGTCAAAGACTTGACTGAAATGGCCGAATGGGAGAGGAAAGACCATTTAAGATGGATTGAATCCACTCACTATAGAAATCATCTTCTGTCGGAAGAGAAAGAGCACCTAACAAAGGATGTAGTAGAGTTGAAAGCGCAACATGAGAGCATGAAAGATAAACTAGAGAAAGAGAAGAAGGAGAAAGATGATGCTCTCATGCAAGCCCACAACTATTATGAGGAGATGTTGGATGCTCGTAAGGAGAGGGATGATGTGTTGGCTCGTGCAAAAAATGCAGATGAATCAGTCGCAACAGCAAAGAAACGGATTAAGGATAGGTTTGAGCCAATCATCATCAACTATAATGCCAATGTAATCAAGTTCAAACACTTGGATTGCCACGAAAAATATTATTCCAGAGCTTTAGCGTGGGAGAAGATTGTGCGAGAAGAACAATAGGCTTTGTAGGGAGATGAGGTGAACTTGAATTTGGCGGAGCTGGAGCAAGAGATTCTGAGTCTAAATAAGATTGAAGCGCTCAAAATTGGTGTGATTATTTTTCATCCGCAGCTAGCTACCATGATCCAAAAATATTGATGCGAAGGTTTCGGGGCTACACCTTAAGATCTCACCATAGGCCTCACTTTTAGGCCACCAACTACCTCCATCACTCTGTTTGACCCTCTGTACAATCCAGAGGCACCATAAATGCAAACAACAAGCATGTTATCTCCTATTCTGGAGAATAATTTAAATGGCACTCTTGCCTATATAGATCCTTAGTCTGGTGGAGGTATCTCATTGAACTCAGCTATATTTGAGAGTGCTCACATAACATCGGCCGATGTTGCTAATCTCTCCTTTCATATTTCTCTACTTTCAAGTCAGCTTCACATTGCTTCGCTCCTTGAGGAGGGTCTCCAGTTGGGATATTGAGCATTCATGATGGAATCAATGATCGTGACTAATTTTGAAATAATTTCAAGTGCTCTAGTTAGCAAAGATCTCATCCCCCTATGCAAATAATTTATGCTTAGCAAGAGGAAGGAAACGGTGGATTACAAAAAACCTAGATTAATGAGGATGTCTTTTTGATGGGATCTTCAGGGCCTCTAGCAGGGCTTACCGTGTAGAAATGTTGGAAAAATGAGTTTTACTAGTCAGAGAGATCAAGTAGGAGAAAGTTGAGTTCATTCCCCTTCCTTTATCAATAGCTTTGCATGTCAGCACCATCTTTTCTACTGTCACTCTTGCTTCCCTTGAAAGAAGTCCAAGTGTGCCTGCCGGATCATCGTAGAGCACCCCATCAAAGGGCCAAGGAAACGGCAGGATAAAATTGGATGATACTGGTACACACTCCTCTGGAGAAGAAAAAGCAGAAGAAGTGATTATCTGTTTGTTTTCTGCTTTTTGATTATATAGCTGTAGGATTTGTTTTGTCTTAGGTCAACATTGTCCAGGATTGGCCCCGCCTTTTGTTTTTAATGTTATGTTAATAAACTTGGTTTCCTCTTTAAATTCTGTGTTGACTTGTCTGACTTATGAGAAATGGGCTTGGTATTTTTGTTCATACATATGCAAACCATTCCTATATTATTCTTTGGCCAGATTATTAGCCTATTTTGTTTGTCTTTGACTAAGTTCCATTCAAATTGTAACAACGATCTATGCTACGCTGTGTTAGTCACTGAAAATATTGATGATTCGGGGCCCTCCCTTGGATCTGACCGAATCTTGATCATCTGACGTGGTGGTTAAAACACCCCTATCTGGAATGTTTGTTTGTGATTGAGCCTAACTCTAGGCATCGCTCGATGTTGATCACTTAAGGTGGGGGTTTGAATATCCCACTTTTAGGATATTGACCTTTGACCATGTCTGACTTCGGGAATTGATTGAGGCTTGGATAAGATCTCATATATTTCCAGTAGCGATCTTTAGCTTTTCCATCCTCCGGGAAATGCATCAGTGCTTTGCCAAACTGTAAGAACGAGCTGATGGGACAAACTGTCTCGTTCCACCCACTTCTATTTATACTCATGCTACCAAGTTAGGGGCCGAAAGAGATAGTCGACATCTATTTCCGGACGTCAAGGATGGTTTACTTCAAAGGCCTGATCTTGGATCGTGGATGTTTGGCTAGCAACTGACTCCAGATACTATATACACACATTGTGCATATGCAAATTCATTCACACTTACTATAGTTCACAATTTTATAGTTAGACAGAGATAGAGTCACCGAATTAGGAAGTCATTTCATTTATACACAGGAAGTAATAGATTCTATCTAGTTACATCAAACTCGACATATTATTCAAAAACTCAAATATCAAGTGAAATAACATCACAAGTGTTCGCTATTCATGCTCCGATAAGTGAAACCTCATCTATGGTCGCCAGCTTTAACGTTCCATCTTTAAGCATATACTCGATTACGTACGGACCTTCCCAGCTTGGGCCTATGTTCATGGGGCCTAAAAGATTAATTTGAGAACAAGATCGCCAATTTCTGAGGTTCGGCTTCTGACCTTCGTGTTGTAATATCAGGCAACTCGTTTTCAATGTACGGCTATTCTTAAGTCAGCTTCATCACACTTCTTATTAATCATGTCGAGAGACTCTAGTAGGAGTTCCTCGTATGTTCGAGGGTTTTTAACGAGTGTAATCCGTATGCTAGGGCAAATGGATAATGACTCATCGTGGACTTATGTGCCATTCTATAGGTCCAAAGTGCCGGTGGTAGTTCATTGACCCACTTGTCCTTGGCCTTTCTCTAATCGCTTTTTCAGAATGGAATTTTCTTGTCCAAAGCTTCAACATATCCATTCGCTTGTAGGTGTGCTACTACTGTAAATCTCTTCTTAATGCGATGCCTGGGCAGAAATCTTCGAACTAAAACTATTGAATTGGCTTCTGTTATCAGAGATAACTGCTTATGGGACCCTAAATTAATAGATGATATTTGTAACTATGAAGTTGATCACCTTCTTAATAGTGATCATAGCGAGGGCTCCGCTACAGCCCACTTTGTAAATAGTCGACAACGATGATGGTGTACTTCGTGCCACGTTTAGACATTGGTAGCACACCAATAATACCTATTCTCCAAACTGAAAATAACTTGGGAATGGCCATCAGTGTAATCTCTATTGGTAGGGATCTAGGAATCCTTTCGAACCTTTGGCATTTATCACACTTTCTGGTGTAATCAGTTGCCTCTCGATTGATAATTTCCCAGTAATATCCGTAGTGAAGAATCTTCTTCATTAAGGTTTGTCTTCTAGTGTGATCACCACAAGCCTCCTTATGTACTTCCCTAAAAACTTGCTTGGCTTCATCATTTGCGACATACCGAAGTAGAAGGAATGAGAATCCCCTTTTGTATAACATTACTTCTTGAATAATGTATCTTGAATCTTGGTGGAGGAGCCGTCACCGCTCGTTCTTTCTATCGGGAAGGATTCCCCTCTACAAGTAATTCCTGATTGGAGTTATCCATGAATCCTTCTCACATTCATCCCCCAAGATCCAATCGACATCCATCTAGTCGATGCTCAAGGCAGATAGTACTTACACAAGGACCAGGCCCATGAGCTATGTATCTCTTAAGCTAGCCAACTTGGCAAGCGAATCGGCTTTCGCATTCTTCTCTCTAGGAGTATGTGTTATAGTGTAGTATTCGATATCATTAAGCAACTTGAGGGCCTGTTCATCTCGCCCTTTTTTCCTGAAACTCTTTCGTCACTTAGCACACCACTGGTTGGGAGTCGCAAAAGATGGGTAAAGTTCGGACTCCTAATTCTTTCACGATTTTGAGTCATGTGGTCAATGTCTTATATTCTGCTTCGTTATTTGTCACAAGAAAGTCAAGCCTTAGGGCATAGTAGATTGAATGCTCTTTGACGGTTATTGGCACAATACCTACCCCAGAGTAACGCTTGTTGGATGCACCATCGGTTCACATCTTACATCCAACATCTTGCTTTCCATCGCTCTACGAGGTATCATCTCGTGCAGTGTACTCGGCTATGAAATCGGCCAAATCCTGGCCTTGGATTACTTCTTGAGGGTGATAAGTAATGTCATATTGGCTCAATTCAATGTTCCATTCAATAGCCTTCCAGAAGTCTTAGGTCACTAGAAGACTTATCTCAAAGTCTGGTCGGTAAGAACCTTGATCGGATGAGCCTAGACTATGGATGAAGTTTTCTCAAAGCGATCAATGGGTAGTATGCTAGCTTTTCTAGCTCTCGGTAATTCCCCTCTACCCCTATTAATCACTTGCTAATGTAATATAATGGCCTATGGATTCAGGACTCCTCATGCATAAGTGCGTCGCTCAAAGCATGAACTGACACTACCAAATAAACAAATCATTCATCATCTTCCAACGGCTTTAAAAGGATGGGAGGCCTTTCCAAATGATCTATCAGAGCCTAAAAAGCATCTATAAACTCATATGTCCAAGCAATGTTCATCTTCCCTTTCTTGAAGATGTCGAATAAAGGGATGCACTTATCCATGGCTTTGGAGATAATTCTGCATATGGCGGCAACCTTCCAATTCATGCTTTGGACTTCCTTGATTGACTTTGGGGCTTCAATGTTCCTCAGTGCCTGAATCTTCTCTGGATTTACTTCTATCCCACTCAAGTTCACTTTAAAACCCAAGAATATCCCTGATGCAACTCCAAATGAACACTTTAGCAGATTGAGCTTCATTCATACTTACGAATTACATCAAACATCTGTTAGGTCATCAATTTGTTCATCAATTGCCATGACTTCACAAACATATCATCCACATAGACTTCCATCGAACATCTAACTTGTTCCTTGAATATCAAAATCCCTAGCCTCTACTTAGTTTCTCCAGCATTTTTTTTCAAACCAAAAGGCATAACAAGATAGCAATACAGTCCTAAGTTAAGTAAATATATTGTGTTCTGGGGCTGGGACGTGCATTAGAATTTGGTTATAGCTAGAGTAGGCATCCATGAATGATAGCAGTTCATGTCCAGTAGTCAAATCTGCTGGTTGATTGATCTTCGGGAGTAGAAGCTGTCTTTTAGACATTCTTTATTTAGATCAGAATAGTCAATGCATGCTCTCCACTTTCCATTGGACTTGTTCAATAAGACTGGATTGGATACCTATTCCGGGTATAGAGCATCGCAGATAAAGCCATTGTTTTACCATCTTATCCACATTTTCTTTCAGTGCAGCAGATCTCTCCAGACCCAAGCTACGGCGCTTTTGTTTGACAAGATGCATTTGGGATTCACATTTAATGTATGGCATGATATCTCTACTAATATTCCACACATGTCGGAATGCATCCAGGCGAACACATCTAGGTTTGCCTTGAGAGAACCAATTAATTCCATAATCATCCTTATACTGAGTTGAGATCCTGTGACGACCTAGAATTCTAAACATTCAAAATTGAAATATTTAATTGATTTTAAATATTTAAATATTAGTTTAACTTGAATTTCAAATATCAGAATGAATTTAGCAATTAAAATTATTGAATTTATTTATTGAAGTTGGGTAAAAATTTGAATCTTCAGTTTTGTGCTTGTTAAAAATAATTTGATGGCTTATAAATTGGAATTGAAAATGGAAATTTTTTTATTCAGTTTTGAAATTTTATCATTCAAATCGATATTTAAAAATAGCCTTCCGAGGCACAGTCTCGGAATTCGACGAAATTAGTTCCATTGGATCCTTTAATGTTGTATTATTATCGGATTTAAATTCTCGTATCATTCGGAGTTGTCATGTGATCGTACGATAAGCAAACACGTAGAAATTTAAATTGAAAATAATGTTTTATTTGGTCCAAAATGCAATCTTCCCCATACGTCGAATTTGGACTCGGAACCTTTTCCATTGTGTTCGCAATAGGCATATAACATTATAAATGTCTGGCAGCATCCTCTGATAAGAGTTCGAAATTTTGAGTTGCGACAATCGAGACGATTTGAACTCAAATTTAAATAATATTGTTGCATTTGAAATATTGTGTTAAATCCCAGCATAACAAGTATTGCAATTTTTAACACGTGTTCACTTTAATTACACGTGTTGGAGATTTTTTTATCTCATTCAACATAAGAAGAAAAAAATTATATACGAAAAAAAAACTTCTTTTCTTCATTTCAAAATAATATACAAAAGAAAATGGCCGAAGCCTCGTTGAAATCTCGTAATCAAATTTATGGCTGCTCTCTATTCATCAAAATCCCCCTTTTCTTTTTCGATTCAAATCAAAACCATGCTAATAAATTAGATAAAAAAGTGGAAGAAGGTGAAGGCATTTTCACACGCGCTTGCAATTAAGCGAACTAGTCATGGCAGTCGATCGATTGAGGCACCGCGCGAGGTCTGGGCGATATCGAGGGGCGTTCGTCAGCGAATCAGTGAAGTCGCGGCTTGTGATTCACGATGGCAATTCACATATGGGAACTAATGGTCACGACAGTGGCCTGGCAGCTGTCGTGGGTCGCGATTAGATGAAGGAGGAGACAGACTCGAGGAGGTCGAGTGGATGTCGACGGCAGTGCTGTCGAAGTTTGAGTCTAGGGCCCCGTTCAATTTCAGACTAGGCTGTTGGGTGATTTCTTTTTGTTTAATATTTTTTTTACGTGTATGCAAAGATGGATTTTAAATATAAATATGTATATAGGATTAAAAAGGATATATATATATACAGATTAGGATTTGAAGAAAAAAAGAAAAAGAAAAAAATGGAATTTAAGCATTGAAAGTTTATATAAAAATTGTATGTGTGTGTATATATATATGCAGATTTTATATATATATATCTATTTTCAAACTAATAAAGATAACAAGAAGTAAATGTGTACATATTTTTAAATTTATTCTTTTAAGTTATTTTTAACAATAATTTATGGTAATTTATTTGTTTTATCTATTTTAGTTGCTAAAATGAAAATTATTAGTTAAAATAAAATTTATAGTTAATTAAATTTAGTTTTAAATTTAATTTTTAGTTAATTAAATTTATTAGAAGGAATTGGTCAAATAATTTAATTTTTGAATCTATATAAATAATTTTTTAAAGGGGAATTGATTTAAATAAAACTACCAGTTAATTAAACTATTAAACGATAATGGATTATTCGATTTATTTCAAATATTAATTAATAGTATAAATGTTTATACAAGGTCTGAACATAAAGGAAACAAACTGGAATGGAAATAGATTGCAAATCAAAGGTGAAATCTTCTCACTCAATTGGAATTTCCAGTTTAATTTTAAATAGTTAAATTTAAAATTATTGATTGTGGGCTTGGATGATAAATTATTATTAGTTGTATTGGATTAGACCCTACGTGCCGCATAATAGCGGATGATATTATATAATCCCATATACCGCGATATTCCACCTCGAAGTGGAATTGGTATTATATATGTATATTTGGAGTGATTGATTTCCCGCATTATATAGCGGATGAGACCCTATGCGCCGCATAATAGCGGACGATATTTTATAAATCCCATATACCTCGATATTCCACCTCGAAGTGGAATTGGTATTTAATTATTGTGCTAACGTCTATGGATGGAGGGAGACAGATTGGAGGGATCCCACTGGATTCCTCAAATATTTGAATTTGTTTCAATATTGTGTGTTGATTATTTATAATTTATGTGTGATTATATTTGTGATTGAAATCGTTGAAGGCTATAGTTTAGTCGAATATATTTCTAGTATTGTAGGATACCAGAAATAAATAAAATTGAATTTTTTAAATTTAAGTAGAAAGTTTATAGTAAAATTAATTTTGAGAATTATATAAATTTAAAAGAAGTAATTTTAAAAGGATAAAGTTTTATTTTTGAATATTTTTGAATACTATTGAATAAATTCCAAAAATATGGGAAAGGGTTTTTACAAAATGGATTTCAAGTAATATTATTCAAAAAAAATTGAAGATTTATTTTAAAATACGGATTTTAATAGTTTGGCAGAGATAAAGGAATTTATTTTGAAAGAAAATAAATTTAGAAATAAATTCGAAAATTGATTTGGTGTTTAAAAATAAATCTTTGGGAAATCAATATGAAAATTGATTTGGTTTTTGAAATAAATTTAGAAATAAATTTGGAATTTGATTTGGTGTTTGAAATAAAATTGGAAATCAATTTGGAACTGATTTGGTGTTTGGAAATGATTTTTGAAATCAATTTGAAAATCGTATATCAGTGGATATTTGGAAAATTTAAAGCCACAATGGGAATTTAAAAAGGAAAGAGAAATTTGTTTTAAAAACAAATATTGGTTTATTTCTAAATTATGGAAAGAAATTTGCGGAATTGGAATATAAATTGAGATAAATCAAAAAGAATTTATTTATTGATTTAAATGTTCCACTTTGAAATGGAAGGTTTATTTTCCCTAGAAAGCCTATGTTTTTAAAGTAGCTTTTGAAGTATAAATTAAAAGTTCTAGAAATTGATTTGAAAGGATATTGTTGGGGAAATTATTTTTGGGAATTGTTTTAAATCTTTAAAGTAAAGATCTACTTAGTTAATTATAGAAATGATTACTTCAAAGATTTAATTGATATTTGTTTTAGAAAATGATTATTCAAATAGTATACTCTGTCTAATAATTTCAGTTTAAAATTATTTTGGGCTTAAGATTTATACGAGATTTGAGTATAAAATTTCATAACTAATGTTTTAAAATAAAGGGTTTTTAAAATAGTTTTATTTTAAATATTTCCAAGTGTGTATATATATATATATATATATTTGGATAAGTAATTTAAATTATTTTAAAATATTTGAACTCGGTAGATTTTCGGTGGAAATGAATAAATATTTAGGAATATATTCCACGTAAGGAAAAGTGACTATAAATTTGTTTCAAAGGATTGAATTGTGGAAAGTGATTTGAATTTTTTTTCCAATGTTTGATGTGTTAAAATTATATCTTGGGAAGATATTTTGAAAATAAATAATTGGGGGGAAATATTTTTGAAATCTGGTGTTTGTTATGAATGTTGATTGATAGTTAAATAACCGACTATCAATATTGTCCTTTAAACGGCGTTTGAATTTCGATGCGACCGGGGGTCAGATTCCGGTCGGTTATCCGAAAACCACATCGAATCTTTGTGATGGATCTTTTGCTTAAAAGATCAAAGTGGAAAATTGTTGTGATTTGTTTGAAATCTAAATGTAACACGTATTTTTAAAATAAGCGCTCGTTATTCGGATTAGCCGGGAGAGAACTTTGTGTCATGAAACCCATTCCGGATAATGATACGACGAAATGGGATTGCATTTGAAGATGGTGTCAAAGACCGGGTATTTTTGAAAAAGAAAGGATTACATGTTGAATGTCTCTGCACCGGGTTGCTCCGGTATAAAATTTTATCACCCTTTGTAATGAGGATTCTGGACGTGTAGGAATATCCGAATTTGCAAGGGCTTCTTTGAAGTACCTTCGGTTCCGTTCGATCCTGGAACGGAATTATATGATTGTATGTCTGACATTACACTTTGAGATATAATGTTGATTTCTATCAAATAAATTTTTGTTGGTGGTGGAGAATTTATTCTCTTAGCTTAACACCCTTCTATGAGACGTATGAGCTCAGAGGTTATGTAGTTGATGGTTATTAGTGATATGCTCCTAATTTGGTAATGTGGCATGCTGAGTGTTGCTGATCATTTGTTGATCTAAGTATTCCTTTTTGAAAAGTGTAGCTTTGTGGACAAGACTTCGTCGGACCTCACACCCCGGAAATGGTCGAAACAGGAAGAATGCGGCAAGATTACGAGGGTCGCGCCCTTTAGGGTATGTCATTTCCTTCTGGAAAAGGGTGGTATCATGGTATAGAGCCCAGATACTTAACTTATGTGGTTGCTGCAAATTCATTACTTTGTGGTTATTGCTTTGTGGTTGAGGATCCTCGGATAAAGGTCGCAAATGACCGAGGGATGGCATAATTGTGTAGTAGTTACCTAGTTACAGAGATAACTTGGCCTTATGTTGGCAAAGAGCTGGTTAAGTTCTCGGGACGTCCCTCCAGAGGCGTACCCATGTGGCAATAGAAAGTTCCTTAGCCTGACCATTTGTTGGAAATCCAATCTCCAATACACGCCTTGTACGGTTTTAGTTGTAGAACCTGCCATCTAATATGGTAGTTATAGTAGGCATATTATAATGGTATGTATGCTGGCTAAGATTAATATTATACTTGCAAATGTTAAGAAGAATTTTGCGTATCAAGTATGTTTGACTATTATAAGGAGAAGTCTCCGCCAATTGTATGTTTGCATTGTGTGTGTGGCAAGAGGCCTTATGGTAGTTTCATTTTCCAAAAGCATAGAGGATTTCTTATTATTTTCTTTGTGAAAATAACTGTTTTTAAGATCTCATACCAGTCCTATGACTGACCTTGCTTAATACAACGTGATAGGGGGTTCTCGCGTCGAGTTTGGTGGCGAATGGGAGACTCTTACCCCTACATGTCCCTGGGGAGGGGTTGGTTAACCGGGTAGGTGAAGAAGTCGAAAGTCTAGCCGTAAAAGCAAGGGCAGGGTACCATTGTATGCACGGTGGGGCTGGGATGGTTGAAAAGCCTACCAGTCGAGAGTGGCCGCTATCGATGGTTGAAAATCCTAGACCGTTACAAATTGGTATTGGGGCATTTGGTTAAGCGACAACCTTGGCTCTGGTGGGGATTACTCATTAGAGATAGAGTCAGCAGTACTCTAGAATGAGTTTGAGTATAATAATAGATATGAGCGCGTATTTGTTAGTGAATATAAAATTGTTTTGTACTGTGTTGACTTATCATTAATTGTTTATAGATTCTGGTCGGTGCAGGTTGGCCAACTATGTCGATAGGGGTTTCTAAACTCTTAAACAAGATAAACTGACACAATATTGTTTTAAAATAGGGTAAATGAAATCATTTCACCCAAATTATTTTTGTATATAAAAGAAAACATTTTTCAGAAATTATTATATAGTATATAGTTGCTTGGATGTTAGGAAGTGATAATATAAAAAAATTTATCATTAATTATTGAATAAGAAATTGAAATCATAATTTAAAATTGAGAAATAAAATCTGTACACCAATGGGATTTGTAAATATAAATTGTAAAAGTGATTTGTAAATTGAAAGAGAATTCCAGAGAATTATTTGGAAGAATTTGAAAGGATTAGAAAATTTTGAAATTTTGGTGAAAAGTTTAAATCTCTTTTGAGTTTGAAAATGATTTTCAAAGGTTTTGGAATTTTTTTTTAAAAGCGGATGAATGCTCTAAGCTCTTTTCGGTCGTGGGAAAATAATTCTGATGATGATCGCGACATCGTTAGTGTTCATTTTCGAGTTTCCAGGAGAGGAATTGCTGCCAAATTGTTTTAATTGAAGTTGTTTGCATGCTGGGTTTGGTTTTGGGGATTCAAAAGATAATTTGAATTGATTTCAAAAAATGATTTTTGAAATAATAGAAAGACTCTGGAATCTTATTTAAAATGAGTATGGAATATGATTAAACTTGATAACTTATGAAATTTATTAAGGTGAAAAATGAAGTTGTAAACGAATAAATGATTTTACAATTGCGAGTAAATGAAATTAAAACTGAATGTTAAAATTCATTTTGAATTTGTAAGTAAATGAAATTCATTTCGAAATTTTAAGTAAATAAACTGGAATTGGAATTGGAATTGAATTTGACTTATGCTAAACAAAGCGAAGTATTGAAATTGAAATTAGTAAGTGAAACTAATTGAAGGAATGACCAAATAAATGTGGTCTGAGATGAACTGAATTCAATATTTACAAATGAAAGATAAACTGAATTCATATGGAATTTGAAATCCAATTTAAATATAAGAAGTTATAAACTCCAATGGTGAAGTGAAGAATAAATATAAAAAGTTATATGAAATATTTTTGGGACTTAGAGACAAATGGTGAAATTCTTAAGAAAAATTTGGAATTGGGAAAATATTCTAAGCTAATAAGTGAATGAAGATTAAGATGGAAATTGTCAAATGGCGACTGTGAATAAGTATATAGAAATGAAAATCAATGTGAATAATAGAAAAGAAAATTGATATAGCCAATAATCAATTGGATTAATACTGGGGTGTACGGATATTTTTTTATTCGTATAACGATTTGATCCAGAATTCGAGCACAGAATTTCAATATATTTATATCCATCCGAGTTAGAATTTTTACTCGATTTAAGACAGGGAACCTGGATATAGATTTTTAGTTGATTCTGAAAATTCTCTATCATAGTTTACAGTTATGCAAGGAGAATGACGGTTTCTGATCAAGAAACCAGATCTGAGTCCGCACTAGGAAGTCGAGTGGACGATACTAGTTCGGAAGTGAAATTGTGTGATGGAGTGAACGATTGAATTTGATAATTGCGTACGAATGATATAAGTACATCGTACGGATTTGAATGAAATAAATATTCAAACTTTAGTAAAGAAATGTGCAAAATGATATTTGAATGTTGTAATTGGATATTATGGCTAGTAAGATATACAGGTGTGTTACAAGAAAAAGATAAATTGGGATTTGATTTTGAAGATAATTTAACTGCTCGACAGAAAGGTATGTAATTGAATTTCAGTATGAAATTTGATGATTTTCTTGTCCAACCGCTTGGCTTTTCGTTTTCCTTTTGAATCTGGAGGCCCGTGGTGCCATTTTGTAGCCGCACCGAGCTAGCCGCGCAAAGGAGACACTGGCGAAATTTTTCGAAAATTTAGAGAGTTAGAAAAAATTTTGAGAAAATTTTGATAATTTAAATTTAAATTTGAATTGTTGAGAAAACGATATTGTCTAGAACTTATGGTTGAGTTTGGAAAATTAGTTGAGGTGATAATGGTTCCTAATTAAAAGATTTGTTTTGGCAAGTTGATAAAACCGTTTTGTTTTGGGAAAATGGTAAACGGGTTAAGAATCATTGTTCTTAACTAGTAATTTCGGGATGAAATTCTTTTAAGGAGGGAAGAATGTGACGACCCAGAATTTTGAACATTTGAAATTGAAATATTTAATTGATTTTAAATATTTGAATGTTAGTTTAACTTGAATTTAAATATCAGAATGAATTTGGCAATTAAATTTATTGAATTTATTTATTGAAGTTAGGTAAAAATTTGAATCTTCAATTTTAAGCTTGTTAGAAATAATTTGATGGCTTAGAAAATTTATATTGAAAATACTGAAAATAATGGAAGCTTTAGAATTGAATTTGAAAGTGTTTTATTCAGTTTTGAAATTTTATCGTTTAGATCGATATTTAAAAATGGTCTTCCGAGGCACAGTCTCAGAATTCGACGAAACCAGTTCCATTGGTTCTGTAATATTATATTATTATTGAATTTCAATTTTTGTATCATTCGAAGTGGTCGTGCGGTCGTATGATAAGCAAACACACTGAAATTTAAATTGATAATTTAATGTTTTAATTGGTCCAAAAAGCTATCTTCCCCATGCGATCGAATTTGGACTCGGAACCTTTTTCATTGTGTTCGAAATAGGCATATAACATTATAAATGCCAAGCAGCACGCCTTGACAGGAGTTCGAAATTTTGAGTTACGACAATCGAGACGATATGACTTTGAATTCAAAATTAAATAATATTGTTGCATTTAAATTATTGTGTTAAAGCCCTGCATAACACATATTGCAATTTTTAACACGTGTTCACTTTAATTACATGCATTGGAATTTTTTTTATCTCGTTCAACATAAGAAGAAAAAATTATATACGAAAAAAACTCCTCTTCTTCGTTTCAAAAATAATATACAAAAGAAAATGGTTGAAGCCTCATTAAAATCTCGCAATCAAATTTATGGCTGCTCTCTATTCATCAAAATCCCCCTTTTCTTTTTCGATTCAAATCAAAACTCTGCTAGCAAATTTAAAAAAAAAGTGGAAAAAGGCGAAGGCATTTTCGCGCATGCTCGCAATCAAGTGAACTAGTTGTGGCAGTCGATCGATAGAGGCGCCGTGGAGGTCTAGGCGATATCGAGGGACGTTCGTCATCGAATCAGTGAAGTCGCGACTTGTGATTCGCGATGACAATTCACTTATGGGATCTGATGGTCGCGACAGTGGCCTGGCAGCAGTTGTGGGTCGCGATTAGATGAAGGAGGAGGCAGACTCGACGAGGTCGAGTGGATATCGGCGGCGGTGCTGTCGAAGTTTGAGTCTAGGGCTCCGTTCAATTTCGAACTAGGTTGTTATGTAATTTCTTTTTGTTTAATAATTTTTTTACGTGTATGCAGAGATGGATTTTAAGTATAAATATGTATATATGGTTAAAAAAAATATACAGATTAGGATTTGAAGAAAAAAAGAAAAAGAAAAAAAATGGAATTTAATTGAAAGTTTATATATAAAATGGTATATATATGCACATTTATATATATATATATATATCTATTTGCAAAATAATAAAGATAAGAATAAATATACGTATACGTATTTTTAAATTTATTTGCTTAAGTTGTTTTTAACAATAATTTATGGTAATTAATTTGTTTTATCTATTTTAGTTATTAAAAAGAAAATTATTAGTTAAAATTGAATTTGTAGTTAATTAAAGGAAATTTTGTTTTAAATTTAATTTTTAGTTAAATAAATTTATTAAAAGGAATTGGTTTAAAATTTTAATTTTTGAATCTATATAAATAATTTATTAAAGGAGGAATTGGTTTAAATAAAACTACCAGTTAATTAAACTATTAAACGATGATGGATTATTCGATTTATTTTGAATATTAATTAATTGTATAAATGTTTATACAAGGTCTGAAAATATGAAGGAAACGAACTGGAATGGAAATGGATTACAAATCAAAGGCGGGATCTTCTCACTCAATTGGAATTTCCAATTTAATTTTAAATAGTTAAATTTAAAATTGTTGACTGTGTGCTTGGATGATAAATTATTATCAGTTGTATTGGATTAGACCCTATGCGCCGCCTTATAGCAGATGATATTATATAATCCCATATACCACGATATTCCACCTTGAAGTGGAATCGGTATTATATATGTATATTTGGAGTGATTGATTTCCTGCATTATATAGCAGATGAGACCCTATGCATCGCATAATAGCGAATGATATTTTATAAACTCAAATACCGCCATTTTCCACCTCGAAGTGGAATTGGTATTTAATTGTTGTGCTAATGTCTGTGGATGCAGGGAGATAGGTTGGAGAGATCCAACTGGATTCCTCAAATATTTGAATTTGATTCAATATTGTGTGTTGATCATTTATAATCTATGTGTGATTGTATTTGTGATTGAAATCGTTGAAGGCTACAATTTAGCCGAATATATCTCTGGTATCATAGGATACCATAAATAAATAAAATTGGCTTTTTGAAATTTAAGTAGAAAGTTTATAGTAAAAATTATTTTTGAGAATTGGATAAATTTAAAAGAAGGAATTTTAAAAGGATAAAGTTTTATTTTTGAATCCTATTGAATAAATTCCAAAAATATGGGAAAGGATTTTTATAAATGGATTTCAAGTAATATTATTCAAAAAAATTGAAGAATTTATTTTAAAATACGGATTTTAAATAGTTTGGAAGAGACAAAGGAATTTATTTTAAAAGAAAATAAATTTAGAAATAAATTCGGAAATTGATTTGGTGTTTAAAAATAAATCTTTAGGAAATCAATATGAAAATTGATTTGGTGTTTGAAATAAATTTAGAAATCAATTTAGAATTTTATTTGATGTTTAAAATAAAATTGAAAATCAATTTGGAATTGATTTGGTGTTTGGAAATGATTTGTGAAATCAATTTGAAAATCGTATATCAGTGGATATTTGAAAATTTTAAAGCCACAATGGGAATTTAAAAAGGAAAGAGAAATTTGTTTTAAAAATAAATACTGGTTTATTTCTAACTTGTGGAAAGAAATTTGCAAATTTTGAATATAAATTGAGATAAATCAAAAAGAATTTATTTATTGTTTTAAATGGTCTATTTTGAAATGGAAGGTGTAATTTCCTGGAAAGCCGAGTATGTTTTTAAAGTAGCTATTGAAGTATAAATTAAAAGTTCAAGAAATTGATTTGAAAGGATATTTTTGGAGGAACTATTTTTGGGAATTGTTTAAATCCTTAAAGTAAAGATTTATTTAGTTAATTATAGAAATGATTACTTCAAAGATTTAATTGATATTTGATTTAGAAAATGGTTATTCAAATAGTATACTCTATCTAATAATTTTATTTTAAAATTATTTTGGGATTAAGACTTATACGAGATTTGAGTATAAAATTTCATAACTAATGTTTTAAAATAAAGTGTTTTTAAAAACAGTTTTATTTTAAATATTTCCAAGTATATATATATATATATATATATATATATATATATATATATATATTTGGATAAGTAACTTAAATTATTTTAAAATATTTGAACTCTGCAGATTTTCAGTGGAAATGAATAAATATTTGGGAATATATTCCATGTAAGGAAAAGTGATTTGAAATTTGTTTCAAAGGATTGAATTGTGGAAAGTGATTTGAAATTTGTTTTCAAATGGTTGATGTGTTAAAAATATATCTTGGGAAGATATTTTGAAAATAAATATTTGGGGGGAAAATTATTTGAAATATGGTGTTTGTTGTGAATGTTGATTAATAGTTAAATAACCGACAATTAATATTCTTCTTTAAACGGCGTTTGAATTTCGATGTGATCGGGATTCGAATTCCAGTTGTTTATCCGAAAACCACATCGAATCTTTGTGATGGATCTTTTGCTTAAAAGATCAAAGTAGAAAATTGTTGTGATTTGTTCGATATCTAAATGTAACACTTATTTTTAAAATAAGCGCTCGTTATGCGGATTAGCAGGGAGAGGACTTTGTGTCATAAAACCCATTACGAATAATGATACAACGAAATGGGATTGCATTTGAAGATGGTGTTGAAGACCGGGTATTTTCGAAAGCTAAAGGATTACCTGTCGAATGTCTCTGCACCGGGTTGCTCCGGTATAGAGATTTTATCACCCTTTGTGATGGGAATTCTGGACGTGATTAGTGAATATCCGGATTTGCAATGGCTTCTTTGAAGTGCCTTCGGTTCCGTTCGATCCCAGAACGGACTTGTATAGTTGTATGTCTGACATTACACTTTGAGATATAAAGCTGATTTCTATCAAATACATTTATGTTGATGGCGGAGAATTTATTCTCTTAGCTTAACACCCTTCTCTGAGACGTACGAGCTCAGAGGTTATGTAGTTGATGGTTATTAGTGTTATGCTCAGTGTGGCACGCTGAGTGCTGCTGATCGTTTTGTTGATCGAAGCATGGCTTTGTGAAACGTGTAGCTTTGTGGACGAGTCTTCGTCAGACCTCACACCTCGAAAATGGTCGAAACAGGAAGAATGTGGCAAGGTTATGAGGGTCGCGCCCTTTATGGTATGTCATTTCCTTCTGAAAAAGGGAGGTATCATGGTATGGAGCCCAGATACTTAACTTATGTGGTTGCTGCAAATTCATTACTTTTTGGTTGTTGCTTTATGGTTGAGGATCCTCGGATAAAGGTCGCAAACGACCGGGGGATGGCATACTCGTGTAGTAGTTACCTAGTTACAGTTGTAACCCGGTCTTGTATTGGCAGAGAGCTGGTTATGTTCTCAGGACGTCCCTCCAGAGGCGTACCCATGTGGCATTGGGAAGTTCCTTAGCCTGACCATTTGTTGGAAATCCAATCTCCAATACGCGCCCTGCACGGTTTTCATTGTAGAACCTGCCATCTAATATGGTAGCTGTAATAGGAATACTATAATGGTACGTATGCTGGCTAAGATTAATATTATACATGCAAATGTTTTCCACTATGAACTAATGATAATATTAAAAAGAATTTTGCGTATCAAGCATGTTTGACTATCATAAGGAGAAATCTCCTCCAATTGTGCATTTGCATTGTGTGTGTGGCGAAAGACCTTATGGTAGTTTCATTTTTCAAAAGCATAGCAGATTTCTTTTTATTTTCTTTGTGAAAATATATTTTTTAAGATCTCACGCCAGTCCCATGAATGACCTGGAGTTTATTGTTCCCTTTCTAAAACTCTGGGTACCAATACTTTTTCACGCGGGCATCCTAGAGTCGGGTTATCAATATTCTGGAGAAAATTCAGAAAAGTATGCTGTGGAGATCTGGAGTTCAAGCTGGATGGCGAAGCGTATCACTAGTATATAATATTTCTTTTCCTCTGTTGTGATGTTGTAAACTCTGATAATGTGATGTATAAACTGATATAGTGCTTTTATTTTAAAGATATTCATTTATCTATTATATATTGTTCATCTACGAAATATGAGATTTTCTTATTGTTTTCTGTTCCTTCTTCTATTTTCTTCTTCTTAAACCCTAAAGTTCGGTTTTCGGGCATTCGACTATGCGGCATTTGATTCAGTGGACGTATTAATGTCGACTTTCGGGAGTCGAAAAATTGGGTCGTTACAGATCCGATCTTCAGGACCCATGTAGGATCGTCTTGACTAGCTGGGACGTTGATCATTAATTCCACAGGAACTGCCCTTGCATCATTTGGCTCTTTCCTCAAATTCATATCTTTATGCAATCGACTATGTTGCCTGGGCTAAGGCTCAGGTGGAGATTGCTATGCATCCAAAGATTTGATGCAGGGTGTCTTTTCCACATCCTTCTCCTTCACACGTTGCCTTGCCTCCTTCCGCTCCATAACGTAGCATTCACATCCAAGCCCCTAATCTCCCTACACAACCCCACTCCATTCTCTATCGGGAATTTCACCATCAAGCACCATTGGGAAATGGCTGCTTGAAAATTAGATAGGGTCGGTCGGCTCAAAAATGCATTATAAGCAAAAAATTATCCAAACACAATGAAGGTCACAACCCGCACTCTCTTGCAGTCACCTTCTTCCAATACCACCAATAGGTCTATACATCCAATAGGCACCATCGCCATACCATTAAATCCCTAGATATGTGGTTTTCACGATTTCAGATGATTTTCATCCAACAACATATGGTCATATGCCTTCTTAAACAGAATGTTGACTGAAATACTACAATCAACCGGCATCTTTCATACAATTGCCGGCCCAATCATAGCCGATATCACCAAGGGATCTAATATTGGGGCTTCACTCTATCGACATCCCTGTTCCTAAAAATAATACCATCTGCCATAATTTTTAATTGCTTTTTCAGAGTTCATTCTTTGTTGGCAAAGCAACTCTCAGTCACTGCAACTTTCAAAGCACGTGCATATATTTCCACTTTGTTCCAGTGGCATTGCCAGTAACTATATTAATGATTAATCTCTTCACAAGTTGCCTGAGCTCAACATTACTAGGCCTGGTTTGTCCCTATTAGAACGACGGTACTTGGGGGTTAGAACTTCCTTGCCCACCATCCTACTGGGCTTTCGCAAACTGTTGCAATTTATACTTTCTTATCAAGTCTTCGATTACATCATGTAAGTATCTACACTCGTTTATGTTGTGGCTGTAGGTTTCATGAAACCAGTAGTACTTTCCATATTTCTTCTCCTTCTCGGTCGACTCCTTTGAACCCAGCTTCTCGTATTGGTCGTTATCTTGGGTCGCAAGGTATGCATTCTCAATCGAATTGTTCAGTAGAGTGTAATAGTGGTACTTCGAAAATCTAGGGCATATCCGAAATTAGACTTTCGATCTCTAGCCCTATCATCATTCCTTCTCTGGTTATTCTCAACATTATCAACAGTGTTCCTAGAACTCCCTACGGCCTACTTCACAGCAACATTACTCCAAATAACTTTCATCGACTACAGGGTCCTGCCCTTTCTGGTAGCAGTACTTCTCTCTTTTAAGAATAAGAACTGGTTCACTTTTATATAAAACACATCCATCATCGATGAGGGTTTCATTTTTAGCCATCTCCCCAAATCAGTATCAAGTTGAAACCCCCATATTAGTGCCATCAAAATGATATCCTCCTGTGCGTTGTTTACTTTTGTCATCGCTATGTGGAACCTTTTCATGAAATCTTTCAGTCACTCTTTCATCTCCTGGAAGAGGTTCGACAATGACATCATGTCTTTAGGACGATGGTGTGTAATTGAATTACATGATAAACTTCTATTCTAACTAATCGAAAGATGATATGGATCTCTGTGGAAGCCAAGTGAATCACATTGTTGTGACACCTTCGAGGAAAATTGGAAAACGACGACATCTAACAGAATCAATTGCTCTAGAAGAATCCATATGCCATTCATACTTCATCAAATGCTGCATTGGATCATTCCTTCCATTGTATGACGACATTGTCGGCATTACGAACCTTCTGGGGTACACTTTGTGAAGTATAAGTTTGTTCAATGGGTTTTAACTGGGGAAAGAGCTCCATTCATTGTTACTCCGATGTTGATTCTCTCTTATAAATCTCCTTACCATCTCAGCCAAGTGCTCCGACTCTGCAGATCTATTGGTCCACGGTAATCATGGTTTGCCTTAAGTGTTTTGCTGGGAAAATGCTCTTAGTTAGGCTTACGATACATGATTTCTCCGGACTTTTGGAGAACCGTTTGTCTGACAGGCCTACTTATTTGGTTCCTATGCGATGGATCGACAACAGCTGCTTGATCTCTAGCATTTCGGTCCTCCATAGCATGATTAGTGGTAAGCCCAACACCATCACCAACTTGTTGATTCACCAAACCAGGGACCACTGGTTCAGTACTGATCCATGCGCGTGGATTGGTACCAGTCCTCAAACCTTGGTCACGACTTGCTTCTAGCCTCTGCTTCGAAGTGCCATTTTCTTTCCTAACCATCTTCTGCTTCCTTTCTCTCTACCTCTTACCCGATGATGAAGAACTTTCGGACTCTGAATTGGAAGGCATCAACTCCTTCCTGATCCTTCTTCAACCATGGGTCAATTCATTCAGCAAACTTAAGCTCTCTCATGCATCTGTCAGTTCATCTCATCACGATGCACCTACAACTTATCATTCACCTGCTTCATTATGAGGTCCATTTCAACCCTTTTATCACCTCTGATGGGTTTTGGACTTCAGCAACGGTCGACTATGCAACTTCTTCTACATGATGAGAGCTAGCTTTCTCAGCATCATTCATAGGTCAAGAAGTGATAGATCAGTCTCTTCATGGGGCCATGCTTGAAAGTAGTTTGGGTAGATTTCGGGAATCTAAGCAGTCCAAATTGCAAAAAATAGAGAAATTAGATCTATCTCTTGGATTTAAACAATCCAATAGTAAATGATCAATCCAAATGTCCTAAGTTCAATACTCAGTGAAAGCACCGAAATGTTTGTACCAGAATATGGCACAAATACCAAAGAGATTATAGTAAAGAAGAAAAATAAAGAATGATAAATGAAAATGAAGTAAAAAACACAATACACACAGAGTTTATGGTAGTACATCCAACTGATGCCTACGTCCACTTAGCTTTTCAATTAATTATACTGATGTTTACAACTTCTGTTCTTATGGATCGGTATGGATTCTCAGGATTATGAGGGAATTACATGAAATTAGCAAACCACCAAATTAGATCCTTTTAAATGAACTCATCCACCTCTATTTATAGTTGTAGGTCATCGAGAATTCCTCTACCATGATTGTAGCCACGTTCCCCACGTCCAGCAATAGTTCAGCATGAAAATATCATGGCTATGTCAGCAAATACCATGGATCGGTACCGATCTATAGGCATGGATCAGTATCGATCCATAAGGTTAACTTAAGGATCTCTTCCGCTGCCTTACATAGGTGTGACTTATTGTTAGCTTCGTATTTTCCATCCTACTTGCTCTTCCAGATGCTTGTTTCTGGGTTGATTAGTTGGATTAATGATGGAATGGAGTTCTTGGCTTTAGGTGCTCGAGGTGCTCGATGATGTACTACATGCAAATAATGTTTCGAGGCTTGAAAGGGGTTGTCATCACCTTGGTTTAGGAGTAGAGGGGTTTATGGTATTTTAGATGAGATTTCATGGATTGGTCCCGACCCGTAGGGATGAATCGGCACCGATCCATCACTTGGATGGATTGAAGTGCCGAACTCCGGGATGGCTTAGCATTTTCCTTAGGGTCTTGGTCGCATTTGGTTTCTGGGCTTGTTGGCCATCTCTTTGGGCACCCTACCTCGGTAGCTTTCAAGTCCGACTCATTAAGTTCGTCCAAGTACGTTTGGGCCAAAAAGCTAGATAACAGTTACATATATTTATAATTGAATAGAAAAAAGAGTTTTAACATTTTTATTAATATACATACATGTATGTATCAAAACTGACATATATTTTTAGGATGACTTGAATGAATAGAGTGGTTATTTACTGAGATTATTTAAATAATTTAAATTTGATATTTTTTAAGTAACTTAAATACATAAATTTGAATATAAAGTACAAAACAAAGCATCGAGGGATTCATAAATAATTATAGAAAATATTGAATTTTAGGCGTTTGAAGTAAAAACAGAATTTTACAATGAAATGTATGATAAATTTATAACGATAGACGAATAAGAAATTGAATTTGCTAATATTATTTGTGTTTATTATTTATATGTTTATTTATTTTAAAAAATTAGATATTTTATTATTTTTAATCTTATATAATAAGCTACAATTTTAAGAACAAAATAGTTTCTATAAACCAACTAGTTTTTGATGGTATTAGGAATCAAACCAGCAACCTATTGTGTAAATGCCTTAGAAAAATGAGGTATTGGTGTTGCTCTTATGTATATTATTTATAATTTCATACTTGAGTGAAAAAAGACTATTTTATCAATGTTGATATGAATATGGTATATATGTTGAAACTATCATTTTTTAGGATTTTATTAGATGAATAAACACATATTTATTCATTATATTTAATTAAGAGGTTATAATTCAAGTTTACATAATTATTTAAAAATTATTGACTTAAGTATACAATATTAGGTGATATCGAGGTGGATTTTGTAAACAACTATAGAAATTTAAATATTTATGCTGTTGATGTTATAAAAAGAATTTTGCAATGAAAGACTTACTAAATAATTTAATATAAATGAATTACAAATTAAATTAGCAATTATTATTTTTGTATATAATTGCATTATGTGATTAATGTATTTATATATTTAACTAAATATTATACCAATGGTTAAAAAATTAAAATTTTCACATTTTTATGATTTAATAGACAAATCAACAAATAATAGCTTACTGGATTATCTAAATAGTTTTAAGATTACATGATTAATTCTAATACATGCAGTTAAATTTTAAAATAGTATAAGGGAAAAGAGGGGTTTGTAAATGATTATAGAAATTCAGTGAAGGTGTTTGAATTAGAAACATAATTTGTAATGGACTATAAGGATGGATTATTGAGAGAAATAAATTATAAATTGAATTTGTTATTATTTTTATGTATATAAAGTAATTATATGGCCTTATGTTTTTTAATTTATTGAAAACGTAATTTTACCATGTATCTTAGAGTATGGTGTAGATATTGGAATTTTCGTATTTTTGTAATTTTGTAGAGGAACTAATGAATATTATTGTATTTATCTAATTATTTTAAATTTAAGTTTGCATAACTAATTACATATAAGGAATTAAACATAACATATAATGAGGAAAGCAAGATAAGTTTGGTAAATAATTATGATAATTTTGGATGTAGGTATTTGAAGTTAAAAGTAGAATTTGACAATGCAATATATGATAAATTTGTTGAGACAAACTTATTACAAATTAAATATTCTATTTATGTTTTATATGATTTTCTATTGTAATCAAATATTAAAAAAAAATTAGTTTTCCATTTTGTTTCGTATAATAGCTGTATACATATTGAAATTGTTGGTACTTGGTATTTATTAGAAATGTTAATAAATATTATTTAACTTAACCCATTTAAATAGTTTATATGTTTAATTATGCAATTAAACTAAATAAATGGACTTGAATATAAAATCTTAGAGGGTAGTTGATGAATTATTTTGTAAATAGTTTTATATTTTCTAAATGTTTATACAGAAATGTAAAATGATGGGACTGATTTAGTAAAATAAGTGTAAACTGATAAATTGAAATATTTTAATTTAAAATATTAAGAGAGAATTAAGGAGAAGAGTGAAAACTCTTAGAATCAATAAGAGAGGCAGAAATTCTTTTGCTTCACTAATATTTAATAGATATATAGAACAGAATGCCTATAAGATTTCATTATAGTGTAAACTCACTACCTCCTTTGTCCACCCTCTTCTTATCGGGGTCATATCACTTTCACAAACTGGATAGCTTTCATATTTCACACATCAGAATGCATGCTGTAATCACCAACATCAAAATTATGTAATCCAAATAAACTATTCAAAAATTTCCTACTCTTCTAGAAGAAAGATTCAAATATTTTAGGAGTTTGTTACATGAATACTTTTCACCGTTTAAAGGAGGAACGTATTCACCTTCTTATGGGTGGACCGCAAGGATGATGTAACTTCCTCGAGAAATCTTTGGATTCAGTGAACAATGCAGGGACAACAAAGAGGACTTTCCCTTTGATTTTGAGGATTATATTTCTCAAGATTTTGATTTGGAAGCTTTTCATTTTCATTTCATTTAGCGATCCAATAATCTTCTTAAGGGTGTGTAGGAAGAAGATATACTTTTATGAAGTGGGGAGAAGAAGATCCATTGAACTAGAGTTTTAGGTTGCTATACTAACAGTAATAGCAGATACTGAGGAATGGGGTCGTACTTATAGAGTGTTTATCTTACACTGCAGATACTAGATAGTTAGTGGGTAGAATTATATATAATTATTTAATAAATTTGGAATTAATTCAAATTGCGAATTAATCACTCTTATGTAATGTTACATAGATCACTAAATGTGATCCTTGGATTTAATAAGTAAAATAATCTTAACCTTTATAAAACGTTAATTTAAAGACCAAATTAGAGACATAAAATCAATATTAAACAATATCAAATATTATAAATAGACTAGAATCCAAGTTTTGGTCTTTAAATTTTGAAATCAAAATCCAAATTTTCAATTTTTGATTAGTCATTGATTTGAAACTAAAAATTTTCTATCTTTAATTTCAGTGTCTATCTTATTGGTCTTTGATTGGGATACACATTAATATATATAACAAGATGAATTTGATATTTCAAATTCATGACCAAAATTGTATATAATTTGTTCATTTTGCATTAAAGTGTACGTTACATCTGCTTGCCTTTTAACACTACAATTTTATATTTTTATGCACCATTTAGTAAATGCACAACATATGCATTTATTGACAGAGTCAAGGATGTGCCCTGGGGGAATTTATATAAATTGTTATATAACTTAACTCTTTTAATAGAATCTTGTTCGAAATAAAGTATAGTTTTGGTTTTTGTTTTCTTTTATATATTTTGTTATATTGTGATATAGACAGCGACATTAATACAATAAACACATATAAGTAGAAACCTTCTGGAAAAGTGTTTTATCGATTATAGTTGCGACTATGTTCATAACCAGTTTTGAATCAATTATTCAAAAGTACTCATTCTTAAATGCTCCTAGTCAAGATGTATTGCGAAAAGGATAGCAACAAATCGATTGAGAGTAGTGTATGTAATGCTTTCCATGCGATGGAATTAATCATGACCATTGGGGACATTAAGGGACTACGTACTTGTGGTTGTTTGAAACAATCATATAGCGATTCAATGAGTGTTTTCTATAGGTTTATACAACTAAGTAAAAATAGATGATCTCATGTAATAATGCATGTGCAGTTGTCTTATTTTCAGACTTAAGAATACAGATCTTAAGTAACCTGGTTATCTTTGATTATGCTCTACCACATGACATCTTAATCAAGTTATGAACATAATGTTATACCTGACCAGGTCTACAGTGGTTGAAATTGGTGAATTTTAACAAAAAAAATCTCTAGCTAAAGCTTAATGGGTCTATGAATCTAATATATTCACTAGATCCAATCCAGTTATTTAAATATAATTTTATTTTATTTTTTTGTTTATTTAATTAATCTATATTAATTAAATTGATATTCATAAATTTTAAATATATCAATATACTCTAATATGTCTAACATTTGATAAATTCATCTAACGTGCAATATATTTAAGGTGTACATGATCTACTTTATACATACGTATATATTGTATTTTATATGTGCTATGTATATTCTTAGCATTTATATATATGTCAATTGAAATAAATAAATAACTAGTGTAACGACCCGTGAATTTCCACAATAAAATTGGTTAATTTAATAAGATTTTTGTAATTAAATTTAAAAAGAAATAAAAACTTTATAATTTATGATGAAGCAAATGTGAGAAATGAAATGTAGTAATGGTAATTAAAATTAATTATTGACAATTGGAGTGAAATCCCAATAATGAAATAGTGTAAATTGTTGCACTTGGTTATAAATTGAAAATAAGTAAATAAAAGTAAGTATTGAATTAACCAATGAAATAATATATTGATTAATAATAACTGAATGTAAATTATGGTAATAATGTTAATGCAATTTGATAAATAACTAATTTAGTGCAATCCCAATTAATTAAAACAATTGTAAGGTTATAATTGATCGTAATCAGTAAATTGGAAAATGAATTCAAAGTTATATTAATTGATGAAATTATACATAATAAATTGTAACTTGATAGAATCAATGCTAGATAAGTAGTTATAATAATTATTGGTTGATAATAAAGTATGAATGGGATTAAATTAGGCAAACAGTGATAATTATTAATTGTTTACCCACTTATTTAATTTATTGAATTAGATCTAAATCCATTGCAATTAAACGTAATTAAAAACTACGTTAATATGAGTTTAGTTGATGACTATAATAATATTAGGGTAATTGGATATATAGTAATGTTAAATTTATCCATAAGATGATGATTGATTGAATAAAGAGATTGAAAACAAATTGAACTTATTTATTTGAATTTACTTAAATCGAAGGTAAACAATATAAATTTTGCAATAAATCCTTATTTGATTGACATGGAAATTTTATTAATGAATTATAAGTTTATTTGTAACCATAAATGATAGAAATGGTAAATAATTAAATTTGAATTGAAGAAGTGATTAATTAATTTAATATTAAATTATTTAATTAACCTGAAAGTTAGCCATTTCGGCCACTGACTTGGATTTCGACGAAACCAATTTCGTTGGATCCGTAATGGTAAAGTATTATACAATTTCAAGTTTCGTAGCGATCAGATTTTTCATTTGATCGTACGGGCTCGAAAAGCCTGGAAATCAATTTAATTGAAATTAATTGAAATCAATTTGAAATAACTTGATTTTAGCATAAATTCTTCATACGATAAAATTTGGACTTGAAACCTGTTCCATTGATTTTAAAATATTTTAAAACATCTATTTTGATATATGGGTTGACCCATTTTCGTTTCGGAGTCGAGACGGGATTTTCGTGTCGTTATCGTTCAATTTTCCAAACCAATCAAGCCCATTTGTTTCTATTGCGTTCTGCCTATATATATATCGTTATAACCCTAGCAGCCTTTCTATTTCTCATTTCTATACGTACAGAAATTTCTATTGCTCCTCTTTCTTAATGGCAGACAAACCCAAAGTTCCCAATTACAAATTTCAAAATCAAATTCAAATTAAAATTTCAAACTCTACAAACTATATCGAATTATATATCGATGTGAAGCTCTCGAACAGCGCATCTTAGATTTGTAATTCGTTTTTAAATTTGAACCTTTATTTGTCCAGAAATTTAAATGCTATTTTTGACCGTTCATCGCTCGTCGATGAACCTCGACTGATCGTCAAATTGAGGATGCGGGGCTGTAGAGAGGGCAGTGGGGAGTGCATCGGTGGTGTTCGTTTGGGGAATCGATGGTTTGAGCGTTATGGAAAATTGCATAAAGATTCGAAACCCTAGTTTTGGAGCCGACGACATGATTTTATGGGGGCGACGGAGCTGACATGGAGGATGTTGGGAGGTGCAGCACGTCACGGCGAACACGGTGGTGGGGGTAAGAGAGCCTCTAGTGGTCGGAGCGCGGTGTATTGGCTGGTCAAAGCTTTACGTAGAAGGCGGCTCTGGTTTTGGCAAACGAGATTGAAGCACGTATTAGGGTTCGACCTGAACAGTGCACGTGCGTAAAGAACGTGGTAGCTGACGTGTCGTTTCTGAGAGGTAGATTTTATTTTGTTTTATTCAACTCGTTCTAACTCGCATAACATTCGCATGCGAGGTCCGATTTACGCGTAATTTTCTCCGCTAGGTTCGTATTGGAATTCCGTACATTTTGACACTCGTTTGGAAAAATTCTGAGATCGTTTGAATTTTGGGTTTAAATTCGATTTAAATTCAAATGGTGTGTGTTTTAACCCACTCATAACTTCTAAAATTTCTTATGTTTGGTAAATTGATTTATGATGTGATTAGAAATTCTTTATGACTGTTTGGCATATTTGGATCATCATCTCAGTTTATTTGAATTTATTGGATAAAATAGTTATTTAATTTATTATTGAATATAAACTGCCAGTAAATACCTATTATTTATTATCTGTTCTATATTGATGTGATTAATTGAATTGAATGATGATTGTGGTAAATGTTGATGATTGATATTGGATGAATGGATGTTGCATTTTATATTATTATAAACTGCAAGTTGTTATGGATTTTTTTATTTCATTTGGAATTGCGGTATGAAATGATATATAACCATATTTATATTTTAAATTACGGATTGAAATGATAAATATCTGTATCACTTGACTATATGATAGAAAATTATATACAGACACCGTGGTCTATATATATAAAAATATTTTGGAATGATTTCTATGGTTTTGTAAAGAAATATATGGTTTTAGATAAATATTGATTTTAGATATTATATAAATGTTATTTTATCCTTGATTTTAAGCTACGTACAATTTGTTTTAATATAGAATAAGCATAATAGTAAGTTTGATTTTTATTGAAGATAATATGGTTAAGTATTGTGATTTTATTTTAATATAGAGTTTATAATGATTTAAATTAATTAAGCTTGGAAAACAAATTTGAAATTTATTGAATTCGGAAATTTAAAATGTATGATTTATCACTTGATTTTGGGTTAAAGTGAATTAAATGAATATTTCGAGTACAAATAGATTGAAGGAGATATTTAGTTATTTGAAATTTGGGTTGTATTTAAATGATAATGGATTTATTAAGTAAAATATTTCATAACTAAATAATAGAAAATTGAATTATATGTATGTATGTATGAAATTTCCAAACTTAGTTTTGAAATTGTTGAATACTTAAAGTTTGAAATATATTGAATTTGGAATGGTTTATTCTATGGATCAAATCTGTTTTGAAATCAATATAATTTGGAATAGTTTATATGGAAACTGAATTGAATTGAGATTTTTGATTTGGGATTTGGTTAAATTAAAAATTTAGAAATTCGAGTTGTTTTGAAATTGATCTGTGAAATTGAAGAAGCTAGTTTATTACCTAACGTACTTTAATATTTAAACCATTTATGTGACGACCCGGAATTTTAGGCAATACAATTTAATAATCTTTATTAACAATTAAATTGAATTGATAATTTTCCTTTATAATTTTAATTTAAATTGGTAAATTTAATCTTTTAAAGGTTAATAAATATCTAATCTGGCAATATTGATCAATATCTTTTTAATAATTTAAAATTGATAAGAATTATCTTTCAAAGTTATAAAAATTATACTCTATTTGTAATATATATATATATATATATATATATATTTGGTATATATATTGTGAATAGAAGATCTTTTATCTTAAATAAAAGATGAATTTTCAAATTGTAATGTATATGTAAGTATATGTTATAGTTTGAAGTTGTTTTGAAATTTAACATAATAATTCTCAAAATTTATGTTAAAAATATTTCAACTTGAAATGTATGCATATTTGTATATAGTGAAGTTTGGTTGGATTAAATAAAAGAACTTTCAAATTTTAATATATATATATATATATATATATAAATTGTAATTTGGAGAGTATAATTTAAAATAATACTTTTCAAAGGATATTTGGAATTTTAATTTATATCTCTTAAACAATAAAGATAAATGTTTTAGATTTCAAAATACATATATAAGAATTTATTTGTATTATAATTAGTTTTATAATATTTTATTCAAAAAAATAAATTTATATATACATATATAAGTATTTATTAATTAAGTAAATTAAGTATGTAAGCTTTATATTAACATTTGAATTAAATAAAAATTTATTTAAAAATACTTAAGACATGTATTAATATCTTAAGACATATATGTAATATATGTAAGGTAATTAAGAGATATAAGTGACAAATGTAAGTTTTAAAAACAAATGTCATTTCTTAAATTATTATTTTCTTTGATTTTTCAAAATTTAGTTCATAAAAGCATACATTCTTCTTCAAATTCTTTTTTCCTATTTTCAGCTGAAGAAAAAAAAATTCCAAACTAAAATCTTGTGAAAAACTTTTCACCCATTTTCAAATCTGAGATGATAATCCAAAGGGCTACATTTCTTAGAACCTGTACCATTTTCCAAGATAAAAAATTAAAGCCTGAATTCAATCCTTCAACCTAGAAATCAAGCCTTAAACCATCTCTTCAGCTAGATCCAGTAGCAACCACTTCAGTTCTAATCAGCAATTCAAGTTTACAAATTCAACGAGGCATCTTATTTCAGCAATGCAAGTTTTCTGTTCAAAAGTTTTTTCAAAATGAAGCTTCTGTTCATCATTTTTTTAAGGTGAGTAAATCTTATTTTTCGAAACAGATTTGAACCTGTTGTTAAACATAGATATTTGTGATGATTTATACAGTAGTATAGTTGAAAATGTGTTGTGAAGACGATTGCATGTATGTATATAAAGATGATATGCATGTATGGTGACTGTATTTATATGTATAAGTATGCTCTGTTGTTTACAGGTTTGGATCATTCAGATTAATTCAAAATCTCAACATATAATCAATATTTAGTCTTGATTTGCAAATGAAAGATGATTGAATTGGTGTAATACCATTATAAAAAATAATCCCAGTAATTTATAATTAATATTTATCTCGAATTTTTGAAAATAACAGTAATATACACAGTTGAGTCAAAAATCAATAAACTCAATTTTAAGTTTGGATTGTATGAATGAATTCGTGGTGGGAAATCATGAATTTTAACAGTAATTTCATGATTTTTAATTCGATAGTCTGTTGGAAATTTTGAATTGAACGAAATTGGAACTTTCGCCAAATTTCGACGAACGAAGAGGTGTTTAGCCATGGGCTTTGGTCTGGAGGAGGAAGGCTGATCGGGGATAAGAGGAAAAATAGTCGCTTGATTTATCATGTGACGTGGTGGTCGGAATTAGTGGTATTAGTGTTCGGTAGTCGTTTGAGAACAAGGTGGTTCGCAAAACAATGGTGATGGCCATTGGGGGTCTGGAGTGGTTCGCGTTGGTGGGAATACGAGCTGGAGGGTATGAAGAAGCTTCGGTGATGATGGTCGGCGATCTCGAGGTCTGAGGCATTGGAATGGTGATGATTTCTGGCCATGGTGGATTCATCAGTGTCGAGTTTTAGCTCGATTTTGTTGCGTTGGATTTTAGTGCGATCTGGGCTCGTATTCGAGTTCCCATGAGTTCGTGGGGTTGTTGAGGATCGTCGCACCGATCGTCATTGGCCAGAGTGGCCGGTGCACGTGCACGTATTGGTGACAGGTGAAGGTTTGATTAGGGAACGAAGGCTAGGCTCGGGTTTGTCTTCATATTTTCTCGTGCTAGTCTCGATGTAGATGAGACTGGGGTTTGTCTCGGGGCAGGCTCGTGTAGTTGTAGTGTTCGAACTCGAGTTTTTAGGTGGTGCTAATCTGGTAAGTACTGTAAAAAGATATAAAGTTTACAAATTAAACTTGTTGTTTTGAATAAATAAAATCAAGCTTTAAATTATAAAACAAGTTTTATAAAAGGAAATGAATTTTCGAATTTAAACTTGTTCTTTTGAAATAAATGTTAATCAAACTATCAAAAGTGTTAATTGAATTTATTTTCAAATTAAAATTGTTTAAGATGATTGCTTTTGAAAGTAATTAACTTAATTAAATTTTGAATTTTAATTCAAAGGGGTGTTTTCAATTTAAAATATTAGATCAAAGTTTTTAAGTAATGTTTTAAAAACTAAGTTTTCAAGTTATATTGAAAAGGATAAGTTTTAAAGATATGATATTTAAGCTTCAATGATAAATATTATACAATCTAAATTAAACGATTTGAAAAGTTTCAAAGACTTTAAAGTCTAAATTAGATGATTAAATTGTTTTAAATTTCAAATAGGTTTCTAAATGCTTTATTTTCAAATAAGGTTATTGTTATAATTTTGTAAACCAATAAAAATAGTTTGTCTTTAAGTTATTAAGATTTGATTAATTCAAATAATTAATTTATGATGATAAATAAGGTTAATTTTATTATTGCTATGAACTTAAGAATACTTAATTAATATGATTTGTTAACAAGTAAAGGTTTAATTAAGATAAATGATTTTCTTCATTTATTCAAGGATTTTTAAATGTAAGAAGTTAACTAATTATTTAGTTAATTTTAAATGATTAGTTAATTGTTGTTTAATTTTAAATAATCACTTAATTGTGAATTAATTAAGTGTAATTACTTAATGAAGTAATTAATGGTTAATTGCTGAATGTAATTAAGAAAAGAGAAATTACTTATGAAAGTAATTAGTGTATAATTACTTATGGAAGTAATTGGGTAAAAGTTATTAAGGATTAATCACTTGATGTTATTAATTTAAGGATTAATTAAATTAATTGATTTGAAGTTAATTAATTAAAGAGTAATTAATTAATTAAAGAGTAATTAATTAATTAAAGAATTAAGGTTAATTAATGATGGGATTAATTACTTGTTAAGATAATTAATTAAGAGAGTATTAACTAATGAAGGTAATTAGAGGATAATTACTTATGGAAGTAATTAAAGGTAAATTACTTAGTTAATTTTGGTTAATTAATTAATGTGATTGATTAATTAATGAATGTGATTAATCTAAGATTAATTACTAAATGTAATTAATTTAAATGTGGTTAATAAATGAAGTAATTAATTAAAGGTTATGAATTAATGTAATTAATTAATAATTACTTAATGAAGTAATTAAAGATTAATTAATTAGTATAATTAATCAAAGGATTAATATAATTAATTAAGAAGTTAATTAATTAAGATAAGTAATTACAAGTTTGTTAATTACTGTTTATGATTAATTAAGACTAATTAATGAGATGGTTAATTAAAAATTAGTTATTAAATTAATTAAAGGGCTAATTAATTAATAAGGATCATTAGTTAATATAATAAATGATTTAATCAAGGTTGATTAATAAAAGTGATTTATTAAAGTATGATTAATTGATTGTAATTAACTGAGGTTTAATGCAAATTAATCATAGTTAATTAATTAATGGAAGTAAATGAAGGATCATTAATTTATGTAATTAATGAAGTAATTAAAGGTTAATTACTGTATATGATTAAGGATAATTAATTTGTGTAATTAATTAAAGGCTAATTACTTGAATGTAATTAAAGGACGATTAATCAAGGAAGATTAATTAAGGAAGGTCATTAAGAGATGATTAATAAATTAATTTATAATTAATTAATAAATAAGAATTAAGGTAATCCAATTGATGAAGAAAGAATCAAACCTGCCCATATTGATTGAATAATATTGGATGATTGATATTGGATGATTGATATTGAATGATTGATTGATACGGGATGATTGATTGATATTGAATAATTTGGATGTGTGATATCTCTGATATGTGATATGTGCTGCTTTGTGAGATGATTGGTTGATATGAATTATCTATTGTGATAATGTGATTTATCTATCTGTTATGTTATTCTGAATATATGTTTAATTGTTTAAAACCCTTAAACAACTTGGACATTAAAATGGCGTTTGGATTTCGGTGAGACCGGGATTGGGTTTCCATATTTGGATATCCGAAAACCACATCGATCCAAATTAAACGTTAGGTCGTGAATCCAAGAGGAGAGCCTAGTGAAGACTCGAAGTGTAAGAACTATTCATCGTTATAAACTCTGAGGGAGATTCCAAGATGAGTTAATGGGGATAGTACTTTCAGGTTCGAGATGGTGATTCAGAGTGCAAGGGCTATGGTCGTTGACTCTGAGGGTGATTCCAAAATAAGTGTAACGAGATAGTGCCTTCGGTTTCGTTCGAACCCAGAACGAACTTGTATGGATTGAATGCTTTCACAACATCGTCAGGTGGACGATGAGCATTCTAAGATAGATGTGTTCTATTAAGGTAATCACCGCCTCAAGCCTCATCAACCGGGAATGGCTAAAACAGGGGAGGTGCAGCAAGGTTAAGTGGGTCATGCCCAAGTAGGACGAGATTTACCCTTGTCTAGAGGTCCCTTTCTATTTCGGCTTAGTGTGTGGTTGGTCGCGTCAACCACGGGGTGGTCTTGTTCAGGATTGTCCAGTAAGGGATGGTTCCATCCTTGTGTTGCAGGGGATTGGGAGTAATCCTCGGTACGGTGATGTAGGCTCCATACTGTGACGGGCGGTACCCCAGTAGCCCTGCCATTGATGGAAACTCATTCTTCCTACGAGACCATACGGTTTAAATTGTATTACCCACTTTTGTGGCTAGTAGCTGGAATTTAATCATGTAACAATTTCTGTAACGTCCCGAAAATTTTTGACTTTAGAAAATTCAACATCGATACTCACTTTATCGACTGCCGAGAAATCGAAGGCCGGAAACTCGAAATGTTATGGGTTTAAGAAAAAGAAAAAAAGTATTTAAGAAAAGAGAAGAGAAAAAGATCGAAGATGGAGAGGAAAGAAAATAGGAGAATAGAGTAGAAAATAGAACAGAAAGAAAATAGATCATTTTAAAATAGAAAGAAAAGAGAATAGAACGGAATAGAAAACAACAGAACAACATCAGAATCTCACAATTCGCAGCGGAACAACATATAATAATAAATGAATAATCTTTAAATAAAGAACTATATCAGTTATTACATTACATCACATTACATTTCATTACATCATATCATCAGAGTGTACAACAACAAACAGTGCAGCGGAAAAAGAAATACTATGTAAACTAGTAATACGCCATGCCATCCATCTTGCCTCCAGCAATTGCAGAATATCCAGAATATCCTGATAAACCTAACTCTTAACTGCCCGTGTGGAAATTGGTGGGCACCCAGAGTTTAGGAAGGAAAACAATAAACTCCGAGCCAGTCATGTGACTGGTGTGAGAACTCAAAACAGTTTATTTATCTTTAAAATCAAAAATAGAGGAATATTTTTAAAGTCAATTCGCAATGCTTTTAAAAATGAGACTACCATAAGGCCTCCCGCACACACACACAATGCAAACGCAGAATCGGAGGAGATTTCTCCTTATGATAGTCAAAGATGCTTGATACGCATTTAAAATAACATTTGATATTATTACTAGTGTATAGTGTAGAAAAAATTCATTTCCAAAGTAGAATATAAATCTTAGCCAGCATAGACATTCCGCACTTATGCCTACTATAGCTACTATGTTCAATAGCAGGTTACCGCCACATTCCATAGCAGGTTATACAACTAAAACCGTACAAGTCTCGTATTGTTTCTTTGGATTTCCAACGAATGATCAGGCCAAGGAACTTCCCATTGCCACATGAGAATGCCTCTGGATGGACATCCCCGAGAACCAAACCGGATCTCTACCAACACAAGGCCGGGTTACCCCTAACTGAGTAACAACTGACCGAATATGCCATCCCCTGGTCCTTTGGGACCTTTTCACCGAGCGCTCGTAATCAATTCACACAATCATAACAAAGTGTTTTCAACATGAGTAAGTATCTGGGCTCCATACCATGATACCACCCTTTTCCAGAAGGAAATGCACACATCCTAAAGGGCGCTACCCCTCATAACCTTGCCGCATCTTTCCTGTTTTGACCATTCACGGGGTGTGAGGTTCGACGAAGTCACGTCCACAAAAACATACTTTATACAAAAGCAATGCTTTGGGTCAACAATGATCATAGAAATGATCACAAAGATAGACGATCAAATAAACGATCCTATCACAAATAATCAACACAATGATCATTTACAGCAACACTCAGCATGTCACATTACCAAATTGGGAATATATCGCTGATAACATTCAACTACATAACCTCTGAGCTCGTACGTCTCAGAGAAGGGTGTTAAGCTAAAAGAATAAATTCTCCGCCACCAACAGAAATATATTTGAATGAAATCGGCTTTATATCTCAACTTGTAATGTCAGACATACAATCCATACAAGTCTGTTCCGGGCTCGAACAAAACCGAAGGCACTTACAAAGAAGTCCTTGCAATCCGGATATTCACAATCCTGATCGGATTCACCATCACATATGGAGAATTCTATACCGGAGCAACTCGGTGCAGAGTCAATCGACAGGTCATCCTATCGCTCTCGCAAATATCCAAATTATTTATTTTCCAAAATATCTTTACTAGATATATAGTTTTCACACTTCAAAAATAAATCAATATTTATTTTTAAACAACTTCCCTTTTCATTCATAAATTCCATAGTGAATTTATATTTCAAAATATCCATGCATATACGATTTCAATTATTCATTTCAATTTATTCATTTCAATTTATCTTTAAAAAGATAAATTCTCAAAATATTCACTTTATATTGGAAAACATTTCCATACTTACTTATTCATAAGTAATTCACAAATTTTATTTATTTTCAACGCTTAGAAAATATTCAATATACTTCAATCGAGATTAAGTATATATTTCATTCTTTAAGGAAATCATTCTCATAAACTTATTCATTTGGGCCAAAACGAATGTTGCGTAAAACATCGTTACGACAACCCAAAATCATTAGTATAGGGATTCGAATTTTTAAGATAGATATATAAATCCCAATACTAAACAAAACATTTCCTTTCGGAAATCATTTACTATAACAACAATGTTATAGTCCACTATTTCCTTTTATTTCTCGAAAATGTCTATTTCAACAATAAATGTTGAAATCTATGGTTTCGAATCTTAACACATTTTAAAACATCGTTAGATCGTTTCAATTTCTATTTAAAACATCACATTCAAAACAATTTCTTTAACATATTATTCACTATTCAAAAACGTGAATATACTACGTTAACAATTTTCATCCTTTCTATTCATTTTATTTTAAAGGATTATTCACAGTCAAAACGTGAATATAACTCCATAAATAAATCATAACAATTTACTTATCAAAATAAGTCATTTGTGAATTTATAAAACAACGTCTATAAATTCTATTTCTATTTATTTATAACAACTTCCTTTTATAAATTCCTTTATTAACCTATTCGTTTTATAACTCAATTATACAACAAAGGTTCATATTATAAGTTAAATACTTATAATTTATTCGTTCACAAAAATCGTTCCTTTGAACTTCATAATTATAAATCTTATAACTTATAAGATTCAATTATTTATCCAAAACCATTCTTTTAATGACTTTATAAATTTTATAAACCTACTGTTTATAAAATTCCATTTATAATCTCACCGTTTATAATTCTATAAATTTCATTCAATTATGAAATTCATTTTCACTTCATTCAAACACTTATAAAAACTCGTTTTATAATGTCAATATTTCAATTTATAAATATCTATTTATAAATCTCTTAATATAAATCAATTTATATTATTCTTTAAAACGTCTTCAAATTCCTTTATGATTTCACCATTTTGATTTATAAAATAATTAAATTTTATAAATCCTACATTTTAACTTTTTATAATAATTCAAAAATCCAATTTAAACTATTTTATAAAATCATTGACCCTTATTTCTCAAAAATCAGCTTTTAACTATATTTCACAAAAACCATGATTTTATAACTTTGAAAATTATAACGTTTATTTATTTAACATGGATCAATTCCAAAAATATAGTATATTTTCAAAAATCACTTTTAAAAATCATTTTTAAATTTTCAAAGTTTGGTCCAATGATGCTACATACCAAATAGTCAATCACGACAACAACGATATCATATATCGTATATGATAATCCATCAAATATCAAAATATCTGAAATCAAATAAAAACTGTTGAGGAATCCAGTTGGATCCCTCCAACCTGTTTTCCTGCATCCACAAACATTAGCACAATACCAATTTCGCTCCAGTACGAAATTATCGCGGTATATGGGATTTAAAATATTATCCGCTTAATAGACGGCGCAATAGGGTCTCATCCGCTAAACAAAAAAATGCGGGAAATCAATAACTCCAATATATACATATGCCAATATATATATATATATTGCTATTATATATAATACCAATTTCACTGTTTATGAAATATTCGCGGTATATGTTTTTATTAAATAACATCCGCTTACTAACGGCGTATAATGTCTATTTTAACAATCAATAGATAACAATCATCATTCAAACATGCATTCAAATATTTTAAATCTAACTATTTAAAATAAAATCGAAACCGATTCGATTGAGTGAGAAGTTCTCACCTTGATTTTATTTTCGTTTTAGCGATTTATTTCGAATAAAATTAAACGGACGTTTAATTTTACCCAAAATTCTCACTAACTCCAAACGACTCCAATCTAATTTCATCGCGTAGTGCTCGTCCATACGATTCCAACGCGGCTGGTTTCGCACGTTTTCGACCTCGTATGAAAAAGTTATGAATTTTTGAATTTTGTACACGATTTATATAACCAATTTAAACTTAAATTTATAATAATTTTTAACCCCACCCTATTAACAGCCGCACGATCCAGCACCTTTTCATCACAGCCCTCCATCCTTTATCCCTCTCCCTCACAAACGCACGCGACATCCTACAGTATACACCGAACCCATATTTGATTCTTAGGGTTTGAATTCAAGCCACCATCTCTCAACGAAACTTCGATCAGCTAGTTCCATTTCGAAGAGCTCGACAAGTACTGTACTCGGCTGCAGCACCTTGGAGTTCGGTCACCCATGTTTCGCGCAATTCGAGGCCGAATGGCCTGCCTTCATGGCTCCCCCACGACCACCACACGGCTCCATTCGCGATCAAATCCGTATAGAATCGTAGAGCTCGAGACCATCTACCATTCTCTTGTTGAAGCTTCGTTGAATCGATGAATGGATTGGGAGTAATTGAGGGATGAATTTGGGACAATTTCGGCCATAGATTTGCAACTGGCGGCTAGGGTTTTGGATTAGAGATTTTTTTTTTATTATTATTATGTGAGAGGTAGGGGTCTATTTATAAGGAAAAACGAAACACTATTCATTCCGGAAATTCCGAACTCCGATTTACGCGCCGTAACCAGCGTTTCTAGGGTTTACCCCGCGTTCCGGACACAATGGAACAGGTTTCGGAAGCTAATTCGGACATCTGTGCGAGTTATGGCAATAAACGTTCAATTTAAATTAAACCGATTTAAATCGATTTCTAGGCGTTTTAATTTGTACCGGACAAACGGTAAATCCAATTGACTTGAAATTTGAAACCTTACAATAATATCACATTACGGATCCGATGAAACTGGTTTCGTCGAAATCCGAGACTTTTTGAAAAATGGCTATTTTAACTCGCCAAATTAAAATTAAAAATAAATCGATGCGTTTCGAGCTGCCACGATCAAACGATAACTCCGATTGACACGAAATTTAAAATCCGGTAAAAACTAACTATTACGGACCCAATGGAACTGGTTTCGTTCAATTCTGAGACCGTTCAAAAATTGACTATTTTCACTAGTCGATTTTAATATTAGAATATTCAATTTTCACAAATTAACTTTTAATTCGATTTTAAAAGCTCTAAAATATCGTTCTAACTCTAACATGATAAAATAAAAATTTACAAATCATTTTCAATCATATTTAACTCAATTTTCAATTATTTCCATAATTTAACATATTAAATTATCGATTTAATTATTCAATTAAATCCAATAATTCAAAATAAAATTTATTTGACTTATAAATTCATTCATTAATATTTAAAATTAATTAAATACTCAAATTTTAATTTCTAAAAATTCTGGGTCGTTACAATTTCGGCTATTTCTTATTTACTTGAAAACCCTAGACACTATTATAATATCACTGGATTTCCTATCAAATGTTTTTGTTAGCGTAAGGTAAAAACTTTTCCATGTTTATGTGTGGTAAGTCTTACATGATACCTTTTCTTTTCAAAGGATTTTCTAAAAGTTAAGGAATTTTAAACCGTTTATCACACCAGACCCCTGTCTGACCCGAGTGTTTATTTTCTGTTTTATTAAACTCTTGGGTACTCATATTATGTATGGGTGGTCGAGGGATTCAGGTTAGCTTGACGAATTCTGGAGGAGTTTTGGAGCAAGAGGCTTCAGCGTGTAGATATATAATGGTTCCGCTGTGTTTGTGTTGTGTCTGTATCTTGTGATATCTTGAGTTGTATAGTTAGACAGATGTTTATAACTGTCTAATATGTGATGTATAAGTTGTATACTCTGATGTATATGATACTATGTAATATTTTATGTAATATATTATATTTCATTCGTTCCGCTGTGGGTATCTGATGTTGTTGAGTTTCTTCTTCCTTATCTTTTCTTCTTCTATCCCTTTCTTTCTTAATTCATGATGCGTTTTTCTGGTGATAGAAAGACGGGTGGTGAGAGTTGGTATCAGAGCATTAGGTTGAGCGAATACCGAGGCTCTGGAGTGGTGTCTTTCTTGAGAGAGCGTACTTGTATTTTTTATATATAATTATATATATATATATATATATATATATATATTCTACCTGATTTGTTGGGTTATCTGTTCGGATTTTCCAACATAAGTTCTAAAGGTAGATAAGGTAGGGGTGTGTGTAACACGACTACCACTAATGGAAGAGGCTCATATGTTGGTGGTTGGAGGTGTATTTGTCGAGACTGTGGACCTAATACCGTATCGAGTGAGCTTTACAGCTTGGAGTAAGGATTTCTCTAATCTCCGAAGGAAATCTTTTAAAAGATTCGGAGCCCATCTTGGAAGTATAAATTTGGTTGCGCTTGGGTGGGCGGATTTTTAGAGTTTGGATCTGTCGAAAGTGCAGAAGTAAGTGATGGTATCTTGACAACTGCATGGTGAGATGCAGTATCCATGAGTATTTTCGAAAATATTTTCCCTTGAAGCAGTTTTAGAAGAGGCTGAGGAGCAGTCTTTACCTGCCGTAGGGAAGATTCGTCTGTGTAGAAGTTATCTAGATCTTTAGCATGGAGGTTGGCTGTTTTGGAATATGAGACTAAGGTCTATGAGTTACTTCGCTTCGGCATGGTCTCATTTTTATCCCTTAAGGAGAGCGAGATGTTGATGCTTGGTTTGGACCCGAATTTCTTGAGAGGATGTCTACCATCTCGAAGGTCTGTTGTGTGGTTTGTTGATCGTTTTGGTTTTCGAGGAGCCTTTGGATTAGAAGTCTTTGGTTAGCTGTGATAGCAGTTTCAGCTCGGAGGTGTTTGTGTGCCGTCAAGAAGGTCTTCTGGCTTAGTTGTGTTCTAGAGATGGAGTTTGGAAGCGGCAGTGTGGTCCATTTCTCCGATGGTTCAGGAATCTTAGTGGTTCTTCTATCAGCAATCCGGGCAGATGGTGAAGGTTTCCTGGAAGGGTTAACCATGTTTGGAAAAGCTTAAAGCTGTTCTAATTGGTAAAGAGAGGACAGTTTGTTTGGAATCCAAACTAGGTAGGATCGCAAAAGTGATTTGCGATTAATTTGGAAATTTATCTTGGGCAATCTTTTGTTTGAGACTGAGGGTTCTCATGTGGAAGTAGGAGCTACTGAAGTAATCAGAAGTTTGTCTGCATCTAGAGTTGAGTTCCATATTGATTTTGTTCCAGAAGCGATACTGGTAGTTAGCCTGGTAGTATGATGGTTCTTGGGGAAAGAAAAGTTGGTGTAGCAGCTGTGGAATTTTTGGAATTTGGATTGGTCAGATCTAGTTTTTGAGTTGGATTCTGCTTTAAGGATGTGTGACCGAGTCAGATGGGTCACTAAGATTTTATGAATTTGATGAACAAAGTTTCTCGGATATATTGGGTAAGTTTGTACTCGTGTTCATCAACAGTATTCTCATCTATTCCAGAATCAGAGTTGTGCAGCGGAAGCGAGGTAGCAGCTGTGCGAGGAAGGAAGCAAGTTCAGTTTGCTTTTGCTTGGGAAGTAAAGCTTGTGTTCTGGATTTCGACGGATCTTGGAAGACTTTTCTGTTGGATAGGATCCAGAAATTGGTTTGCTTTGGTCTAGTTATTTCTGAAAGTATCAGCATAGGTTGAGCTGATCAAGAAGAAGATTGGCAGCCCAGGTATCTCTGTTGAGTTATACAGATATGAGATAAGGAGTTTGGAATTCGAAGTTGGAGACTTCATTGTTGTTAAGGTTTCTCTTGTTAAGAGAGCAATAATTGGATAAGATTGGAAAGCTAGCTCCGAGCCATTTGGGATTTCTTATCTGTGTTTTTGGTAGAATAAGTTCTTTTTTCTATAAGATTGAATTGCCAGTTTGGATAACTGGGATTCATTATATTTCACGTATCTCTGAGGGAGTACGTGTATGATTCATCGTTGGTTGTAGAACCTGCAGTCCAGTTGGATTTGGAATTTGTGCTAGACTTGAGTACAGTCTGATGTTCTGTTCATATTGGTGGATCTAGAGATGAAAGGAGTTCTGGAATATGGTGGTGTAGTTAGTTGAGCTTCTGTAGAGCGAGCCTCCCAGTGATTTATACTTGGGAAAATCTAGATAGCGTTAGCAAGATCTATCCTGATTTGTGTCAGGATAACTAGTTAGGTTTGTTTGCTTGATTTATTGCTGTGGTTGTTAGTAACTGGATGATAGGTATGCTTTGCTGTTTAAATTTAAAATCTTTGCTGGGTTATTAAATTATCTTTGCTTTTAAATTTCGGGGACAAAATTCTTTTAAGGGGGAGGAATGTGACGACCCAGAATTTTAGGCAATATCAATTTAATAATCTTTATTAATAATCAAATTGAATTGATAATTTTCCTTTATAATTTTAATTCAAATTGGTAAATTTAATATTTTAAAGGTTAATAAATATCTAATCTGGCAATATTGATCAATATCTTTTTAATAATTTAAAATTGATAAGAATTATCTTTCAAAGCTAATAAAAATTATATTCTATTTATAACATATATATTTGGTATATATATTGTGAATAGAAGATATTTTGTTTTAAATAAAACATGAATTTTCAAATTGTAATGTATATGTAAGTATATGTTATAGTTTGAAGTTGTTTTGAAATTTAACATAATAATTCTCAAAATTTATGCTAAAAATATTTCAACTTGAAATGTATGCATATTTGTATATAGTGAAGTTTGGTTGGATTAAATAAAAGAACTTTCAAATTTTAACATATATATATATATATATATATATATATATATAAGTTGCAATTTGGAGAGTATAATTTAAAATAATACTTTTCAAAGGATATTCGGAATTTTAATTTATATCTCTTAAACAATAAAGATAAATGTTTTAGATTTTAAAATACATATATAAGAATTTATTTGTATTATAATTAGTTTTATAATATTTTCTTTGAAAAAATAAATTTATATATACATATATAAGCATTTATTAATTAAGCAAATTAAGTATGTAAGCTTTATATTAACATTTGAATTAAATAAAAAATTATTTAAAAATACTTAAGGACATGTGTTGATATCTTAAGACATCTATGTAACATATGTAAGGCAATTAAGAGATATAAGTGACAAATGTAAGTTTTAAAAACAAGTGTCATTTCTTAAATTTTTATTTTCTTTGATTTTTCATAATTTAGTTCATAAAAGCATACATTCTTCTTCAAATTCTTTTTTCCTATTTTCAGCTGAAGAAAAAAAAATCCAAACTAAAATCTTGTAAAAAACTTTTCACCTATTTTCAAATCTGAGATGATAATCCAAAGGGATACATTTCTTAGAACCTGTACCATTTTCCAAGATAAAAAATTAAAGCCTGAATTCAATCCTTCAACCTAGAAATCAAGCCTTAAACCATCTCTTCAGCTAGATCCAGTAGCAACCACTTCAGTTCTAATCAGCAATTCAAGTTTACAAATTCAAGGAGGCGTCTTATTTCAGCAATGCAAGTTATCTGTTCAATTTTTTTTTTCAAAATGAAGCCTCTCTTCATCATTTTTTTAAGGTGAGTAAATCTTCTTTTTAAAAACAGATTTGAACCTGTTATTAAACATAGATATTTGTGATGATTTATACAGTAGTATAGTTGAAAATGTGTTGTGAAGATGATTGCATGTATGTATATAAAGATGATATGCATGTATGGTAACTGTATTTATATGTATAAGTATGCTCTGTTGTTTACAGGTTTGGATCATTCAGATTAATTCAAAATCTCAACATATAATCAATACTTAGTCTTGATTTGCAAATGAAAGATGATTGAATTGGTGTAATACCATTATAAAAAAAATACTCCCAGTAATTTATAATTAATATTTATCTCGAATTTTTGAAAATAACAGTAATATACACAGTTGAGTCAAAAATCAATAAACTCAATTTCAAGTTTGGATTGTATGAATGAATTCGTGGTGGGAAATCATGACTTTTAACAGTAATTTCACGATTTTTAATTCGATAGTCTGTTGGAAATTTTGGATTGTTTGGCCATGGGCTTTGGTCTAGAGAAGGAGGGTGGATAGGGGATTAGAGGAAAAATAGTCGCTTGATTTATTCTTCGACGTGGTGGTCGGAATTAGTGGTATTAGGGTTCGGTAGTCGTTTGAGAACAAGGTGGTTCGCAGAACAATGATGATGGCCATTGGGGTCCGGAGTGGTTCGCGTTGGTGGGAATACGAGCTGGAGGGTGTGAAGAAGCTTCGGTGATGATGGTCGGCGATCTCGAGGTCTGAGGTGTCGGAATGGTGATGATTTCTGGCCATGGTGGATTCAGCAGTGTCGAGTTTTAGCTCGATTTTTTTGAGTTGGATTTTAGTGCGATCTGGGTTCGTATTCGAGTTCCCATGAGTTCGTGGGGTTGTTGAGGATCGTCGCACCGATCGTCGTTGGCCAGAGTGGCCGGTGCACGTGCACGTGCACGTATTGGTGACAGGTGAAGGTTTGATTTGGGAACAAAGGCTAGGCTCGGGTTTGTCTTTATATTTTCTCGTGATAGTCTCGAAGTAGATGAGACTGAGGTTTGTCTCGGGGCAGGCTCATGTAGTTGTAGTGTTCGAACTCGAGTTTTTAGGTGGTGCTAATCTGCTAAGTACTGTAAAAAGATATAGAGTTTACAAATTAAACTTGTTATTTTGAATAAATAAAATCAAGCTTTAAATTATAAAACAAGTTTTATAAAAGGAAATGAATTTACGAATTTAAACTTGTTCTTTTGAAATAAATGTTAATCAAACTATCAAAAGTGTTAATTGAATTTATTTTCAAATTAAAATTGTTTAAGATGATTGCTTTTGAAAGTGATTAACTTAATTAAATTTTGAATTTTAATTCAAAGGGTGTTTTCAATTTAAATATTAGATCAAAGTTTTTAAGTAATGTTTTAAAAACTAAGTTTTCAAATTATATTGAAAAGGATAAGTTTTAAAGATATGATATTTAAGCTTCCAGAGATAAACATTATACAATCTAAATTAAACTATTTGAAAAGTTTCAAAGATTTTAAAGTTTAAATTAGATTATTAAATTGTTTTAAATTTCAAATAGATTTCTAAATGCTTTATTTTCAAATAAGGTTATTGTTATAATTTTGTAAACCAATAAAAATAGTTTGTCTTTAAGTTATTAAGTTTTGATTAATTCAAATAATTAATTTATGATGATAAATAAGGTTAATTTTATTATTGTTATGAACTTAAGAATACTTAATTAATATGATTTGTTAATAAGTAAAGGTTTAATTAAGATAAATGATTTTCTTAATTTATTTAAGGATTTTTAAATATAAGAAGTTAACTAATTATTTAACTAATTTTAAATGATTAGTTAATTGTTGTTTAATTTTAAATAATCACTTAATTGTGAATTAATTAAGTGTAATTACTTAATGAAGTAATTAATGGTTAATTACTGAATGTAATTAAGAAAAGAGAAATTACTTATGAAAGTAATTAGTATATAATTACTTATGGAAATAATTGGGTAAAAGTGATTAAGAATTAATCACTTGATGATATTAATTTAAGGATTAATTAAATTAATTGATTTGAAGTTAATTAATTAAAGAGTAATTAATTAATTAAAGAATTAAGGTTAATCAATGATGGGATTACTTACTTGTTAGGTAATTAATTAAGAGAGTAGTAACTAATGAAGGTAATTAGAGGATAATTACTTATGGAAGTAATTAAAGGTAAATTACTTAGTTAATTTTGGTTAATTAATTAATGTGATTGATTAATTAATGAATGTGATTAATTTAAGATTAATTACTAAATGTAATTAATTTAAATGTGATTAATAAATGAAGTAATTAATTAAGGGTTATTAATTAATGTAATTAATTAATAATTACTTAATGAAGTAATTAAAGATTAATTAATTAGTATAATTAATCAAAGGATTAATATAATTAATTAACAAATTAATTAATTAAGACAAGTAATTACAAGTTTGTTAATTACTGTTTATGATTAATTAAGACTAATTAATAAGATGGTTAATCAAAAATTAATTATTTAATTAATTAAAGGGTTAATTAATTAATAAGGATCATTAGTTAATACAATAAATGAAATTAATCAAGGTTGATTAATAAAAGTGATTTATTAAAGTATGATCAATTAATTGTAATTAACTGAGGTTTAATGCAAATTAATCATAGTTGATTAATTAATGGAAGTAAATGAAGGATCACTAATTAATGTAATTAATGAAGTAATTAAAGGTTAATTACTGTGTATGATTAAGGATAATTAATTTGTGTAATTAATTAAAGGCTAATTACTTGAATGTAATTAAAGGATGATTAATCAAGGAAGATTAATTAAGGAAGGTCATTAAGAGATGATTAATAAATTAATTTGTAATTAATTAATAAAGAAGAATTAAGGCAATCCAATTGATCAAGAAAGAATCAAACCTGCCTATATTGATTGAATAATATTGGATAATTGATATTGGATGATTGATTGATATTGAATAATTTGGATGTGATATCTCTGATATGTGATTTGTGCTGCTTTGTGAGATGATTGGTTGATATGAATTATCTATTGTGATAATGTGATTCATCTATCTGTTATGTTATTCTGAATATAAGTTTAATTGTTTAAAACCCTTAAACAACTTGGACATTAAAATGGCGTTTGGATTTCGGTGAGACCGGGATCGGATTTCCATATTTGGATATCCGAAAACCACATCGATCCAAATTAAACGTTAGGTCGTGAATCCAAGAGGAGAGCCTAGTGAAGACTCGAAGTGTAAGAACTATTCATCGTTATAAACTCTGAGGGAGATTCCAAGATGAGTTAATGGGGTAGTACTTTCAGGTTCGAGATGGTGATTCAGAGTGCAAGGGCTATGGTCGTTGACTCCGAGGGTGATTCCAAAATGAGTGTAACGATATAATGACTTCGGTTTCGTTCGAACCCGGAACGAACTTGTATGGATTGAATGCTTTCAGAACATCATCAGGTGGATGATGAGCATTCTAAGATAGATATGTTCTATTAACGTAATCGCAGCCTCAAGCCTCGTCTACCGGGAATGGCTAAAACAGTGGAGGTGCGGCAAGGTTAAGTGGGTCATGCCCAAGTAGGACGAGATTTACCCCTGTCTAGAGGTCCCTTTCTATTTCGGCTTAGGTGTGGTTGGTAGCGCCAACCACGGGGTGGTCTTGTTCGGGACTGTCCAGTAAGGGATGGTTTCGGCCTTGTGTTGCAGGGGATTGAGAGTAATCCTCGGTACGGTGATCTAGGCCCCGTACTGTGATGGGCGGTACCCTAGTAGCCCTTCCATTGATGGAAACTCATTCTTCCTACGAGACCCTACGGTTTTGATTGTATTACCCACTTTTGTGGCTAGTAGCTGGAATTTAATCATGTAACAATTTCGGCTATTTCTTATTTACTTGAAAACCCTAGACACTATTATAATATCACTGAATTTCCTATCAAATGTTTTGGTTAGCGTAAGGTATTTTTTTTTCCATGTTTATGTGTGGGAAGTCTTACGTGATACCTTTTCTTTTCAAAGGATTTTCTAAAAGTTAAGAAATTTTAAACCGTTTACTCACACCAGACCCCTGTCTGACCCGAGTGTTTATTTTCTGTTTTATTAAACTCTTGAGTACTCATATTATGTATGGGTAGTCGAGGGATTCAGGTTAGCTTGACGAACTTTGGAGGAGTTTTGGAGCAGGAGGCTTCGGCGTGTAGATATATAATGGTTCCGCTGTGTTTGTGTTGTGTCTGTATCTTGTGATATCTTGAGTTGTATAGTTAGACAGATATTTATAACTGTCTAATATGTGATGTATAAGATGTGTACTCTGATGTATATGATACTATGTAATATATTATATTTCATTCGTTCCGCTGTGGGTATCTGATGTTGTTGAGTTTCTTCTTCCTTATCTTTTCTTCTTCTATCCCTATCTTTCTTAATTCATGATGCGTTTTTCTGGTGATAGAAAGACGGGTTTAAGTAGTGGAAGTTATGTTTCAAAGTTATGAGTTTCAAAGTATTATGATTTGAAAGTGTTATATTTTAAGCGTTTTGATTTCGAAGTGATATAACGTTGAATGTTCTATGATTTTTGGAAAGGATATATTTGAAATAAAAATGATATTATACTGATTTGGATTTTAATAAAAAATGATATCATATTGGTTTGGCTGAAATGGAAATGATATCGTAATTATATGATTTTGAAATGGATATGATATTATGCTTTTGAAGTATAAATTATTTTGAAATAGCCACAGTATTATAATAACGTTTGGTGGTTAAAGAGACCGGGATCGGAAGTTGTCATACTCTCTACCAACTCCGAAAACCACTTTAACAACCGTGTACGCGGTCGAGATTCCAAAATAAAGTAGGATGGTAGCGACGTTCTATTGAGGTATGTACGTGGACCCGACTCCTGTGAGTTGGCATAAGGTGGCTAAGACAGGAGTGATTTCGGGCCAGTGGGGTGGCTCCTCTTATCAGACACACTACTTCGATACCATTATATTACTTTGTGATTGATTGGGGCCCTTTGATTTTTTTTGGGGTATGGCTCGAGGTGGGCGGTAGCTGCGCGCTATGCGTCACCACCAGTCCGGATAGTAATTGGTATATCTACCTTGGCGTTGCCTCGTTGTGTCATGTCACCTACACTAGCGAGCCTTCTACGAGTTTGGTTTTCTCCCGTAGCCCGTGCAGTATTTAGGGTAGTCTCCCGATCTGGAGATGCACTGATACTAGATGGACTTCTGGGACTATTATTGTGTTAAGGGGGAGATTGGCTAACTCTTTAACGCTATTTAAAAGTAAGTTTATTTTACTATAGACATTATTATAAGAGCGAAATACTACTACATAGTAGATAGTTTAACGGATCCTTAGGAAATGTGAATCCCGAGCATCTCTTAAGTTGCTGCACTCATGTTAGACATTGGATTGGAGATGTCGAATCCTGTAAACATCTCTAACGCCGTTCCACTCATATTATTTACCATTGATTTAACTTACATAAGATTAGTTTTGACTCGACTGTTTTGTCTTTTCAATTCGCTCGGGTCCGTATGAGCATTTCAGGGTTTGAAGACCTTATTTCTGGAGGAGAAGACGAAGATCATATTATTACTACTATTTACTTTACTGTTCCACTGCATTGTTATTTATTATTCTTTGGTATGTGTAACTCTGATTCTGTGTTGTAAAGTATAATCAAATGTTTTGTAAAATAGCTTCATAAACTGTATTTGATTATTATATTTGTCATTCCGCTGTAAGATTCTATTTGTTTTCTTTCTTCCTTTTTCTTATTCACCCCAATAACAATTCACCCTTTTGTATGGTTTGAGTCTGACGTGTGTGGTTTATCGTCGATTCAAAGCATACAAAAAGACGGGATGTTACAACTAGTATTAATTTTTTACATAAAAATATATTTATATATATATTTTTGAAATTTTACTCAATATTTAATTAATATATATTTTAAAATCATTTCATGACATTTTGACCAAGTATCAAATTCATAATTTTGGATTTTGAATAAAATATCCTATATGACATGGTAAAAAATATTTAAATGTTAAATCTGGACCTATGATATTTGTTTAAAATTGAAAATATATTATGTTTGACTTAGTAAATTTTTTATAAAATAATTATACTATAATTCAATTATTAGATCTGACCAAATTTTTTAAATATCAATATAACATAATTTACATAAACATTTTGAATGTTTATAAACATATGGATATTGTAATATATATATATATATATATATATATATATAATTTGGCCAAAAAATTTTTATTACCAAAAGGAACTTTAAGCATATTTATATTTATATCTAACTATAATTGTATTACAATATATATATATATATATATATATATATGTATGTACGTATGTACATATGTATGTCATAAAATTAATATATATTTAATAAAATATGATTTGAAGTAAATTTTCTAAATAAAATTTACGAGTGAAATATATAAAAAATAATGTTATATTTATTATTCTAAAATTAAATTTGACTTATATATATTATAATTTAAATCATTTAATTAATAAATAATAATATAAAATGAGAGAAAATCATTTTATATTTGAAAATTTAGTTTACATAATTTGTAACATATATGGTCGAAAATATTCATCAAATATTTGTATACACACTCACACATATTCATCAATTTATTGGTGTATCAAAGTTAATGTTAATTCTGAATTAATTATTAAGTATTTGAAATAAATATTATACAACCAATGCAATGACGTATATAAAAATGATAATATGAATAACTTATAATGCAATGATTCACACTTTGATGCAGAACATCTCCTAGATCTCCTGGATCTCAGCCCAAAGATGCAATTTTGAGTGACATCACTTGAACAAATATATTTTTTTGGTTTTGGGGTTGGAAGTTGCGTAGCTATATGTGGAAATGATAGGGTTATGGAGGCCAAGAAAGAAAGAAGGGTGCAAAATGAATTAATAAAAAAAGTAAAGGCTTAGGCACTTAACTAGCATAAAAATATTCTAGTACTTCGTGAGCGTTATAAAAGACTCACCTTGAGTTTTCAATTTTCAAATCAAATCGAGCGACGTTCGATTTGATTTAAAATTTAAGTTATCCCCAATAAACTCCAAGTCAGTTCCACGTTGTAGTGCTCGTCGCCATGATTCCGTCGGCGCTTGTTTCTTCTAATTCCGACAATGTATGAAAAAGATATAAGTTTAAATATTTCATACGTCACAATAAAAATCAATTTAGATTTTCCTTTTTATTTTAAAACCTCGCAAAATATCTAGGCCGTTGATTACAAGATGATGAAACAGGGCCGCAACCTTCTTCTTCCTTCCATCGCGTATAGGAACACAAGAAACCTATTTCGCCGCCATTCATTTTCGATCATCGCTCCACACCCTCGCCTCAAGAAGTTGATCCAACACCTCCACGTCAAAGTCCATCAAAGAACGCACCCACAATTAGATTATCATCGAACTCGACCTCTCCCATCCCCAAAAGTACATGCATAAACAATCGCCCTTTGAGGTTGATTTCTGGCCATCTCGTTGAACGGTATCAGATCGTAGCCGTTGATTCATAGGGCTCGATGAGCTCTTCTATTTTCTAGCTGGTGAATGGATCGAGTTGAAATTGAGGAGAAAGATCACTTCATTTCAGCCATTGAATTAAAATAATGGACGCTGAGGATAGATAACTAGGGCTTACTATGTGCGCATATATATATATATATATATATATAGGTGCATATGAAATATTTACTATTATTTTCCACTATTCACATGCTTTTCCGAACGAACTCCAAAAGAAGCATGCCACCTGGTGTTTATAAAGTTTTATCTCCACTCCGAACGCAATGGGTCAAATTTCGAGGCCTAATTCGATCGTATGTGGAAGTTAGCTTTTTGAATCGAATTAAAATATTAAATTTTCGATATTAAATTCAACGCATTTCTATCTTGTACGACCAAACGGTAACTCCAAACACTGAAATTTAAAATTCGATAATAATACATTATTACGGATCAAATGGAACTTGTTCCATCAAAATCTGAAACTGTGGCCAAAATGGCTATTTTTACTCGTCAATTAAAATATAAAATTTCCAAATTTTAAATTAATCACTTAAATTCAATTTTTTTTGTGTTGACAATCTTCATTCATATTTAAATAACATCTAAATCAACTTTTGAAATCATTTTATTCATATTTAATTTAGAATTCAATTATTAATATAATTTTCAAACTTTAAACTTAAACAACTTATTGTCCAATGTTCAACAAATTTCAACACTAGATTTCAAATGAATTTTAGTTATCAATAAATTACTTTATGTGCACCTAATGAACTCAAAGTTTATTATTCAATTAACTATTGATTGTAAACACATTCAATACATAGCATTTCCTTTCAATATTTGTTATTATTTAAATCTTTGAAATTTGTTTATTTCAAAATTTTATTCAAGTTCATATCTAATAACTTACATTCAAAATCATTAAAGAAAATTATTTTTAACCATTTTTATTCATTAATTACACTAAATTTAATAATTTAAAATAGTTAAAAATACGAGTCATTACATTCTCCCCAACTCATAACTTTTCGTCCTCGAAAAGGAACTAAGTAGAGAATTTAATACCTGCTATATTTTCTCAAAATAATTAACTTATAAAACATAAAATCCATTAGAAAAATTTTACTACACCTCCGCTACGCCACTCCGATCGGCGCACGGAAATTACAATTTATTTAAGAAAACAAGTTATAAAATTTTAAAACTTCAAAAATTTTCTAACACCCGGATTTTCGGAAAATTATGACAGAGTCTACGTTGCGCGGCTCGAAAAAATTTTCTAATACAATATATAACACAAATAGATATCAAATATGCCAAATATACATCTCATCTCAATGATGAGGCATCCCGAAGGGAAAAATATAGAAGCACGGTAAGTAATTCTAGATACGTACCTTATTATAAATAATACGAGCGGGGTCGCTCAAATTAAGCAAGCAAAAAAGCATATAAAATCCACGTATACGTCCAAAGGTCTTCGTACGTACCAATCTCAACTCAATGTGGAATGTTAATCGCTTATAATACGATGTAGAATATGTATAAGTTCACTAACGTATAAAACATGCAGCTGAATCCAAATCTTAAGCAAGAACACAAACACGCAACTATACAACCATCATACGCACTCAAAATAATTAAACATTGATTTACAACTAAACAAATCATCCAACAATCCAAATTCATTCAATTTAATTCATAACTATTGCAATTTACATTTTAATTCAATATTTAATTCATACACTATCATTCTCATTAACATTCATTCTCCATTAACATTCAATAGGTTTGTTTCAATTTTGTTAGCATTTAATTGGTTTACTTCCAACTTATTCATATTTTTTTTTTTTACATTCAACTTATTCAATTCAATTTGTTAAATTCCAATTGTTTCATTTTACGTTTAGCAAGATCTCATATGAATTTGTTCATTCACGTTCATTCTGCACTTAAATTCATTTTCATTTTAAATCAATGTTATTTCATTTACTCATTTCATTAATACAATTCACTAACTTCTTCCATTTATTCATTTCGATTTGCTCTTCATAAGTTAAAGTTCATTTCCTATAGCTTCCTTCCTTTAACATCCATATTCAATTAATTTAACATCTTGTTCAACTGACATTTATCAAAGTTACAAACTATAAACTTTACTTTACATTTTCGAGAAACATTTGGATTATAATATTCATATCTCCATTTTTAGCATCGACATATTAATGGATTATTGCTTATATCTTTACTTAAGTTTCTTTCCAACTTGATTCACATTTATTTTCACAATCTCATTTAATAACAAATTTTTTTGTGAAACATTTTAGTAATCATCACTTTAGTTTATAATCATTCTATAAGAGTCCAACTTCTTTCTATGCAAATTTCTATTTAATTCTACAACAAATTTACAAAGATATTATTTATTTCATTTGCCTACTTTCTTAAGTTCCACTTACTTATTCCATTTAGTCATTTATCATTTCATAATATATTTACAACTAAATTTTCATTTATATACGTTTTAATCACTTTTAAGTCTTATTTACTCGTATAATATCCCATCACATATCCAAATCATCATTTTAACTTTTAACACTTGGTAAGTCTTATTACATGTTATAAGAATGCAATTTGGTGTTAGACAAATTAATCCAATTCATTTTATCTAATTAGAATGTTTACTATTTTAACCTATTTAAATTTTCTTTACTTTTAGTTTTAGAGTTGCAAACTTCAACTCTAAAGTTTCTCAAAACATTTAGCTTAGATTACTTAATTTTGTTATTTTATAAGTTCTGGTTATTCAAATATTTTATTTCATTCAAATAATTTGAAGATTATTAATTGACATGACTTAAATTTTTTATTACCGAATTCATTTCAAATCATTTAAAATAAGTATATATATAGTTATATCTTTTGTATATCAAATCATACTTTTGGATTTTAAACCAAAATCTGTTTATCAAAACAATTTCGTAGCAAAGCTTCTCAGAAGTCTCCCCCACTTTGGGACTCGAAAATGAACGTCGATCGCAATCGTTATCGAAATTATTTTCCAGTGATAGAGGATGGGAGCACTGAGTTCATTCCTTTTAAAATTTATTTGAAAACAATTTGTATTTGTATATACTTTTAAACAATACTGATATTGTTTTCCAAACCTTGAAAACCTTTTTTAGAAGCACTGGAATTTAAATTTCTCAAATTCTAAATTTTATATTCATTTTACTTGCAAATTATATTTTTGTAAATCACATTTATATAGTTTCATTTTCTTGTAATCATATAATAGTTAATAGTTTAGGAATATTTACTAATCAAACAATAAACGATAATGATCAATATTATCATTTCTAACAACAAATTTATTTAACTATAAAAGTTTCAAAAATACATTCTTTTATATATAAAATATAAATTTAGGTAAAATTATTTCATTTACCAAATTTCGAAAACAATATTATGTTGGTTAGCTTTGCTCAAGTATTTTGGAATCCCTATCGACATACTAACGTCCCGTTTACCAATCTAAATTCAAAATTCAAACTTAACAATTCAAACTACACAATATAAAACATTTTATACAACACTAACAAACACGCTCTCTCATATATATACACTCAAATAGACTCATCTAGGGTATTGCTAACCCTATCTCTAATGAGTTAATACCCCCATAAAGCCAAGATAATCGCTAAACCAAACCTTTGTTAACAACTGTAACGACCCACATTTCGGAAGGTTTAAATTGACAATAATCCACACACGTCCAATCCAAAAAATTCGAAACATAGATAGTCAAAAGGGTTAATTAAGAAAAGTAAGAAAAGAAGAAGTAAACAACACAGAATCTCGCGGTGGAATGATCAAATATAATGACCAAATAAATAGTTCATGAAGCTGTTTACTATACTTCTGATTATAATTTATACGAAATTTGTCAGAGTTATAATATACAAGAAAATAGATAAAACAATGCAGTGGAATAAATAATGATGGAATAATACTAGTAATAATAAACCAAATCTTCGTCCTCCTGAGAATAATATTTGATAAGCTGAAAACTGAGGTCTAACCCAAGCGTAATGACAAGACAAAAACATTCGAGTCGGGACTTATGTGAGTCAAATCAATATTGAATAACATGAGTGTACTAACGTCAGAGATGTTCAAGGGATTTCACATCTCCTATCCAGTGTATAACGTGCGTGCAATAACTCAAAAGATGTTACGGTATTTTGTAGAATATGCCAGTATATGATTTTTTGTTTGATGATAATAAACATACATATATATTCATTTAAATGTATTTGATTTTGTACTATTTTATTTTTCACATAATTAAATAAATATTTGTTGAATAAAATAAATAACATAGAATTCATATTCAAATAAATATTTTATTACAATTACAAATTGAAATAGTACAAATTTGAGCTCTAACTACATATATACATTTTCAATTACATTACAATTTCGATTACATCACAAATTTTAGTTTACAATTTTTTTACCTTACTACATATTCACTCAATACTCGTATTTTTATTTTCAACTCTATTCCAGTTTGTATCTAGCATCTGAATTATCTACAAAATAAACACTAAAGTAGTAAAATTGAAAAAGAAACATTTTGCATTTTAAAATGAAGTGTATTTTAAAAATGTTATTTGCCTCAGTTATTTCGGTTGTTCGTCATCATTTTTCTTTTGAGTTCATCTTACACGGACAGCTTGTAACATGCACAGTATATCACTGTATATGTCACAAGGCCGTGCACATTGGTTTATACTTGTCAAACCTGCATGGACATGTGAGCGCAAAATGAAAGCCAAACCGGGGCTGGATTCAACTCAGGTACATGCAAAACAACATACAACAATTAAAATATACCCATGGTCAGTCCAAACTCTAGTCAAAGCAGAACACACAAGACTTCATACAATAACAAATCCAGATGACATCATCAACAATGAACTAGAGGAAACAACACGTCCAGACTACATATGTATAAAGAGCAATAAGCATGAACATAAACCAGTGCACATGTACACACAAGTGAGCAAAAAATTATGGCTCGAATAATACAAAACTGAGGTGAACATGGACCAAACTGCAACGACACATGGAATGCAACAAGATTACAAAATGATTCAAGTGCAACAAGACTCTAGTCCTTCTAGTCACATTTTAAAGCAGTAATGAACAAAATTGTACCCAACTTCAAGAGCAATAGAGAACACAATATGAACAAACAAAGTGCAGACCAAGGCAACCCAGTTCAAATGAACAAGTTCAATGAAAATGTCAACAAAACCATAATGCAAAACATGTCCAGATCAATGCAGCTCAAAACCAGATATGGCATAAATACAAATGAACTAGCTCGAAGCAATAGAGGCTACAAACTCAGTGCATACACACACAAGACCAGCTCAGAGTATTCCAGACAAACTTAACATGTACACACATGAAGTCCTCATTTATATGAAACCATGTATCAAAAGACTTGGTGCAACATGAAATCGAACCAGATCAGTAAAGACCCAACACAAGTGAATCCTCAACAAAGACACATAGTAGACCATGATAATAAAGCAACAAATCTCACATATATATATTTCAGAGAATACAAGGCCACCAAGTGCAGAGACACAAATATATATATATATATATATATATATATATATATATATATATATGCAGCCCATACCAAGCATGAACACACACATCGAACCAGTCAAAGCCAAAAAGGATGAACAAATGTTGAATGCGGGCAAGAAAAATTCATGAAGTCAAGCTTTTATCTCAAAAATTCAAAAATACCGAAGTCGCAAGAGAAAAGGCCGAAGCAAATACAGTAACACGTATAAGATGAAAAAGTCAGAAATATCAACGTCATTCAAGCCAAAATCCATGGCGAGAAAAACAATGTGAAGAATTCAAACGAAATATACGAATGAATATTTAGGGATTTTATCCCTATCTATTCCGACATCATCATCGAGAAAATTCAAGGGATTTGATTTCAAAAAAAATACCAAAGCAATAAATCATTAACTCGAACCAAAGTCGAGTATAATCAAAATCGTAAAGGGAAAAACTACATACCAGTATTGTAACGACCATAAATTTCAATAATTAAAATTGTTAATTTAATAAGAATTTTGAAATTTAATATTGATGAAAATAAAAAAAATTAGGAATTATTAATAAAAGTTGTGATATAATAATGAAAATAACTAGAAGGAAACATAACGGGGTTAATTAAAGTTAATAATTAATGAATTTGAACGAAATGTCAATTAAGTAAAATAATTTAAATGTTATGACTTAGTTATAATGGGAATATAAGTAAAACAAGTGTAATTATTGAATTAATGAAATAATACAGTGTTAATGGTAAGTAATAAACTTTTAAATGTAAGAAAAGCAAATAGGTGACAACTAATATATGTTATTTATTTATTTAGAGTGTTAAATGAAATTGGCAATCAAAATTTCAATTTAAGGCAATAACGTTAATTTTATCTATTTGGTAATAATGGATTAATAACGGGAATGATAATGCAAGTTAATAAATAAATGATTAATTCAATGCAAACCCAATTGATTGAAACAACTATCTGGGTTATAATTGATTGTAAACAGGAATATTTGGCAATAAATTAATATAAGGAAAATAAATGTAAATGAAAGGTAAACAATGGTATCCTTATAGAGTAATAATAGGCATGGTGTAAAGTTGGGAATTTAATTCAAATTAACGGAATTAATGTAAATTTTATAATCGGTTACAAAATTAATATACGGAAGTGGATGTAAATATGAATTAATTGATATGATAATAGATAGTAATTGTAATTGAATAAAATCAATATTATATAATAATTGTAACATTTGTTTGTGAATAATGAATTCATATGTGTAATTAAAAGTTATGATAACGATTGTTATAAGTTACCTGTTTAATTGGTCTATTAAATTAAATTGGGGAATCAAAGAACTTTAATGTTACATTAGCAAGCTTAAGACAATAACGGAGACTGTGAATGTAACAAAATGAATAAGAAATGCTAATTTTATTCATAAAGTAATAGTTGATGTAATAAAAGAATGGAACCAAGATGAAATGATTAATTTGATTAAAATCTTAATTTATGTGCGCATTAATTTATAATGGGATATAAATGGTAAATTAATAATTTAAAATGTGGACTTACTAATAAAAATATGTATTATGAATGGAAATGGAATGAATTAGTGTTATGAAACTAATGGTAGCATTTGTTGTAAGCAATAAACTTACAAATGAAATAAAAAGTTAATGGTATCAATTATTACGTGTTACATTTTAATTAGTCTATTAAATAGAATTGGAAATCAAATTTTGCAAATTAATGAGATTAATTACTACGTTAATTGAAATTAGATGAAATTGGAAATGTTTAACGCACTAAGATATAAATCATGATAATTATACCATAAGATGAAATTGAAAGAATAATAAATGGAAAGAAAATTTAATTGAATTATTGGAAATTAAATTTATAACTGTTGAATTTAATGAAATTGAGGAATTAATCAATTGTAAATCAACAGTTAAATTTGTTTAAATTAGTGTAAATGGTTAAAAAATATAAAAGTGATAAAGATTGTCAATTATAGAATGGAAATTAAAAATTGGATTTTATTAATTAATTATTAAATTATTTAATTAATGTAAAAATAGCCATTTTGGCCACGGACTCGGATTTCGACGAAACTAGTTTCATCGGATCCGTAACGATGAATTATTATAGGATTTCAAGTTTTGTAGCGATCGGACCTGTCGTTTGATCGTACGAACGCGAAACGCCTTGAAATCGATTTGAAAAATATTGATTTTAGCACAACTTCTTCATACAATGGAATTTGGACTTGAAACCTTTTCCATTGCGTTTAAAGTATTTTAAAACATCTATTTTGATATATAGGTTAACTCAATTTCGTTCCGGAGTCACAACGGGCTTTTCGGGCCATTTATCGTTCAGCGCGTTTATAAATCGCATCCATCCATTCTAATTTCAGCTTGCCTATTTATACCCTGTTATAAACCCTAGGCTTTCTTATCTTCATTTTTCTGTACGTACAATTCCTCCTCACCTCCTTATTTCAATGGCAGACAAAACAAAAATTCCCAATTCCAATTTCAAATCAAAATTCAAAGTCAAAATTTCAAACTCCTCAAATACTATCAAATTTTATATCAATCTGAAGCTCTCGAAGAGTGTAATCTTCTGGTGTGATTCAAACGAGGAGATATTGTGTCGCTATTACGTGGAAGACGATGGTGACGTGTAGCCTTTTTTCTTTTATTTTACTTATTTATTTATTTTTGATTTTTGAATGTTCTAACACGTATAACTTTTACATACGAGGTCCGTTTCACACGTGGGTTTTTGCGTTGGGATCAAATTAAAATTCTAGACATTTCGATGTCAGTTTGGACGGATCTGAGACTGTTCAAATTTTGGGTTTAAATGGGATTTAAATTTAATTTAAATTCAAAAGGTGAGCGTTTTAACCCACTCACAACTTCTAAAATTTCTTATGTTTGTTAATTTAATTTATGTTGTAATTTTGAATTTAATTATGACTGTTTCGTATATTTTTAATCATCATCTCAGTTAACTGCATTTATTTAAAATTTAATCGTTATTTAATCTATTATTGAATATAACTGCATGTTAAATACATGTTATTTATTATCAGTTATATATTGATGTTGATTGATTGCTTTGGATAATGATTGTGATGGATGTGTGATTTGGATGATGGATGAATGGATGTTTTATTTATATCATTATAAACTTCCAGTTCGTTATGGATTTATTTTTATTTCATTCAGGATTATGGTTTGAAATGATATTGCCATAATTTTTATTTTTTCATTGCGGATTGGAATGATAAATATCCGTATCACTTGACCTTAGGGTAGAAAATTATATACAGGCACCGTGGTCTATATATAAAAATATTTTGAAATGATTTCTATGATTTGTAAAGAAATATATAATTTTATGAGATATTGATTTGGAAATTTGTAAATGTTATTTCATATATAGTTAAATTCTTCATTTTAAGCAACGTATAAAATTGTTTAAAGTATAAAATAAGTTCAATAGTAAGGTTGATTTTATTAAAATATAATATGGATAAGTATTTACTTAAATTATATTTTAATATAGAGTTTATATTGATTTTTATAAATCAAGGTTGAGAAGATAGTTTCGAAATTGATTTGAGATTTTATTTAATTAAGAATTATATTTAATAAGAATCCATTTGGAACTTATTGAAATTGAGATTTTAAAGGAATGTGGTTTTATAACTTAATTCGGGTTTAAGGTGATTTAAGTGAATAAATTGAGGAATATTCAGTTATTGACATTTGAAGTTTCATTTAAAGGATATTGGATTTAGTAAGCAAATATTTCAAACTAAATAATAGTAAAAGTGAATTTGGTATATATATATATATGAATTATAAAATTTGGTTTTGAAATATTGAATATTTAAGCTTTGAAATATATTAAATTTGAAAGGGTTTATTTTGTGGATCAAATCCGTTTTGAAATTGACAAATTTGGAAAAGTTTATTTGGAAAATGAATTTAATTTAAATGCATTATTTTGGGATTTGGATTAAATTCAAAATCTAGAAATTCAAATTTTGGAATTGTTATGTGAAAATTAAAGAAGATATTTTGGTTATATAAAGTATTTTAAATATTTAAACCACATAAGTGGGGAAAGTTATGAGTTTCGAGGTAGTATAAATGGAAAGTGTTATATTTCTAGTATTTTGATTTCGAAGGGTTAAAATGTTGAAAGTGTTATGATTTTTGAAAAGGATATATTTGAAATAAAATGATATTATATTGATTTGGGTTTTATAAATAATGATATCAAAATGATTTGGTTTTAGAAATGGAAAGGGTATCGTATTTATATGTTTTTGAAATGGATATTATATTTTGGTTTTGAAGTATAAATTATTGTGAAATGACCGCGGTGTTATAATAACGTTTGGTTGTTGAAGGGACCTGGATCGGAAGTTGTCATACTCTTTGTCAACTCCGAAAACCACTTTAACAACCGTGTACGTGGTGGAGATTCCAGAATGAAGTAGGATGACGACGACGTTTCCTTTGAGGTAAATACGTGAACCCAACTCCTTTGATTTGGCATAAGGTGGCTAAAACAGGGGTGATTGACGGGCTAAGAAGGTAGCACCTTTTATCAGACACATCCCTTCGATATTATACTCTGACTTTGGATTGATTCGGTGACCACTTTTGATTTTTTTGATTTGGAGGTGTGGTTCTAGGTGGGCGGTAGCTGCGCGCTACGCGTTACCACCGGTCCGTAAGCGTAATTGGTATATCTACCCTGGCATTGCCTAGTTGTGTCGTGTAACCTACCCTAGCGCGCCTTATACGAGTTTGATTTGTGTTGTAACTATGGGGTATCCTCTGGTAGCCTCCCGATCATGAGGTATTACGGTACTGTATAGACTATTGGCACTATTACGTGTTAAGGGGGATATTGGATCACTCCTTAAAGCTATTTAAAAGTTAGTTTATTTTACTATTAGACACTATTATAATAGCGAAATATTACTACATAGTAAATAGTTTAACAGATCCTTAGGAGATGTGAATCCCGAGCATCTCTTGAGTTACTACACTCACGTTAGACACTGGATAGGAGATGTCAAATCCTGCAAACATCTCTGACGCCGTTCCACTCATATTATTTATCATTGATTTAACTTACATAAGATCTTTTAGTTCTGACTCGAGTATTTTGAGACTTTATTTCTAGAAGACGAAGACGAAGAGTGTATTGCTATTATTTATTATATTATTCCACTACACCATTGTATTCCGCTGCATTATTAATATTCTCTGGTAAGTGAAACTCTGATATGTATTGTATAAGAATAATTGAATATTTTGTAAAACAGCTTCATGAACTGTATATTTGATTATTATATTTTATCGTTCCGCTGAAAGATTATGTTTTTTTATTTCTTTCTCTGCTTTTCTTATTTATCCCATAATAATCTGCCCTTCTGTATGGTTTAAGTCTGACATGTGTGGTTTATCGTCGATTTAAATCGTACAAAAAGGCGGGATGTTACACTGGTATCAGAGCGAGGTTTAGCGATAAACCTTAGCTTTGTGGGGTCTGACTCTTTATTAATAGGGTAGTAATTCCCTATGATGAGTCGCTGAGCGTATATATATGAGAGAGCGTATTTGTTAGTGTTATAAAAATGATTTGATATTGTTTTAATTTGTTCCGTTTTGTATTTATAAATTCTGGTTGGTGCATAGGACGCTATTACATCAATAGGGATTTCTAAACACTTAATAGGACAGACTGACATAATATTTTTTTTTGAATATAGGTGAATGAAATAATTTTTCCTATTATATTTTATATATATATAAAATAAATTTTATAAAGACTATATTTGGTTGTAATAATATTGGTTGTTAGGTGATAAAATTTATAAATAATAGTTGAAATGAGATTGAAAATAAAATAAATGTAGAACTGGAAATTTAGAACTTAAGTTCCGGGGTTTTGTAAATTTCTTTCAAATGATTTTGGAATATAATGATAATAATATTATTAGAAGTATTTTTTGAAATAAATATTTTCAATATAATTTGAAAGAAATGTTTTAAAAGAAATTTTGGAAAGAAATAAGTTTTGTACTCCCCTCTTTGTCATTGGAAAATAATTTCGGTGATTAGTGCACGCATCATTGACATTTATTTTCGAGTTTTGAAGTGGGAAGGCCACTGAAGTAGTTTTACTACGAATTTATTTTGATAACCAAATATAAATTTCTAATTTTTTAAGTATAGTAGGATATGTAAGTTTAAGTATAAACCTTTATCTATTATCTTTAAAATGATTTGAAATTTAACCTGGTATTTAATTCTTAAGTTTCCGTTAATTAGTAGTTTCATTTATTGTAGTGAAATGGGTTGTAACTAATTAATAATTGGAACCTCTAATTAAAATAAAAGAATTAGATGCTAGGTACAAATGAAATTACCAGCAAGTTAAAAATTGTAACTTATAAGACAAAAGATAAAATTATTGAACATTATATTAATGAGGTGAACTTGTATAATTTTTCAATTTGCATTCTTTAACACATATATATAACTTACCAAATATTATAAGTTGTAATGATTAATAAAAATGTAATGGAAAATTTTACAAGAAAAACTTATATAATGAAAGTGTTCAATGAATCACCTTAATAAATAAGAATTTGATGTTGTAGTGTTATAAACTTAAGTATAATCGAGATGCTACTAATTAAAAATAATGGAAAGTAGGTATTGTAAGTAAGAAATCATAAACTTAAGTAAATAGGTTGAAGTTGCTTCTGAATAAAAAAAGAATAAAAGATGATAAAATGACTATAAACTTAAGTTAATAAATTTACCTGCTAAGGTATTTTATTGAATATGAATAATATAAATAAATGAATGTAATGCAATGAATAAAATTTGGCATTATATAGATAGATGAAAATGAATTGGTAAGTAATGAATAGAAATAGATAAAAATAAATAATGAATGAAAAGGAAATGAAGCAATAAATGTGTCAAATGACATTAATAAGAATGAACTAAATTTATTGCTTGAATTGTTGTTTGCTCCGTAATGGTTGTTTGGGAATTAAAATTGTTTGGACATATGAATAATCTATTTAATTTCATCTAAGATTGTTGAACAAATGGTGCAATTAATAGTTTATTTTCCATTCTGTACTATTTAAAATTTTAAACCTAAACAATTATTTGTTTGTTTGCTATGGATATATGGATGGTTGATTTTATTGGCTTCCTATGATGGTTGTATGCCTTGTTGCAAATGATTGTTGTTTATATTGATTTGTTGTTAGTGGTTGAAACAAAACTAATATTTCATTCTATATAATTATTAACTCCTTTTAGATTTTATAAGTGAAATACAGGTTATAGAAGCAATTTGTAGCGACCTCCAGCTTGTGTGTGTGTATATATATATATATATATATATATATATATAAATTTGCTTGCGACCCGACTTTCTATCACCAGAAAGACGCATCAGTATTTAAGAAAGAAAGGGATAGAAGAAGAAAAGAAAGAGAAGAAAGAACAACACATCAGAATCTCATAGAGGAACGAATGAAATATAATATATAACATATACGTAGTATCATATACATCAGAGAACACAACTATACATCTCAATTTAGATAGTTATAACATTTCTGTCTAATGTACAATACAAGAACATCAATACAGAATAACACACAGCGGAAACTCTGTCTATATATCTACAGGCTGAAGCCTCCTGCTCCAAAGCTCCTCCAGAATTCGTCAAGGATACCTGAATCACTTGACTACTCATACATAATATGAGTACCCAAGAGTTTAATAAAATAGAAAATAAACACTCGGGTCAGACAGGGGTCTGGTGTGAGTAAACGGTTTAGGATTGCTTAACTTTAGAAAATTCTTTGAAAAGAAAAGGTATCACGTAAGACTTCCCGCACATAAACATGGAAAAGTTTTCACCTTACGCTAACCAAAACATTTGATAGGAAATCCAGTGATATTATAATAGTGTCTAGGGTTTTCAAGTAAATAAGAAATAGCCGAAATTGTTACATCTATTAAATTCCAGCTACTAGCCACAAAAGTGGGTTATACAAACAAAACCGTAGGGTCTTGTAGGAAGAATGGGTTACTGGGGTACCTCCCATCACAGTACGTGGCCTAGATCACCGTACCGAGGATTACTCCCAATCCCCTGCAACACAAGGCCGGAACCATTCCTTACTGAACAGTCCCGAACAAGACCACCCCGCAGTTGGCTGCAGATCCAACCGCCTACAGAGCCAAATAAAAAGGGACATCTAGACAGGGGTAAATCTCGTCCTACTTGGGCATGACCCACTTAACTTTGCTGCACCTCCCCTATTTTAGCCATTCATGGTTGATGAGGCTTGAGGCTGCGATTACCTTTATAGGACACATTTATCTTAGAATGCTCATCGTCCACCTGACGATGTTCTGAAAGCATTCAATCCATACAAGTCCGTTCTGGGTTCGAACGAAACCGAAGGCACTATCTCGTTGCACTCATTTTGGAATCACCCTTAGAGTCAACGACCATAGCCCTTGCACTCTGAATCACCATCTCGAACCTGTAAGTACTATTTCCGTCAAACTCATCTCGGAATCACCCCTAGAGTTATACTGACGAATAGTTCCTACACTTCGAGTCTTCACTTGCACTCCACTTGGATTCATGACCTAACGTTTAATTTGGATCGATGTGGTTTTCGGATATAAAACCTGATCCCGGTCTCACCGAATCCAAAACGCCATTTTAATGTCCATGTTGTACTTAAGGGTTTAAACAGTAGATATTCGGAATATCACTTAACATAAATGGATGATTCATAACACACAGATAGATAATTCACTATTATCAAATTCATCCACACATATCACAAAGCAGCATATATATCACATCTCAGATATATCACATTCAAATCACTACATATAAATCAATGACATCCAATATCATCCAATATCATTAACTCATCCAATGATATTTATCATCCAATCATTCATCATCCATAAACAAGTTTTGAACCAAACATAATTAATTTAATTAATCCTTAATTAAATTAATCCCTTACTTAATCACTTGGATTATCATCAATCCAACTTACTTATTCATTAATTAATTACAAATTAATTAACTAAACATCACTTAATTATCCATTTTGAATTAATCATCCTTGATTAATTATCTCTTAATTGCTTTAAGTAATTATTCCTTAATTACAAATTTAATTAATCATCCTGATTAATTACTTCCTAATTATACCAAGTAATTATCTCTTAATTACCCTTTAAATTAATCATCCTTGATTAATTATTATTTAATTACCCTGGTAATTATTCCTTAATTGTCCTTTAATCATACCTGATTAATCAATTTTTAATTAATCATACTTGATTAATTACTTTTAATTAATCACATTTGATTAATTACTTTTAATTACATTTAGTAATTAAAACTTAATTATAGATTAATTATACTTTAATTATTAATTAACAATTAATTATTTATTTTCATTAATTAATGATTACTTTCGTTAATTAAATTTCTTCTTAATTAATTACTTTAACAAGTAATTAATCACATTATTAAATTCTCCTAATCCTTTTATTAAATATTCTTCAATTAATAAATAGATTCAAACCTTTGATTAAGTATATTAATTAATTCTTTAATTAATAACTCAAGTGATTAACCTTTAATCACTTCCACTTAATTACTTTCATAAAGTAATTAACCTCTAATTACTTTGTTAAATAATTACGCTTTACTTAATTACCTCCAGTAATTAATTACCTAATTACTTCACCAAGTAATTACACTTAATTAATCCATAAGTGATTATCTTCAATTAATCACTAATTAATTACTTAATTAATTAGTTAATTAATCATTTAAGTTTAATTAAATGATTCTTTAACTTACCATATTAAAAGATTCTTAATTAAGAAAATCGTTATCTTAATTAGATTATTTCTATTAACCAATAACACTTTAATTATTAATAATAGTTTAATTATCTTCATATATTTGTTTATCCCTAAATTAATCAAAATTCTAAATTACTAAAGATAATCCTTATTTTAATTGATCTCTAAATCTTAATCATTTAACTTATTTAAAATAAAACACTTTAGAAATCAATTTTTATTAAAACAATTCAAACATTCAAAATAAACTTTTAAATCTCTAAAAACTTTCCAAAGTTATTTAATAAAATTTAATACAAACCTTATTATTAAAATCCACTTATTTATTTTTAGAACTTTTATATTTCAAAATATAAGAACTTGTTTAAAACTTAACCTTGGAAACAAATTAGTTTATAAGTAAAATTTGTTTTATTTTGTTTTAAAACTTGAATTATCTATAAAATCAAATTCCTTTGTTTCAAAACTTTTTAAAACATTACTGTTACATTTTAAAACTAGCACACACAAACTGCTCAACAAAACCCCGAGCAACCCACTACAAAATCTCGCGTTGATCTCGAGTAATCAAGAAAAACCCTGAGCTTCCCAAACCCTACACTTGCTTCGAGCCAAAACATCACATCCCCGAAGAATACTTCGAGCTCGAACCTTTCTTCTCCCAAAACCCATTTTCTAATGCACGACACCATGCACGTCAACGTGGACCACCACGCTGAACGTCGACGAACTCCACGCCGGTCTCCGACACGTCGCACTCGACCACTACAACTACAATCGAAACACAGAAACCATATTTCGATCGAAATTCTAAAATTCGATCTCTAACTCAAAACTTCCTGAACCTACTTCAACGAAAATCGACCACCACCGACGATCCCTGACACGAGATGCCACGCCATCCTTCCCGAAGCCATGTCTTGACCTCCAGCACCTCTAGAACCCCTCGCGCTCGACTCTGGTAGCCCCTCGTCGCCGTGAAAACACAATGAACAACGTCGGCTTTCAAAAAGTATTAAACCCTACTTCATCAATTTTCGGTCATCCCTATCAATTAAAAATCCCCAAAGTATTTTTCCTACGATCAACGACACTCCCTCGACCATCATGCTCAACCTCGACATCAAACTCGCCGGCGTTCGCCACCAATTGGTCGAATTGTCCAAAACATTCAATTCGAAAATTCTCTTCAACAACCGATCTCAAAATCATGATACAAGCCTCATAAATCATGATTTAGCATTACGAATTCAATTATATAATTCAAACTCAAAATTGATTTGAGTAATTTTTGACCCAAATTTCTTTTTTTACTGTAAATTCAAAATTTGAGCTAATCATTCATTTTAAAAACCTATAACTATTTTTATATGAAAGATTACATGATATCAAACAATTTTTGTTTACAAATCATGAGCAAATTCGAATTCAACAGGAAGTTATTGATTTTATTATGAAAATGAATCATGTTACCTTCACACAGAAACTACATTAACACTAAACAGGCATTCAAACACCTATATCCAGACATGCATCCAATGTAATTCAAGAAATCAGGCAAATCATCCTGATTTCATACACCAGAACAAGATGAAATTCAAGATTAAAACTGTTTTTAAAATTTCATTTACTCACCTTATAAAAAACAGAAGACAGAAACTGATTTTCCAAGCTTGAAATTTTCCCTGCATGTTGAATATAAATCTTGTAGTTGAATTTTGAATTGATTGTTGTTTAATCCTGATTGAAATTGAAAGTTTGAAGATCTTACAGCTATTGATTGAATTTCCAGCTATCTTCATCTTGTTTTTAGATTTCTTCTTATTTTCAGATTGAATTCCAGGTTTACAGTTTTTACTTCTTCTTTTTTTCTTTTTGATCCTTGTTTTTGATTTGTATTCAATTTTTTTGAAAAGAAGAAAGGATTTAGCTGAAAATTAAAACTCGTGTTCTTATTTTACAATTAATTTTAAATTAAATTTCATCATGAGAATGACACTTGTCCCCTTAAGTTCTAATTATCTTACACATATGCACTCTTATTTACAAATGTCCCTTATATATATTAATATACTTACAAGTGTTTTTAATGTTTAAGTAATGATTTACAAATGTTATTTTCCCTTTTTAATAATTTAATTAAGCTATGAATGTAATTATGTAATATTTATATGATTGTAAAATGTACTTATCTTTTAATAAACAAGCTTTAGATTTTATATTCAAAAGCAAATTCATGTAAACATTTATAAATAACTTATATTTTTGATTCAATTTAATGGTTATATGCTTGAGATATCTATTTTAATTTAACTCTTCATATAAAATTTTAAAACAAGCTTATCTTATGTTAAAGTTTAAAAATTGAAAGAATATTAAAACAATTGAACTTTTAATTTAAATCTTATTTAAAACTCAAGTTAAAATATGTGTTTAAAATAAATAAGAAATTATTCTTGTGATTAAAATTTAAATCTCAAATATCATTTTTAAAAGTACTAAGTCAAATTAAAATTTCAAATTACAAACTATATATATTAAAGTTTGAAAACACTTTATTAAATTCAAAACAATAAATTTTCCCATTTCTAATATATACACACACATATATATATATATATATACACACATTTACGTTATAAATAGAAAACATTTTTAATCATTAGTTTTGATAATTACTATATTAAATTTTAAAACACAATTTCAAATCACAATATATATATTTATATATATTACAATTTGAATATATAGCTTTTATTACATTAAAGACTTCCTATTATCAATATATATATTATAAATAGAAAATATTTTTATTAGCTTTTGAAAAAATAAATATTACCAATTTTAAATTGCTAAAATAAATATTCCCAAATTAAAATATTATTAGTTTTCAAAAGAATTAAACTTGCCAATTCATGTTGTTAAGAAAAATGTTAATAGATATTATCAAATTATTATTTTTAGCCTTTAAAATAATTTTAACTTGTCAATTTATAATGTAGAATGATCAAATTAATTTAATTATTATCAAAGATTATTAAATTGATATTGCTCAAAATTCTGGGTCGTCACACAATTGCTACTGCTTTTGGTTTCATAATCAAGCGTACATTGCCCGACAAATAGGTACGTTCTCGGATTATGGTTTATAGCGTTATTATATTATTTTCCCGGGTTGGGATATATATTATTTTGGAAAATTTATGTTGTATATCATTATATTTGATATTATATTTTCTCCCGAGCCTCTCCGTACAAAGGAGCTCTGCCGAAATTTTCCGTAAATTTTGGACTTAGAAAATATTTTGAAAATGTTTTTTCAAACTTTGTTAATTTGAGTATAAAAAGTTTTTATGGTTATAAATTGGTATATTTTATCTAAATTAATTAATTTTTTAAATTTATTTGTTTATGAATTTAATATTTTAAGTAGGATATATTGATTTCTAATTCTCCTTTTCCCTTCTTTTTCCTTTTCGGGGACGAAAAGTTTTGAGTGGGGGAGAGTGTAACGACCCATAAAATTTTAATAATTAAAATTATTAATTTAATAAGATTTTTGAAATTTAATATTGATGAAAATAAAAAAATTATGAATTATTAATAAAAGTTGTGATATAATAATGAAAATAACTAGGAGGAAACATAACAGGGTTAATCAAAGTTAATAATTAATGAATTTGAATGAAATGCCAATTAAATAAAATAATTTAAATGTTATGACTTAGTTATAATGAGAATATGAGTAAAAAAAAGTGTAATGATTGAATTAATGAAATAATCTAGTGTTAATGGTAAGCAATAAACTTTTACATGTAAGAAAAGTAAATAGGTGACAACTAATATATGTTATTTATTTATTTAGAGTGTTAAATGAAATTTTTAATCAAATTTTCAATTTAAGGAAATAATGTTAATTTTATCCATTTGGTAATAATGGATTAATAACGGGAATGAAATGTAAGAATGATAATGCAAGTTAATAAATAAATGATTAATTCAATGCAAACCAATTGATTGAAACAACTATTAGGGTTATAATTGATTGTAAATAGGAATATTTGGTAATAAATTAATATAAGGAAAATAAATGTAAATGAAAGTTAAACAATGATATCTAGCTTATAGAGTAAAAATAGGCATAGTGCAAAGATGATAATTTAATTCAAATTAACGGAATTAATGTAAATGTTATAACCTGGTTACAAAATTAATATACGGAAGTGGATGTAAATATGAATTAAAGAATGAGATAATAGATATTAATGGTAATTGAATAAAATCAATATTATATAAGAATTGTAACATTTGTTTGTGAATAGTGAATTCATATGTTTAATTAAAAGTTATGATAATGATTGTTATAAGTTACCTGTTTAATTGGTCTATTAAATTAAATTGGGGAATCAAAGAACTTTAATGTTACATTAGCAAGTTTAAGAAAATTACTGAGACTATGAACGTAACAAAATGAATAAGAAATGCTAATTTTATTCATAAAGTAATAGTTGATGTAATAAAAGAATGGAACCAAGTTGAAATGATTAATTTGATTAAAATCTTAATTTATGTGTACATTAATTTATAATGGGATATAAATGGTAAATTAATAATTTAAAATGTGGACTTACTGATAAAAAATGTATAATGAATGGAAATGGAATGAATTAGAGTAATGAAACTAATGGTAGCATTTGTTGTAAGCAATAAACTTATAAATGAAATAAAAAGCTAATGGTATCAATTATTACGTGTTACATATTTAGTTAGTCCATTAAATAGAATTGGAAATCAAAATTTGCAAATTAATGAGCTTAATTACTACGTTATTGAAATTAGATGAAATTGGAAATGTTTAACACACTAAGATATAAATCATGATAATTATACCATAAGATGAAATTGATAGAATAATAAATGGAAAGCAAATTTAATTGAATTATTGGAAATTAAATTTATAACTGTTGAATTTAATGAAATTGAGGAATTAATCAATTTTAAATCGACAGTTAAATTTGTTTAAATTACTGTAAACGATTAAGAAATATAAAAGTGATAAAAATTGTCAATTATAGAATGGAAATTAAAAATTGGATTTTATTAATTAATTATTAAACTATTTAATTAATGTAAAAATAGCCATTTGGCCACGGACTCGGATTTCGACGAAACTAGTTTCATTAGATTCGTAACGATGAATTATTGTAGGATTTCAGATTTCGTAGCGATCGGACCTGTCAATTGATCGTATGAACGCGAAACGCCTTGAAATCGATTTAATTGAAATCAATTGAAATCGATTTGAAAAATATTGATTTTAGCACAACTTCTTCATACGATGGAATTTGGACATGAAACATTTTCCATTGCATTTAAAACATTTTAAAACATCTATTTTGATATATGGGTTGGCCCAATTTCGTTTCGGAGTCAGAACGGGCTTTTCGGGCCATTTATCGCTCAACGCGTTTAAAAATTGTGTCCATCCATTCTAATTTCAGCTTGCCTATTTATACCCTGTTATAAACCCTAGGCTTTCTTATCTTCATTTTTCTGTATGTACAATTTCTCCTCACCTCCTTATTTCAATGGCAGAGAAAACATAAATTCACAATTCCAATTTCAAATCAAATTTCAAAGTCAAAATTTCAAACTCCTTAAATACTATCAAATTTTATATCAATCTGACGCTCTCGAAGAGCGTAATCTTCTGGTGTGATTCATTTTTCAAATCGGTACACCGTTTGCCCAGAATTCGCGAATCAATTCTTGGCCTCCATCGCGTCGAGATTGATTCTGCCTGATCGACAAATTGGTGGAACTGTTGGGTGGAGATCGACAAGGGGAGTCCATCGGCGTTGTTCGTTCGTGAAGTCAACGGCTAGATCGCCACGAAAAATTCAATTAGGGTTAAAAATCCTACGGCGGTGCACGGTTTTTCGTGGCAGGGGAGGTCACGGCGTGGTGATCATTAGATGCGGCTCGTCGAGGAGATTGGAGGGATGGTGGTCGGCGATCGTGCCGTGGTTGGAGTCGGCGTCAGAAGCCAGTCCAAGCTCGGTCAAAGAAGGGGTTTGAACGAGGATATATGGGGTCGCTGTTACGTGGAGGACGATGTGACGTGTAGCCTTTTTTCTTTTATTTTATTTATTTATTTAATTTTGATTTTTGAATGTTCTAACACGTATAACTTTTACATACGAGATCTGTTTCACATGCGGGTTTTTGTGTTGGGATCATATTAAAATTCTAGGCATTTCGACGCTGGTTTGGATGGAATATGAGACTATTCAAATTTTGGCTTTAAATTGGATTTGAATTCAATTTAAATTCAAAAGGTGAGTGTTCTAATCCACTCACAACTTTTAAAATTTCTTATGTTTGTTAAATTTAATTTATGTGGTGATTTTGAATTTAATTATGACTGTTTCGTATATTTTTAATCATCATCTCAGTTAACTGCATTTGTTTAAAATTTAATCGTTATTTAATCTATTTTTGAATATAACTACTTGTTAAATACCTCTTATATATTATCAGTTATATACGATATTGATTGATTATTTTGGATGATGGTTGTGATGGACGTGTGATTCGGATGATGGATGAATGGATGTTTTATTTATATCATTATAATCTTCCAGTTCGTTATGGATTTATTTTTATTTCATTCGGGATTACGGTTTGAAATGATATAATCGTAATTTTTATTATTAATTGCGGATTGAAATGATAAATATCCGTATCACTTGACCATAGGGTAGAAAATTATATACAGACACCATGGTCTATATATAAAAATATTTTTAAATGATTTCTATGGTTTGTAAAGAAATATATAATTTTATGAAATATTGATTTGGACATTTGTAAATGTTATTTTATATATAGTTAAATTCTTCGTTTTAAGCTATGTATAAAATTGTTTAAAGTATAAAATAAGTTCAATAATAAGGTTGATTTTATTAAAATATAATATGGATAAGTATTTACTTAAATTATATTTTAATATAGAGTTTATATTGATTTTTATAAATCAAGGTTGAGAAGATAGTTTTGAAATTGATTTGAGATTTTATTTAATTAAGAATTATATTTAATAAGAATCCATTTGGAACTTACTGAAATTGAGATTTTAAAGGAATATGGTTTTATAACTTAATTCTGGTTTAAGGTGATTTAAGTGAATAAATTGAGGAATATTCGGTTATAGAAATTTGAAGTTTCATTTAAAGGATATTGGATTTAGTAAGCAAATATTTCAAACTAAATAATAGTAAAAGTGAATTTGGTATATATATGAATTGTAAAATTTGGTTTTGAAATATTGAATATTTAAGCTTTGAAATATATTGAATTTGAAAGGGTTTATTTTGTGGATCAAATCCGTTTTGAATTCGACAAATTTGGAAAAGTTTATTTCGAAAATGAATTTAATTGAAGTGTAATATTTTGGGATTTGGATTAAATTCAAAATCTAGAAATTCGAGTTTTGGAATTGATTTGTGAAAATTAAAGAAGATATTTTGGTTATATAAAGTATTTTAAATATCTAAACCACATAAGTGGTGAAAGTTATGAGTTTCGAGGTAGTATAAATGGAAAGTGTTATATTTCTAGTATTTTGATTTCGAAGGGTTAAAATGTTGAAAGTGTTATGATTTTTGAAAAGGATATATTTGAAATAAAATGATATTATATTGATTTGGGTTTTATAAAAAACGATATCAAAATGATTTGGTTTTAGAGATGGAAAGAATATCGTATTTATATGTTTTCGAAATGGATATTATATTCTGGTTTTGAAGTATAAATTATTGTGAAATGACCGCGGTGTTATAATAACGTTTGGTTGTTGAAGAGACCGGGATCGGAAGTTGTTATACTCTCTGCCAACTCCGAAAACCACTTTAACAACCGTGTACGCGGTGGAGATTCCAAAATGAAGTAGTATGGCGGCGGCGTTTCCCTTGAGGTAAATACATGGACCCAACTCCCATGAGTTGGCATAAGGTGGCTAAAACAGGAGCGATTGACGGGCTAAGAAGGTAGCACCTTTTATCGGACACATCCCTTCGATATTATACTTTGACTTTGGATTGTGTAACATCCCGCCTTTTCGCACACTTTAAATTGACACACATGCCAATTCAAACATTACGAAAGGGCGGATTTTTATGGGGTAAATAAAAAAAACAAGAAGAAATAAAAAAATAGAATCTCATAGCGGAAGGATAAAATATAATAATCAAATATACAGTTTAAAAAGCTGTTTTACAAAATATTCGATTATACTTACAACATTTATCAGAGTTACACATACCAATAACAATGCAGCGGAACAGTATGAGTATGGTGGACTAAAAATAATAATAATAATATAAATCTCTGTCTTCGTCCTCCAGAGCTAAGGTCTTCGAAATCCTGAAACGCTCGGACTGATCCGAGCGAATTGAAAAGACAAAACACTCAAGTCAGAACTAAAAGATCTTATGTAGGTTAAATTAACATAAATAAATATGAGTGCAGTAACTCAAGAGATGCTCGGGATTTACGTCTCCTAAGGATCAGTTAAACTATTTACTATGTAGTATATTTCACTATTATAATAGTGTCTAATTGTAAAATAAACTTACTTTTAAATAGAGTTACGGCCTTACATTTTCCACCTTAACACGTAAAATGCCAACAGTCTATACAGTACTGTAATACCTCCTGATCGGGAGGCTACCAGAGGATACTCCATAGGTACGACACAAATAGAAACTAGTAGAAGGCGCGCTAGGGTAGGTGACACGGCACAACTAGGCAATGCCAGGGTAGATATACCAATTACGCATCCGGGCTGGTGGTAACGCGTTGCCGCAACTACCGCCCACCTCGGACAAAGTCCCCCTAAAAATCAAAAGTGGCCACCGAATCAATCCAAAATCAGATATAGTATCGAAGAGGAGTATCCGATAAAGGGCGCTAACCCCCTTGGCCCGAGAATCGCTCCTGTTTTAGCCACCTTATGCCAATTCACGGGAGCTGGGTCCACGTATTTACCTCAAAGGAAACGCCGGCACCATCCTACTTCATTCTGGAATCTCTACCGCGTACACTGTTGTTAAAGTGGTTTTCGAAGTTGGCAGAGAGTATGACAACTTCCGATCCCGGTCTCTTCAACAACCAATCGTTATTATAACACCATGGTTTTTCAAAATAATTTATACTTTAAAACCAGAATATAATATCTCTTCCAAACCAGATAAATACGATATCATTTATATTTTTAAAACCCAAATCAATATGATATCATTTTTATTTTATAAATATCTCTTTCCCAAAAATCATAATATTTTTCGAATATATATACCTTTAAACCATAGCTTTGAAACATAACCTTTAATACTTAATGGTTCAAATACTATATTACTTTATAAAATAAACAGCTTCTTCAAATTTCACAAATAAATTCCCAATGTCAATTTGAACCTCCAAATAAACCATTTTAATTCCCATATATTTCAAAGCTTAAGTATTCTATATTTCTAAACTTTATAGTTCATATATTTCAATCTTTAAATATTCCACTATTTCAAAATGGATTCTTTGAAAATTTAATACATATCAAATCCAATTCCTATTATTTAAATTTTAAATATTTACTTACTAAACAAATATTATTCAGGTAAAACCCTTAAACTTCAATAACAGGATATTCTTTTAATTAAATTAACATGATAATATTCTTTAAATAAATTTGATATTCGTTTAAATCCTCTACTCAAAAATCAAGTTATAAGATCATACCCTTTAAATCTTAATTTATTTACATTTCAAAACAAATTTTTCGAGGAAAATTCTTAGATACATTAATTCAAATCATATTCACATTTATCTTCAACCTTACTTTTATTTGAGATATTATAAACTCTATATACAATAGAATTTCAAATATATTCTTAACCATATAATATAAACGAAATCAACTTCATTATTTAGCTTATTTTAAAATTCGAAACAAATTTATACATAGCTAAATTCAAAAAAATTTACTATATATATATATCAAAATTTAATATTTATTAAACCATATTCTTTCCAAAACCATAGAAAATCTTTTCAAAATATATTTATATATATACCGCGGTGCCTGTATATATCCTATGGTTAAGTGATACGGATATTTATCATTTCAATCCGCAATTTAAAAATAAAAATGCGGTTGTATATCATTTCAAACCGCAATCCCGAATGAAATGCAAATGCATAATAACTTGTAGTTTATATAATATAGAACACATCATCCATTTACCCAATATCAATCATCAACCAATTTATTACAATTATCATCAAATTTAATCAAAACATCAATATAGAGCATATAAAATATAACAGGTATCAACGAACAGTTTATATTCAAAAATAGATTAACAACTATTTAACTAGTAGTTTATATGCAAAAATAAATAAATTTAACTGTCAATTTATATGCAAAAATAAATAAATTTTAACTGGAAATTTATATGCAATAATAAATAAACTTTAACTGGCAATTTATATGTAATAATAAATTGAACAAAAATTTAACTGGCAGTTTATACGTAATAATAAATTAAACAAAAATTTAACTGGCAGTTTATATGTAAAAAGGAACTAAATAACAAGTAAATTATATGAATGCAAATTAATTGAGATAATGATGAAATATACGCCAAACAGCTATAAATGAATTTCTAAACACATCATAAATCAATTTAACAAACATATGAAATTTTAGAAATTGTGAGTGGGTTAAAACACTCACCTTTTAGATTTGAATTGAATTTAAAATCCGATTTAAACCCAAAAATTTGACAGTCTCCAAATTCGTTGATGATTGAACGGCCGAAACTTCTCTGATTTTTACCAGTCAAACGACAAACTGAATCGAAAAACGAACACCACCATTGAATTACTCTAGTCGAGAGCTTCAACATATATTTTTTTTCAAATTTTTCTGAGGACTTTGAAATTTTAGGCTTTGGATTTGATTTGGGATTGGATCTGAAATTATGTTGTCTACCATTGAGGAGGAGAGAGTTGAGATATACGTACAGCCAGATGAAAATGAGGAGAATTAGGGTTTATAACGATATATTTATCGACAAAATTGAAATAGGATGGATCGGATAAGATAGATGTACGCGCTAGACGATTTATGGCCCGAAAAGCCCATTTCGACTCCGGAACGAAATTGGGTAAACCCATATATCAAAATAGGTGTTTTAAAATATTCTAAACGCAATAGAAAAGATTTCACGGTCAAATTCCATCGTATGGAGAAGTTATGCTGAAATCAATATTTTCAAATTGATTTCAATTTATCGATTTCAAGGCATTTCGAGCCCGTACAATCAAACGACAAGTCCAATCGCTACGAAACATGAAACCCTACAATAATTCATTGTTACGGATTCGATGAAACTTGTTTCGTCGAAATCCGAGTCAGTGGCCAAAATGGCTATTTTCCTATTAATTATAAAAATTTAATAATTAAACAAATAAAATCCAATTCTTAGTTTCAATTCTAAAATTGACAAATTTTATTACCTTTATATTTCCCAAACATTTACAATGCTTTAAATAAATTTATATGTCGCTTAAATGTTGATTCAGTCATCAATTTTAGCGTTAAATTCCAATTTCGTTAAATTTAGAAATTAGAAATTAAAATTTCAATAATTCCTTTGAATTAAATTTTCATTCATATTATTCAGATTCATTATTACAAACAGATGAAATAAATATTGGAATCAAAATCCATTATTTTAACATTCTCAATTTTCATCTAAATCCTCACTTCTGTAATATTTTAATATTATAAATAAAACTAACATTTATTACATCTTATATAATTAACCATCTTTAATGAAAAATCAAATCTACCCTAGCTGCACAAATTAGGGCAATTAATTGCAATTTATTTCCCATTAAACTACATAAATTATCAAATTGAAGCCTAAATAAAACGTTTATTTATTTAAATTCTTGTTGTTTAAATGAATTGACCCTTCACAGGTATAATTAACATTGATTTTCAATTATTACTTAAATTTACACCCACAAACGTTAAACTTAGATTTATTACAAATTTTTTTACCATTCACTCTATCGAAGCCTCAGATTACATCTTTACTATTCATTTATTCGACTCAATTTAGCATTACTTACCTTGCATTAACATTGTTACTTTAAAACTCTATCCAATTGCAATTAATATCTGAATAAATACATTTACTCTTTTCGTTATTCTATTAATTTTCGTTAACGTAATATAAAATTAAAATTATTGTAACTGATGTTCAAATTTTAAATTAACAATATCTCAATAGGCAACATACAGTTACTATTTAATATACATTTTTTTATTAAAATTTATTTCTAATTTTTATTAAATTTGATTTCTCATTTCAATTGCAAAGTGGTAAATTTCAATTGCTACAGAAATTATACTTAATATAAATTTGAATTCCAATCAATTGGTATTGCACTAACCTTATTACATTAAATTACATTAAGTTTCAATTTTTTATAGAATTAAATTAAATGAACTTCATTTCCGATAAATTCATTGACCAATTAATTAGGTAATTTAAAATAGTCGAGATTCTACTCTTAAATTTATTTCCAAATACCGTACTACCTGATTACCTAAATTTACGATCAAATACCGTTATAGTGGTTATCGCATTAATCAATTAAATCCTTTCCTTTATTTCAATTAATTGGGTTTGCGCAAATTAAATTTTCATTAACTTACATTTACATAATTTCATTAATTTACATTCAGTTACAACTAAATTAATACACTGATTTCATTTGTAAACTAAATGCTTACAATTTATAAGCTTTCATTCCAAACAATATTTCAATTTCTACCGGACAATGATTTAGTTCAATTTACTATTTAATGTTATTAATTCATTAACTAAATTCACTACTTACCTTTGTTCTCTTATATGCAATTCTTAGCCTAGTATAACAATTTACATCACTTCAATTTATTCACCATTTTGTTTCAACTGTAAATACTTAGCCTTAAATTCCCATGGTTTCATTTCATTCTCAGCATTTGCTTCATTATTAATTATAAAATCTTTATTTCTTCTAAATTAAATTTACGTAAATCTTATTAAAATGACAAATTTAATTAACGAAAATTATGGGTCGTTACACTCTCCCCCACTCAAAACTTTTCGTCCCCGAAAAGGAAAAAGAAGGGAAAAGAAGAATTAAGAAATCTATATATCGTATTCAAACCATTAACTTTATAAACAATTAAATTTACAAAATTTAGATAAAATACATCAATTTATAATCATTAAATTTTTTTATACTTAAATCGATAAAGTTGGGAAAACATATTTCAAATTATTTTCTAAGTCCAAAATTTTCGAAAAAATTCGGGAGAGTCTCCTTTGTACGAGGAGGCTCCGGAGAAAATATAATATCTATTATAATAATATACAACATATATTTTCCAAATAATATAAAATCCCAACACGGGAAAAATAATATAATAGCGCTATACCGTAATCCGAAAACGTACCAATTTGTCGGGCAATTTACGCTTAATTATGAAACCAAAAGTAGTAGCAATTGATTCCATAACTTGTATTTCACGTATATAATCCAAGAGAGTTAATAATTATATAAAATGAAATATTTAGCGTTGTTTTCAAGTACCAACAAACAATCAATACATAAAACAATCACTTGCAACCAGGTATACAACCATCAAAATGAAACAACACAAATCAATCATTCATTCATCAAACAAAACAAATAGTTGTTCGGGTTCAAACTTTAAATTGTACGGAATGAAGAAAAACTACTAAGTGTACCCTTCACTCAATAGTCTTAGGTGAAACTAAATAGATTATTCATTCATCCAAACAATTTTAAAGTACCCTTACTCAAACAACCATAAACCAAAACAACAACAACGATTAGTTTATTTTTGTTAATTCTATTCATTTTCATTTATTCAGGTCATGTAAGTTTCTTTCTATTGCATTTCATTTATGCATTTCTCAATTATATTCATTTATTTCTTACAGTTTCATTTATTTATTTATTTATTTTGCTCTATTTCTATTCATTGCATTACATTCATTTCTCAAATTTTATTTACTTATTTAGCGCTTTCATTTCTATTATATTAAATTTTAGAAATACTTCATTGCCTACTTTTATTTGTACAATTTCCATTACATTTCTTATTAAACATTTCAACTTTTTATATTTGGTAAGTTATATATGTTAAAGAAAATGCAAATGAACTTATACAAGTTTTATCTCATCCTTTAATTAAATTTAATGTTCAATAATATTACACTTTGTTTCATATGTTACAAATTTCAAGTTTCCTTTAATACCATTAATAACCTAGCAGTAAATATCTTATTTTATTTAGGGTTTCAATTATTAGTTAAATTCGGTTTCACTACATTAATTAAACTATTAATAAATGGAAACTTAAGAATTTAATACCGGGTTTAATTTCAAATTATTTTAAAATAATAAATAAATATACTTACAACTTATCTATATCCAAGTGTATTTAGAAAAAAATTAAAAATTTACTTCTGTTTATCAAGAATAAATCTGTAGTAAAACTACTACAGTGGCCTTCCTACTTCGAAACTCGAAAATGAAAGTCGATGATGCGTGCACTCATCACCGAAATTATTTTCCAGCGACAGAGAGGGGAGTACAACTTATATTTTTTTTCAAATTTATTTTAAAACATTTCTTTCAAATTATATTGAAATATTTATGTCAGAAAATACTTCTAAAATAATATTGTTATTCCAAAATTATTCGGACGAAATTTCAATAGCCCGGAACTTAAGTTCTAAATTTCCAATTTCATTTATTTTATTTTAAATCTTACTTCGACTATTATATATAAATTTCATTACCTAACAACCAATATGTTACAACCAAATATAATCCTTATAAAATTTATTACTTTATATATAGAAATATAATAGGCAAAATTATTTCATTCAGCTATATTAAAACAAATGTTATGTCGTTCTGTCCTATTAAGTGTTTAGAAATTCCTATTGATGTCACAGCGTCCCATGCACCAACCAGAGTTTATAAATACAAAACGGAACAGATTAACACAATATTAAAATCTTTTTATAACACTAACAAGTACGCTCTCTCATATATACACTCAGCGACTCCCATGGGGTATTACTACTCTATTAGTAAAGAGCCAAACCCCACAAAGCTAAGGTTTATCGCTAAACCTCGCTCTGATACCAGATTGTAACATCCCGCCTTTTTGCACGCTTTAAATCGACACACGTGCCAATTCAAACATTACGAAAGGGCATATTGTTATAGGGTAAATCAAAAAAACAAGAAGAAATAAACAAAATAGAATCTCACAGTGGAAGGATAAAATATAATAATCAAATATACAGTTTATAAAGCTGTTTTACAAAATATTCGATTATACTTACAACATTTATCAGAGTTACACATACCAATAACAATGCCGCGGAACAGTATGAATATGGTAGACTAAAAAAATAATATAAATCTCCGTTTTCGTCCTCCAGAGCTAAGGTCTTCGAAATCCTGAAACGCTCGGACTGACCCGAGCGAATTGAAAAGAGAAAACATTCGAGTCAGAACTAAAAGATCTTATGTAAGTTAAATTAACAAAAATAAATATGAGTGCAGTAACTCAAGAGAAGCTCGGGATTTATATCTCCTAAGGATCCGTTAAACTATTTACTACGTAGTATATTTCGCTATTATAATAGTGTCTAATTGTAAAATAAACTTACTTTTAAATAGCGTTAAGGCTTTACATTTTCCACCTTAACACGTAAAATGCAATAGCCTATACAGTATCGTAATACCTCCTGATCGGGAGGCTACCAGAGGATACTCCATAGGTACGACACAAATAGAAACTCGTAGAAGGTGCGCTAGGGTAGGTGACGTGTCACAATTAGGCAATGCCAGGGTAGATATACCAATTACGCATCCGGGCTGGTGGTAACGCGTAGCCGCAGCTACCGCCCACCTCGAACAAACTCCCCCTAAAAATCAAAAATCAAAAGTGGCCACCGAATCAATCCAAAGTCAGAGTATAGTATCGAAGAGGAGTATCCGATAAAGGACGCTAACCCCCTGGCCCGAGAATCGCTCCTGTTTTAGCCACCTTATGCCAACTCACGGGAGTTGGGTCCACGTATTTACCTCAAAGGAAACGCCGCCACCATCCTACTTCATTCTGGAATCTCCACCGCGTACACGGTTGTTAAAGTGGTTTTCGGAGTTGGCAGAGAGTATGACAACTTCCGATCCCGGTCTCTTCAACAGCCAATCGTTGTTATAACACCACGGTTTTTCAAAATAATTTATACTTTAAAACCAGAATATAATATCTCTTCCAAACCAGATAAATACGATATCATTTATATTTTTAAAACCCAAATCAATATGATATCATTTTTATTTTATAAATATCTCTTTCCCAAAAATCATAATATTTTTCGAATATATATACCTTTAAACCATAGCTTTGAAACATAACCTTTAATACTTAATGGTTCAAATACTATATTACTTTATAAAATAAACAGCTTCTTCAAATTTCACAAATAAATTCCCAATGTCAATTTGAACCTCCAAATAAACCATTTTAATTCCCATATATTTCAAAGCTTAAGTATTCTATATTTCTAAACTTTATAGTTCATATATTTCAATCTTTAAATATTCCACTATTTCAAAATGGATTCTTTGAAAATTTAATACATATCAAATCCAATTCCTATTATTTAAATTTTAAATATTTACTTACTAAACAAATATTATTCAGGTAAAACCCTTAAACTTCAATAACAGGATATTCTTTTAATTAAATTAACATGATAATATTCTTTAAATAAATTTGATATTCGTTTAAATCCTCTACTCAAAAATCAAGTTATAAGATCATACCCTTTAAATCTTAATTTATTTACATTTCAAAACAAATTTTTCGAGGAAAATTCTTAGATACATTAATTCAAATCATATTCACATTTATCTTCAACCTTACTTTTATTTGAGATATTATAAACTCTATATACAATAGAATTTCAAATATATTCTTAACCATATAATATAAACGAAATCAACTTCATTATTTAGCTTATTTTAAAATTCGAAACAAATTTATACATAGCTAAATTCAAAAAAATTTACTATATATATATATCAAAATTTAATATTTATTAAACCATATTCTTTCCAAAACCATAGAAAATCATTTCAATATATATATATACCGCGGTGCCTGTATATAATTTTCTATCCTATGGTCAAGTGATACGGATATTTATCATTTCAATCCGCAATTTAAAAATAAAAATGCGGTTGTATATCATTTCAAACCGCAATCCCGAATGAAATGCAAATGCATAGTAACTTGCAGTTTATATAATATAGAGCACATCATCCATTCACCCAATATCAATCATCAACTAATTTATTACAATTATCATCAAATTTAAACAAAACATCAATATAGAGCATATAAAATATAACAGGTATCAACGAACAGTTATATTCAAAAATAGATTAACAATTGTTTAACTAGCAGTTTATATGCAAAAATAAATAAATTTAACTATCAATTTATATGCAAAAATAAATAAGTTTTAACTGGAAATTTATATGCAATAATAAATAAACTTTAACTGGCAATTTATATGTAATAATAAATTGAACAAAAATTTAACTGGCAGTTTATATGTAATAATAAATTAAATAAAAATTTAACTAGCAGTTTATATGCAAAAATGAACTAAATAACAAGTAAATTATATGAATGCAAATTAACTGAGATAATGATGAAATATATGCCAAACAGCTATAAATAAATTTCTAAACACATCATAAATCCATTTAACAAACATAAGAAATTTTAGAAATTTTGAGTGGGTTAAAACACTCACCTTTTAGATTTAAATTGAATTTAAAATCCGATTTAAACCCAAAAATTTGACAGTCTCCAAATTCGTCCAAACCAGCGTCATCAAGTCCAAAATTTTATTATGATCCTAACAAAAAAATCGCGCGTGAAACGGAGTTCGTATGTGAGAGATATTCGAATTAAAAGATTTGAAATCAAAATTAAATAAAAACAAAAAAATAAACAAACTTGGAACACTCACACGCCACGTCATTTTTCCCTACATGCCGTTCCTTTTTCGCGTACAGGAACTCACGAGGCCGCTCCAGTAAACGAGACGCACGACCCCATATTTGACCGAGCTTTGACCACCAATTTCGCCACCTACGGCCGCCCACCTTCAAGCCGACCACCACCATCGGCTCTAGCTCGACGAGCCGCACCTACCTGTCCCACTGCGCATCGTCCTAGAGGCCGCAGCCGCCTATCAATTTGTAACCCTAATCTAGATTTCATGACGATCTAACCATCGATTCGCGAAATAAACCACGTAGATCGACTCTCCTTGGTCCCCTCTGCAAAACCCAGAAAGGGTTCGCCGATCCGACGACTTTGATTTCGACGATGATGAACGCTGAAACTTCTTTGATTTTTATCTGTCAAACGACAAACTGGATTGAAAAACGAACACCACCAGTGAATTACTCTAGTCGAGAGCTTCAATATATATTGTTTTCAAATTTTTCTGAGGAGTTTGAAATTTTAGGCTTTGGATTTGATTTGGGATTGGATCTGAAATTATGTTGTCTGCCATTGAGGAGGAGAGAGTTGAGATATACGTATAGCCAAATGGAAATGAGGGGAATTAGGGGTTATAACGATATATTTATAGACAAAATTGAAATAGGATGGATCGGGTAAGATAGATGTACGCGCTAAACGATATATGGCCCGAAAAGCCCGTTTCGACTCCGGAACGAAATTGGGTAAACCCATATATCAAAATAAGTGTTTTAAAATATTCTAAACGCAATGGAAAAGGTTTCACATCCAAATTCCATCGTATGGAGAAGTTATGCTGAAATCAATGTTTTCAAATTGATTTCAAATTGATTTTCAATTTATCGTTTTCAAGGCGTTTCGAGCCCGTACGATCAAACAACAAATCTGATCGCTACGAAACTTGAAACCCTACAATAATTCACTGTTACGGATTCGATGAAACTTGTTTCGTCGAAATCCGAGTCAGTGGCCAAAATAGCTATTTTCCTATTAATTAAAAAATTTAATAATTAAATAAATAAAATCCAATTCTTAGTTTCAATTCTAAAATTTACAAACTTTATTACCTTTATATTTCCCAAACATTTACAATGCTTTAAACAAATTTATATGTCACTTAAATGTTGATTCAATCATCAATTTTAGCATTAAATTCCAATTTAGTTAAATTTATAAATTATAAATTAAAATTTCAATAATTCCTTTGAATTAAATTTTCATTCATATTATTCAGATTCATTATTACAAACATATGAAATAAATATTGGAATCAAAATCCATTATTTTAACATTCTCAATTTTCATCTAAATCCTCACTTATGTGATATTTTAATATTATAAATAAAACTAACATTTATTACATCTTATAGAATTAACCATCTTTAATGACAAATCAAATCTACCCTAGCTGCACAAATTAGGGCAATTAATTGCAATTTATTTCCCATTAAACTACATAAATTATCAAACTGAAACCTAAATAAAACGTTTATTTATTTAAAATCTTGCTGTTTAAATGAATTGACCCTTCACGGGTATAATTAACATTGATTTCCAATTATTACTTAAATTTACACCCACAAACGTTAAACTTAGATTTATTACAAATTTTTTTACCATTCACTCTATCGAAGCCTCAGATTACATCTTTACTATTCATTTATTCGACTCAATTTAGCATTACTTACCTTGCATTAACATTGTTACTTTAAAACTCTATCCAATTGCAATTAATACTCTAAATAAATACATTTACTCTTTTCGTTATTCTATTAATTTTCGTTAACGTAATATAAAATTAAAATTATTGTAACTGATTTTCAAATTTTAAATTAACAAGCTATCTCAATAGGCAACGTACAGTTACTATTTAATTTACATTTTTTTATTAAAATTTATTTCCAATTTTTATTAAATTTGATTTCTCATTTCAATTGCAAAATAGTAAATTTCAATTGCTACAAAAATTATATTTTATATAAATTTGAATTCCAATCAATTGGTATTGCACTAACCTTATTACATTAAATTACATTCAGTTTCAGTTTTTTATAGAATTAAATTAAATGAACTTCATTTCCGATAAATTCATTGACCAATTAATTAGGTAATTTAAAATAGTTGCGATTCTACTCTTAAATTTATTTCCAAATACCGTACTACCTGATTACCTAAATTTACGATCAAATACCGTTACAGTGGTTATCGCATTAATCAATTAAATCCTTTCCTTTATTTCAATTAATTGGGTTTGTGCAAATTAAATTTTCATTAACTTACATTTACATAATTTCATTAATTTACATTCAGTTACAACTAAATTAATACACTGATTTCATTTGTAAATTAAATGCTTACAATTTATAAGCTTTCATTCCAAACAATATTTCAATTTCTACCGGACATTGATTTAATTCAATTTACTATTTAATATTATTAATTCATTAACTAAATTCAATACTTACCTTTGTTCTCTTATATGCAATTCTTAGCCTAGTATAACAATTTTCATCACTTCAATTTGTTCGTCATTTTGTTTCAACTGTAAGTACTTAGCCTTAAATTCCCATGGTTTCATTTCATTCTCAGCATTTGCTTCATTATTAATTATAAAATCTTTATTTCTTCTAAATTAAATTTACGTAACTCTTATTAAAATGAAAATTTTAATTAACGAAAATTACGCGTCATTACAGATTGATTCGATGGCCACTTTTGATTTTTTTTTGATTTGAGGGTGTGGCTCGAGGTAGGCGGTAGCTGCGTGCTATGCATTACCACCGGTCCAGAAGCGTAATTGGTATATCAACCTTGGCATTGCCTAGTTGTGCCGTGTCACCTACCCTAGCGCGCCTTGTACGAGTTTGATTTGTGTCGTACCTATGGACTATCCTCAGGTAGCCTCCCGATCAGGATGTACTACGGTACTGTATAGACTATTGGCACTATTACGTGTTAAGGGGAATATTGGGTCACTCCTTAACGCTATTTAAAAGTAAGTTTATTTTACTATTAGACACTATTATAATAGCGAAATATTACTACATAGTAAATAGTTTAAAGGATCCTTAAGAGATGTAAATCCCGAGCATCTCTTGAGTTACTGCACTCACGTTAGACACTGGATAGGAGATGTCAAATCCCGTAAACATCTTTGACGTCGTTCCACTCATCTTATTTATCATTGATTTAACTTACATAAGATTTTTTAGTTCTAACTTGATTGTTTGTCTTTTCAATTCGCTCGGGTCAGCCTGAGCATTTCAAGATTCGGAGACTTTATTTCTGGAGGACGAAGACGAAGAGTGTATTCCTATTATCTATTATATTATTCCACTACACCATTGTATTCCGCTGCATTATTAATATTCTCTGGTAAGTGTAACTCTGATATGTATTGTATAAGAATAATCGAATGTTTTTGTAAAACAGCTTCATGAACTGTATATTTGATTATTATAATTTATCATTCCGCTACAAGATTCTGTTTTGTTTTATTTCTTTCTCTGTTTTTTCTTATTTACCCCATAACAATCCGCCCTACTGTATGGTTTAAGTATGACGTGTGTGGTTTATCGTCGATTTAAGTCGTGCGAAAAGGTGGGACATTACAAGTATCACTCGAACTCGACACAATTGAAGCCGCGCGAATTGTCAAGCCTAGTGAATCAGTTGAAAAAGCCAATCAAGTGAAAGCTATTTCGATCGATCAATTTTCCAAGAGGAGCTTCAATTTATCAACATCCTAACTTTTTGAAGAACGAAGAAACAAATTGGAGCGGCAACAAAAAACAAAGAAAAGAGGAAGTGTCTTTTACTTTCATGGATCGGCTCTATTATAATCTAATTTGGGCTTAATTTTATAATTAAGGTTTTTTTTGTTTATGTTTAAGTTTGTAATTTCTTTTTAAATTAGTGAAACTCTAGTTGTGTAACTAGTTACGAACTACTGTAGTGCAGTTTGAGAATTCGCAACTCAATAGCTGAGTTGTGGCAGAGTTTTGATCGTAGAGTTAGGTTAGTCATTAGCGGGTGTTGCAAGTTTACGTGTGTAAGCGTCTGACTACTTAATTTCTAGTAGAAACTTCCGAAGAAGCACGTAGGCAGGGTTTTGCCGAATCTGGGTAAATTTATGTGTGATCTCTTCTACATTATTTACCGTTATTTTTTTTATTTTTGCATTAATTTTTATTATTACTTATATCACCATATTCACCCCTCTTTATGGTGAAAACGATCCTATAGATTTTCCGTCTCTTAAGGATCCGTCAAAATATTTATATATAGTAGAATAAATAATGTCTAGTCAGTAAAATAAATATTTTTCTTTGCATTAAGGCATTGCATGGATCCCCCTTAATGCGTTTTTAAACATTGTCGTACAGTTTGCATTTGACACCACCAGTAACACGTCGGTACTCAGGGATGCGCCGTGATGTGACAACATTAAACCAAAATCGTATGGGTCTCGTATAGAGATAAAAGTATGAAAAGGCACATGAGGCAATGCCCAAGGTAGGATACTACCAGTTTACCCTTCCCGTCTGGTGTTAACGTATCATAGCTATGACCGCCCACTGCATACATCCATCCGATATCAAGTCAACGGAGGTTATCCCAAAATCGAGGTGCACCAATCGAAACAAAAAAACAAGGGTAATAATATGGCTCGAGTCTAAGTAAATCGAAGAATGGATGTCCGCTCGGGGTAGGTAGGCCGCATGGCCGGTATGGCTCCTATTTTAGTAATTTCAAATTGGCACAAGTTCTAGGCTAATACATCATTATGACGCCCCACCCCAAGACCCTCATTAACAAAGAGTATTACTGAATAATACTGTCTGCTAATGCGGAGAATAGGGCAGGTTAGGACCGACCATCCATAACTTTATCTTAAACATTTATTGAATTCGTCGATTGGGTGCTCTAAATTTTTTCTCTTCTCAAGTGGATCGACATATTCAATAAATGCTTAATACAAAATTACAGTGGCTATATGATCTATCAGAACAAAATACAACAGCAATATATACAACAAATCGTAGAATAGCAGTCACACACACATATGCATATACATAGATACATTCCGGTACAATACAAAACGATACGGCAGAAGTGGTACAAGGACCACAATATATAGATTGAGTTAAAATAATAGATACATTTTCAAAGCGACTACAAAACTGCACAAAAGATGACAAGTAGATATCCAAAGCGGAAGCAGCATAGCAAAGTCTTATGGCAGGTATCTAACCTGAAATAACTCGATCTGACCTGAGTATATAAAAATATACGTGTCAGTCTAGCTTAAACAACTTATTAGCAAGACAAATGAAGTATAAGGGTAAATGATAATGATTCTTCTAGAATGAGAAGAAGTAATTGATAATGATTCTTTTGGAATGAGAAGAAGTAATAACTTATTAGCAAGATAAATGAAGTATAAGGGTAAAGGATAATGATTCTTCTCGAATGAGAAGAAGTAACACTATGAATATGTCATTACTTCATGTGAGTTAATTTCACTAAAAATATATCCTTGAAAGAGGCAAACTCAATGATAAAATCAATTAAGCACAACAATTGCCTCATATCCTTGGCATAACACAAATGCCAATATAATGGTTTCCATAAAACAAACTCCTAAATAGGAGATCACAAAACTCAATATTTGCCAAAGAATGGCAATCTCAAACAGTACCCACAATAGGAAATCCTAAATCTCAAAATACGCCAAAAGATGGCAATCACATATATCTCCTAAAAAGGACACTATAAATATCAAATAAATGCCAAAGATGGCAATCACAAATCTCGCTGTATAGAACTTGATATGATTTCAAACTACCAAAATGTAATCGCTAAATAATAATGTCTCAGAAGGCTCAAAAGGCCAAAGAATCTCGTAAGGCGATACATTTGGAAAATAACAAATAAATCATGAAATCGTCATAAAAGATAGCACGTGCTTATAAAATGGTTGAAGCCTGCTAAGTATTGTCTCTCAAAATAATAAGGAGACACGTCTCAATTGACAAACAACCCAAAGGACAACATCGCGAAGGACAAAACATCCCCAAGGAAAAAAATACCAAAGGACAAAACATCCAGAAGGACAAAACATCCCGAAGGACAAATGACCCGAAGGTCCAGTACTGGCAATAACTCGTGAATGTGTAACAAACTCTTAGATAGGAACCCAAAAAGTGTTAACTGTGCATCCCATACGACACGTACTCACTTATCCGTTTATTAACTGCTAGCCAATTCCACACTAGGAAACAAAATCATTTAAATCACAATAATTGCCTCATATCATTGGCATATACAACTCGAAAGTCAATGAATGTGTAGCTTCGAACGAACAAGTCCAGAATTAACCGAAAAAGTAAACATTGTGTCTCATACCACATGTTTTACTAAATTGTTTAATTCTCTTTCTCATGCACTCGAATAGTGCAAAAATGTGAATTTTATATAGAAAATACTTTGCTTTGAGAAAACTAGTTTTTAAAACAATTTTTGGAAACCATTTGCAAAACATTCTTTTGAAATTCTCTTTATTATAGAGAATATATATAATATTAATAGCGTTAAAATAATTATAAATATTGTAAAATATTTATTTCTAAAGCTATTTTGTTATAAAAAAATCTTTCAAAAACAGTTTAGAAAACTCGTGCACAGAAACAACAAAAATTCAATGAAATTATTCATAAAATCGTCATACGAAAATCACCTAAAAACTCACCAATCCGAAATACGGATAAGAGGTAATATTGGCTCTTCCATTTTAGGATCAAGCCGATTAGAAATAACATTGAAATTTGCTTCAGAAATCCATTTAAAACAATCCAGCTGGAGCAAAACATGATCCGATTCAAAGTTCCAAGCAAATTTTCGACTAGTTACGGAGGTCTAAAAGCCTTGAAATTATATAGGCATAGATTTCAACAACTCTAATTTGAATTAAAAAAGGAAGGATACAATCGGACAAGAAACTAGAGAGATATAATGTCACAAAGTTAGACTCACAGCCATATTTTACGTAAACGGCTGGAGCAAAATATGCTTCGATTCAAAGTTCCAGGCAAGTTTTCAACTAGTTATAGAGGTCTAAAAGCCTTGAAATTTTACAGGCATAGAGTTCAACATCTCTACTTTCAATAAAAAAAATGGATACAATCAGACAAGAAACGAGAGAGACATGATGTCTAATAGTTGAACTTGCAGCCAGATTTTACCGTAAGCGGCTGGAGTAAAACATTCTCCGATACAAAGTTCGACCGCAGATTCCTAAAAGCTACATATGCGAAATGACCTAAAATTTAAGAGGAGTAAAGTTCAACAACAATACTATCAACCAAAAAAACCAGACTCAAATTGGATAAGAAGTGTGAGAGATATAAGCTCTTAAAACTAGACTCACATCCTATTTTCACTATAAACAGCTAGAGCATAACAGGCTCCGAATCCAAGTTCGACGGTAGATTTCTATAAGCTATGGAGGTTGGAATGACTTGAAATTTAACATGCATAAATTTAAACAAAAATAATATTAAACAATTTCTTTTTACACAAATCGGATGTGAAATGAGAGAGATATAAGCTCTCAAAGTTGGACAGAAGCGCTATTTTGACTGAAACTTCATAAATTAGAAAACTGAATTTACAAACAAATTTCAGTGGATTCAATATTCAAAATGGTGACATTCTGGTGCAAAGGTGCTTCACAGACCTGTAGAAACTTGGAAAAACAACATGCAAACAACAAGAAAGAAAGTTACAGACAATCACTTTTCAAACAGAAGATTGATGAAATAATTTTAGATTTTGGTTATGATTACCTGTTATAATCTTGATTACCAAATATATTTTTTTATTTCTCCTTGATTTTTTTTAGATTTGAAGCTAGTTTTATAAAGATTCAAGAGGTGACCATCCCTTTTCTTTTCTCTGTTTGCTTTTAGGAAGAAGTAAAGTTGAGAAAGAAGAGAACATACAATCTTTCTCTTGATCTTTCCAGAGGTGGATTTTAGGATTAAACCCGTTATCCATTAGCTTATTAGTCTAACACTTAGTCTAAATTAACTAAGTAAATACATATTCTCACTCTATTTCTCATTATTTACACAATATTTTCTCATATTTTCACCAAATAAATTTATACCACCATTATTATGTTCACAAAATTATTTTACAACACATAAAAAGATATTTTTGCCATAAAAAAATTTCTATTATTTAAAATCTTACTTTTACATAAATACATCAATTTACGCTATAAATTACATAAAACGTTATTTTTAACACCAAAAATTACATAAAAATCATTTTCTTATCCAATAAAATACAACTCTTATAAAAAAACATTTCTACATCCAATAATTAATTTAGAACAAAACTCCACCTTTTTATTTACAAAGTACATCATAATAAATTCAAACACTTCATTTAAAATTTATAAAAATCACATTTGGCAATAGTTTACAAAATTATTAAATTTTACCAAATTAAAACTATAAAATGCTCATTTTCTCCAAACTAACGTAATAAAGTCCTTAAAACTTTATTTTCCAACATTTTACATTTTAAAATCCATTGTTTACTTAAAATAAACAATTTTAACAAATTATATCCCTAATTTATTTTATTTCTCTAATATTAAATTATAACCGCCGTTATGATTTAGTATTATAAGTAATCATCAAAACCAGGATTGTTATAGACTCCCCCTTTATAAAAAATACGCCATCATAATTTCTAGAGAAGAGCTGTATTCAACACGATTTATATCATCAAGCACAAGGAATAGATAAACTTGAGCTTAAAATTTCTTACACTTAATACAAGATGATAGAAAACTAAGATAATATTGCTCGATAAATTCTATGGTTTCTCAAGTGTAATCATTGGGATTAACGGACCATTGAAAATTTACGAGCAATACATCCCAATCTCGTAGGCATTTCACCTTCGAAGCAGGATCACAAATATGATGTTACTTAATTAACAAATAGGGTGAGATCGATTCCTTAGAAGTTTCACAAATAGAGATGATATTTAGTCACAACTTTACCCCGAACTCAAACCCACAAGATAGTTATCGACATAATTTTCCATATAACACAACGAAAGGAGTCATGTCGATATTAGATTGGTAACCATTAAGGTAAGAAAACTCACAAAAGGTGGGGGGTCTCTCCCACTACCACCAAACTCATACGACTGCATAAATGCAAGTCGCTAGATAATTGCACAAAGGCAAGTTAAACAAGGGAATTGATGTTATATTTCTTGTACAAATCAGTTATTCTTAGAGCTTTAAACCCAATATCTTCATAACCAAATACTCAATTTGTAATATATTTTTCCACACTAATAATCAATTCAGTTACATACACAAAATAAGATGTATTTCATTTCACTATTAAGGGAAACAAACCATTTTATTTAATTTCAGACCTGCTGTAAAAAAAATCAAGTTTTGATATAGCAAACGATAAAGTCTGAGAACACTTATAAAATGAAAGTTGTTCTACTAAGTCTATGCTTTCCAAAAATAAAAAGATCAACAAAATCAGACACACGGTTTGAAAGTTATTCTAAATTTACTTTCATCTAAAATCTTGGAAAATCTTCTTCAGTGGTAAAAATAAAATTTATAGCTTATTGAAAGCTTTTTCATTTATAGAAAATATTAAGCTTATTTGGAGTTATAAATCTCAAGATATCACTATTTTAGTACAGCACTTTTCCAAATAAAATTTCAACTTTTAAAATCAATTTAAAATTTGAAATTCCCAAACCATTTTAATTTCAAACTACAATTCCAAAACAAGCTTTTCATGCTAAATCATTTATTTTATGATCCTCTTTCCAGGAAAGCCAAGACATTCGAAAATTCTAATTAACTATATGTAAAAACAATTCACTAATAAGAAGCACTTTCATCATTTTACACAATCAAGTTTTCCAGATAACTGATTTTGAAAACTCATTTTGAAAGAGATTACCAATCTCTTTTACTGTCAAGAGATAATTATCTATCCAATATTTTTTTTTTGGATTTACGTATTAATTTTGAAAATGTTTTCACAATTTAAAATAATTGAATCTCATGCCTTTTTAATTTATTACACCTTGCACTACTTAATATAACATTTTATAATAAACGAACAATTCAAATTTATATTTTTCTCTTGTCATAAAATTAAATTACCAAATTATTATCAACATAAAACAACCTAAAGTTGATAATTAACTTAAACTTGTTTTCAAAATAGATTTTATTTCCAAACTCATACCAACAAATCTTTAATACTACCAAAATTTAAAACTAGGCTTGCTCGCAAATTCTTGTTGAAAGTTTAAATTTAGCATTACTTTATTTTCTTTAAGATAGAGTTTTATATTTTATCCTACATTATTACAAAAACAACCAAGTGCCAAAACAAATTTTTAGAGTCATCATTTATAGCTTTGTACAAAAATATTCAATTGATATTTTATATTTCAAACCAAAGTATTATTTTATCTTAAATACATCATTTTATTAATCAAAGCATCAAATGATATTTTCTTCCAATTAGGACATCTCCTTAATTAGAATTATTTACCTTACTTACTCAGACTACCATATGGTATCATTATTTAGATTCCAATAGGTTATACTTACATAACCAATTAAAAGCATAACCATAAACAATTCTAAAAATTTCAAATAATGTAATGGCATTGCCTTGCCATTGATTCTTAGTGAATGACCCTATCAATTGGCTGCAAAGTTGACCGAATAATCAAAACTGCCTCTCCACTTATCCAACAATCACAATGGTTCAGTAACTGCATTTATCATCTAGAATAAAAGTTTAGCACTCAAACCCATATTAATTTATTACCAAACTTTACTTATTAAGACTCAATTTATCGTGTCTCACTATTTCATCATAATGTTTAGAAAATTCCTATCGATAACGTTGATCAAGCGCATCGACCAGTATTCTTAAAGCACTCAATGGACAATCCAACACAAAATCAATTTTTTATATATGATAAACATGCCTTTTATATATGTTTACAAAATATTCTTTGCTTGTCTCAATAAACAAAATCCAATTGTACTTATAAGTATATCTTTAATTAGAAAGGTTTGCAATTTAAATTGATGCAGACACTCATCATTAATGAATAAAAGGACGAACTCATCGAAATATTCCAAGAATACTCGATTCATAAGATCAACAAAATAAGCTGGAGTGTTCGTTAAACCGAATGACATAACGTGCCATTTATAAGAACCATAACGAGTACGGAAAGCAATAAGAGGAACACTATCCTCCGCAACTCGTAGCTAATGAAAACCGGTGCAAGGCCAAGCTGAGGAAAAGACACTAGCACCACTCAATTGATCGAAAATGTCATCGATCTTAGGCAATGGATACTTGTTCTTAATGGCTAACTCGTTAGGCTTACAATAATCGATGCAAAGCCTAAAAGTGCCATCAGATTTCTTAACTAGACAACTGCGACACCATACGGTAAAGAACTAGGCTGAAATAATTACTTGGCTTCAAGCTTCAGCAGTTGCTTTTTGAGTTCCTTATTTCCTTGGTGGACATCCTCGTGCGAGGATGACTAACAAACTAAGAACCAAGAATGTGGTCAATATGAAATTCAATTGCTTGCTTGGGTGGCAAACCCGAAACAGACTCAAATGCATCAGCAGAATCACAACTAATTGGAATTCGAGATACTACATCATCATCTCGAGACTTAAGAGCAATTTAAGATGATTCAGAATAATCACCAACATTCCTAAGTACAAGAGACAACTAATCAGCCAAATCATGACACCTGAGATATAGGATCCTTTCAAAACATAGGATTCAGGCTTGATAATATGCAAGCCAATCCATCCCAAAATCAAATCAAATCCAAGATAGTGAATAACAGGCAAATTCGCAGGAAAAGAAAAACCACAAAGGATGATCTCAATTTTCTCACACAACATGCAAAGTGTTGCGGATCCCCTCAATAGGATTTGAAACCTCAAAGAAGTAATAAGACAAGAAACATCTAATGGTATAATAAACTCCTACGATATGAATGAGAGTCAAGTACCCGTACCGAAGGGAACTCGAATAGAACCATCACGATTAAGATTATTCATAGGGGTAAGATATCATTAACTAAATTATGGAATACTACGGAGTTACAATACACTCCTATACGTATTCCCAGTTTACATCTACCTTAAAAGATTCGAAAAGGTTAAGGACACGATGATTAGGGAAAATGTAACACTTATATTGTACTTTGATGTACCATAATATATGTTTTGTTCTATGTTTATCATATTTTGTTCTGAACTCAACTTGATGCCAAGTTGTGATGCCCCACCCCAGGACCCACGTTAACAAAGAGCATTACTGAGTAATATTGTTTACTAATGCGGAGAATAGGGCTGGTTAGGTGTGGCCATCCATAGCTTCATCTTAAACATCTATTGAATACGTCGATTAGGGACTCTAAAAAAATTCTTTCTCAAGTGGATCGACATATTCAATAAATGCTTAATACAAAACTATAGTGGCTAACAGATCTATTAGAACAAAATACAACAACAATAAATGCAACATATCACAGAACCGCAGTCACACACACAAATATATATACATACATATACACATATACATCCTAGTACGGTATAAAATGATATAGCAGAAGTGGTACAAGGACCGTAATATATACATTGAGTCAAACGATAGATACATATCAGATTTTTAAAAAGTTACTACAAAACTACCCAAAAAATGACAAGCAGATATCCAAAGTAGAAGCAGCGTAGCAAAGTCCTACGGCAGGTATATAAACAGAAATAACTCGGTCTGACCCGAGTATATAAAAATACAAGGGTCAGTCTAGCTTAAACAACTTATTAGCAAGATAAATGAAGTATAAGGTTAAAGGATAATGATTCTTCTCTAATGAGAAGAAGTAACACTGTGAATATGACATTACTTCATGTGAGCTAATTTCACTAAAATATCCTCGAAAGAGGCAAACTCAAAGATAAAATCAATTAAGCACAACATTTGCCTCATATCATTGGCATAACACAAAAAAATAATATGATGGTTTCCATAAACTAAACTACTAATACGAGATCACAAAACTCAATATTCGCAAAAGAATGGAAATCTCAAATAACTCCACAATAGAAATCCCAAATCTCAAAATACACCAAAAGATGGCAATCACATATATCTCCTAAAAAGGAGATTATAAATATCAAAATAAATGCTAAAGATGGAAATCATAGATCTCAATGTATAGAAATCGATATGAGTTCAAAATCCAAAAATGTAATCGCCACAGAATAATGTCTCAAATGGCTCAAAAAGAAAAATAATCTCGAAAGGCGATACATTTGGAAAATCACAAATAAATCATGAAATTATCACAAAAAATAGCACGTGCTTATAAAATGGCCAAAGCCCACCAAGTACTATCTCTCAAAATAATAAGGCACCACATCTCAGTGGACAAACATCCCGTAGGAAAAAACATCCTAAAGGACAAACATCCCGAAGGACAAAACATCCCGAAGGACAACATCTGAAGGGAAAGTGACCCGAAAGTCTAGTACTGGCAATAACTCGTGAATGTGTCACAAACTCTCAAACAGGAACCTAAAAAGTGTTAACTGTGCATCCCATGCCACACATTCTCACTTATTGGTTTAATTACTACTAGCCATGCCACACTAGAAAATAAAATCATTTAAATCACAATAATCACCTCATATCATTGGCATATACAACCCGAAAGTCAATGAATGTGTAGCTTCAAATGAACAAGTTCGGAATTAACCGAAAAAGTAAACGCATATGTCACACAGCCCATGTTTTTTTAAATCATTTTATTCCCTTTCTCATATGCTCGAAGAGTGCAAAAATGTGTATTTTATACAAAAAATACTTTGCTTTGAGAAAACTATTTTTAAAAAAAAAATTGAAAACCGTTTGCAAAACATTCCTTTGAAATTCTCTTTATTATAGAGAATATATATAATTTTAATAGCCTTAAATAATTATAAATATTGAAAAATATTTATTTCGTAAACTATTTTATTTTAAAAAAAAATCTTTCCTAAATAGTTTAGAAAATACGTGCATAGAAACAACAAAAATTCAATGAAATTTTTCATAAAATCGTCATATGAAAATCACCTAAAAACTCACCAATTCGAAATACGGATAAGTGGTAATATTGGCTCTTTCATCTTAGGATCAAGAGGATCATAAGCAACATCGAAATTTGCTTTAGAAATCCATGTAATACAATTCAGAAATTTTCAGTTGGAGCAAACATTCTTCGGTTCAAAGTTCCAAGCAAATTTTCAACTAGTTACAGAGGTCTAAAAGCCTTGAAATTTTAAAATAATAGAGTTCAACAACAATACTTTGAATAAAAAAATAATGGATACAATCGGATAAGAGACGAGAGAGACATAATGTCATAAAGTTGGACTCACAACTAGATTTTACCATAAACGGCTGGAGCAAAACATGCTCCGATTCAAAGTTTCAAGCAACTTTTCAACTAGTTACGGAGGTCTGAAAGCCTTGAAATTTAAAGGCATAGAGTTTAACTTCCCTTCTTTCAATAAAAAAAGAATGGATACAATAAGACATGAAACGGAAGAGATACAATGTCACAAAGTTGAACTCAAAGCCATATTTTACCGTAAATGGCGGGAGCGAAACGTGCACCGATTTAAAGTTCGACTGCAGATTTCTATAAGCTACAGAGATCGGCATGACCTAAAATTTGACATGCACAAAATTCAACAACAATAATATCAAATAATAAAAACCAAACTCAAATCGGATAAGAAGTGTGTGAGATATAAGCTCTTAAATTTAGACTCACGGCATGTTTTCATTGTAAACGGCAGGAGCATAACATGCTCCAAATCAAAGATCGACAGCAGATTTATATAGGCTATAGAGTTAGAATGACTTGAAATTTGAGACTCATAAAGTTCAACAAAAATACTATCAATCAAAAAAAGTTTGACACAAATCGGACATGAAACGAGAGATATATAAGCTCTCAAAGTTGGATAGAAGCACTGTTTTGACTGTAAACTTCAGAAATTAGAAAACTGAATTTACAGCGAATCAAAATCAACACAAACATCGATATTTCTGCATAATCTTCATGTTTCACCTAGAAAATTTAAGATTACTCACCTTACATTGAATTTGAGTGGATTCAAGATGCAAGATGGTGACTTTCTGGTGCAAAGGTGCTTCACAGACCTATAGAAACTTGGGAAAACAACATGCAGACAACAAGAAAGAAAGTTACAGACAATACTTTTCAAACAGAAGACAGATGAAATAATTTTAGGTTTTGGTTGTGATTACCTGTTATAATCTTGATTACTAAATTTTATCATTGATTTCTCCTTGATTTTGTTTAGATTTGAAGCTAGTTTTATGAATATTGAAGAGTGGCCATTCTTTTTCTTTTCTCTGTTTTTTTAAGAAGAAGTAAAGTAGATAAAGAAGAGAACGTATATCCTTTTTCTTGATCTTTCCAGAAGTCGATTTTAGGCTTAAACCCATTATCCATTAGCTTATTAGTCTAACACTTAGTCTAAATTAACCTAGTAAATACATATTCTCCCTCTATTTCTCATTATTTACATAATATTTTCTCATATTTTCACCAAATAAATTTGTACGACCATTGTTATGTTCAAAAAAATATTTTACAACACATAAAAAGATATTTTTGCCATAAAAATAAATTTCCATTACTCAAAATCTTACGTTTACATAAATACATCAATTTAAATTACATAAAACGCTGTTTTTAACACCAAAAATTACATAAAAATCATTTTCTTGTCCAATAAATTACAACTCTTATAAACAACATTTTTAAATCCGAGAATTATTTTAGAACAAAATTCCACCATTTTATTTATACAATACATCAAAATAAATTCAAACACTTCATTTAAAATTTATAAAAATCACATTTGGCAATAATTTGCAAAATTATTGCATTTTACCAAATTAAAACTACAAAATGCTCATTTTGTCAAAACTAACATAATAAAGTCTATAAAACTTTATTTTCTAACATTTTACATTGTAAAATCCATTGTTTATTTAAAATAAATGATTTTAAACAATTATATCTCATTTATTTTATTTCTCCAATATTAAATTAAAACCACCATTATAATTTAATATTATAAGGAATTGCCAAAACCAGGGTTGTTACAATCATCATTCTTTTCCTTCAACTCTAGCAACGTATGCCAGATCCAACTAGTTCATTCAGGATCATCACTCCACGCTTAAAGTGTTTCCAATATTAACAGAGAGTATGCCAATAAGATGCTCCGGTTTCTTTAACAACCAAACGTCGTTTTTACACACCGGTTGGTACTTTACATTTCGAAAATCGATTCATACTTGTTATCGAAATATCATATTCTCTTCAAAATTAAATACATTTCGAAATATCACATTTATTTCACAAATCATATTTTACTTTAGAATGTCAATACAGTCCGATATATCGATTTCACCTTAAAATTTTGATTCGAATTACAATTTAGGTTATAACTTCATTTTACCCAATTTGCACTTAAATCCAAGATTTAGACATAAACATTTCACCCCTTGGACCAGTTTCAATTTTTAGAAAATAGTTTAAACAATTTTAAAGTAGTTAAATAGTTTCGTAGAAAATAATTAGAGTATGTGAAATGGTTTATATATGAAGATACCTTGAAAGATCAAAATAATTTGTATATTTAAAAAGATAGATTTTAAAACAGTTCCAAAGTCAAACTGATCTAATTCTAAAAATTTTAATTCAAAACATCTAAATTTCCATTCAAGTCAACTTCAATTTCGATTTCCATTTTTAATTTAAATTCGATCCAACAATTCGAGTCAACGGTTTAAATTTCAATTCAATTCTAATTTTAAACCAATTCAATTATTCATTAATTCCAAGTTCAATTTCAAAATATTGATTTAAATCATTCATATCAAATTTAACTTCAATATTCAATTTAAGATTCCAATCTCCAAAGTAATTCAATTCAGAGCTCAATTTTGAAATTTCATTTTAAAGTACATTCGCCTAACACTCCAAATACTTTGAAACAAATAAAATTTTGAAACTCAAATCATATTCCAATTATACTTTAAAATCTCAAATTTCATTATAGATAATTTCGTTCAACACAATTAAATTCCACAATTTGGGTTCAGGTTCGAAAAAGAATCGATTTCCATAAATTTAATTTTATTTCTTTACATCCAAATCATTTTAATAATTTCAAATCAAAAATTTAAAATCATTTAATTTAACCAATCCGGTGTCTGTATGTGCTTTTCTATCCTATGGTCAAGTGATCAGTTGTTTCAATTTAATTTCGGGGATGGATATATATCATTTCAATCTAAATCACAGTATTATAGGATATATCATTTCAACCTATTTCTTAATTTAATCGAAGTAATATAGTTTACAGTTTTATATACTGTAAATAACATACGGAATGATAATAGGATATATAAAAATAAATAACACCTAAACCAACCAAAATAACAATCAATATCATCCATCACAATCAACATCCAAACAGTCAATATAATTCACAACAGTTTCATAGTTATTAATATCTTGTATTATTACTGGCAATTAAATTTCAATTTCAAATTTAACTACTAATTTTAGATGACAATTAAATTTTTCGAACAACGATCAATAAATTATATCACTTCATAATTTTAAATTTAACTAGCATAAAAGTATTCTAGTACTTCGTGAGCATTATAAAACACTCAACTTTAGTTTTCAATTTTTAAATCAAATCAAAGAACGTTCGATCTAACCTAAAATTTTAGTTAGCCCCAATCAACTCAAAATTAGTTCCATGCTTTAGTGCTCGTCACCGCTTGTTTCGTCCAATTATGACAACGTATGTAAAAGATATATGTTTTTAAAGATTTCATACTTTATAATAAAAATAAATTTTCATTTTCTTTTTTATTTTGAAACCTTGCAAAAAATATCCAGGCCATTGATTATAAGATGATGAAATCAGGGCCGCAACCTTCTTCTTCCTTCCATTCCCAATCACGTAATGCCTTGCGTTTATAATGTTTTACCTCTATTTCGAACGCAATGGGACAAATTTCGAGGCCTAATTCGATCATATGTGAAAGATAGTTTTTGAATTGAATTAAAATATTACATTTTCGATATTAAATTCAGTGCATTTCTATCACGTACGACCAAATAGTAACTACAAACGCTACGAAATTTGAAATCAGACAATAATACATTATTACAGATCCAATAGAACTGGTTTCATCAAAATTCGAGACTGTGGCCAAAATGGCTATATTTACTCGTCAAGTAAAATGTAAAATTTCCAAATTTCAAATTAATCTCTTAAATTCAATTTTTTTAGTGTTGGCAATCTTCATTCATATTCAAATAACATCTAAATCAGCTTTTGAAATCATTTTCATTCATATTTAATTTAGGATTCAATTATTCAAATAATTCTCAAAATTTAAACTTAAACAATTTAATTGTCCAATATTCAGCAAATTTCAATATTAGATTTCAAATGAATTTTAGTTATCAATCAATAACTTTATTTACATCTAATGAATTTAGCATTTATTATTCAGTTCAACTATTGGTTATAAACACATTCAATACATAGATTTTCCTTTCAATACTTGTTATTACTTAAATCTTCGAAAAAAAATTATTTCAAAATTTTATTCATGTTCATATCCAATAACTACATTCAAAATCATTAAAAAAATATTTTTTGCCATTTTTATTCATTAATTACACTAAATTTAATAATTTAAAATGGTTAAAAATATGGTTGTTTTAGAAATCATGAAGTGATTTATCTCTATTGACTGTTGTTTGGTAATTTAAATGAGATTTAAATTGACATATGAATTGAACTGTTAGGAATTTGTAATCGTCGGTTAAATTTGAAATTAGAATTGGACTGCCAGTTAAACACCCGATATTCATAGCTAGTTAACTGTTTTGGATGTTAATTATGATGGATGGCTATTGGTTTATATTTTGGATGATTGGATGTTTATTTATTTTATATATATATGTTATCACCCTGTGTATTATTTGACAGCATATAAACTGTTATTTGAATTATTTTGAATAAGCTAAGAAATAGGTTGAAATGATATATACTATGAAACTTTGATTTAGATTGAAATGATATTTATCCGTCCCTGAAATTAAAAATCAAAATAATTGATCACTTTGCCATAGGATAGAAAATCATATATGAACACCGGATTGGTAAAATTAAATGATTTCAAATTCCTAGATTTGAATTTATTTAAATGATATTGTTTTAAAGAATAAAATTTTGAATTTATGAGGGTTGAATTAATTTCGGATTCGAGTTTTGAAATGTTGAAATTAAAATTGGTCAACAAAATTATTTTAAAGTGTTAAATTTAAAATGTGAAGTTATAATCGACATATGACTTGAATTATTGAAAGTGAATTGTTTTAATGGTTTGAACTTGTACTTGAACTTTGAATTTTTCTAAGTAAAAGTGATATAAATGGATATTTTAAATTTAGGCTCGAAATTGAATTATTTTTAAGATTTGAACCTTAAATTAAACATTGAAGTTTAATTTGATTTAAGTGATTTAAATCGGTAGATTTAAATTGGACTTCGAATCTATATCAATTGAAATGGTTAAAAATGAGAATTGAATTGAAATTTAAGTCATTGGATCGAACGTTGAATCGAATTTGAAGTTAAAAATAAACATTTCGAAATTGAAGTTATTTGAGTTGAAATCTAAATTGAAATTGATTTGAATTGAAATGAAAGATGACTTGATTTAAATTGATTTGAGATTGAAAATGATTTAAATTGGAAGATTTAAAACTGAATCAATTTGAGTAAATTTGGACCCGAGTCCAGATTTATTGGAAATGGAAAGAAACAGTTTTAAATTTGAAACTATTTTCACTATAAAATATTTTACTATAAATTGTTTTAAAATTCATCTTTTCAAAATTTCAAATTATTTAAATTTTCAAATCATTTTAATATATAAACCATTTTCAATACTAAAACTATTTTATTTCAAGCTATCTTAATATCTAAACTATTTTAACTATTGAAACTATTTTCAAAACTTCAAACTATTCATGTTGGGAACTTCTTATATTTAAATCGTTCATTTAAATACGAATGTGGTTAAAATGAAGTTATAACCATGAGTTGAAATTCAAAATGAAAATTTGAATGAAATGATATTCTGTATTGAATATGACATATTGGAGTAAATATGAAATTTTGAAGTGGATATGATATTTTGATATCAAGTATGAATCGTATTCATAATGTAAATAAAACAGCTTGTGTGTAAAACGAAGTTTGGCTGTTAAAGAGACAGGGGCCGATTATTGGCATACTCTCTATCCATGTTGGAATCACTATAACTATGTACGTGGAGGAGACCCCAGAATGAAGTGGTTGGATTTGGTGTACGTTGCTAGATTTGAAGAAAGTGAACGATGATGGATTGGCCCCGACACTTGTGTCAATTGGAAATGACTAAAACAGGAGCCCTTCCTGGCCAATGAGGTTGGCCACCTCTAGCGGACATACTTCTTTGTCTTATTATCACATTGTTGTTAATTGGTACGTACCCTCCGATTATGGGAGTGTCGGATACGGTGGGCGATAGTTACGGCTATGCGTTACCATCAGTCGGGGTGTCGCAAACTAGTAGTATCCTACCTTGGGCATTGCCCCTACGTGCTTGTCATTCATTTATCCTTATGTGAGACCACTACAATTTTGATTTGACATGTGCCTATTGGGGACTCGCTGGCTACCGACGTTCTACTGGTTATGTTACAGGACATGCATAGACCACATGTTTAAAAACATGTTAAGGGGGATTAATGTAAAGACATAACACTAGGAAAAAGTATTTACTTTATTGTTTAGGCATTATAGATATAGTGTATTCTACTATATATAGATATTTTGATGGAACCTTAAGAGATGGAAAATCCTATAACATCTTTTGAGTTATTGCACGCACGTTATACACTGGATAGGTGTGTAAAACCCTGTAAACATCTCTGATGCTATTACAATCCTGATGTATGTGATATTGATTTGTCTTACATAAGGATATTTTAGTTCTGAATCGAGTGTATAATTTTATTTATGCTCGGGTTACCCTGAGTTTTCAGTGCATTGAAGATCATATTATTCTGGAGGACGAAAATGAACATTTGGTATATTATATTACTAGCATTATTCCTTTGCATCATGTTTTTCTATTGTATTGTTTATTTTGCCTCTGTTGTATGAATAACTCTGATTGATGTTATAAAATTATAATCAAATGTATAGTGTAAACAGCTTTATGAACTGTTTATTTGATTATTATATTCTATCATTTCGCTGCAAGATTCTGGGTTTGTTTTCTTTTTTTTCTTTTTTTCTTAGTTAACCCCATTGATTATCTGTGTTTTGGATTATTTTGAGTTGGACACGTGTGGTTTATTGTCGACTTAAACCTCTCGAAATGCATCACAGCTGATATCAGAGCTTTGGTTTAGTGATAACCTTAGCTTTGATGGGGTTTGGCTCATTAAAGATAGGGTTAGTAATTCCCTAGATTGAGTTTGTTTGAGTGCGTGTATATATATATAAGACCACGTACTTGTTAGTATTATAAAATGTTTTATACCGTGTTTACTTATCTATTGAGTTGTTTATGAATTTTCGTCGGTACATGAGGCGCTATGTTATCAATAGGGGTTTCTAAACACTTAAATGAGGCAAGTCAACATAATATTGATTTAAAATCGGGTAAATGAAATTATTTTACCTAAATTATATTTTATCTATAAAAAGAAATAATCTTCTATAAATAACCGTATAAGTTTATGAAAATACATATTTATTTGTGGATGTTTGTTGTTAGCAGATGACAATATTTAGTTATCATCGATTGTTGGTTGAATTAAACTAAAAAAAGAATACTTTGTGAACTCTGTCTCATGAAGATTCGATAATTAGATTGAACTGAAATCTAATTACAATAAGAATTGTTTGCAATAACAAAGATGTAAATTAACGAAATGTTTCTATAATAAGATAATGGAATTGTATAAGTATATTTATAATATAGCTTATAAATAGAAAGGATTTAAAAGCTGGGAATTTTATAATTTAAATCCCATTGATTTTCCAAATCGTTTTCAAAGCTTTCAGAAGTAATAATAATATTATCTTGAAAGTGTTCTTGATTAGAATTATATTTTCAAAAGATTTTAAAAGAAATAAAAGCATTAATCTCACTTTAGTCATTAGGAATAATTATGGGAATAACTGCAGCATCGTCAGTATTCATTTTTGAGTTTCTAAGTGAGAAATGCTACCAAAAGGAATTTATTTTCGGTTAAAAAAAGTTGTTAATATTTCAAAGAAATAATTTGACGTATAAAGTAAATATGTATGATATTATTTCAAAACGATAAAAATTGAGTGTTCGAATTTTGAGATTTTCAGCTAAGCATTTTTATAATATGATCCATGTGAGTTTTAAAGGTATTTGAACTTGTTTGGTAAAGTTTAAAAGTGTTTGAACTTGTTTATAAAAGTTATGGAAAATAAATAAAAATAATCCGTCACATTTTGGTAATTCGTAAATTATATAATTTCGAACTATTAAAAAGTGAATATATAGGTCTGGAAAATTGTTTAATAAATTTGGATAAACAAAACAAAATTTGAATGTGTATACATATACTCTTTTAGTTATGAGAGTATTATATGAATTTGAATTTGAATTTGAATTTGAATTTGAATTAGACAATGTTTATTCACTTAAGTAAAAGTGGTAAGAAATAATTTAAACTTTAAGTTCAAATTTTGAAATGAATGAAATTAAAAAATAAATTGAATATGAAGTGGATAGGTTATAAAACCAAGTTTGAAAATATTAACTTAACTAATTTTTGTTTATGGATATTTATGAACTTAAGTAATGAGCTTGAGTAAAAATCTAATTTTAGTTTAACTTAAAGAATGAATTTAGACTGAGAATTTGAGAACTTAAGCCCCATTGCTTTTGAAATTTTTTCTAAGATTTTAAAAATAATATTAGTATTATTTAAAAATATTTATTAATGGAAGTTGTTTCAAAGGGATTTTAAAAGGAAGTAAGTCCTATACTCCTCTCTTCTATTGTTGAAAAATAATTTCGGTGATGAAGGCCGCATCCTCGACATTTATTTTCGAGTTTCAAAGTGGGGAAGGCCACTTAGTAGTTTTGCTATGCATTTGGCTCGATAAATAGATTTTTGATTTAAAATTATAAATATGATTTGATATATGTAAAAGATATGAGATGAGTATATATATTATTTCAAAATGATTTGGAAAGAAACCCGGTGTTTAGTCCTTGCATTCTCTATTAAAAAAATTCACTTATGGAAATGAAATGAATTAATAAAATGATTTTATAAAATGGTCCATGAATGATTTGATATGAAATGTGTTAAACGCAAAGTGAAATAATCGAAATTTTAATAAATTGAAAGTAAATGAAATAGATGTGAATGAATTGAAAATAAACCAATTGGATGTCAATAAAGAATGGATATTAATAAGAGATGAAAGTGTATAAATAAAATATTGACATGAGATAATGTAAATTGATATAATTTGGATTAATTAAATATTAATTTTTTGAATGGTTTCTTTTATTGCAAATAATTGTTATAACCATTTTTGGTTACTATGATTCTTATGTTATGTATCGGTGCTTATGCTTATCATTCGGATTAAGAATATATATTATATAGTTCTATTAAACTCATGCATGTTTTCTATATCTTATTACAAGTGACTAATATTCAAACTTTAGTTGAGATATGTAAGTATAAAGACCGTTTGGACATATATGCGATTTGACTTGCTTTTGCTCGCTTAATATGAGCGAACTCGCTCATATTTATAATAATAAGGTACATATCTCGGATTACATACTGTACTTTTATATTTTTCCTATAGGATGCCTCATCACTGAGATGAGATGTATATTTGTGATTTATATGTGTATTGTAAATGTTTCAATCGAGCCGTGCAAATGTGATGCTACCCAAATTTTCCGTAAATTCGGGTGTAAGAAAATTTTTAGACTTTAAAATTTTATAACTTGCTTTACAAATAAGCCAATATCAAAGTGGCATAGCAGAAGCATGTTAAAAGTTTTACAAAATAGATTTTATATTTTATATGTTGATTATTTTGAGTAAAATATATCAAATGTTAGATTCCTTACTTAATATATTTTCGAGGACGAAATGTTTTGAGTGCGTGAGATTGTAACGACCCGTATTTTTAGCTATTTTAAATATTGTATTTAATATGGTTATTGAATAAAATGGTTGAAAATAAAAAAATTGAGTTTTATTTATGTAAGTTTATTTAATATGAACTTGAATACAATGTTGAAATAACCATTTCGATAAGATTTTAGAAATATTATGTATTGAAGTGTAGTTTATGAATTCGATTTAAGAACATTTGTTGTATTAAATTTGAGCAAACATTTTATTTGATAAAATGATATTTGAGGTAAAATTTTAAATGTACGGTTTTTTTCATATTTAATTCAGTGTAATTTTTTTTTTGATATTTAGACCTTTTAGTCTACAAGCGAGTGTTTATGAAATTAATAAGTTATATTAGCAACGTTGTTTGTGCTAGTTTGTAACTCTATTTTATATTGAATAAGAATGATTTTGAATGCCTATTTAAATTTTATTTAAACAAGAATGAAGATTGCTAACTTTTATAATTGAATTTACGGTGAATAAATTTATTTTGGAAACAAGTTTTTTAATTAACGTGTAAAAAGCCTTTCGAATCACTATCTCGGATTTCGACGAAACTAGTCTCATCGGGTCCGTAATAGTAAATTATATAGGATTTCAAGTTTCGTAGCGATCGGACTTGTCGTTTGGTCTTGCGAGTTTGAAACGCATAGAATTTATTTTCAAAACTTTAATTAATATAAGTCGATTCTGAAAAGCTATCTTATGAATATGATGGAATTGACTCCCGATATATGTTCCAATCTATTCCGAATAGGAGTATAACATATGGAACGTCAAGCGGCACGCTTCGTTTGGAGTTCGAAATTTTCACAAATGAATAGCGCCGCGAATTTTTTCTATAAATAGCCCTTAACCTTCTTTCATTTAGCTATACCCTAAACCTAAATCAACAGCCGCCATTAAAATGAAATCCATCAAATGGCCATTGTTAATCGGAGTCTCTAGAGGCGAAATTGGCCAACGACTTCATCTAAGAAAATGTAGAGCTTGATGATACAAGCTTAATTAACGGTCGGATCGTTGAATGGTCAACCAAGGCGACAAGAATTTTCTCACTTTCATGAGCATCCATTTTAGTTTCTCCAATCTTGTTTTGCGTGTACGTGCACGCACGTGCTGAGCACGATGGTGGGCAAGGTGGTGTGGTGGTGGGGAAGCGGTGCGAGGTCTAGTCGGGGTGGCGTCATGGGTGGTGATTGACTTGTGATCGATGATATAAAAAAAAGCTTACACGAGTTACATAGGAGAAGAAGGAGGAGTGAGGTTTAGTTCAAAACTTTAATTATTACGTTTATTATAAATTTTAATTATATTGAATGTTAATTAATTCGTAACTTTTTCGTACAAGAGCGAAACAGGTTGCGTTGGATTCGTATCGAAGTTGTCTACGATATGGAGTTGGATTCGAATTTGTTTGACTCTGAAAATTTTCCAGTTTCAAATAAAGGTGTGTGTTTAAACCTCTCATGAAATACTTAAGTATTCTGATGTTAGTTAAATTGAAATCATGAAGTGATTTATCTTTATTGGCTGTTGTTTGGTAATTTAACTGATATTTAAATTGACAAATGAATTGAGCAGTTAGGAACTTGTAATCGACAGTTAAATTAGAATTGGACAACCAGTTAAACACCCGATATTCATAATTAGTTAACTGTTGCGATATATTGACTGTTTTGGATGTTGATTGTGATGGATGGCTATTGGTTGATATTTTGGATGATTGGATGTTTATTTATTTTATATATATCCTATTATTACCCTGTATATTATTTAACAGCATATAAACTGTTGTTTGAATTATTTCGAATAAATTAAGAATTAGGTTGAAATGATATACACCTATAACACTTTGATTTAGATTGAAATGATATATATTCATCCCTGAAATTAAAAATTGAAATAATTAATCACTTGGCCATAGGATAGAAAATCATCTACGGACACCGAATTGGTTAAATTAAATGATTTTAAATTCTTAGATTTGAATTTATCTAAATAATATTGTTTTAAAGAATAAAAATTTGAATTGATGAGAATTGAATTAATTTTGAATTTGATTTTTAAAATGTTGAAATCATAATTGGTTAAAAGACATTGTTTTAAAGATTTAAATTTGAAATGTAATCTTATAATCGACATATGACTTGAATTATGGAAATTGAATTGTTTTAAAGGTTTGAACTTATACTTGAACATCGAATTTATCTAAGAAAAAGGGATATAAATGGATATTTTAAATTTAGGCTAGAAACTGAATTATTTTGATGATTTGAACCTTAAGTTGAAAATTGAAGTTTAATTTGATTTAAGTGATTTGAATCGGTAAATTGAAATTGGACTTGAAATCTATATAAGTTGAAATGGTTTAAAATAAGAATTGAATTGAAGCTTAAGCGATTGAATCGAACGTTGAATCAGATTTGAAGTTAATAATGAACGTTTCGAAATTGAAGTTAATTTGAATTGAAATTCAAATTGAAATTGAAGCTGATTTGAATTAAAATTGGAATTGAGTCGATTTAAATTGATTTGAGACTGAAGATGATTTAATTTGGAAGATTTAAAATTGAATCAGTTTGATTGAAATTTGGACCTGAGTCCTGATTTATTGGAAGTGGAAAGAAGTAGTTTTAAATTTGAAAACTATTTTAATTATAAAATATTTACTATAATTGTTTTAAAATTCAACTTTTTAGTTTTCCAGATTATTTAAATTTTCAAATCATTTTAATATAATCCATTTTCAATACTCAAACTATTTTATTTCTCAAATTATCTTAATATCTAAACTATTTTAAACTATTTTAGCTATTCAAATTATTTTATCTATTCAAACTATTTTCAAAAATTCAAACAGTTCAAGTTAGGAACTGTTTATATTTAAATTGCTGATTTAAATACGAATGTGGTTAAAATGAAGTTATAACCTAAGTTGAAATTAGAAAAGAAAATATGAATGAAATGATATTTTGTAGTGAATATAACATATTGAAGTAAATATGATATTTTCAAATGAATATGATATTTCGATATCAAGTACGAATCATTTTCAAAATGTAAAAGAACCACTAGTGTGTAAAACGACGTTTTGTTGTTAAAGAGACCGGGAGCGATTACTGGCATATTCTATGTCAATGTTGGAACCACTTCAACAACTTTGTATGTGGAGGAGACTTCAGAATAAAGTGGTTGGATTTGGTATACGTTGTTGGATTTGAAGAAAGTGAGCTGTAATGGATTGGCTCTGACACTTATGCTAAATGGAAATGACCAAAATAGGAGCCCTTCCTAGCCAATGAGGTTGGCTACCTCTAGCGAACACACTTCTTCATTTTATTATCACATTATTGTTGATTAGGACGTACCCTCCGATTATGAGAGTGTCAGATGCTGTGGGTGGTGCCTGCGGCTATGCGCTACCATCAGCCAGGGCATCACAAACTAGTAGTATTCTACCTTGGGCGTTGCCTCACGTGAATTGTCATACTTTTATCCTTACACGAGACCACTACGATTTTGATTTGACGTGTGCTATAGTGGACTCACTGGCTATCGACGTCTACTGGTTATGTTATAGGACCTGCATAGACCACATATTTAAAAATGTGTTAAGAAGATTAATGTAAAGCGTTAATGCTAGTAAAAATATTTATTTTATTGATTAGACATTACATATATAGCGTATTCTACTATATATGGATATTTTGATGGATCCTTAAGAGATGGAAAATCCCGTAACATCTTTTGAGTTATTACATGCACGTTGTATACTGGATATGAGATGTAAAACCCATATGCATCTCTGATGCTATTACACTCCTGTTTTATGTTATATTGATTTGACTTACATAAGAATATTTTAGTTCTGACTCGAGTGTATTGTTTTACTTTATGCTTGAGTTAGCCCTGAGTTTTCAGTGCATTGAAGATCATATTATTCTAGAGGACGAAGACAAAAATTTGGTATACTATATTACTAGTATTATTCCTCTAGATCATGTTGTTCTACTACATTGTTTATTTTGTCTTTGTTGTATGTATAACTCTGATTGATGTTGTTATAATCAAATGTATAGTGTAAACCGCTTTATGAACTGTTTATTTGATTATTATATTTTTGTCATTCCATTGCGAGATCCTATATTTGTTTTCTTCTTTTCTTATTTTTTTCTTAATTAACCCCGTTGATTATCTGTGTTTCAGATTGTTTTGGATTGGACATGTGTGGTTATTGTCGACTTAAACCTCCTGAAATGCAGGTCGTCACATGAATCAACCGTAATCTTGATGTTTAGAATGTTTCCAATTTTATGCTCCTTAACCAAAGTTTGAACAAAATTTAGGATTAACATATTATGCTCGATATTACCTAGTCTGAATATTCCTTTATAAGGTGTTCCTTGTTTCTACGAACAAATCCTTTATCAAAGAATGACTCTGGTTATCAAATGATCGAACAAGTTTAATATTTCGCAAATACTCGATAACACTCTTCATTTCCATTTAGCAATCTTAATTCGAATTTGATATTTGCTCAATTTACCAACTACATGAGCGAAAATGTGATATAATAGACTACATAGCACATGTGATAATTTTTGTTGTCAATGCATAAGGAATCCATCTCATATCCTATATACATTTTAATACGGTGTCTCTATATATCGTATGGGACTACCTAATATCCTTTTATACTAATTATAAAAGATGTTATTTTTCAATCCAATATCAAGAATTAAATTGTCAAACTAATGTTGACTTTAACATGAGTACAACGTTAACAATCAATAACATATTGTTTACTTATAATTATAGAGATATTTTAGTATTATTTTATTTTTTCTTATAGATACATGTTTTGAAACAGGGATGAAAGTGGTGGATCTTTTAGCTCCATATCTTATTCTTAAAGAAGATTCAGCGCCTGAGCGAGGACGTCATGCGCATATGCAAAAGTCTTAGACATTTGGTCGTACGCTAATAAATCATGGTAACAGAAGTTGATATAATCAAAATCATGGTCTGAAGTGAACATACGGTCCGTAATGTGGGATAATATCCTCTGCATTTTGATTGAAAGTCAAACTGTTTGGTTTCTTTGTCAAGATTGCTCAATTTTGATGCTCATTGAACGATATTGTCATATCGGTTCTTAGATCCTATCTTAAACCCACAAACTCAGTTATCATTCCAACCAACTTTAAGATATCTTTGTTGTTATGTACATATATTCTATTCTAAATCATTATTTGGAATTTTTTGTTTGAACATAATGTACCATAAACTAAAAATAATATCATCGATAATTTTGTGACCAAAATCCAAATAAACTTTAGCATGGGAATGGCGAATCTATTACATTAATTTCAATAACTGAATTTACCAAGGTTACCTTTATCAACATCAATTACTATATTCCAACTACACCGTTCTTCTTCTTGAAGACATGCTATGACTGATGGGTCAATCCCTTCGGGTACAACTATCAAAATAATATTCTGAAAACGTACTTTGAATCCATTCCAAATTTGCACATATTTCCCTATGGTAAAGTCAATACTCCTAACGGTTTTTTGATAATTAAGGAAATTCTTTTCTCGTATTATGTAACTCATGGTTTCTTTCTAATATGTGAATGTTCTTATTAGATATTCAAATGAGTGATGTCTTTTTGGGCTTGGTAAAATCTATTTCATCTTACGTAATCAATTTTATCTTTGGATCGAATCCAAATACATTTACCACTAATAATTTCTAAAAGAAATTCCTTCGACATAAAATTGGCATTCTTGAAACAATAAATATGTCTCAGTATAATGAAATAGGCATCATAAAATTTTTATGAACTACCATTATTCATAGAACTGACTTAAATTCTAGTTTACAATACTTATGTTCATAAAATTAATTTAGTCAGCCAATGTCAGTTGGTCCCAAACTCCTTTGGGGGTGATCCACACAAGATACTGTTTGAGAAAGTATTATGTGCAACCTCTTGACTCACACAACTTGCTTACTTGTTGACTAGGATATGTAGAGATTTCTTATCAACTCTTATTTTGTATGATCTTGTAAAATATGCTTTTAGATAAAATAAAATTTAACCTTATGTACTTACTTTTAAGTTCACGTCCTTATAAAAAGAACTTAATATAAGTTCATTTATTATTAATTATACTTCATTTAACAAAATCCAATTACTCCTTATTGATATACCATCATGTATTATAGGAAGGCATGAACTTTTAGGACTAAATATCACATATTTGATCAAATTGAATCGTTTTATCTTATTTGCACATTATGTTTTCTACTTTTGTTTTATACTTTATTAAATTATCATAACATACTACTTATGTATCAAATACAAATGTTCATGTTTGTGATAATTCATCGGTAAATTTAATAAAGTAAATGTATTTGCTTTATTATCATCAGATCTTTAACTTCTATATCTATATATATATACATACATACATACATACATACATACATACATACATATATATATATATATATATATATATATCAATCTGAAGAGTTTTCCATTTCTTTTACTAATTCCACTGAGTAGGTGCTTTGCCTTAATCGTACGAGATACAATTCACCAGCATCTTATAATCCACAATCATATGATTAAATAATTATTTCTCAAAGACATAGCTTAGTCCATAATTCAAAAATGGCTATAAAATATTAGATACTTTTCTAATTTCTTTAACCAATGCATCATTTTTGTTATGAAAAAAAATATCATTACTATAATAGATTTAATTTATAATGAATATTCATAGTAAAATAAAACTATCTATTTTTAGTCAATAATGAAAATAGTTATTATGTTATAAATAATATTGGTATATATACAAATACAATCCACTACAACAAAAATGCCCTATTACAACGCCCTTTTTACAACGGGCATTTGTTGCCCGTTGTAATAGAAGGCTATTACAATGGTAGATTCAGGACCGTTGTAATAGATGCCCCTTTTTACAACGGGCATTTGCTGCCCGTTGTAATAGATAGCTATTACAACGGTCCATTCAGGACCGTTGTAATATATGCCCTATACAACACTCTTTTTACAACGGTCCATTCAGGACCGTTGTAATAGATGCCCCTTTTTACAACGGGCATTTACTGCCCGTTGTAATAGATCTCTATTACAACGGTCCATTCAGGACCGTTGTAATATATTTATTAATTACACTTAATATTTAATTATTATAATTAATATTCAATTATTTAGTAATTACATTTAATATTCAGTATTTAATATTCAATATTAGATAATTAAATTAGTAAAATTCTAAACTAAATTCATAAACACATTTGAAATTTTCATAAAATTCAAGAATTAAAAAGTAAAATTTTAAGATAACTTAAAATTTTAGAAAGTTTCCAAAATCTTAGAATATTTAATATTTCAAATAATTTAAAATTTGGAAATTTTGTAAAATAAACTTAAAAACATTTGTAAAATTTATAAACAAAAATTTGAAATTTTCATAAAATTATAAAATAAAGAGATTAAAATTTTATAAAATATTTAAAATTTCAAAATATTAAAATAATTCAGAATTGAGAAATATAAATTTTACTGTAAAATTTTTAGAAACTAATGCCCCTTGAAGGCTATTACAACGGTCGATTCAGGACCGTTGTAATAGATGCCCTTTTTTACAACGGGCATTTGCTGCCCGTTGTAATAGATAGCTATTACAACGGTCCATTCAGGACCGTTGTAATATATGTCATATACAACACTCTTTTTACAACGGTCCATTCAGGACCGTTGTAATAGATGCCCCTTTTTACAACGGGCATTTACTGCCCGTTGTAATAGATCTCTATTACAACGGTCCATTCAGGACCGTTGTAATATATTTATTAATTACACTTAATATTTAATTATTATAATTAATATTCAATTATTTAGTAATTACATTTAATATTCAGTATTTAATATTCAATATTAGATAATTAAATTAGTAAACTTCTAAACTAAATTCATAAACACATTTGAAATTTTCATAAAATTCAAGAATTAAAAAGTAAAATTTTAAGATAACTTAAAATTTTAGAAAGTTTCCAAAATCTTAGAATATTTAATATTTCAAATAATTTAAAATTTGGAAATTTTGTAAAATAAACTTAAAAACATTTGTAAAATTTATAAACAAAAATTTGAAATTTTCATAAAATTATAAAATAAAGAGATTAAAATTTTATAAAATATTTAAAATTTCAAAATATTAAAATAATTCAGAATTTGAGAAATATAAATTTTACTGTAAAATTTTTAGAAACTAATGCCCCTTTTAGTTTCAAATGCATTAGTAATTACATTTAATATTTAGTATTTTACTGTAATATTTTTAACTAAACCCCTTTTTATTTTTTAACACCCTTAACCCTTTTCTCCTTAACAAATCCGGCCGGCCCTTCTATCTCTTTGTAGACCCGATCCCTTTTTATAATTCTTGAGTAAAAGAAAATGGCGGTCGTTGTTTTCTTCTTTCTGAAATTAGGGCTTGAAAAATTGGGGACTTCGTTCCTTTCTCTGATCCAAAATTAGGGCTTTGCGAAGCGCCTACTGTTGTTCGATCGCGTGGATAATCGTGAGTTGCTTCGATCGATTGTTTCCTTGTATCTTACTGCGGCTGCTTCGATGGAGTTCGTGTTCGAATTTGGTATGTTCTTTTTATTGCTTGCAATTGCTTGATTTCTGTATTGCGAACTCCTTGATCTATGCCAATGATGATAGTTTGGTTTTTATAGGGTTCGATCCCCTGAGTTTTCGTTCGTATATTCGTGTTTGAATTTTTCAATGGAATTGCTCTGGCCGCTGGTTTTTGTTTTGATGCTTGAGATATTCTTGACTTGTTCATAAACGTATATACTTGATTTCTTGGTTTGCACGGCTTTGTATTATTTCGTGATTGCCTAGGCTTGAATTTACTGCTCCGTGAATTTCTTGTTTTGACTTGTTCGAGTCACGGCTTCGATCATTTATCATCACCTGACTTCGGTTTTAAAATACTCGGCTTTGACAATGATATTGAACTCCCCTGTGACTTTATTTGATTCTGAACATCACCTGATTCTGAGCATTGAATATCATGCTTTCTGGTCTGAAGCTTGGTTACTTGTTCATGTTACAGTGACCAATTTTTGTTTTTGCCTTGAGCATTGTTATTTACTTGACCAGTTGTTCATTTGAACTTGTTTGAGACCTGATTGCTTTGAACTTGATCATGTTGACTTCTCTTGAGTCTGTTTACATGTGCACTTGTCTGCATTGTTTCTTGGTCGACACTTGCATCACTCTGGTTAACTGTTGCTGCACTGTAACTCGAGTTTTCACTGTCATGTTGCTGTTGACATGTTCATTTTATTCATTTGAGTTTTGATGCTTCATGTAGCTGTTGGATCTTGCATTGTATTTCGAAAAGAGTTATCAAGTTACGATTGCTTAGTGGTTTCACTTGTACTTTGTTTTATTGTATTAACAATGGAGGGGCATTTGCTTTTAAGAGTTTTGCTTCAGCATGTATAATTGGACTATAATGATTTAGACCGTATATTATTTTTTGAATTTGTTGCGTTTTGGTTCTGGGTTGAATCTGGTTCTATGTTGATGCTTTTATTACTATTGTTGTCACTCAAATTGGTGTCAACTTGCATTAATTTATTCAAGTTATCCCATGCATTGCTGTTTTCCTGTGCTTTGCTTCGTTTCGAAATCCAGGTTCTCAAGGATGGGCACCTGTTTGCCATATGACCATAGCAACTGCAAACTTTACACTTATTAGGACACCACTCATGTTCAACACTTTGCCAAATTATGTTGTCATTAACATCATAAATTGAAATTTGTTGGGAAACAAGAAATTAGCATCAACTTCTACAGGCACTTGTGTTGCGAATCATTCCTTTTGTCACTTGATCCAATTTGTACCAATGACATCTTTAGTCCAGAAATCTAAGTCTATGCCCGGAAATCGAACCCATACCGGGGTCGATTGAAGGAATTTCCTCATGAGCTTCATGCCGTGTTTCATTTTTTTTCATAATGATTAGGCATTTATCATAAAAATATGGATCATTCATCAATATTTTTTCACAACCTTCTTGAGTCTCGAACTTTACTAAATAAAATCTGTTAATACGAGAGAAGATTTGAAACTCATCACTAGGTTTCCAGACTTGTGTTATGTAGGATTTAAAGAGGTGATATTATGGTTTTGGACCCATGACATAAAGAGCTATTAGCACAGCTCGTGTGCTTGTTTGTATGTTGTATCATGATGCACTTGTTACTGTGTCATCTTCACTTGCATTGCTGTGCCACTGATTTGATTTGTCGAAGCTTTGCATTCTTCATGTTGCCTTGTGTTGAACCCAGTTTTAAAACTCGGGTTTGACCTTGTGCTCGTGTCGTGATTTTAAATATATTGCACGTGAGTTGAACCCGGCTTTGCATTTGGGTTTGACCTGTGCTCACTTGTCCCTGTAGCATTATCAAGTGTATATCGGTGTGCACGGCCTTGTGGCATATACAGTGATACACTGTGTATGTCACAAGTTGTTCGTGTATGATGAATTCAAATTTAAATGATGACGAACAACCCAAATAACTGAGGAAAATATTCTTTTCAAAAAATTCACATTTTATTTTATATTGCAAAAATATTTCTTTTTCAATTTTACTACGTTAGTAAATATTTTTGCAGATTGCTCAGATGCTGGATTCTAACTGGAAAGAAGTTGAAGATAACAATACGAGTGTGAGTGATATGTAGTGAGGTTCTGAATGTAAAATAGTGATGTAATGAAATTTGTATCAAAATTGTATAGTGAATAGTGAGAGTTTGAATTTGTACTATTTAAAAATTGTAATAAATATTTGTTTGAATAAAATATTCGTTTGAATTCAAAATCTGTGCTGTAATTTTTTTTTAAAATTTGCATTTATTTTGCAACGGTCAGAAACCGTTGCAATATCATGTATTACAACGGGCATTGCCCGTTGTAAAAATATGTATTACAACGGGCATTGCCCTTTGTAAAATATGGTCGACCTATTACAACTAGGCCTAATACAACGGGCGCATGCCCGTTGCGAAATGCATATTACAACGGGCATTGCCCGTTGTAAAATGCCTGTTTTGTTGTAGTGATCTTTAGTAACTTGATGCATCCACTAATAAGCATCATATGGTATGCTCTCACTATTTATACCGTTATTATAATAGCTCAAGAAATACGATGCTCCATTTAATTAATTATAATGGAATTTTGTTATGCAAAAAGAATGAAATAATCATAAGCATTTCTTCACTGGCCCAACCAACGTATAACGGAGTAGCTGAAGCTACAAACAAAACAATTAAAAATATCTTAGAAAATGATTGGACAAGGCGAAAGGGAATTGGATTGAAGAACATTCCTCATTTTATGGTCATATGTGACTGTTTTGAAAATAGCTTTGAGAAATACCTCATACTCACTGACATATGGGTTTGAGGCAATGCTACCAGTTGAAGTATGAATCTATATATTTATTTAATGAACTATGAAATAAAGCCATGTTAAGAACATCAAAACTTCAAAGAAGGGTTACTAAGCATTATAAATCAAAGGTAAGTAAAAGAGCTATTTAGAAAGGTGATTTGGTACTTAGAATACTAATGGAAAACATAAGAAATTCAATAGACGGACTGTTAGGTCTCAACTGGGAAGGAACCTTAGTTTTTCACGAAGTAATCCCACTAGGAACCTACAGATTAAATGGTTAATGGAAACATAGTAGCAAGAACTTGAAATGCCAAGCATTGAAGACGAAAATTTACAACTTTGGATGGATAACGAGATAAAGGATTATTAAGGATCTGCGCAAACATACTTCCTCGAATTAAGATCAACTATGCTTTACTTATTTCCTAAACTAACAAGGTAAAGTAGACTTGTTGAATAGACACACAATTCATGTACGATAGAGGATAAAATTTAGCCTTTGGTCATGCTTCTACACATGGTCAAAGGACCCATCGAAGAAGTGATGGTCAAATTTAGCTTTTGGTCCTGCATGTACACTTAGACAAACTACTCATCCAAGGTGTGATGGTCAAATTTAGCCTTTTGTTCTACTTCTAAGCCTAGCCAAAGCACCCATCAAGGAATAGTGGTCAAATTAAGTATGTGCTCCTGTTTCTATGCCTAGCCAAAGCACCCTTTCAAGGTGTTGATACTCAAACCAAGCCTTAGGTCCCACTCATATGCCTAGCCAAAGCACCCACCCAAGGAGTGATGGTAAATTAGGTATTCGATCTCACTTCTACACTTGGTCAAAACAACGATCCAAGAGGTGAGGGTTAATGTAGACTTTGGCTTTGCCTTTACACTTGAACAAAGAAAAAGAATAAGGCTTGAACACTTAAGCTAAAGCATAAGCAAAATTATATCAGGGGGCAAGGGTTAACCCCCAATAAATTTTAAAAAACTGGGAAATTTTTTTGGATAGGAATGAAGCTATAAGGAGTTCAAAATCAAAAAGTTACCAAGAATTAAATAAGCAACAAGGCTACTAAGTATCAAGGTGGAAAACGCTATCGAGTATCAAGATGGAACGAGCCATTGACTGTAAAATGCGTAAAGGAACTACCACATATTAAAGACACTAGAGCTATCAAGGTATAAGCCGTAATGATCTATCACATACTAAAAGGCAAAGTTATCGAGTGCTAGTCCATGAAACATTATCACATGCTAAACACATTAAAGCAACCAAGTACTATTTAAATAAAGCTGTCGCATGCTAAGGACATTAACGCTATCGAGGTTCAAGATACAAGGAGCTGTCACATGATGATTTTAATGCTATCGAGGAACAAAAAATAACAAGCTATCGCATACTAGCAATGAAGCTATTGAGTGTTGATAGATATGAATCTATTGACTGACAATAGTTGGCAATCCATAGTATGTATTCGATAGTACCATTGAATATCTAAAACTACTACTATCGCATGACTATAAATCAGGCTAAAAATGCTCAATTAGCCATATGGCAGCTCTTGATTATGCCATGCTATCATAAAGGAAGCAAAATAAGTTGTACCATATGCACCTCAATAATATGCCATGTCAGCAAAATCTCAACCGTCAAAGTTTGCTTGGCGGTACATGTCGAAAATCCAAGGATATAATTTCTCCATAAATAAGCATGTATCCCCAACTTGAAAGAGACAAATATTGAATTGTACTTCTTCTTTATTTTCATTTTTTCTCAAGCAAAATAAATAACTTAAGTCTTTGACTTTAATGACTGTTTAGATTAAATCCAAATTAGAGCTTTGTGAATAAGTATATACATAATTGCTTATTTACATATTTGACTCTATGATGACATGATAACTTGCGTACTTGCCTGAGAGACAAATCTTTTGCCCATTACGATTAGCCTTTTCGACTAAAGAAATAAGTTAGGCCTAAATTTTGGTCTACCACTCTTAAATGAGTGGATTACTGATAACTTTTCTAGGATAAAACATAGAGCTATGCGGAGGATAAGCAAATGGCTGATGCTTTCAAATCCTATATTTTAGATCAATTATAATTATTCCACTATTCGGTACTATAGAGCTATTATCTATACTTATTTATTGGAGACAACTCTCTTTTCATACTTTATTGGACCTAATGTATAAACATTATTTCCACTTTGTTTTGTATAACTATGATGAATGGATGTAATCTTGATATATTCTGGCCCATTTTGTTATATTATTGTCTCGTCTGTTTTATATCGATGTTGATTATTATATTTTATCCCACGCATTATGAGATATATTGCATGTGATGTTTTGGATTGTTTTAATTTTCTCTTAACCATAACTCTACATCGGTTTGATACCATAGCAGTGTGCTATTTTGGTATTTATGTGTTGGAGGTGTAGGTTGATCGTCATAGCACTTTGATGAGTAGTACACCCATACCGATGATAAAATATTTGCATATATTGTGTTTATGTGCTAACTTGTTGGATGTAAGAGCAAGTGATGTATGACTTTCCATAGTATATTGTTCTATTACGATATATCTACCTTATAATTTATTTTTGAGGTTGTTGGACTGCTCATACCAGACTGTTGTTTGACCCAAGATTATTTGCACTACTTCTTATGTTCTTAGATACTCCTAAATGAGCACATTGATAGATAGGTATGGCAATAGTGCATGGAGATGTGTGGAGGACGAGAAGGAGGCTTACACTACTCTTATATGCTCTTTCAGGAGCTACTATTACTTTCTGCCATGTAGTGTTTTGGAGCTATTAGCAATTTATTTTATGTGTATAGAGATAGTTTTATTATGAAGTTTATATGATGCACTGGCAATGTATAAACTTACATATATATTTTATGGTATATGGCCTCATGAACCTTACTACACTCTAATAATGTATTGCTTTGGTTCATTTGATCATACTACTATCTCACTTGTTTTATATTTATGTTTGATGTTAAATTTATCTATGCACTATAAGACATATTATAGATTATCGACTGATTGTGTCATCTTACCTTAATGGTTTCTCTCCATCGGCTGGGTACCACTACAACGCGCTTCACCATTGATATAGGTATATTGAATATCGAAGGTGGAGGGAGGTTGTTGCACTTGATATTAGATTAAGAAAACACCTAAGTCTTTGACTAGTAGATCCATTAGAGATGGTTTAAAAGACAAGCATTAAAATGAGTCGAAACGATATATAAAAGAGTGTACTTGACATATTTTGGTTTTCAAAGCTATATAGTGTATATGTATAGTAAAGATGCATTGCACACAAAAGTACCACTTATATTGATAATCTTTATAGGAAACTGATCATTCTTATTACATGTAGTAAGAATGAACCGATAAACAAAGAACACAGCGAGGAACTCGATATTAGGAGTTGATGAAGGAGTGGACATCGAGGTTGCTATAACCCCGATATGCAGACGATATTCACAAAAATGATGATGAATATGAAGAAAATTTCCCAAAGAGGATCTTTGGTGTAGTAGCTGGAGTTGGTACTTGGGTGCAAGCATAATAGGTTGATTATTCTAAGCTCAACAAGGATCATGCTAGTTTGGGAGGAAAACTGTTCATGGTAACAGAATTTTCTATTGGGATACAAGACTGGTTGGATTCTTATGAGCCCATATTTGATACTTAGAGTCGGAAGATGCTCAAAAAAGGAAGTTAGACTTGCAGAAAATTTTGGGTAGAGCTATAGGTTTGTGAAATGCAATCAAGGTAGCTACTTTCATGGAACAGTTTACTCGGGATAAGTTTAAAGCTCGCATTGAGGAGAAGTACATTCTAGTTGCTTAATAATCCATCTTGTTAGAAAATTTATTGATCTAAAGCAGAGGTGTAATGAACCGTCTATTTTGAACCATCCGCATCCACACATGTTGAACGTGAATTATTCAAAACAACATATTGTTAATTTATATTTGGCAAAACTCGGCATATACAATAAATAAATCAATCACAGACATAGAGTATTACAACAATAAACAGCAGAATAGATAAATATTAGTTCATGAAGCTACTATATAAACATCAGAGTTTGAAATAAAATACAACAGAATATCTCAAATACAAAGGAATCTCTAATACATAAGCATCTAACGAGTCTGAACATAAATGACTAGAATAAATTGAAATAACTAAAAGCTGGATAGATAGATCTTCAAACAAGACTCCAATCTCCAAAGGCGAGTCTCAAATGTTGTGTCACTCAGTTTGTCCAGAGCATAAAGTAAAACACAAAACGCCCGAGTCAGGATTAACATTCTTATATTAATAAATTCAACTCAATGAAATGTCAACTGAAATATAAGTAACTTAAAGGATGTTTGAGATTTCCATCCTCTAAGGATCTGTAGAACTATCTACTATGTAGTACAGTACGCTATTATTATATGTCCATAGTAAAGTAAACTATTAAAATAGCGTTAAGGTGTTACCCATATCCCCCTTAACACATATTTATATAATCCCACAGTCTATACAATACTGTAATTCCTTCGTTGGAGGGCTATCAAAGGGCACTCCATAAGTATGGTACAAACCAAACTCGTAGAAGGCGTGCGAGGGCATGTGACAAGGCATGCGAGGCAATGCCAAGGTATATATACCGTTTGCGGATCCGGACTGGGGGTAACGCATAACAGCTACTACCGCCCACCTAGTGACACACTTCCAAATCAAAGGTGCATCCAATCAAATCACAAAAGCAATAGAATGGTATCGAAGAAATGTGTCTGATAGAAGGAATGACCTCACTTGGCCCCGGCGTGGCTTATGTTTTAGCAACATCAAGCTGACTCACGGGAGTCAGGGCTACGTAAATACCATATAGAATCGTCGCCAAACCATCCTTTTTTTCTAGAATCTCCATCACATACACAGTTGTTAAAGCAGTTTTTGGTATTGGAAGATAGTATGACAGTATCCGATCTCGGCCTCTTTAACAACGAAACGATTATTTCACACCGTGGTCATTTCATTTCAAATAGTTCATACTTCATATCAAAATATCATATTCATTTCAAACCATATCAATTCGATATCATTATTCACTTTAAAAATATTCATTTCCAGAATCGTAACACTTTCAAATTTATAACACTTTTGAAATCATAACACTTTGGAAATCATAACACTTTTAAAATCATAACGCTTTGGGAATCATAGCACTTTTGAAATCATAACACTTTGGAAATCATACAACTTTGGCTTAAACAGTTTAGATGTTAAAAATAGTATATATATTAAAATAGTCATAAATTGAAATAGTTATATATTAAAATAATTTAATAATAAAATAGTTTATATATTAAAAATACTTTATATAATAAAAATATTCCTCCAATTTCGCAGGTCGGTTCAAATCATCATAAATTCCAAAATTCGATTTATTTCAATTCCAGTTTAACCATTTAAATTTGAAGGTCAAAGATTCAATTCAAATTCTCAATAAACCATTTAAATTTATATCAATTTCAAATCCAAGTTTGAACTATCACTTCAATTCCAATAAGATACAAGTTTAAATATTCAAACATCTATACTATAAATCTCATTTCAATTTCAACATTTAACTTCAATTTTATTCAAATTGGAAAGTGTTCACTTAAACATTTTAATAACAATTTACAAAAGTCCTGTTTTATAAATTTAAATCAATATTAAATATCCAATCTCAATTTTATTTAAAATTGAGAATATTCATTTAATAACTTTTTATCAAATCAAGTTATAAATCATATTTTTAAATCTTACAACCAATAAGTTTCAAATCAATTTTATTTAAGTATAATTCTTAAACAAGTACAATTTCAATTTCTTTCCAACCTTAATTATTGTAGTTGTTGCAAATTTATTTTTAAAATATAATTTTAAATAAATACCTAAACATATTATATACTAATTAAATTAAATTTTATTAAAATTAATCTATTATTAAATTTATTTTATATTAAATATATCTTTTTATATTTTAAATAAAATTATAAGAAAATATTAAAATTTATATTTTTAAACTAACTTATAAATTATAATTTTCAAAACATGTAATTTAAAAATCTAAAATTTTTAAAATAAAATATCTTTACATTATTAAAATCCCTATATTTCCTTCCAAAATTCAAAAATCATTATTCAAAATAGACCAAGTCGTCCATATATAATTTTCTATCATGTGGTCAAGTGATACAGATATTTATCATTTCAATCCGCAATTTGAACATTTACGGGTATATATCATTTCAACCCGCAATCCCGAAAATTCACAATCAATGAAAATCACTTGAGTTTATCATTTCAACCCATAGCAATTTTCACCTATTCTAGAATATCGTTCGGTTATGTATCATTTCAACTCATAGGGAATTGTAAATTTACCCGAAACTTGCAGATTGAGATCAAATATAAATATAACATATCAACAACAGGCATATATCATCAGTAATAAATTAAATAAAATATATACACAGGATATGGCGTCATACATCACCGGTGGACAATTGCAGATAATGGGATATCATCTTTAACAATCAAATAACTAACAATTAAAATTTAATAGCATATTTCAATTATCGTTTCAAGTGAAATCAAATTTTATTAAATATAAGAATGTTAATCGTGAGTGATTGCTCACCTTTCGAGGCTAGGGTGCTTTGATAACGAATTGAACTGCGAATTCGAGTACGAATTCCAAAGTAAAGCAAGATGGGCATGAATTCGATGAACAAAGCTGATAAATTGAAAATCAAGAACCAAAAATCAGCATGATATAACAGAAACGAAATGTATAATATATTATTATTTTATAAAATCAATATTTTTAATTTATGACAAATATAAAAATAATATATATATATATGATTCAGAATCATTATTCTTAAAATACCAATATTTAAAAATCAAAGGTATATATAGTATATTTAAAAATCAATACCTATATATATACACTTTAAAAGTGCGGTCTAAGTATATTTTTATTTAAAATATATATATACATACACCTTAAATCTAAATTCACAACTTGCAATATATTCTTTAAACTAAAGAAAAAAAAATCTATATGTCAAATCTGAAATGTGCTGACTAATGTATACCATATTCTATAGACTCACAGACTACATATTGTTTATAAAAATAGTATACACATATAACGTGTATATATTATAATATATATACATGCTGTCAAAAATATATGTATGAGTTACCCAAACCATATACTAATTATATACACATGTAAACAATTATACTTTATATGATTTAAGTTATGTGAAAATATATATACTAACATATTATAAAATTTATATAAACTAACATATATAACTAACCTATTACAACTAACAGATTATAAAACTTACATGTTATTTAGTAAACATTAAAAATGCGAACACAAGACTTTGTAAGTATAAAAACAGTTCACAATATAAAAACAAAGCTTAAATCACTGATCTATGTAAGCAGGAACCAGACAAAAAGGAATGAAAACTGTACTATATTCATACAGTTCACAATATAACCATCATAAACGCAAGTATAAATATTTTACCAAAGGAAGGGAACATGGGTTTGGACCGTCTTCTGGAGGTAGAACACGAAGGGAAGGCGGTGATAGTATGATTGTGGAAGTCGAGCTTGGCAGACTGGAGGAGATGCGGTTGACGTGGGTGTTGCAGAGGTGAAGTTCGGTAGCACGCAATAGGTGTTTAGGTGGTGGAGGCAGGTGATCTACTGTGGTGTGGCATAGGTTGTGGCTTTAGGCAGAGTGGCTCGGTGTTCGGGTCGAGCGAAGGCAGGGCGGTGGCTACCGTAGGGATCAGTGATAGGCCGGAGGTCGAATGGGTCGACAAAGCAAGGGAGAGGTCGAGATTTCAAACGTGGCGGGTTGCATGTCTGGTCGTGTGTGTGGGAAGGTGGGTCGCTGCTGGTGGTGGCGATGTGGAGTGCTAAGGGAAGAGTGAAGGCGATCAGTTTGGGGAAGAGGACGAGCGTCGATTTCGAAGCAAGATATATGCGAAGGCAATAGAAGAAGGAAGGTGTAGTTCACAATTGAAGAAGATGTGGGTTTCTTAGAAAACATTACGAATTTAAAATATATATATTTAAATATTATTTTTTTTCAAAGGGAAAGGGAAGAGTCACGAAGCAAGTTATAAAATGAATCAATGGGACGACCAAAGGTCAAACATCGAATTCTGCAAACATAAATGGCCACTGACCATTGATAGTCTCGAGAAAGCAACAAAGGACGCATGAAAACTAAAGACTAAAATGGATACCAATACTGTTAAACGTTTTGCAGATTCGGACTTGTACCGGACTTCGAAACACACAATTGAACATACAATGGAAATCAGCACGACGAGACGAACAGAATGACACATAGATTTTAGCGATACGACAATCCTATTAAAAATCGATATTTGCTGCAGCAATGTTGTTAAAATGCCGAAAATAAGATGAACGGAACTAGAGAAGTCCAAATTTGATGAAACGAATTATGACATCTCACTTAGAATATAGTTTACATTTTTATTGCATAAAAATATTCAGGTTTCGAAAATATTTTATTTTCATCAAATTAACTGATTATAAATTGAAAATTACACAATAGAATAAACTTTCATATTTTTCGATGAAAATTTACCATTTGATATGTTAAAAGAGACGTATTCCAAATATCATATTTTCATTTTAAAAAATTTACTATTTTATTTCAAGCAAAATTACAGTTAATTACGTTATAAAAGCCGTTATAATTTACGAGTCGTTACACTCTCCCCTACTCAAAACTTTTTGTCCGCAAAAAGGAACAAGATAGGAGAATAGATCAACCAGAAGGAAAGATAGATTGAAATATATATTATCAGTTGCACAATTAATTCCATAATCATATAAATTCCATTTATTTTTAAATTTGTTTATATTCAGTTAATTGATTTCAATTCATTTTATTTAATCAATTAAATTTTATTTCAATTCCATATATTGTCATTCAAATTATTTGTTTTACATTTATTAACATTTATTTCAAAAAAATTCACAACAAAATTTGTTTTATTTAACTCAATTATTTAATCTATTTGATTTTACTTAAGTTGATTTAACTTGTAATTTAACCTTAACTATTCCTAAATTCATATTTATTTTCTTAAATAGCATCTTTTTCTCATTTAATTTATTCCACTTGACATATGTTACAACATATATTAAGTGTATAAACATTTATTATAACCATTTGTTATTCAACCAATTAATTCTCTTTTTATTGTTCAATTCATTATTCAATTTATTATTTATAAATTCCCTTAATAAAATATCATTTTTGGACATCTTATTGCTCACATTTATATTGTATATTATTCAGTTACCTATTCCCATTAACATTTAACTATCTTTAGGTAAGTTATATTAAGGTTTTGAGTGTGATTAAATACTATACAAGTTTTCGTTTTATTTACAACATTTATATTAAACGAGATTTTAGTTTAAACAATTTATTACTTAAGTTTTCTTCTTGTATAGCCTTTTATTATATATTCACTCTAATATCTAACTTTTTAAATATTTTAGGTAAGTTATATATATTAGAATGCAATTGATCATTATACAGATAAATTTATCCTTGTTTAACTGTTCAAATTGTTTCAAGTTGTTAAAATTCCAATTTAAAATTTAAGCACTTCAAATATCTCAAAATTTTTGATTTATTTAAATAATTGAACACCCTAACTTAACATAAGATTTAAGAATTAAATTTTCGGTTTCACTTCCCACCTTTTTGAAATAAATCTACATATATATACATATACCGATATATTTATAAATCAAATCATACTCAAGAAATTTAAATCAAAATCAATTTTTCAAAATAAAATGTAGCAAAGCTACTAAGTAGTCTCTCCACTTCAAGACTCGAAGATGAATGTCGATGATGTTGCATCATCATCGAAATTATTTTCCAGCGACAAACGAAGAGAGTACTGACTCACTTCTTTTAAAATTTCTATGGATACAAATTTTCACGCGGAAACACTTTCAAATAATAAAAATTCAAAACTTTGAAAACCAAATTTTTGAAAATACCGAAAATTGAATTCTCAAATTCTTAATTTAAATTTATTTCAATTCCAAAATTAATTTATAAACTATGTTTTATAATTTCATTTATTTATATCATGTCGCAATAGTCAATGGTCTACAAAACAATAAATGATAATCAAATATTATCATTTCCTACAACCAATTCATTTAACTATTTAACTTTAGAAAATTATACTCATATATATATATAATATAATTATAGATAAGATAATTGCATTTACCAATTTTGAAAACAATATTGTGACTGTTTGTTCTGTTCAAATGTTTTGGTAACGTTAGCTAGACGAATCGATCGAAACCCAAAATTCAAACTTATCATCTTAAACAGCACAATATATTGTAAATTACAAAATACACTTCCTCATTGGATGATTCAAGAATGGTTTTTAAAACAAGAATAGAGATTTTAAATTTAGATGAACCCTAGTCAAAGAGAATTCTGACTACGAAGATAGACTTGAAAGGAAGATAAAATAATTAAATTACAGAAGGAGAAATGGATAGACTTATATAAATCGCGGCGACATTAACCGGGTCAACCGAGATTCTAGGAATAAGATCGATGCGGAAATTCCATTTCCCGCTTGAAGGGAAGAGAAGTGACTTTACCAAAACATCTTGATATCTTTGACTATAGGGGTAAAGTCGAGATCATTAGGCTGAAATTGGACGAAAAGTGAAACTGCCTACAAAATTCTAAGGAAATCGACATTAGATCACAAGAGAATTACCTTGGTAGTCTACGAAAGAATGGTTTGGGCTTAGCAAGAGATGGCAGCATCAAAACTAATGACGTAGAAATCTCTGGTGAATCAATGCCTATTGTAAAGGAGTTTCACCCCTTTACAATCATACTAGATTAGCGGGACTGCCGATGGATTAGTCACACAAAAGAATGAAATTGCCAGCTGAGGTGGAAAGATGTTCTTAATTTCATTATAAAGATCAACCAGAGTAGAGCTATGGGATGCTCCAGAATCAAGAAGAACACAAACAGGAAAGGCATCAATGAATTCCGGAACGAAAGGGGAGGTTTCGAAATCCCAAAGAAATCCTACCTCAGGAGGATCCTAACGAAGAATTTAAAGCCCGAACGAAGAAGATTCTGTAATTAATTTTACTCCATATGCTAAGTTTTTCCTAAACCTGAGCTCTGATACCAACCGTAACAAACCGGCTATTTCGAACCGTTCGCATCAACACATGTCAGACTTAAATTGTTCAAAAGAATAGATTGTTAATTTATATTTGACAAAGCTCGGCATATACAGTAAATAAATCAATCATAGAATCACAAATACATTGTATTACTACAATAAACAACGGAATAGATAAATAATAGTTCATGAAGTTACTATATAAACATCAGAATTTGAAATAAAATACAACACAATATCTCAAATACAAAGGAATCTCTAATACATAAGCAACAGACGAGTCTGAACATAAATGAATGGAATAAACTGAAATAACTGAGAGCTGGATAGATAGATCTTCAAATAAGACTCCAATCTCCAAAGGTGAGTCTCAAATGTTGTGTCACTCAGTCTGACCCGAGCATAAAGTAAAACACAAAACACTCGAGTCAGGATTAACATTCTTATATTAATAAATTCAACTCAAGTGAAATGTCAACTGAAATACAAGTAACTTAAAGGATGTTCGGGATTTTCATCCTCTAAGGATCTTTGGAACGATCTACTATGTAGTACAATACTCTATAATAATATGTCCATAGTAAAGAAAAATATTAAAACAGCGTTAGGCGTTACCATATCCCCCTTAACACATTTTTATATATTCTCATAGTATATACAGTACCGTAATTCCTCCGTAAACAGGAGGGCTATCAGAGGGCACTCCATAGGTATGGTACAAATCTATAACGATCCAATTTTTCGATGCTCGAAAGTCGACATCAATACGTCCACTGTATCAAATGCCGCACAGTCGAATGCTGGAAAACCGATCCATTAGGGTTAAAGAATAAGAAGATAGAAGAAGAACAAAAACAATAATAGAATCTCACATTTCGCAGCGGAACAAATATAATAGATAAATGAATAATCTTTAAAACAAAAGCACTATATTAGTTTATACATACATCATCAGAGTTTTACAATAAAAAATAGTGGAAAAGAAATATTATATACTAGTGATACACCTTGCCATCCAGCTTAAACTCTAGATCTCCACAACATATATCTTGACTTCGCTCCCGAATAACTGATAACCTGACTCTATGCTGCCCGTGTGGAAAATTATAGGCACCCAGAGTTTAGAAAAGGAACAATAAACTCCAGGTCAGTCACAGAACTAGTGTGAGATCTTAAAAACAGTTATTACACAAAGAAAAGGAAAAGAAATCCGCTATGCTTTTGAAAAATGAAACTACCATAAGGCCTCCCGGCACACACACAATGCAATCGTACACTTGGGGGAGATTTCTTCTTATGATAGTCAAACATGCTTGATACGCAAAATCTCTTTGATATTATTATTACTAGTGCATAGTGTGGAAAACATTTTGAAAGTATAATATAAATCTTAGCCGGCATAGGTACCATTACATTATGCCTGCTATAAGAACCTCCTAAGGAGGCATGTTATACAATTGCAATCGTAAAGGGGTCGTATTGTATCTTCGGATTCCAACAAATGGTCAGGCTAAGGAACTTCCTATGCCGCATGGGTACGCCTCTGGAGGGACGCCACGAGAACTTAACCAGCTCACTGCCAACATAAGGCCGGGTTACCTCTGTAACTAGGTAACAACTACACGAGTATGCCATCCCTCGGTCGTTAGCGACCTTTATCCGAGGATCCTCAACCACAAAACAACCACAAAGTAATAAATTTGCAGCAACCACGTAAGTTAGGTATCTGGGATCCATACCATGATACCACCCTTTTCCAGAAGGAAATAACATACTCTCAGGGGGCGTTACCCCCAAATAACCTTGCCGCATCCTTCCTGTTTTAACCATTATGGATTGTGAGGTCCGACGAGGTTTCGTTCCATAAAGCTACGCTTTTCACAAAAGCCACATTTCGATCAATAAATGATCAGCAGCACTTCGTATGCCACATTACCAAATTGAGAATGTATCACTAGTAACCATCAACTACACAACCTCTGAGCTCGTACGTCTCAGAGAAGAGTGTTAAGCTAAGAGAATAAATTCTCCGCCACCAATAGAAATATATTTGATAGAAACCAGCTTTACATCTCAAAGTGTAACGTCGGATACACATCCATACAAGTCCGTTTCGGGATCAAACAGAACCGAAGGTACTTCAAAGAAGCCCTTGCAAATCCGGATATTCACTAATCACATCCGGAATTCCCATCTCAAAGGATGATAAAATCTCTATATCGAAGAAACCCGGTGCAAAGACATTCGACAGGTAATCCTTTCGTTTTCGAGAATACCCGGTCTTCAATACCATCTTCAAATGCAATCCCATTTCGTCGTATCATTGTTCGGAATGGGTTTTATGACACAAAGTCCTTTCCCCGCTAATCCGAATAATGAGTGCTTATTTTAAAAATAAGTGTTATATTCAGATTTCAAATAAATCACAACAAAATTCCACTTCGATCTTTTAAACAAAATATCCATCACCATCATAAAGATTCGATGTAGTTTTCGAATATCCATTTGGAATCCGACCCCTCAGTCGCATCGAAATTCAAACGTCATTTAAGGGCCAATATTGATAGTCGGTTATTTAACTATCAATCAACATCCACAACAATCACCAGACTTAAATAATTTTGCCCCAATTATTTATTTTCAAAATATCTTTGCAAGATATAATTTTAACACTTCAACCACTTGAAAGCAAATTTCAAATCACTTTTCACCTTTCAATCTTTTGAAAACAAATTTCAAATCACTTTCCTCATGTGGAATAAATTTCCAAATGTTTATTTAATTCCACTGAAAATTTTCCGAGTTCAAATACTTAAAAAATAATTTAAAACACTTATACAAAATATACTTGGAAACATTTAAAATAAAACTATTTTAAAACACTTGCTTTAGTTATGAAAATATTATACTAATATCTTATGTAAACTTAAGTCCAAAATAATTTTAAAATAAAATTATTAGATAGAGTGTAATTATTTAAAAATAACCATTTTCTAATCAAATATCAATTAAATCTTTAAATAATCACTTCCATAACTAGTTAAATAAATCTTTTACTTTAAAGATTTAAAAACAACTTAAGAAACAATTTCTTCACAAACATCCTTTTTAAAACCAACTTCAAAACTTTTAATTTTGAAAGCTACTTTAAAAAATACTCGGCTTTCCGGGGAAAATACACCTTCCATTTCAAAATGGACCATTTAAATCAATAAATAAATTCTTCTTGATTTATCTCAATTTATATTCCAGATCCGTAAATTTCTTTCCACACTTTAAAAATAAATCAATATTTATTTTTGAAACAAATTTCCCTTTCCTTTTTAAATTCCCATGGTGAATTTAAATTTTTCAAATATCTACTAATATACGATTTTCAAATTGATTTCAAAAATCATTTTCAAACACCAAATCAATTTCCAAATTGATTTCAAAATTTATTTTGAACACCAAATCAAATTCCAAATTGATTTCTAAATTGATTTCAAACACCAAATCGATTTTCATTCAAACACCAAATCGATTTTCATTCAAACACCAAATCAATTTTCATATTGATTTCCCAAAGAGATTCTTAATACCAAATCAATTTTAGAATTTATTTTTAAAATAAATTCCTTTATCTCTTCCAAACTTTTTAAAATCCGTATTTTAAAATATATTCTTCAACTTTTGAATAATATTACTTGAAGGCCATTTATTAAAATCCTTTCCCATATTTTTCGAATTCATTCAATAGGATTCTAAAAAATAAAACTTTATCCTTTTAAAATTCCTTCTTTTAAATTTATTCAATTCTCAAAAATAATTTTACTATAAGATCTCTACTTTGAATTTCAAAAATCCAATTTTATATATTTTCGGTATCTTACGGTACCAAAAATATATTTGGCTAAACTATAGCCATCAACGATTTCAATCACAAATATAACCACACAAGATTATAAATAATCAACACATAATATTGAAACAAATTCAAATATTAGAGGAATCCAGTTGGATCCCTCCAACCTGTTTCCCTGCATCCACAAACGTTAGCACAACAATTAAATACCAATTCCACTTTGAGATGGAATATCATGGTATATGAGATCAATATAATATCATCCGCTATTATGCGGCGCATAGGATCTCATCCGCTATATAATGCAGGAAATGAATCATTTAAATACATATATAATACCAATTCCACTTTAAGGTGGAATATCACAGTATATGGGTTTATATAATATCGTCCCCTATTATGTAGCACATAGGGTCTAATTCAATACAACTGATAATAATTTATCATCCAAGCACACAATCAACAATTTTAAATTTAACTATTTGAAATCAAATCGGAATATCCGATTGAATGAGAAGATCTCACCTTTAACGATGCATGCAATCCATTTTCCATTCCGGCTTGTTTCTCGATTTTAGACCTTGTATAAACAATTATATAATTTTATTAATATTCGACATAAATCGAACAATTCAATTTACCATTTTATAATTTTAATTCAACTAATAATTTAGTTTTAAATTAATGATTTAGATTTAAACAAAAAAAATAAAATTTAAACAAAAAAATAAAATTTTAAACAAATTTTCTTTTAAATAAAATATTTTTAAATTTTAAACATAATTGTTTTGAATAACTTACTAAAAAATTATTATTTTATTTCCTTTCTCTGATCCAAAATTTACATGTATATTTTACCAGATTTATGTGTTTATGCATTACTGGTTATATATACTCTGATTTACATATTTATACATACATATTCAAATTAAATTGAGATTATCAAAAAAAAAAAATTAAAAACTGTTATACCTCTCCTACTCGTCGCTGCCATCACCATGTTAGTCACCTCATATAACCTTTGGCATGCTCAAGCACGCCTCTCTCAAATTGCCAGCCTTCATGAACGTAGCTCCTCACCATCATGATACCCTTCAGGCCACACAATAGCATCGGGTTGTGACCTTACTAAACGCATGAACGAAGTCGTCGCTCCTCTATTCATCCACCTCATCCTTCTATTTCCCCCGCGTTGCCTTGGCTTCGCCCTCCCCTGCCTCGAGCGCACGCCTGGAAGCCACGTGCTCGAGCTCGCCTCTGCTCGATCGTGGTTCGCCACCGTGCTCCCTTGCCCTTTCCATTTTTTTCGAATGAATTCGACTGGGCGAGTTTGATTTGAATCGAAAAAAGAAAAGGGGGAATTTTAATATGTATAGAGAGCGGCCATTTATTTTGTTTTCGGTTTAAAAAAATGCTCGGCTTGTTTTTATTTGAACGAAGAAAATAATTTCGTTTGATTTTTTCTGAACAAGATAAGTAAATTTTTAAACGAACGCGTGTAAAATATTCAGAGAAAAAGGAATACGTGGATGAAATTTCTATACGTGTTGCAAAGGCTTGCACAGTAATTATATTAATTGCTTTTAAATTTAAATTCAAATTTAATTCATCTTGATTTTCACAATTCACAATCTCGATCTCCAATCGAGACATGCCGCCGGACGTGTATAATGTCAAATCCATATTTTGAACGCAATGGAAAAGGTTCCGAGTCCAAATTCGATCGTATGGAGAAGATAGCTTTATGGACCCAACTATTAAATCGAATTTTCGATTTGATTTTAGCGCGTTTATCTACCGTACGATCACATGACACCTTCAAACATTACGAAAATTGAAATCCGATAATAAAACACTATTACGGATCTAATGGAACTAGTTTCGTTAAATTCTAGGACTGTCCCTCGAAAGGCTATTTCTAAATTCAATTTGAACGATAAATTTTCAAAACTGAACAAACACTTCAAATTCCAATTTTTAACACTTCTATTACCTTTAGTATTATCAATATGAATTCTCTAAGCCTTTGAAATATTTTTAATCAACTTACAAATCAAGATTCAATCTTTCACCCAACTTCAATAATTAAATTTAATAACTTCAGTTGCCAAATTCATCCTGATATTTGAAATTCAAGTTAAACTAACATTCAAACATTTAAAAATCAAGTAAATATTTCCTTTTCAAATGTTCAAAATTTATGGGTCGTCGCATACTTCCCCCTTATCATTTCAACTAACTTTTCAAAATCTTCCATAATTTCCAAATAGCGTTATTTGCTTCATACTTCAAATTTAAATTTTCAAAATTTTCTTAAAATTTTTCGAACTCCCTAAATTTTTGAAATTTTTTACCAGCGTCTCCTTTGCGCGGCTAGATTAGTACGATTACAAAAGCCACAAAGGGCCCCAAATTTCAAAATAAAACGAAAAGCCAAGCGGCTAGACAAGAAAATCATCAAATTTCATATAGAAATTTAAATACATACCTTTTTTCGAGCAATTCAAATTTTCTTCAAAATCAAAATCCCAATTTATCTTTTACCTTTAACACATTTGTATATCCTGCTTATCATTTTGCATATTTATTTACAAAAATTTCCATATTCATTTCATTCAAACCCGTAGGATACACATATATCGTTTGCAATATCAGATTCGATCGCTCACTCGATCACACAATTTCACTTCCGAACTAGTATCGTCCACCCGACATCCTAGTGCAGACTCAGATCTGGTTTCTTGATCAAAAACCGTCATTCTCCTTGCACATTTCTAAACTATGATAGAGAATTTCCAGAATCAACCAAAAATCCATATCCAGGTTCGCCGTTGAAAATCAAGTGAAAAATCCTAACTCGGATCGATATAACTATCTCGAAATTATGTGCTCGAATTTCGGATCAAATCACTATGCGAATAAAATAATATACATACATCCTACGTATTCATTCCAATTGATTATTAGCTCTATCAATTTCTTTTCTTTTATTCATATTTGATTTTCATTTCAATACACTTATTCACAATCGCCATGTCACAATTTTCCAATTTAGTCTTCATTCGATCTTTAACTTATTAAACTCCAAATTTTTCTTAAGAATTTCACCACTTTTTTCTTAAGTTAATATAAATATTCTATACACTTCTTATATTTATTTTCAATTCACCATTTTGGTTTATCTGTACTTTTATTTAAACTAGAATTCCAGTTCCATGTGAATTTAAGTCATTTCTAACCATATTTGCTTTGTCATTCCTTCAATTAGTTTCACTTACTAATTTTATTTCAATACTTTGCTTCGTTTATCAGAAATCAAATTCAATTCCAATTCCAGTTCTGTTTGCTTACAAATTCGAAATGAATTTCAATATTCAATTTCACTTTCATTTACTTGCAATTGTAAATTTATTTATTCATTCAAATTTTATTTTCCTCCTTAATAAATTTTTATTCCATAACTATTTTTATTAGATTCCAGAGTCTTTCCCACATTTCAATAATTATTTTCAAAATTAATTCAAATTATCCTTTGAATTTCCAAAACCAACCCCAGTTTTCCAAACAACTTCAATTTTTAAATAATTTGGCAGCATTTCCTCTCTTGGAACCTCGAAAATAAACACAGATGACATCGCGATCCTTATCGAAATTATTTTCCAACAACCAAAAAGAGTTTAGTTCTTTTATCCCTCCAAAACATTTTTTCCAAAACCTTTGAAAATCATTTTCAAACCAAAGAGATTTAAATTTAATTAAATTTCAAAATTTTCAAACCCCTTTCAATTCTTTTCAAAACATTTCTCTGGAATTCCATTTCAAGTTATAAATCACAATTACAATTTATATTTACAAATCCCATTTGTATATGAATTTATTTCTCGGCTTTTGATTATGATTTCAATCTCTTATTCAATAATCAATGACAATAATTTAATATTATCACTTGCTAACATCTAACCAACCATATTTTATGGAAAAATATTTCTTTTCTATATAAAAACAGTTTGGGTAAAATTATTTCATTTACCCTATTTTAAAACAATACTGTGTTGGTTTATCTTGTTCAAGAGTTTAGAAACCCTATCAGAACAGTTGGCCAAACTGCACCGACCAGAATATATAAACAATCAACCGATAAGTCAACACAATACAAAACAATTTTATATTCACTAACGAATACGCGCTATATCTGTTATTACACTCAAACTCATTCTAGAGTACTACTGACTCTATCTTTAATGAGTAACAACCACCAGAGCCAAGGTTGTCGCTTAACTAAATGCTCTGATACCACTTTGTAACGACCCATTTTTTCGACGTCCGAAAGTCGACATCAGTACGTCCACTGTATAAAATGCCGCACAGTCGAATGCCGAAAAAACGAACCGTTAGGGTTAGGAAGAAGAAGAAGATAGAAGAAGAACAGAAACAATAACAGAATCTCACATTTCGTAGCAGAACAAATATAATAGATAAATGAATAATCTTTAAAATAAAAGCACTATATCAGTTTATACATACATCATCAGAGTTTTACAATAACGAACAGCGAAAAAGAAATATTATATACTAGTGATACGCCTCGCCATCCAGCTTGAACTCCTGATCTCCACAGCATATATCTTGACTTCGCTCCCGAATAATTGATAACCTGACTCTAGGCTGTCCGTATGGAAAATTATGGGCACCCAGAGTTTAGAAAGGGAACAATAAACTCCAGGTCAGTCATAGGACTGGTATGAGATCTTAAAAATAGTTTCACAAAGAAAAGGAAAAGAAACCCGCTATGCTTTTGGAAAATGAAACTACCATAAGGCCTCCCGGCACACACATAATGCAATCGCACACTTGGGGAGCTTCGGCAACCTCTGCCTACTACTGCATTCCCAGATTTCTATTAGAGTTAAACAGTCTCCCACTTACAAACACTCTAACAAACTCGCACACCCTGCTACCGCCTATAGAGTTTTGTAAACTTGCACACCCTGCTCACTGAACTAATTCTAACTAGACAATCTGACACAACCTAAAACCTAGGGGGTGATTAACCAAGATTTAAATCGAAAAGTATAGAAAAATAAGAGCAAAAATGATTAAAACACTTGATTTTAAAACTAAACCCTATTTGAAAAAATAAACCCTAATTAAATTATACGGCCGCCCCTTTTCTATTCTTTCACTCAGTCTCTTTCGATTTTCTCTGATAAAAAATGGCGGCGATTGTTGTCCCAAATTAGGGCTTCGTCCCTTCGATCCAATTTAGGGTTTTGAAAACCGTAGCTGCCGATAGTTGATCGAGCGTATGAATGATTCCGGTCCTCTCTTTGTCGATCGTCTATTTCTTTGAGTTGCTCTCTGCTGCTTCGATTTGATCGAGTTCAACGTATGCTTCGGTATGTAATTTTCTCTTTAAGTGCTTTTATGATTTTTGTATTCGAACTCGATAATCTTGGAACTGCCGATGATGTTGCTTATATATACTTCGATGCCCTTGAAATTTTGTTCGTATCAATTCGATACTTTCCTAATTCTTGCTTTCCTGATATTTGCGACTTACTTGATTCACACGGATTTGATTTTGAAGTGTTTGATTTTTCTTGATCGATACGACAGAAACTTTCCTGTTTTATTTTGATTTGACTTTTGACTTTTTCAATGATACACACCTGAATTTTCTAACTTGGTCATCTCTGCACTGTTGAATTTCGTTCATCCCTGTAGCATCGATTTACACGGCATTGACTTCTTTGGCACTTCTTTCTTTTGCACTTGAACCTTAGTGTTGGTCGGCTATTACACTTAGTATCTCTGGCATGTTTTACTTTGTAGACTTGAGCCTTGTGTTCTTCATACCATGTGTACATGCTGCTGCATTTGCTTGCATACCCATTACTGCACTGTTCACAGTATATTGATATTATTGTTAAGTGAAATCCTGTTTGTTATTTGAACTTGATGTTGTAGTCTGCCTTGTTGAATTCCTGGATTTCAACATACTTCTGTTGCATTCATTTGTTTGCATATATCAGTTTCTTGACCCTTGGTTGTTACAGTATTCATGTTGTTGTCTGGTTGTTGCTTGATGAAGAGGTTGAACCTGTTAGTCGAGCTTGCATACTTCATGTACATACATGCTTTCCTGTGTTCATGCTTGTGAAATTCATGTTGTTTGAATTGTGCTTTTGTATGCACTGTGCATTGAGCACTTTGGTTTCATGATTTGGTCCACTGCAGTTTCATTGTGACATTCACTTGATTTGAACCGTGTCTTGTCAGTTTCATTTGATATGCTATTGCTCTTTGTAGTTGCACTCTGGTTGTCATGCACATGAAGCAGTTTGCATTCTGGACATTTGTAACTGCTGCTACACATTGTTATATTTGGACTTGCACCCTTGATCATTCACTGTTGCCTTGTATCAATGCTCTCTGTATAATTGTGATCTTGAGATGATTGCATATTCCTAATGCACTTGGTCATTCATTGGTTTGTTTGTATATTTGTGCATATTGACCCTTGGTCTCTGTTGCATGCATTGTTTGCAGTGATATTGTATATTGCATTATTGCTGCTCTCTGTACTTGTAGTTGTTCAATTGTCTTCTGTTCACTGTTGGCACTGGATTTTGCTGTAGTCTTCATTGTTGTGTATATATGTTCTATTCTGCATCACTTGTGTACATTTGCTACTGTTTGTTCACTTTGATTCTGCTGTGTCTAACTTGTACTACTCTAGTCTGTTGCTCCAATTGTCATTGATGAATCCTTTATTGTTACTTTCTTGGTGCATTGTGCTCTGGTTTTTCTGTTTGCATGCTTGCTTTTGTTGGCTGCGCACACGAGTTGGCGAGGCAATGCACACATGTATAAATGTACACAAGTGTATTGCAGCCACTCATGATTACCGGTCCCTGATAAGAATACAAGTGTATATATCTATGTGCACGACTTTGTGGCACGAACAGTGATACACTGTGCATGTCACACTGTTCGTGTGTGATGAATTCAAATGTGAATGATGACGAACAACCCAAATAACTGAGGCACCAATAAAAACAAATTTATATTTTTGCAAATTCAAATTTATTTATTTTCAGATTACTGTTGTAGTTGCTAATTATACAGGTACACAGGAGACAGGGCAAGAACTGGAGCTGGACACTGCAGATAGATGCAGATTAATGGTTTTGTAAAGTGTACAGTGTTGTGCGTTATAGTGAGAGAAAATACGAATATGAAATGTATAAACTAGTGTATGTATATAGAGAGAGCTGAAAACTTTGTACTGCATAAGTGTTGAATTAAAATATTATATTGAATAAAAATTCTGATTGATTTATATAAATTCTGTGCAATAGTATTATTATTCAATATGAATATTTATTCCTATATGTATATAGTACAATCTGCAAACACATATATAAATTGATATATATATTTGTTGTCATCAAACAAAAATTCACATCAAACATATATATATACACACATACTTTAAATCGAAATTCATAACTTGCATATATATTCTTTAAACTGGAGAAAAAAATCTATACATCAATTTTGAAATGTGCTGACTAATGTATACCATATTCTATAGACTCACAGAACCTATATATTATTTATAAAAATAGTGTATATATATATATAACGTGTATATATTATAATATATATACAGACCGTCAAAAATATACATATGAGTTACCCAAAACATATACTAACTATATACACATGTAAACAATTATACTTTATATGATATAAGTTATGTGAAAATATATATACTAACATATTATAAAATTTATATAAACTAACATATATAACTAACCTACTACAACTAACAGATTATAAAACTAACATATTATTTGGTAAATATTAAAACTGTGAACAAAAGACTTTGTAAGTATAAATACAGTTCACAATATAAAAATAAAGCCTAAATCAATGTTCTATATAAGCAGGCACCAGACAAAAAGGAATGCAAACTGTACTATATTCATACAGTTCACAATATAACCATCACAAATGCAAGTATATATGTTTTACCAAATGAAGGCTGCATGGGTTTGGGCCGTCGTCTGGAGTTAGAGCACGAAAGGAAGGCGGTGATAGTATTACTGTGGAAGACGGCTTGGCAGACTGGAGGAGATGAGGCGGACGTGCGTGTTGCAGAGGTGGAACTCGACAGCACGTAGTAGGTGTTTGGGTGGAGGAGATAGGCTGACGTGGGTGTTGCGGAGGTGGAGCTCGGCTGCACGCAGTTGGTATTCGGGTCGAGCGGAGGCAGGGCGATGGCTGCCGTGGGGATCAATGATAGACCGGAGGTCGAATGGGTCGACAAAGCAGGGGAGAGGTCCAGATTTCAGACGTGGTGGGTTGCGTGTCTGGTCATGTGTGTCGGTAGGTAGGTCCCTGCCAGTAGTGGTGATGTGGAGTTTTATGGGAAGAGTGAAGGCGATCGATTCGGGGAAGAGCGCCGATTTCAAAGCAAGATATAAACGAAGGCAATAGAAGAAGGAAGGTGTAGTTCACAAATGAGGAAGATGTGGGTTTCTCAAAAAGCATTATGAACTTAAAATATATATATATATATTTATATAAACTTTTCCAAAGGGAAAGGGAAGAGTCAAGAGGCAAGTTATAAAATGAATTAGTGGGAAGACCAAAGATCAAAAATTGAATTCTGTAAATATAAATAGCCACCAACCATTGATAGTCTCGAGAAACCAACAAAGGACGCAGGAAAACAAATGGCCCAAAACAGATACCAATACTGTTAAACGTTTCGCAGATTCCGACTTGTACTAGACTCTAAAACACACAATTGAATATACCGTGGAGATCATCACGACGACACGAACAGAGTGGTACATAAATATTAGCGATACGACAATTCTAGCAAAAGTCGATATTCACTGCATCAATGTTGTTAAAGTGCTGAAAATAAGATAGACGAAGCTAGAGAAGTCCAAATTTGACGAAACGAATTATGACATCTCACTTAGAAAATAGTTTACATTTTTATTGTACAAAAATATTCAAGTTTTGAAAATATTTTATTTTCATCAAATTAACTGATTATAAATTGAAATTGAAAATTACACAATAGAATAAACTTTCATATTTTTCAATGAAAATTTACCATTTGCTATGTTAAAAGAGACGTGTTTCAAATATCAAATTTTCATTTTAAAAAAATTACTATTTTATTTCAAGCAAAATTTCAGTTAATTACGTTATAAAAGCCATTAAAATTTACGGGCCGTTACAAGTGGATATGTCTGTTTCTTAATATCTAGTTGAGTTTGACTCTTTGTCAAAGATTGAAATGTCGTCTATCGACACTCCTTTGAAGAAGAATGGGAAGTTCATAATTGGCTTGAGTGGTAATGTTAGAGAATTCTTAGTAAACCAAATCGACGAGAGCTTCCAAAAAATTGTTAAGAAGGCTTTGGGCCATGCTTATATCCAAATTCAAGACTAGTTGTTATTCCTGAGGAGGAAGCTAAATCACAAGTGGGCAAAGGTGGAAAGAGAAAGCAACCATGGAAAACCAAGGAAAAGAATCAGTTGTAAATTAAAGATGGTTAGAAGAAAGGAAAATGAAAGTCGACTTGCTATAAATGTGGAGAAAGAGAATATCTTAGCAAGAATCACAAGAGAAAAATAAGGAAGTGCTTCTACTACAATGATTCTGGGCATATCGAGAAGGATTATCCTAAGCCACCGAAGGCTAAGTCGGTTTTGAAGGCTTGTGCGCTAAATATTATTTCCAACTCATAGAGTGCTCCATCAACGAGGGGAAAGGGCTTCATGATCCAAGGTATAATTTATATATGATATACATATTATTTTTTGTGTTTGATACAAGAGCATTCGTTTATATCTACTTTACCTAGAAGTTAGGTTATATTGAGACTTGATTTAGTTGATAGACCCCTGGCAGTGTCGAATCCTGTCAAAGGTTCAACCAATTTGAGTATGGTTTGTCATGAAGTTAGGTTATCGAGTCATGGATGCATGTTTATTTGTGATTTGTTATGCTCAATTTTGTCAGGTTTGGGATTATCTTGGGGATGGATTGTCTTCATAGATATTGTACAACTCAACTATAATAGGTTACTAGTGACGATGAGCATAAGCTAGAGTTAAGTTGCATGCTTGAGGATATGGTGATGGTTAGCTTTTTATGTTCTCTCAAGATCCCACATGATTAGTTGTCATTAGAACCGATTATGATGGAGTATTCCATATTGATTTAGTGGATGCTAGACCAGTGGCTATTCCATTTAAGCCAATGAAACCTAAAGTGTAATAAGAAAGAGTTGTGCATGTGTTAACCTGCTTTTTAGTAAGCATATTTCAACGGGCTTAGAAGAATCAAATGTAGACGAAATGACTTGAAAACTTGGAGGCACACTTAAAAGGATAGATAATGGAGCTAAAGAAATATGGATGACAAACTCACTAAGAAGAGATGTCAGTACCGACATCTCATGTAGGTACCGACTTCTCATATTAACTCCATAGTTGTTACAATTTCTTGGGACACCTCCATATGGAATTAGAAGAGTGCTGTAAAAATTACAAGTCATTCTGAGCTAAGAAAAAATGTCACCACCGACCTCTTAGGCAAAAAGGCTGATACCGGGCTATTTTAGAGAGAAGTAGATGACGACTTATTTTGGATGACCGGCAATTAATGGAAATTGCATGGAACGCATTCAAATAAAGTATGATGAATCATGCAAAATGAATCAAACCATCTGGGTTTAACCACAGATGTCGGCACCGACTTCAGAGGTCGGTACTATCGTGTGGTGTTAACCCAAATGGGTTCACGACTTCGTGCACTATCTCGGGCTTCTATATGGACTCCACTCCAACTCTTATCTTGGCCCAGTATAATTGCTACTCCTATAAATAAAACCCTACCTACAACAAAAATAGGATCGAGATTTCTAACTACGGCGACTCTATCATTTCTCCACCTCTAATCTCTCATCCAATAGTGTCACCTAGAAAACAATGATTTGGTATTATAGGACTTAGATCAGTAACTTCTTAGTACTAGTGACCCTTAAAATCTTTAGAAACATCATTGTAAATCTTAGATCCACTAGATTGTGGTCAGATCTAAGAAAATTAGTTGTGATCTGGAGAGAGAACAGCTAATAAAAGATTAAAGTGGACATAAGCCGAAGATTAAGCCAAACCACTATAAAAACTTCTGTGTGTTCTTATCTATTTTCTAGTTTTTCTTTTACTTTTGATATGAACTGGTGCTTTCGTCTTGTTCTTAGGCGTTGAACCATTTTTTGGATTAACATTTGATGCTTTCACTGTGAACTAAGAGTGTGATCTGTAGACCTGAAGCTTGAATCTGGGATTTGGAGAAGGTGTAGAGGCCCAATACTAGATCTAAAATGCATCAAGTCAACCAGAGCCTGGAGGTAGCCAAGAGCTGTCCTAAAATTGTCATTAATCTAACTACGTGACTAGAGATGAGATGGAGAGGATGTGAAGGAAATGCAAGATTGGATAATGGCTAGGCAGTAGGAAATTTTTGAAGGATTCTTCCAAAGGATGAGACAAAAAGGAATAACTAGAGTTGTTGAAATTTCAAAACCAAGGACAAGGAGCTAATGAAGGAGCATCTCGAACTATAGCAAAGCAAACTGAAACAATATTCGACGACTTGGGGGCACGATCGACTTGGATCTGGGATAAGCTTTAAAGCCTGGAATGAGCAATGCCATAGCCAAAGAAGCAAATTAGAATACAAATACATGACAGCAGGAGCTGGAACCAAAAGCCCACCGTTGGAATTGGGGGAAAGAATGAAGTTATGGACCAGAGACTTCCATTGGATGACAACCCCATGATCGGGATGGATTGGTGTTGAGTTCAATTATTTTACCCCAACTTTGAATAAATAATGCAATCAAATCTCAGGCCGCTTACACATGCATGGGATCCCAAATGGTACTTAGGCATGCTCTGAGTTGGATGCTTGAGATGACAATTTAGGACAATAATAACCCCAGACCACTTAAACATGTACAAATCCTAGATTAGTCCTTGGTCGTGCTCTAAGTCGGATGTTTGGGGTGATAGCTTAGGATAATAATAACCGCCAACCACTCAGACGTGCACAAAACCTTAGATTGGCCCTTAGTCACATTCCGAGTCGGATGTTTGGGATGAACACTTAGGATTTCTACTTATTTTCTCTGATTTAAGTATTTGAATATTAAAAAATCCACATTGAATGTGATGACTGACATTGATTGTCATAGAATCCCGACTAGAGAGATGGGACCGGAGTGCAAGGATCAAGCTCCCTTGCCAAAGAGCGAGTGGATAGGCTTGTACGAAAAGTAAGTCCTCTCACCGAAGAGCGAGATGATGGCTTACTTGGTCATTGATTTCCTTTTCTAGAGAGCGAATAGACTGAGCAAGGATCCGGAGAGATTGGAACCTTAACTTAAATATAAAAAATCTAAAGAGATCGTCTCCTCAATTGAAATGATAAACGATCCAAAGAGATTGTCCTCATAACTTGAAGATTAAGTGATCCAGAGAGATCACGCATTAAACTGAATATAAAATGACTTGAAGAGATCACACATTGGACTAAATGTAAAATGATCCAAAGAGATCGAACCTTCGAATGGATACAACTTTGATAAAAGGATTTGAACGCCTTGTAATTAGAATAAAACTGATAAATTCCGAATGAACACATGAAGATTTTGGATATGTGATGTAATAACTTCGAATGAAATCAAATATGTGATGTAATAAGAGATATATGATGTAATAGCTCGGAATGAAATCAGAATGATTGTGATGTATAAACTACACTTGGGTAGAGTCTATGTCATTGGTTGTAACAGATTCGGAACGAACCATGATTGACAAGAGAATCTCTCTCGAACTACACGATTCACCAAGATTAAAGTAGTTGGAGAGCTCAACTACTGAAGACAAATTACTGGAACTTATTCTTGAGCAAAGCACACATTACATTTGAAAGGCTACTTTTAAGGGGTAAGTGTTAACCTGCTTTTTAGCAAAGCAGAATTCAGTTGGATCGAGAAGAATCAAACATGGATGAAACGATTTGAAAACTTCGAAGCACACTTTAAAGGACTAGAGAATGGAGTTCTAGAAATTTGGCTAAAAAATAAAATAAGGATAGATGTCAGTACCGACCTCCCATGTAGGTATCGACATCTCATATTAACTCCATAGTTGTTGCAATTTCTTGGGACACCTCCAAATTAAATTAGAAGAGCGCTATAAAATTACAAGTCATTCTGAGCTAAGGAAAAATGGTCACTATCGATCTCTTAGGAAAAAAGGCTGATTTGGGATGTTTTGGAGAGAAGTAGATGATGACTTGTTTTAGATGACAAACGATCAAAGGAAACAGCATGGGACACCCTGAAATCAGGTAGGATGAATCATGCAAAAGGAATCAACCCATCTAGGTTTAACTACAGATGTCAGCACCAACTTCAGAGGTCGGTACCGACACGTGGTGCTAACCCAGATAGGTTCATGACTTCATGCACTATCTCTGGCTTCTATTTGGACTCTGCTCTAACTCTTCTCGTGGCCTAGTATGATTGATACCCCAATAAATACAAGCCTACCCACAACCAAAACTGGATCAATACCCTCTAATTACAGAGACTATCATTTCTTCTCCTCTAATCTCTCCTCCAATAGAGTCACCTAGGAAAAAACTATTTGTTGTTCTAGGACTTAGATCAGCAAATTCTTAGTATTAGTGACCCTCAAACTCTCTAGAAGCATTATTGTAAATCTAAGATCCACTAGATTGTAGTCAAATCTAAGAAACTAGTTGTAATCCAAAGAGAGAATAACTAATAAAAGATTATAGTGATGTAGGCCGGAAATTACGCTGAACCACTATAAAAACTTCTATGTGTCCTTATCTATTTTTTGGCTTTTCTTCTACTATTTATCTGTATTATGCTTTCATCTTGATTTTAGATGTTGATCATTTTTGGGTTAACAATGTGTAAACGATCTATTGAGGATGGGGTTTATTAAAAAAGTATTTTTAGGTGGAGAGCACTTAAGTGGTGCTTGAGACGTTGAGGAAGTATCTGTTGAAGGCTAAATTTTCAAAATGACACTTCTAAAGGAGGAAAGTGAGGTTTTTGGGTCATGTTGTTTTGGAGTAGGGCATCACTATTGATCCTGCAAAAGTAGCAGCAGTTCAGGATTGGGAAAGACCTATAATGCGACAAATGTGAGAAGCTTTCTTGGATTAGCAAGTTATTATACAAGATTCATCAAAGGCATTTCTAAAAATCGTTAACTCATTTAACAACTAAGAACAAAACTTTTCTTAGGATGCGAGATGTGAGCACACATTCATTAGTCTAAAAGAGAGGTTGATAAGTACATTGATGTCAGTCATTCCAAATGAGAATTAAGAGCTGACAACAAACACAAACGCATGTGCTACTAGACTTGAGGAAACATTGATGCAAAAAGGTAAGGTCATTGCTTATGTGAGTAGGCAACTAAAACCACATAAAAGAGATACCCGACCCATGATTTGGAGTTAGCTACGATAGTATTTGCATTGAAGGCATAGTGGAATTACTTGTTAGGAGAAATTCAAGTTATTCAACAACCATAAACCGTTGAAATACCTTTTCTTACAAATGGATGTTAACCTATGATGAAAGAGATGGTTTGAGTTCTTAGCCTCATATGACTTCAGCAATTCCTATATGCTTGATAAAGAAAATGCAATCATAGATGCATTAAGTAGGAGACATGCTAACTTGGGAGCTATGTTCCTAGAGTGGACGTAGTTAGATTATATAGCTGGATATGATTTCTATTCTAGATGTGAGCTAGAGCCAGAGATGTGGGCAGGCTTCACGATTAGGCCAACTCTTATATAGCGGGTTGGTACTAGTCAAAAGCTTGATGCTAGACTTGCGAAGGTTATTGCTAAATTAGAAACAAAAGTGGACTCTGAAGGTTTGAAGTGGTACATGGTTGACCAAGATAGTTAGCTCTGTAATGATGGATGATAACAGGTACTCGATATAGACGGACTCGAAGATTAGGTGATAGGAGAGTGCTAATGTTAAAAATTGACCATCCATCCCAAAGGTAATAAAATGTATAAAGGTATGAAGCAAACATTTTATTATAAAGGAATGAAGAAAGATATTGGAAAACTCATCTCCAAATATATGTATTATTGGTTAAAAAAGCCGAGCAAAAGAAATCGAGTTGTTTATTGCAACCTCCTTAAGTTCCCCAGTGAAAGTAGGAGCAGATATCGTTGACCTTGATAGATGGATTTCCAAAGGCAAGAGGAAGGTAGATAGCATATGGGTCATAGTCGACAAATTGACGAAAAGCACTCGATTCATACCTTCAAAATCTAATAGAACAGTTAAGTTGTATGTTCATTACACAGTGAGATTCCATGAAATACTAAAGAGCATTGTAAGCGTTAGAGACCTATTATCCATGAGCGCATATTGGAAAAGCTTAGAACAATTGTTCGGGACAATGCTAAATTTTAGCATATCATCCACAAATTGATGGTCGAATCAAGATAATGAATCGTATACTTAAGGATCTTTTACAAGCTTCCATATTTTACCCTAGAGGCTTGTGGGATGATCACTTACATTTAGTTGAGTTCGCATACAAAAATATCTCTCAGTCGAGCATTCGTATGGCATCGTTTAAAGCTTTATACAATTGGCCATGCATTAAACCTTCTTATTGGTGGAAAATAGGGAAGAAACTAATATATGGGTGAAATATGATTAGAGAGACATCGATTAAGATTGAGATCACTCATAAATAAACGAAAGATGCATAAGGTAGGCAAACGAGTCACGTTGTTAAGAGAAGACGTGACATAGAGCTCTCATTTGGTGATATGGTGTTTGTTTGGATTTCTCCATTAACAAATGCAGTTTGATTCGGTAAAGGGAAGTTGGCATCAAGATCTGTAGAATATTTTCGGGTACTCGAAAGGATTAGAAACCCCGCATATAGAGTCATCTTACCTTATAAGAAAGCGGGTGCATAATGTATTCCATGTTTTGCATCTTCTAAAGTATGTGCATGACTTAGGCGTGATTGTTATACCCGATAAACTTGATGACTTAGAAGTTGAATTTAAAGCATCAAGGCCTTGTAAGAATATTTATATGGTCAAGTAGAGTACAAAGTAGCTTAGTAGGGAGACCATAAAGCTTATAGTGGTTCAATGGAGTGAGAATAAGGGTGATAGTACTTGGAAGACCGACGAAAGTATGAAGACTGCGCATTTAAAACTCTAAGATTATATTTATCATATTTGCTATCATGTTTTTTTGGTATTTGCTTCCTAGTATTACATGCGTGACAGGACATTAGTATTATTTGGTTGCTATGCTATGATGTCATGCATGTTTGTTCTCTTATTTTCTTTGGTAATGTTGCTTGGTGTTTAGATTTTGGGGGTGAAATTCCTATAGGGAAAGGAAGGATGTAACGATTCATATTTTATATATTGGTAGGTAGATGATGTATTTTTTACATAACCAAATGAACTTAAAATGAGCTAGAACTTCAGGAAAGTAGTAATTTGACATTTTTTAACTTTGGAATAAAATGTTGACATTTTCAGCCAAGAAAATTTATAATGACCATAACTTTTGTTAGGAGTGGAAGTTGGATCTGATTCATGTTCCAAATTACATATTTTATTGCTTCCCTTTTCATAAAGTGGTCATAGTAATTTGATCTAGCCGCTTGAGAGATGTTGTGGTTTTAAGTCTTGAAAGATTTAGACTTTGTCATTAGGCTAATTGACCCAATTTTGGGCCTAACTAGTAATGCTGGAATTTCGCTAATCCATAGGTTAGTGCAGCCACCAAATTGCTTTTCCATCCTCCTAAAATGGATCTAAAATGCTATTAAATAAATCTATACCTAAATCATCATTCAAACATACTATTTTGGGCTAAAATCAAAGGATTGGGGAAATCAAGCTTATGAATCTTTAAAGGTCGATTAATCGCTATTTTAGGAGGGAGATTTCATGGTCTTTTCTATGTGATTTTGGATTTTCTTCAATTTAAGATTATTTAATCAATTTCACATTAGTAGGTGAGTGTTATAACCTCTTCAATGTTATACATCAAAATATATTTGTGTGTGTGTATATGTGTGTGTGTGTGTTTTTTGGATCCATTTTTCAAGTCAACATTATGATTTTCAAATCTGACCTGATTTAAAAATAAGAACAAAAATGTTTCTTAATGATTTTAAGTGTATTGGATCATATGTTTGAGTGATATATGCTCATATACACTTGTTAGGATAATGGTAGAATGTTTATAAGGATTGTGTGATGCCCCAAACCAGTGCCCAAGCTACTAGAGAGTACTCACTGTCTGATAGCTTAGAGAAAAGGACATGATAGGAGTGATATCTCATGTACATTTACTTAGGCCAACCCCAATATGTTCTGTACCTTAATACATCTATAATAATATGTATCATGTCTCAGCACAAAGTGGTATATACGATTTTTTAAGATTGAATAATATGGTATTACAGATATGTATAGAAATAACACATAACCAATAAAATCTGAAGCGTACAAAATATGACAAATAAAATATATCATATCTGAAATATGATACAATATCTCATATATATATATATATACATCTCACGTCTAATACATGGCTAATCAACACAAGTATATCACATTATCCAATAAAACGAATTAAAGTACATAAAAAAGACATGATACCACGAGGAATATGCACTACGAAATAACTAAGTATCCTCCATCGTCATCGGCTCTATCTACATGTCACATCCTACAAAATACATACAACCATAACCTCAAACCTGTAAACCTAGTTTAGTCTGAGGTTTTTAAATTCATAACAAACCTCGAGTTGAGTGAGAAACTGGCTGTGAGTGTAATACTGTACATATAATAATAATAGAGAACGATATGCAGAATAAGTCTCATAACATACATAATGAATGTCATACACACTTAGTATTAACCCCAATCCTCATCATATAACATGCATAATATCATAATATATGAATCGTATCTCTATTTAATGTGACCTGCAATTGTAATTAGACTCAATTATGATTTTTTCCTTGTCACAATTATTAAATGCAACGTCTATTAATCATTTAGTTATGATGAACTGATTATGATTTGCTTATATAACTCGTTGAGTGTAGAATACACTTTACTAGACACTGAGACGACACCGAGGAATGACATATCATTCCCTTTGACTTAGAATTTATTTATCATTTACTCATTATGAATTGATCGTAGTTTATTTATATAACCTAAGTGTTGGATACACTGTATTAGACGTTGAGTTGGCATGAAGTAATGAAATATCATTCCCCTCGACCTAGAATTCATTAATTGTTTACTCCTTATGAATTGAACATGGTTTATTTATATAACTCATTGATTATAGAAAATGCTTTATAGACACTGAGTGAACACCATAGAATGACATATCACTAACCTCGATCCTGAATTGTGGGTGCCTTGACATGACATATTTTTTGTATTATCTCTACTATATGGGCTCCATCGCCTCCATCAAATACACCGTGTGCCTATCATAGTTTGTGGGCTCAATAATAGGTCCTTAGACCAATGATAAATGGACCGTAATGTCACTCGGTCCAAATGAGGATGGATCTAGCCTGTATGTATCTCATCTCGTTTGATCAATTCTTTACACCTAACATGTTCTCGTTACGACAGTAAACTCCACCTCACTTTCATATAACCTAGTGTCACTAGGGGTTATTAACATGGTCCAGCATTCACAAAACCTCATATATATTATACTTAGCATAAAAATCATAGATGATGTATATGCATAGAATTATCAAGAAGATAATATTACATACAATGAACCATTCAAGCACAAATCATTCATAACAAACATCACTCATCCGTGCATACTTCATCAACACAATAACATGATTTTCATTCAAGTTATATTAGAAAATAATAAATTCCAAAAAAAGATAATTTTATCTATAGTAGAATTATTTAAAATAAATATTTCCAAAACTCAAAATCTTCAAAATATCTCTTTAATGTAAATTTTTAACTTATATATATTTATTTATGTATGTGTGCATGTGTGTATTAGCATCCTCATTTCATAATTTACTTAAGTAATATCAGATCATATCCATCCATTCAAGTAATTAGTAAGGTATATACACCCGCTTATATATGAAGAAAATTTTGAAACAATTTAAATAGCAAAAAATAAAAATAAAAACTACACTAATAAATCTCAATAAGCAAATGATTTAACCGCTCAAAACACAATATTATTCAGTAATTTTTTATTAACATGCATATATGAGTTTAGAATAAAATATCCAAATTCTAAAACTTTTGAAATTTTTTCGGTTTGTTATGAATTTCTGGTCGAGTGTCATTTTTAGTTGTGTATTTTCATCTTTTCGCTCTTAGTAACAATTCAATTAATGTCCTCACAACTAAATATTTTAGCATGAAATTTGGAGGGGATAAGATCGGATGGATTCTGAACAATATAACTAAATTTGGGAATTTCTGAAAATTTATTTGATTTTATGTGAATTTATTAGTAAGAGGATTGCACAAAAAAAGTACACTATATGCACATATATTTAATCAAACACTCTCAATACACCAAATATTCAAAGCGTAAACAAATTCATCATCCTTTTCACATTAAATTTCAATCAAATCAAGCATATACTAGCGTATGATCGTTATATAAATCATCACAAAGCAATATATAAGACATGCAAGAGTAAAGAAAGAAGTTAATTACAGTCACATAGGGGTCTTGGAAGCTAGAATTTCTCTTTTCCATGCTTCAAACCTGCTAAAGCCCTAACTTAAAATCTTAACCTGATGAAAATACAAATCAAATGTCAAAATCTAAAACAGTCGATAGATATTAGAAGAATAGAGAGCTTTATGTGAAGTTATCTAGTGATCTAAGACTTGATTTAGCTTGAATACCTGAATTTTAGCTTGGGTTTGTAGTTGGCTGCATGAACTAGGGTTTTGATCTTTTTAAATAATTTTTTTAGAAATTATAATGATGGAAGGGGATGCTCCTTGGCTGGTTGATGAAGTGGGCATGAGTTTAGGCTTGATTTCCTTACCTAAAGCACATTTCCAATAAAGAAAATGCATTCTCTTTTTGATAAAATGTTATCAACACCTTTAATCATATTTTAACCTATTATATTCGTACAAAAACTTTCTAACTTACAAAATATTTCTCTTGTATTTATTAAGCTTTAAGAAAAATTTCCAACGGCCAAATTCTATTTTTAACGCTCAACAAATAATTTTTAAATACTTAATTATTCATCAAAAATATTTTTATTCACTTTAATATTTTTATTCATTGAAATATGATTTTAAATCGATTTTGATCCTTAAACATATTTTAATCTCCTAATATGATATTTTTGATTCGGTATTTGGGATTTAGTACAATAATTATTTTATAATCTTAAAACAATTTCAAATTTTATATTTAACAAATCTGATTTCAAATAAAACTCCAAAATAATATTTTTGATCTTATATATTATACTTTCACTCATTTATTACCAAGTAAACCATCCATAATTATAAATCAAGTTATTTACCCAAAATCAAAATTTTAATTCAAAAATCCTTATTTAGAACTTTAAATTCTTAATTTAATTTCTAGTTGAATTTATGATAATTATTTTATTATGCTTCTAAGTGGGCTATTACAAATTCTATGCTTTGATATGATGATATATTTGCTATTGTTGTATTTGCCTATGTATGATTGAATGGATGAAGTACTCATGCAGGGTGAAATAGGGATAATTATGAATGAGGATTCTTAAGTGCATAGAGAAGGCTATTATGGTGGATTCTTCAATGGATTGCGTTAAGATAAGTCATTAGTATTTAAAAAATATGAGTTGATGGATTGGCTCTAGAGAGTTTGGAGTTGATCGTTGTAAATGAGGGATGCATATAGATTGAAGAGGCCTAGAAAAGCGATAGATCGATAGTAGAATTTGACCAAGGCAAAGGACATAACCAAATCTGGCTAACTAATAGATCTGTATCGATCCATGTCAATTTTAGACTTAGCATTTTTGGACTTTGGAACTTGGAGGACCGATCACTGGCAAACTGGAGGTAAAATTTGACTAAATGTATGGATCAACATTGATCTATGATGGATCGGTACCGATCATGAGGTTGTTGTTTTGGATAAATTTGTCTAAGACATGAAGGGAGAAGTGAATTTTGGCTAAGTACATGGACTTGTACGGATCCATGATGGGTCGGTACATATTCATGCTATATTGACCAATGAGTATGGACTTTCATGGAAGCTAGCTAGAGCATTTGAGGATCTTCTGAGCTGGCAAGTTATATATGATAATGACTTGTGTAGAGGAACAAGGGTTTTCTACTATCGTTATGTGTGCCAATGGATCATTGATAACCAATACCTTTGATGTATTTTTGTAAAGAAGGAGTAAGTGGGGATGCTCATTATGGATCATCTGATTGGACTTGTATCTCTGGACCATCTAGGTGGGTCTACTTCCTAGGTGTCTACGTAGGCAAGGATTCGAGCATTGATGGAATCCATAGTGTTAAGTAATCGCTTACCGTATGATGTTGGTCTTTTGAGTAATAATATTTTCAAGTGCACTATGAGTATAAGAGATGATTATTTTTTTATGGTTGTTATGGTTTCTAGATAAGGTAGTATTGATTCTATTACTCTAACACCCAAGTAGGTACATAGATGGAGTAGTACACCCATATTAATGATAGTTATTAGCATATATTGTGTTTATGTGATGAATTATTTGATTTAGGAGTAGGTGAGTTATGACTTTCCACACCATATTGCTCTATTACGATATATCGACTTTATATCTATTTTCAGGCTTATAGATCAGATATACTAGAACATTGTCTGAGGATAGGTTATTTGCATTGATTCTTATATTCTCAAGTACCCTTAAATAAGTGGATTGAGAGACATGTATGGAGATAGTGCATGAAGCTATGCGAAGGAGGAGCATGAGGCCTATGCTACTCATATATGTTATTCTACGGAGTTATTGCCCCTTATTTCCTTTGTATAGAGCTATTAGCACTTTACCTTACGTACATAGAGACAATTCTAAAATGGATTTTATATGATGCATTGGAGATGTATAAACTCACATATATATTCTGTGATGTATGACCTTATGAAACTTAGTGCACTCGGATGATGCTTTATTTTGGTTGATCATACTATTATCTTGCATGTTTTATATTTATGTTTGCTATTATATTCTATGTATGCATTGTGCCATATATTATTGGTTATCGATTGATTGCATGGTTTTACCTTGTTGGTTTCCCTTCGTCAGTCGGGCACCATTATAGTGCACTACACGGTTGACATAGGTATATTTGGGACCTGAAGTTGATGTAGATTGTCATAGAGACTAATCTGATGCGGCTAGTGTGACGACCCATATTTTGAAAGGTTTAAATCGACAATAATCCACACATGTCCGACTTAAACAATCCGGAACGTAGATAATCAATGAGGTTAAATAAAAAAAAATAAGAAGAGAAGAAGAAAACAAACACAGAATCTCACAACGAAAATGATGAAATATAATAATCAAATAAATAATTCATGAAGTTGTTTATTATACATTTGATTATAATCTATACACATTTATTAGAGTTATATATATATATACACACATCAGGGATAAATAATCAATACAGTGGAATAGCATGATGCAGGGAATAGTAATAATAGTAATATACCAAAACCCCGTCTTCGTCCTCCAGAGATTAGTCTTCAATACGTTGAAGAAAAAAACTCAGGACCGACCCGAGCGTAATGAAAAGACAAAACACTCGAGTCAGGCCTAAAATACTCTTATGTAAGTCAAATCAATATCACAAATATGAGTGCAATAACTTAAGAGATGTTATGGGAAAATCCATCTCCTAAGGATCCATTAAACTATTTATATATATAATGGTATACGCTATAATATATAATGTCTATTAGTAAAATAAATATTAAAATAGCATTATAGCTTTACATTTATCCACCTTAACACATTTTATAGTTTTAAGCCAAAGCCGTAATGGGCTCGTATAGGGATAAATATGATAAGGCATGTGAGGCAATGCCCAAGGTAGGGTTCTACCAGTTTACCCTTCTGGCTGGTCGTAATCCATCCGTGGCCGACCGTGACAATCAATCCAAACGAACAAAGGTGTACCCATCAAATGCGAAATCACAATAGTAATACGAGGGAACAAGGTCGCTAAAGGTAGCTAACATCAATAGTCAGACATAGGCTCCTATTTTAGTCATTTTGATTATGACATGAGTGTCAAAGCTATAAATCATCGTTCTCTTACTTCAATCCAGCAAACGTCGTCAATTCAACCACTACATTCAGGATATCATTCACCGCGTACACAGTTGTCAAAGTGGTTTCAATATCGACAAAGTGTATGCCAATAAGAGACCTCGATCTCTTTAGCAACCAAAAGTCGTTTTACACATCGGTTGGTACTTTTACATTTCGAAAATAGCTTGTACTTGATATCAAAATATTATATTCGCTACAAAATCAAATCAATTTTGAAATTTACCATATTCGCTTTAAAAATCGTATTTTACTTCAAAATGTCAATTCAATTTGATATATCAATTCATTTCGAAAATTGATTCGAATTACAATTTGGGTTACACTTCACTTTATCCCAATACGCATCTATATCCAAGATTTAAATATAAAACATTCCACCCTTTGACTGGTTTGAATTTTTAGAAAATAGTTTAGATAGTTTTAAAATAGTTAAATGATTAAAATAATTTAATAGAAAATAATTTGAGTAATAATAATGGTTTGTATAGTAAAATAGTTTGGAAAGTCAAAATCATTTGAATATGCAAAGAATATAGATTTTAAATATTTTATATTAAAATATTCATAGAAAAAATAGTTTCAAAGTCAAACCAGTTCATTTTCCAAATTTTCCAATTCAAATCAGTTCCAATTTCCATTTTGATTTAATAGGCTCAATTCATATTTCAAGTCGATATTTACTTCGATTCCGAATTAATTTTAATGTCAATTCACAAATTAATTTCAATCTCAATTCCAAAATTTAGACCATTTCAATTTATATCAATTCCAACTTCGATTTCCAAAAATATAGATTCAAAACCCTTAAATCAAATTTTCCTTCAATATCCAATTTAAATCCATATCTTTAAATATAATTAAATTTTGAGCTCAACTTCGAAATATCATTTTATATTACCTTTTATAGGAATATTCAAAGTTCGAATAAAAGTCCAGTCTTTTGAAACAAATCAATTTCTGAAATTCAATCATATTTTGATTATAACTTCAAAATCTCAACTTCAGTTAATTAAACAATTCCTGTTTCAAATTTAAATTTCAACGTTTCGAGTTCCAATTTGAAAATAATTTGATTTCCATAAATTCAATTTTTTTCCTTTAAATGAAATCATTCAAATAATTTCAAATCAAAATTTTAAAATCATTTAATTTAACCGATTCGGTGTCTGTATATAATTTTCTATCCAGTGGCCAAGTGAATTAATTATTTCAATTTAAATTCCGGGGATAGATATTTATCATTTCAATCCAAATTAAGTGCCATAGGTATTTATCATTTCAATCTATTTCTTAACTTATTCGAAATAATTCAATTTACAGTTTTATATACTGTAAATAATGTACAGGATTATAGCATGATATATCAAAATAATTAAACATCCAAAATATCAATAATAGCACCCATCACATTCAATCATTCAAACAGTAAATAAATTAACGACAATTTCATCATTATCAATGTCGATATTTTACGGGCAATTAAATTCTAACTCAATTTAACTATCAATTCAAATTCTATCAACATATGTCAATTTAAATGTCAATTAAATTTATCAAACAACAATCGATAAATTTCATTCACTTCATAATATAAATTTAACTACATAAAAAAATTGTTTCAGTCGTAAGCATATAAACACTCATCATTGATTTGAACTGAAAATTCGAATGAAGCGAATTGCAATAATTTTAACTCCATAGCGTATGCAACGTTAAAATGATTCCAATGCAATTTGTTTTATTCGAATCTGACCTCATATGAAAATTTTACTGGTTAAACAATATTCGAGATAATTAAATTTAACTAACTAAAATAGTTAACAAAAATAATAACTACATACATATATATACTCACACACACCTTCTTCCCAGATCAGGTTACAACATCGATTTTTTTCTCCCAAATCACGATTGCTTAGCATAGCTAGCTGTCACACTAGACCTCCCTCAATCACGTGCGCCAAAGCCATCGCAACCGTCCCTTGCCTCTGTAACTAGGTAACTACTACACGAATATGCCACCCCTCGGTCCTTTGGGACCTTTATCCGAGGGCCCTCGATCACAAAGCATCAACCACACAGAAAATGAGATTGGAGCAACCACATAGGTTAAGCATCAGGGCTCCATACCTGATACCACCCTTTTCCAGAAGGAAATGACATACCCTAACGGGCGCGACCCTCATAACCTTGCCGCATATTCCTGTTTTGACCATTTTCGGGGTGTGAGGTCTTACAAAGTCTCGTCCACAAAGCCACGCTTTTTCACAAAGCCCCGCTTTGATTAACAAATGATCAATAAATAATCATCACACAACAAGACTCAGCATGCCACATTACCAAATTGAGAATATATCGCTGATAACCTTCAACTACAAAACCTCTGAGCTCGTACGTCTCAGAGAAGGGTGTTAAGCTAAGAGAATAAATTCTCCGCCACCAACAGAAATGTATTTGAAAGAAATCTTCTTTATATCTCAAAATGTAATGTCAGACATGCAACCATACAAGTCTGTTCTGGGCTCGAACAGAACCGAAGGCACTTCAAAAGAAGCCCTTGCAATCCGGGTATTCACAATCCCGATCGAATTTCCCATCACAAAGAAAATCTCCATATCGTAGCTAACGGTGCAGAGACAATCGATAGGTCATCCTATCGTTTTCACAAATACCCGGTCTTCACCACCGGTCTTCAATGCTATCCATTACGTCGTATCACTATTCGGAATGGGTAATCCGAATAACGAGCGCAATAATTTAAAAATAAGTGTAGCATTCAATTTCAACCAATTCACAACAAATAGCCATTAAAGGGTCAATATTGATAGTTGGTTATTTAACTATCAATCAATATTCACAACATAACCCGATTTCAAATAATTCCCCAAATTATTTATTTTCAAAGATATCTTTACAAGATATAATTTCCACACTTCAACCATTTGAAAACAAATTTCAAATCACTTTTCACCTTTACAACTTTCATTTCAAAATGGTTCATTTAAACCAATCAAATAAATCCTTATCGATTTATTAAATTTACGTTCCAAATCCGTAAATTTATTTCCACACTTTTAAAAATAAATCAATGTTTATTTTTAAAACAAATTTCCCTTATAAATTGCCATTGTGAATTTACATTTCCAAATATTCACCTTTTATATCATTTTTTCAAATCGATTTCAATTATTCACTTTCAGTTTATCTTTAAAAGATAAAATCTCAAAACATTCACTTCATATTGGAAAACATTTCCATACTTATTTAATAATAAGTAATTCACAAATCCATTTAGTTTCAACATTTGGAAAATATTCAATATACTTAAATCCAAATTAAGTATATATTTTATTCTTTAAGGAAAACATCCTCTTAAACACATTTATTTGGGTTAAAACGAATGTTACGTAAAACATCGTTACGACAACCCAAAATCACTAGTATAGGGATTCAAAATTAAGATAGATATATAATCCCCAACATTATACAAAACTTTTCCTTTCGGAAATCGTTTACTATAACAACAGCGGTATAGTCCACCATTTCCTTCTATTTCTCGAAAACGTCTATTTCAACAATAAATGTTGAAATCTATGGTTTCGATACGTAATATATTTTAAAACATTTTTGAATTGTTTTAATTCTATTTAAAATATCACTTTCCCAAAATATTTCTTTAATATATTATTCACTGTCTAAAATCGTGAATATACTTCGTCAACCAAATTCAACATTTCTACATATTTTATTTAAAGGATTATTCACTGTCCAAAATCGTCAATATATTTCCTTTAATAAGCTATAATAATTAAACTTATCAAAATAAGTCGATTTTGGATTTATAAAACAACGTTTATAAATTCCATTTATACTTTATAACAACTTCAACTTATAAAATCTCTTTATTAACAAATTCTATCCATATCCCATTTACACGCCAAAATTCAATTTATAAGTTAATTACTTATAAATCTTTTATTTTACAAAATCTATTCATTTTATAACTTCACAATTTATAAATCTACAGATTTCATCCACTTATGAAATCCATTTATATTTCATTTTAATACTTATAAAAACTCGTTTTATAATTTCAATATTTTAATTTATAAATATCAATTTTTATAAATCTTTTATATAAATAATTTATAATCATTCAAAAATCCCAATTTAAACCATTTTATAAATTAATCAACTACTTATTTCAAAAATCACATTTCGGTTATATTTCACAAAAATCATAATTTTATAACATAAAAATTTCAATGTTTATTTATTTAAAATGAATCGATTCCAAAATTAAATTTTATTATGAATTCTCAACTTAAATTTTCAAAAATCAAATTTTATTTATTTTCGGCATCTAACGATACCAAAAATATATTCGGCTAAAATTTAGCCTTTAACGATCTCAATCACAAAGATAATCACGCAGATTATGAATAGATCAACACACAACATTGAAACAAATTCAATCATTTGAGGAATCCAGTTGGATCCCTCCAACCTGTTTTCCCTACATCCAAAGATGTTAGCACAATTCCAATTCCGCTTCATGATGGAATATCGCAGTATATGGGAGTTATAAAATACTATCCGCTATTATGCGGCACAATAGGGTCTCATCCGCTATATAATGCGGGAAATCAACTCCAAGTACATATATAATACCAATTCCAATCAAGTTAGAATTATCACGGTATATGTGTTTAATAAATAACATCCGCTTAATATACGGCATATAGGGTCTATTTCAATACAACAGATAATAACTATTATCCAATCACACAATCAAGCAATTTTAAATCTAACTATCTAAAATTTAAATCGAAACAATTAGATTGAGTGAGAAGTTCTCACCTTGGTTTCCAATTTCCAGCGTTTTATTTCGAATAAAATTAAACACATGTTTAATTTTACCCCGAAATTCAAAGTAGCTCCAAACGACTCCAAACCAGTTATGAATTAAAATTAAACACATGTTTAGTTTTGTCAAATTCTGTTAACGTATGCAACAGTTATGAATTTTATAACTTTCAATTATAAATTTAAAACAATTCACTCTTTATTTTTATACCATCTACAAATCACGGACGCATGATCTACTTTCTTCAATCAGGGCCGCACTCTTGGTTTCTTCCCCAAAGCCGTTCCTGGTAATGTTCGAATGCGTTTGAACCCATAGAGCCGCCTCTTTCTTCGAATGTTCGCCACCCAACCGAGCACCTAGAAGTTGATCGAACGTTGCCACCTTGAAGCTCGTCTCGAACGGCACCACCGCCCCTAGTATGGTCAAACTCGGTTTCACCTATACCGAGAAAACCGCGACCGAACGGCTTTCCTTTACGACAAAAATCCCATCACTGTGTCGCTCCGATGATGATCAAAGCCGTATGGATCTCAAGATCTCACTCCACTCAATAATCTTCGTGTTGGAGGATTTTCGAAATGATCAAGGGATTGAGAGAGATTGAGAGGGAAAGGATCGAACAATATTGGCCATTGAATATATGGTGGCGGCTAGGGCTGAAGGAATTAGGGTTTCAATTGTAAAGGTGGATGGGTCCTTTTATAGAAATTTTCGCAATACACTATTCATCCGACTTTTCCGAACTCCAAATCTCGCGCGGTGACCGGCGTTTCTAGGGTTTACCCCGCATTCCGGACACAATGGAACGTGTTTCGGAGGCTAATTCGATCATATGTACGAGTTACGGAAATAAACGATCAAATTTAAATTAAATCGATTAAACTAATTTCTATGCGTTTTGGCTTGCCCCGGACAAACCGTAAATCCGATTGACACGGAATTTGAAATCTTACAATAATATAACATTACGGATTTGATGAAACTGGTTTCATCGAAATCCGAGACTGTTTGAAAAATGACTATTTTCACTAGTCGATTAAATATTAAAATATTCAATTTTCACAAATTAACTTTTAATTCAATTTTAAAAGTTCACAAACATTGTTCTAACTCCAATATGATTTAATATAACTTTATAAATCATTTTTAATCACATTAAACCCAATTTCAAATTATTTACGCAATTTCAAATATTAAATTATCAATTTAATTATCCAATTAAATCCAGATATTCGAAAAATAAATTATTCGACTTACCAATTTTACTTGTTGATATTTAAAAATCAATTAAATATCTGAATTTCAAATGACAGAAATTCTGAGTCGTTACAAACTTCCCCTTAAAAGAATTTCGTCCTCGAAATTGCCAAGTAAGAAAGAGTTTTGAAATCCATTAACTTTTCAAAACAAACCGTTCAAATCTGCTTTACAAATCTCTTAAGTGTTTAACTTTTCCAAAATCCATAGTTAAACCTCTTACAAAACTTCACTAATATTTTTCAAATCCATATATAGTTATCTTTTCAAAATCAACTATATCGTTTAACTTTTAACTTCAAATCAAAACTTAGTTTTCACAAAAAAATTCCAAAATTTCCCGAAAATTTTCTAACGCCTTAAATTTTCAAAAAAATCCGCCATAACCTCCTTTGTACGGGGGAGCTTTTACAATATCACAATATATATAAATATATATACATCGACCCACCCGGTCGGAAAAACAGTTCATATTTCCTATTTTTATTGCGTAGGCGTACCTTTTTAGCATTTTTAAGCAAAACAGTTATTTATTTAGCATTTTGCGCAACCAAATCCCGCTAACGGTAGCCCCGGTACTTGTACTTACTCAATATAAACACGTAAGTGACATATATAAGAAGTTATTAACATTTTACTCTTTTAAACAACTACAACACATGCATATTAAAAGAAATGCATACTAAGCAAGGTTTATAAGCAACTTATATGATTTCAACATTACTTGTAATTGTTTACAACCAATTCATATACAACGACATTCAATTATTCATTTCCAAATAGTTTACCTTCACTAATTTACATTCACATTGGTTCACTTTCAATTTAAATCAATTTCCATTCAATTTAAATTTACTTAACTTCCAATTTGAATTTAATTGCTTTATCTTTCAATTTCTATTCATTCAATTGCATATGAATTTCTATTCAATCAATTAACAGTAATCTAACAACCAATGTATATCCAATACAACCGAATTTATTCTCTTTACATTCAACATTCATATTCACTTTGTTTACCTTCAATTTGGTTCAACATTCAATTAGTCGTAAATGAATTAACAATTATATCCATTATTCCATATCAATTTATCACATTCGATTGATTAATATTCAATTCATTAGTTCAATTACAAATTTATTTTACAAATAAAGTTGAATCTCCTTTATATAACTCAAGTTCATATTCCTTTAATTCACTTCATTACTTTACTTTGGTACCAAAATCAACTTCATTCAGCATCACTTAAGTTATATTCCTTTTCAACATCATTTATCTGACTTAACTTAAATTTCCATTTCAACAACATATCTAATCCAGTTAAAATCCAATTCAAATTCCAACTCCAAAGTAAATTCTATTTAAATTTTACCAAAGTCAATTTTATCACTTATTCAGATTCATACCTCATTTTGCTTAACAAAATTGTTTAACCATTTTAATAATTGGTTTTACTTACATCTTCACATTTAATAAGTTATACAACTTATTATTCAACTTCTAGATCTGATTTAATTTATTTAACTTTCTTTAGTTAAATTTCACATTATATATTTTATCATACTAATTCAAATTTATTTCAACTTTACTAAAGCTAAATTTCTTTATTATCTCATATTATAAGTTCAAAACTTAATTACTTATATTCATCAATTTCAACTCGGATTTTTAATTTCAAATTTGTTTATCACAACAAAATTCAAATTCAATTTACTATGGTAGCTAATCCATCACACAGAAACTCGAAAATGATACTGATGATGCTGCAGTCATCACCCTTATTATTTCCCAGCAACAGTAGTGAATCCAATGCTTTAAATTCTTTTAAAATTTTCTTTTATTTATAAATCACATTTATAAATCTTGCTTATATAATTTCACCATTTCCCTTTACTTATACAAGGTTATTTCACAATTGTTAATCATTTCAATTAAAATCTATACTTATACAATTGTTGCTTTTATATAATTTATTCTTTCACAATTTTTTTTTTTTAGATTATTCGAACAACTTTGATTCACTTATATTTTCTTACATTTTTAACAATCAAACAATTAATCTTACATACACTTTGATAATTCTGAAAAATTATTCCTTTATATATAAAATATAATCGAGGTAATTTATTTCATTTACCCAATTTAAAACGATACTATGTCGGTTTATCTCGTTTAAGAGTTTAGAAACCCCTATCGATGACAGTTAGCTAGACTGCACCGACCAGAATCTATAAACAATCAACTGATAAGTCAACACAATACAAAACAATTTCATATTCACTAACAAATATGCGCTCATATCTATTATTACACTTAAACCCATTCTAGAGTACTACTGACTCTATCTCTAATAAGTAATCCCCAACAGAGCCAAGGTTGTCACTTAACCATATGCTTTGATACCAAATGTAACGAATCGATTTTATCGGGATCTGAAGGTCGGCATTCTTACGTCCACTGTATCAAATGCTGCATAATCGAATGCCGAAAAACCGAATTGTTAGGGTTAAAAAGAAGAGGTAGAATAAAAAGATAGAAGAAGTAAGAAAACAGAACAGAACAATATCAGAATCTCACGTATCGCAGCGGAACAACATATAATAGATAAATGAATAATCCTTAAAACAAAGAACTATCTCAGTTATTACATTACATCACATCATCATAAGAGTATACAACAACAATATACAACACAACACAATAATGGACAGTTATACAAACATGTCCATACAAGTGAATTTATAGCAGAAAGATGATATCATATACAAATAATATGCCTCGCCATCCAGCTCGCCACTGAGCTCCATAGCACTTCTGAATCCAGAATGACTTGATAACCTGACTCTAGACTGCCCGTGTGAAAAATTATGGGCACCCAGAGTTTAGGATGAGAACAATAAACTCCAGGTCAGTCATGGGACTGGCGTGAGAACTCAAAACAGTTATTTATCTTTTAAAACAACAACAACAACAAGGGAAGTGAAAAATATCCGCAATGCTTTTGGAAAATGAAACTACCATAAGGCCTCCCCGCACGCACACAATGCAAACGCAGAATTGGAGGAGATTTCTCCTTATGATAATCAAAGATGCTTACAACGCAAAACAAATCATTTTTGATATTATTATTAGTGCATAGTGATGAAAGCATTTCGAAAATAGAATATAAATCTTAGCCAGCATAGACATTTCGAACTATGCCTACTATAGCTACCATCTACACAGTGGTGACCACCATAAGTAAATGGCAGGTTATACAACTAAAACCGTACTGGGTTTGTATTGGGAATTGGATTTCCAACAAATGGTCAGGCTAAGGAACTTCTTACTGCCACATGGGATCGCCTCTGGCGGGACGTCCGAGAACTTAACCAGCTCTCTGCCAATACAAGGTCGGGTTATCTCTGTAACTAGGTAACTACTACACGAATATGCCACCCCCCGGTCCTTTGGGACCTTTATCCGAGGGCCCTCGATCACAAAGCAACAACCACACAGAAAATGAGATTGGAGCAACCATATAGGTTAAGCATCAGGGCTCCATACCTGATACCACCCTTTTCCAGAAGGAAATGACATACCCTAACGGGCGCGACCCTCATAACCTTGCCGCATATTCCTGTTTCGACCATTTCCGGGGTGTGAGGTCTGACGAAGTCTCATCCACAAAGCCACGTTTTTTCACAAAGCCACGCTTTGATTAACAAATGATCAATAAATAATCATCACACAACAACACTCAGCATGCCACATTACCAAATTGAGAATATATCGCTGATAACCTTCAACTACAAAACCTCTGAGCTCGTATGTCTCAGAGAAGGGTGTTAAGCTAAGAGAATAAATTCTCCGCCACCAACAGAAATGTATTTGAAAGAAATCTGCTTTATATCTCAAAATGTAATGTCAGACATGTAACCATACAAGTCTGTTCCAGGCTCGAACAGAACCGAAGGCACTTCAAAAGAAGCCCTTACAATCCGGGTATTCAAAATCCCGATCGAATTTTCCATCACAAAGAAAATCTCCATACCGTAGCTAACGGTGCAGAGACAATCGATAGGTCATCCTATCATTTTCACAAATACCCGGTCTTCACCACTGGTCTTCAATGCTATCCATTACGTCGTATCACTATTCGGAATGGGTAATCCGAATAACGAGCGCAATAATTTAAAAATAAGTGTAGCATTCAATTTCAACCAATTCACAACAAATAGCCATTAAAGGGTCAATATTGATAGTTGGTTATTTAACTATCAATCAATATTCATAACATAACCCGATTTCAAATAATTCCCCAAATTATTTATTTTCAAAGATATCTTTACAAGATATAATTTCCACACTTCAACCATTTGAAAATAAATTTAAAATCACTTTTCACCTTTACACTTTCATTTCAAAATGGTTCATTTAAACCAATCAAATAAATCCTTACCGATTTATTAAATTTACGTTCCAAATCCATAAATTTATTTCCAAAATTTTAAAAATAAATCAATGTTTATTTTTAAAACAAATTTCCCTTATAAATTTCCATTGTGAATTTACATTTCCAAATATTCTCCTTTTATATGATTTTTTCAAATCGATTTCAATTATTCACTTTCAATTTATCTTTAAAAGATAAAATCTCAAAACATTCACTTCATATTGGAAAACATTTCCATACTTATTTAATAATAAGTAATTCACAAATCCATTTATTTTCAACATTTGGAAAATATTCAATATACTTAAATCCAAATTAAGTATATATTTTATTCTTTAAGGAAAACATCCTCTTAAACACATTTATTTGGTTCAAAACGAATGTTACGTAAAACATCGTTACGACAACCCAAAATCACTAGTATAGGGATTCAAAATTAAGATAGATATATAATCCCTAACATTATACAAAACTTTTTCTTTCGGAAATCATTTACTATAACAACAGTGTTATAGTCCACCATTTCCTTCTATTTCTCGAAAACGTCTATTTCAACAATAAACATTGAAATATATGGTTTCGATACTTAATACATTTTAAAACATTTTTGAATCGTTTTAATTCTATTTAAAATATCAGTTTCCTAAAATATTTCTTTAATATATTATTCACTGTCCAAAATCGTGAATATACTTCGTCAACCAAATTCAACATTTCTACATATTTTATTTAAAGGATTATTCACTGTCCAAATTCGTGAATATATTTCCTTTAATAAGCTATAATAATTAAACTTATCAAAATAAGTCGATTTCGGATTTATAAAACAATGTTTATAAATTCCATTTATACTTTATAACAACTTCAACTTATAAAATCTCTTTATTAACAAATTCTATCCATATCCCATTTACACGCCAAAATCCAGTTTATAAGCTAATTACTTATAAATCTTTTATTTTACAATCTATTCATTTTATAACTTCACAATTTATAAATCTATAGACTTCATCCACTTATGAAATCCATTTATATTTCATTTTAATACTTATAAAAACCCGTTTTATAATTTCAATATTTTAATTTATAAATACCAATTTTTATAAATATTTTACATAAATCATTTATAATTATTCAAAAATTCCAATTTAAACCATTTTATAAATTAATCAACTACTTATTTCAAAAATCACATTTCGGTTATATTTCACAAAAATAATAATTTTATAACATAAAAATTTCAATGTTTATTTATTTAAAATGAATCAATTCCAAAATTAAATTTTATTATGAATTCTCAACTTAAATTTTGAAAAATCAAATTTTATTTATTTTCGGCATCTAACGATACCAAAAATATATTCGGCTAAAATTTAGCCTTTAACGATCTCAGTCACATAGATAATCACGCAGATTATGAATAGATCAACACACAACATTGAAACAAATTCAATCATTTGAGTAATCCAGTTGGATCCCTCCAACCTGTTTTCCCTGCATCTAAAGATGTTAGCACAATACCAATTCCGCTTCAAGATGGAATATCGCAGTATATGCGAGTTATAAAATACTATCCGCTATTATGCGGCGCAATTGGGTCTCGTCCGCTATATAATGCGGGAAATCAACTCCAAGTACATATAAAATACCAATTCCAATCAAGTTGGAATTATCGCGGTATATGTGTTTAATAAATAACATCCGCTTAATATACGGCGTATAAGGTCTATTCCAATACAATAGATAATAACTATCATCCAATCACACAATCAGGCAATTTTAAATCTAACTATTTAAAATTTAAATCGAAACAATACGATTGAGTGAGAAGTTCTCACCTTGGTTTCCAATTTCCAGCGTTTTATTTCGAATAAAATTAAACACATGTTTAATTTTACCCGAAATTCAAAGTAGCTCTAAACGACTCCAAACCAGTTCCATTGTGTAGTATTCGTCCATACGATTCCGACATCGCCAGTTTCGTCGAATTCTGATAACGTATGCAACAGTTATGAATTTTAAAAGTTTCAGTTACAAATTTAAAACAATTCACTCTTTTTTTTTACCATCTACAAATCACGGCCGCACGATCTACTTTCTTCAATCAGGGCCGCACTTTTGGTTTCTTCCCCAAAGCCGTTCCAGGTAATGTTCGAACGCGTTTGAACCCATAGAACCGCCTCCTTCTTCGAATTTTCGCCGCCCAACCGAGCACCTTGAAGTTGATCGAACGTTGCCACCTTGAAGCTCGTCTCGAACGGCACCACCACCCCTAGTATGGTCAAACTCGGTTTCACCTATACCGAGAAAACCGCGACCGAAAGGCTTGCCTTTATGACAAAAATCCCATCACTACGTCGCTCCGATGATGATCAAAGTCGTATGGATCTCAAGATCTCACTCTGTTTTATAATCTTCGTGTTGGAGGATTTTCGAAATGATCAAGGGATTGAGAGAGATTGAGAGGGAAAGGATTGAACAATATTGGCCATTGAATATATGGTAGCGGCTAGGGCTGAAGGAATCAGGGTTTCAATTGTGAAGGTGGATGGGTCCTTTTATAGAAATTTTCGCAACACACTATTCATCCGATTTTTCCGAACTCCAAATCTCGCGCAGTGACCAGCGTTTCTAAGGTTTACCCCGCGTTCCGGACACAATGGAACATGTTTCGGAGGCTAATTCGATCATATGTGCGAGTTACGGAAATAAACGATCAAATTTAAATTAAATCGATTAAACTAATTTCTATGCGTTTTGGCTTGCCTCGGACAAACCTTAAATCCGATTGACACGAAATTTGAAATCTTACAATAATATAACATTACGGATCCGATGAAACTAGTTTTGTCGAAATCCGAGACTGTTTGAAAAATGACTATTTTCACTAGTCCATTAAATATTAAAATATTCAATTTTCACAAATTAACTTTTAATTCAATTTTAAAAGTTCACAAACATTTTTCTAACTCTAATATGATTTAATATAACTTTATAAATTATTTTTAATCACATTAAACCCAATTTCAAATTATTTACGCAATTTCAAATATTAAATTATTGATTTAATTATCCAATTAAATCCAGATATTCGAAAAATAAATTATTCGACTTACCAATTTTACTTGTTGATATTTAAAAATCAATTAAATATCTGAATTTCAAATGACAGAAATTCTGGGTCGTTACATAATATAAATAATTTCCCTAAATTTTCGAAATTGTTTATCTCGAGATTTGTTTATCCAAGTTCATATTCAATAACCATAAAAATAACTTGTTATACTTTATTTTTAACCATTTTATTCCATAGTTATATTAAATTTCATAATTAAAATAGTTAAAAATATGGGTCGTAACATACTCCCCTACTCAAAACATTTTGTCCTCGAAAAGGCGTTAACTAAGAATTTAACGTACCATATATTTTCTCGAAATAATAAACTTATAAAATACAACCATCTTATTTGCAAAACTATTACCACGCTTCTACTATGCTATTCCGGTGTTGATTTTATGAAAAATATAATTTATATAGAAAAACAAGACATAAAATTTTTAAAATTTCAAAAATTTTCTAACTCGGATTTGCGGAAAATTTCAGCAGAGTCTCCTTTGTGCGGCTCGATCGGAAAAATTTATAATATCAATATATATCACAAATATACCAAAAAGATATCAAATATACATCTCATCTAAATGATGAGGCATCCCGAAGGGTAAAAATATAAAACCACGGTATGTAAACCGAGATACGTACCTTATTATTATTAATACGAGCGAGTTCGCTCGTATTAAGCAAGCAAAGCATATAATAATCCACATATACGTCCAACGGTCTTCATATGTACATATTTCTACTTAATTTGGAATATTAGTCACTTATAATTAGATGTAAAAGATGTATAAGTTCCAATAAGTATGAAACAGGCATTTTGAATCCATATCTCAAGCACGAGCACAAATGTGCAACCATACAACCATCATATGCACTCAAAACTAATAAACAAGGATTTACAACAAAACAAATCATTCGACAAATTAATGTTCATTCAATTTAATTCATAACTATCACAATTTACATTTTCAATGTCAATATTTAATTTATACACTTTCATTCTTATTAACATTAAATTTTTATTAACATTTAATTTGCTTGATTCAATTTATTTGCATTCAACAACTTTTATTCAATTTATATTTACTTCCAATTGATTTCCATGCACTTACCAACAGTAATAAGTTTACATTCTATTAATTTACACTCGATAATAGTTATATTCATATTTTTTTTCTTTCTTTCATTATTTCATTTCAATAATCTATGTAATTAATTACACTAAAGTAATTTAATCACATACCACATTCCATATATTTTAAATCGATACACATTCACCAATTAATATTCTTTTCTTTAATCATACAATAGATTTATATTCAATCCTTTGCGTTTAATTGATTTACATTCAAGTAATTTGGTTTTAATCCATTTTTATTCAATCAACCAATATTCATTACACTCGCCTTTGATTTATTACAATTTAACATATATTTACATTCAATTGATTTTGTTTCAATTGTTTACATCTGTTTCATCCACTTTTAATTTGTTTACATTCTATTGATTTCTTTCATTTTGTTAACACTCGTTACCAATTCATTATATTCAATTCAATATGTAAAATTCCAATTATTTCACTTTTTATTTAACCTCTTTCATAAAAAAATTGGCGAATCGTTTATAAAATTATTCCACTTAAGCTTGCTTAAGTTAAATTTTGTTTCCACTCAATTTATTCTCTCTCCTTCTTTTTTTTATACTAACATCATTTATAAATTATCTAAGTTTATTATAAATATTTAACACAACATAACTCACTTTTATTATTATTACTACATATCTTAAGTTGTTATTAATTCATCGATTCACTTCGTTAATTCAAATTTATATTACTAATTTACTAAAGTAAATTTTCTATTTTATAACTCAATTCATATTAATAAATATATAATTTCCTTCCATGATCAATTCATTTAACCTCTTTTAAGTTAAGTTCAATTTATAATTTATTTTTAATAATTTATTCAGTATTATATTAGTTAATATTCGATTTTTATTCATACTACTCCACTTGCAATTTGAATTTTTTCTTTATCCAATTTAAATCAAATCCAATTACTCCTGCTAAATTTTTGCTTACATTCATTTATTTTTATTCAATTTCTTACACACGTAAATTACATTTCATTTTTGAAAAATTCAAGTTCGTATTCATTTTTAATTCATTTCATAGCTTGAATGAAATTAATCCACTTTACTAATTTATTTAGTTTCATTTCAAGTCCAATTCAGCTCATCTAATATTAAGTTAAACTTCTTTTCATTTTTATATATTACTCATTTTATTTAGTCTTATTCAAGTTAAATTTTCTCATCATTCACTTTCAATAAATTTAAATTTGTTTTTAGCTTGCTAATTTTCAAATCTATAAGTTATACAATTTATTCAATTAAAATTTTATTTAATCTAATTTATATCAAATACATTTTATTTTATTTTATTTAAGCTTCTTGAGTTAGACTTCATTTTATTTACTTAATTTCAATAATCTCCTTTTAATTTAACAATGCTTGGCCAATTTATTTCATTTGTATCTCAAATTCAAAATTTTCCTTTGTTTGCTTAACCAAAATTTGACCATTTTAAATTTGGTTTATTTTCCTATTCAAATTTATAACTATAACTTATTTTTTTCTATACTATTTTCAATTATAAGTTCAAAACTTTTTTCATATATTTATTAAATCATTTCACAATCAAAACTTGTTTAATCAAAATTAAATTTCTTTTGGCAGTAATTTTCACTCAGAAACTCGAAAATGAATACTGACGATGCTGCATTCATGCTAGAATTATTTCCCAGCGATCAAATGAGTTCAATGCTTTATTTCTTTCAAAAATATTTTCAAAATATTTTTCTAGTCAAACACTTTCAAATAATACAATTTATTAATTTTTAAGGCTTTGAAAAACAATTTTGAAAATAAACGATTTTAGATTCCAAAATTTTCAATTTTTAAAATCATTTTTATATAGAAGCTATTTTATAATATAGTTATACAAATTTTCGTAACTTATTATCAAAATATTTCATTAATTTACAACTTGGTCATTTTAATCGATTCTTATTTTAATTTAATTTCAATTCAATTTAGTTATCAAATTCCTCCTAAAATAAAATTCATTAAGCATTCGTTTTATTATTTTCTTCAACCAATAATCGATGATAATTAAATATTATCATCGCCTAATAATAATTTCATTAATAATTAACCTTTTATATATATATATAATATAATTTAGCTAAAATTATTTCATTTACCCGATTTTAAAACAATATTATGTCGACTTGCCTCGCTTAACTGTTTAGAAACCCCTGTCGATAACACGGCGTCCCGCAAATCGACCGGAATTCGTGAACAACTCAACGGATAAGTAAACACAATATAAAATAATTTATAACACCAACAAGTACGCTCTCTCATACACACACACACACACACTCAAACAGACTCATTCTAGGGGAATTACTACCCTATCTCTAATAAGTCAAACCCCTACAAAACCAAGTTTATCGCTAAACCTCTGCTCTGATACTAACTGTGACGACCCACATTTCGAAAGGTTTAAATCGACAATAATCAACACATGTCCGACTTAAATAATCCAGAACGTTAATAATCAATGGGGTTAAATAAGAAAAATAAGAAGAGAAGAAGAAAACAAACACAAAATCTCACAACGGAAATGATAAAATATAATAATCAAATAAACAATTCATGAAGTTGTCTACTATACATTTGATTATAATCTATACACATTTATCAGAGTTATATATATACATCAGGGATAAATAATCAATATAGCAGAATAGCATGATGCAGGGGATAATAACAATAGTAATATACCAAAACTCCATCTTCATCCTCCAGAGAATAGTTTTCAATATGCTGAAGAAAAAAAACTCAGGACTGACCCGAGCGTAACAAAAGGACAAAACACTCGAGTTAGGACTAAAATAGTCTTATGTAAGTCAAATCAATATCACAAATATGAGTGCAACAACTTAAGAGATGTTACGGGGGTTTCCATCTCCTAAGGATTTGTTAAACTATTTATATATATATAATAGTATACGCTATAATATATAATGTCTATCAATAAAATAAATATCAAAATACTGTTAAGGCCTTACATTAATACAACGCACTTTACAGTTTTAAACCAAAGTCGTAATGGGCTCATATATGGATACATATGACAAGGCATGTGAGGCAATGCCCAAGGTAGGATTCTACCAGTTTACCCTTTTTGGTTGGTCGTAACCCATCCGTGGCCGACCGCGACAATCAATCCAAACGAACAAAGGTGCACCCATCGAATACGAAATCACAATAGTAATACAAGAGATCATTATCGCTAGAGGCAGCTAACCTCCATGGCCAGACATAGGCTCATGTTTTATTCATTTTAATTTTGACACGGGCTTCAAAGCTATCCATTATTGTTCTCTTACTTGAATCCAGTAAACGTCGCCAATTCAACCACTACATTCAGGATATCATCCACCGCGTACATAGTTGTCAAAGTGGTTTCAATATTGACAAAGAGTATGTTAATAAGAGGCCCGGGTCTCTTTAACAACCAAACGTCATTTTACACACCGGTTGGTACTTTTACATTTCGAAACGGCTCGTACTTGATATCTAAATATCATATTCGCTTCAAAATCAAATCCATTTCGAAATTTACCATATTCGCTTCAAAAATCGTATTTTACTTCAAAGTCAATTCAATTTGGTATATCGATTTCACTTCGAAATTGATTCGAATTAAAATTTAGGTTACACTTCACTTTATCCCAATACTCATTTAAATCCAAGATTTAAATATAAAACATTCCACCCTTTGACCGGTTTGAATTTTTAGAAAATTGTTTAGATAGTTTTAAAATAGTTAAATGATTAAAATAATTTGATAGAAAATAGTTTGAGTAATAATAATGGTTTATATAGTAAAATAGTTTGGAAAATAAAAACAATTTGAATATGTAAAAAGTATAGATTTTAAATATTTTATACTAAATATATTCATAGAAAAAATAGTTTGAAAGTCAAACCAGCTCACTTCTTTCCAATTAAAATCAGTTCCAAATTCCATTTCGATTTAATCGATTCAATTCATATTTCAAGTCGATATTTACTTTGATTCCAAATTAATTATAATTTCAATTCCAAATTAATTTCAATTTCAATTCCAAAATTTAAACCATTTCGATTTATATCAATACCGACTTCGATTTCCAAAAATATAGATTCAAAACCCTTAAATCAAATATTCCTTCAATATCCAATTTAAAATCCATATCTTTAAATATAATTAAATTCTGAGCTCAATTTTGAAATATCATTTTATATTACCTTTTATAGGAATATTTAAAGTTCGAATGAAAGTCCAATCATTTAAAACAAATCAATTTCTGAAATTCAATCATAGTTTGATGATAACTTCAAAATCTCAACTTCGGTTAATTAAGCAATTCCTGTTTCAAATTTAAATTTCAACATTCCGAATTCCAATTCAAAAATAATTTGATTTCTATAAATTCGATTTTTTCCCTTTAAACCAAATTATTTAAATAATTTCAAATCAAAATTTTAAAATCATTTAATTTAACAAATCTAGTGTCCATATGTAATTCTCTATCCTGCGAACAAGTGAATTAATTATTTCAATTTAAATTCCAGGGATGGATATTTATCATTTCAATCCAAATTAAGTGCCATGGGTATTTATCATTTCAACCTATTTGTTAATTTATTTGGAATAATTTAATTTACAATTTTATATACTGTAAATAATATACAGGATGATAACATGATATATCAAAATAAATAAACATCCAAAATATCAACAATAGCACCCATCACAACCAATCATTCAAACAGTCAATAAATTGACAACAATTTCATAATTATCAATATCGGTATTTTACGGACAATTAATTCTAACTCAATTTAACTATCGATTCAAATTCTACCATCAGATGTCAATTTAAATGTCAATTAAATTTATCAAACAACAATCGCTTAATTTCATTCACTTCGTAATATAAATTTAACTACATAAAAAAATATTCCAATCAATTGTACGCATATAAACACTCACCTTTAATTTGAACTGAAAATTCGAATGAAGCGAATTGCAATAATTTTAACTTTATAGCGTAGGCAACAATAAAATGATTCCAATGCAATTTGTTTTACTCGAATCCGAGACCTCGTATGAAAGTTTTATTGGTTAAACAATATTAAAGATAATTAAATTTAACTAACTAAAATAGTTAACAAAACAATTAACTAAATATGTATATTTATATACCCATTCTTCCTAGATCAATTCGCAACATCGATTTTTTTTCTCCCAAAATCACCATCGCTCATCATAAGTAGCCGCGGCCATAGACCCCTATCCATCACGTGCGCCAGTGCAGCCACAGCCATCCCTGGCCTCTCTGACCAACTTGCGCCTCGCTATCGATCGCCATCGCTCACCTCAATGCGCGTTCCACCAGGTGAAGTCGCGACCTCTTCTATCCTACGCGATTGTTTTTTTCTTCTTCAATCAATTTGTCTCTTTTTTTAGATCGAGAGATTTTTTTATATCATTAGCTCGATTTAAACAGAGATTAGCAAAAAAAAGGAGAAGAAAGGGAGTGGTATACGGGAAGATAATGAACGTGCGACAAAGAAGAAAGTATATATATATATATATATATATATATATATATATATATATAATATTAGTAAATATCCAACCGACACCTCACGAAAATTTCAAACTCCAAACAACTTATGCCACCTGGCGTTCATAATGTTTTACCCTCATTCTGAACATAATGAAACTAGTTTCGAAAGCAAATTCGATCGTATGCAAAAGATAGCTTTTCAAATCGAATTATTTATTAAATTCTGAAATTAAATTCTACGGATTTAAGTTCGCACGGCCAAACGACAAGTCTGATCGCTACGTAACTTGAAATCCTACAGTAACTCACTATTGCGGATCCGATGAAACTAGTTTCGTTGAAATCTGAGATAGTTGCCAAAATGGCTATTTTTTACCCGTTAATATAAAACGAGCAATTTCCAATATTCAATTTAATTACTTAATATTCCATTAAAGTTAAAAAAACCTTCATTCATTTAAAAAAATTACATCAGTTTCGAATCCGTTTTCATTCACATTAAATCTAGAATTCCATTATTTAAATAATTTCCAATATTAAATTTAAACAATTTAATTATCCAATAAATCAATATAAATAAATCATTAAATTCCAAATAAATTTTAGCTATCAACATTATTTTATTTCTATCTAAATAATTCACAATTTATTATTCAACTCTAGTTATTGATCATAAATACCATTGATGCATATAATTTATTTCAATATAAATAATTTCCTAAATTTCTGAAATTGTTTATCTCGAGATTTTTTTATCCAAGTTCATATTCAATAACTACAAAAATAAGTCATTATATTTTATTTCTAACATTTTATTCCATAATTATATTAAATTCCATAATTAAAATAGTTAAAAATACGGGTCGTTATAGCTAGGGTTAGGGTGCTTATATTTATAGCAGATATAATAGTATTTTGGGTTTAAAGCAATCCTAGCCCAAAAATACCCATTTCATTCAACATTTCCGAAACCTAACATATTATATCAAATTTTTTTTTCGAACATTCCAAATGCAATAAAAATATCAAATTTTCAAAAAGACAACTGTGCTCAAAAGTTTATTTTATCGTTAATTTAATTTAAATAGTTACTGATAATTTATTAATAATAAATGTGTCAAATTTGCGGTTGTTACAACATTATTTAGTGTCACATACGGCTTTGATATTTAGTATATCTAGGTATAGGCGATTGGAAGGATATGATGCTGGTGACTGAATCCGTTGCACAATAATAGATGACACTATTAGGATATCTGTTAGTGAGTTTTGATGATAACTGTTGAATCATGGTTTTGATTCATGACAAAGAACATCAACAACCATTGACAATCATATATCACAAGATGGTGTAACATGACGACAAAAAGAGAATGGAACTTCAAATAAGACAAGACTTCAATTCAGAATATAGTATGTATATTTATCCGGTCTTGAGCCTTAGTTATGTGAAAATATTGTTAAAATCATTCCTCAAGTAGTCACACACACACAAATGGATTTTACTTCAAAATATAATTTTTTTATTGTGATCTATGCAACATAGCATAGGTCAGTCGACTGACTCAGGTCAGCCAGTCGGCTAACCTGTGTCAGTGCACAGCTAATTATTCTAAAATGCACGTTTTTTAAATTCAGTCAACTGGCACTTCTGATTCAGTTGACTAAACGGCAAATAACGGCTACTTCACTGAAAAGACACGTTCTTTCATGAAGGGGTTTCAATCCAATTTCAAGAGGAACGGATGCAACTTTTGATTGAGATCTTTCACGACTAATTGCATCTCTATATCCTCTATATAAACATGCTTTGATTCTTTTGAAAATCACTGAATTCTTGCTTTATTCTCTTAAACTATTCTTGCTCTATATTCTCTGCAATTCAAAGCAATCACAAACTCTATATCGCTTGAATCTTTGAGTTAATATATACATTCTTCGATTCTAAGTGATTTTCTTCCTTTCAATCAACACACACACAAAATACTCTTAAGGATTTGATTATAGGAAGGGTGTACTTCAAGACATATCTGTGTTATCAAGAACATGCTAGTCAACAAAGCTTTCTATATCTAGTGGAAGTCCTGTTCGATTGCTCAGGCAGAAAGACCTCTTTGGTTATTGAGGCAGAAATCTTGTTCGGCTGTTCAGGTGTTGTATAGACCTGTTCCGTCGGGTTAAGTGAGGGTTATTGTTTTACTGTAATTCTAGAAGGAGTCTAGGACTGGATGTAGGACGGTGCTATCGACCAGTATAAAAATCTCCGATGTTATTTTTTTTACTGCACTTATTTTCCGCATTATTATTATATATCTATCTACATTATTCTCTACATTATTGTATATCCATATTGCATGATCCATAGCATAACACACTTTCATTTGATATCACAGCAGGTTACCCTATAACCATCACATAGTTATTCGATATTCTGGTACTATGGATAGTAACACTAACACCAGTTTTATAGAAGGACAATCCATAGCATGACCTCCATTGTTTATTGGCATGAATTATAACTATTGGGCTACATGAATGCGTATACATATGCAAGCAAATAGTTTTGATTCATGGAACATTACACAATCAGAGTATCACATACCCACAACTGAATATTCAACATGGTCAAACACACAAAAACAAGATGCATCTTCAAATTCCAAAGCCATGAACGTGTTATTTTGTGCTTTAGACAAAAATAAGGAGATGATTTCAGATATGGTTTTCAGGGATGAGTTTCAGATTTTTCTCTTTGATTCATTTTAGCTTTAGGTTATGAAAAGAGAATGAGGGGGAAATGAAAATGGTTTAAGGTTGAAATTAGTTGAATTAAAATAAAAGAAAAAAAAATAAAACATAATGACACTTGTCATGTAATTTAGCTCACTACTAAACACATGTTATTTAGATTACTAAATTGTTAACACTTGTCTTTTATTTAATTTAGTTATATTTTTAAATGTTTATAAAGGGTTTTCTTTAATTTATTTTATACTTATATAAATATATATGATTTTCTTATTGAAAGAAAATGTAAATAAAACAAATTATAAATTAAAACTTATACAAATATTTTAAAGAATCTATTAATTTGAATTTCAAAATAAAATTCCAAATTCAAATTGATCCTTTGAATTTCAAATTAAAATCAATTTATCCAATTTAAAATGAAAATTTCATTTTCTTATTTTAATTCTTTTTATATTTATGGAAAAAAATGATACATTTATAAATATGGCTTAAAAATAATCAATTTAACAAATTTTAAATGATTTTTAAAGAGATTATAAATCACTTTTATTAATAATAAATTTAAACCATATGCTATTTTGTATTTTAAACTTATATATAAAATTTTCAAATCATATTTATCAAATAATATTTAATAAGAAATAAAACAAACTTTTATTTAAATTTAAAACAAAAATTAAGCTAAGATAAAATTTTAAACAATTTAACCTTTATTTTAAATATTTATAAAACATGTAATATTAATTTAAATAACTTTGAGAAACTTAAAATTAATTTAAAACATAATTTCCAATTACTAAATATATTATTAGAATTTAGAAACAAAACTTCCCTCATTCATTAAATTCCAAAACAAAGATTATTTATAATATATATACAAATATATATATATATATATATATATATATTATAATTAAAAACATTTATTTAGCTTTTTAAAAGATAAAATCACAAATTAAATATTTATTTAATCAGATTATTAAACCAATTCATATATTATTGATCAATATTATCAAATCAATTTAATTTTATATAAAGATTATTAAATTGATATTGTCAAAATTTTCGGGATATCACATTCCTTCCCCCTTAAAAGAATTTCGTCCCCGAAATTTAAAACAAAGGTAATTTAATAATCTATTTAAAGATTTTAAATTTTGAAACACAAGCATACTTCAAACATATGCTAACAACCATAGCAATCAATTCACCCAATCAAACAAAATTAACTATCCAGAAAAAATTCTGGATAGAGTTTCCTCGAGTTTCCCAAGTAAACATCGGGATACTCGTTCTATAAAACCCAAACAATCAATGCAACTAAGCTGCAGAGCTCCCACTCATCTAGATCTACAACTGAACAAGACATCAGACTACAGACGAGTCTGACTCAACCACCAAATCTACCAGAACAGCCGATTCCAAAACCAGAAATAGATCATACACGTACTCCCTCAGAGATACGTGAAACACATCGAATCCCAGTTGTCCAAACTGGCAATTCAATCCAGAAAACCAAACACTTATCCATAACAGAACACAGAAGAAATCCAAAACATCTCGGAGCTAGCTTACCCAACCTTACCAAAATTTATAGCTCCTAAAAACTGAGTAACTTATCCAAAATCAGATCTCCGACTTCAGATCCACAAAACTCTTCGGACGATCTCGGGCTGCCTACCTCCTACCTAATCAGCTCAATCCTTGCTGATGTCTCAAGAAACAAACTGGACCAAACCCAATCCACCAGAATGATCCTCCACGATCAACCAAGATCAAGAACAAACTCTACTCAAAACCATCGGAAGGAAACAAACTTCTCCTATCCGGAAAAGAAAAGCAGATGCACTCCCAAACTGCTTCCACTGCACAACTCTAATCTGGGGTAGAAAAGAATGCTGATGAAGAACACAAGCACAACTGGACAACATAACCAAGAAGATCTATGATAACTAAGAGAAAACTCAGAAGTTCCTCAAATCCTGAGTTGCTTCAACAAACTCCATCTCAAGTAACCAACCTTCAACTAGTTGAACCACCGGAACCACACTTGGAATCCTGGTCGATAAGAAAACTGAATCTCTAGATGTGGAAACCTCTGACTTCCCTAAAAACATCCAGAAAAATCTCCAACAATCCAAGAAAATACTCAATCATCGCAAGTCACTTTTGCGATCAATCCAAACTAAAATCCAAAGGAAACTGTTCTCTCTTTACCAATCAAAACAGCTTATGCTGGTCTAGCCAATCCATCGAAAGAAAATGGATCCACTCAGCTGCTTCTGAACTCCATCTCCAGAAACTGCTAAGCCAGAAAACTCTGCCGACACATAGAACACTCCGAGCAGCACTATTGACACCAATGCCAAAGAATTCCCAATCCAAAGCTCTTCGAGAGACTCGGACTTCAAACCAAACAGAAACACCCTGCTGAACTCAGCCACAACACCGAAGCAGACCTACTCCCTTAAACTTGTTCCTAAGAAATATCTTCGGAAACATCCAAAGTCACTGCATCTCATCACGCAACTACTACTTCCTAAGGTATCAAAATGCCATCACTCGCTTCTGTTCATCCAACAGATCCAAACCCGACTCATCCAACTTCAAAGATGAACTCCGAACCTTAACAGGTTACCTTCAGAGATAAAGTCCATACTCTACTGCAAAGCTCACTTGAGACGGTATTAGGTCTATAGTCTCGACAGATACACTTCCAACCTCAAACATACAAACTCTAACCAATGGTAGTCGTGTTACACACCACTACCCTAATCTACCTTTATAACCTATATTGGAAAACCTGAACAGGTAACCCAACAGATAGGTAGAAATAAATAAATATATATAATTATATTAAAAATTACAAATACGCTCTCTCAAGATAGACACCACTCCAGAGCCTAGGTATTCACTCAACCTAATGCTCTGATACCAAATATCACGACCCATCTTCCACTAACCAGAATGATGTATCATGAATTAAGAAAGAAAGGGGTAGAAAGAGAAAAGAAAGAAGGGAAAGAAGAAACAATACTAGAATCTCAACAGCGGAACGAATAAATTATATTAATAACATAAGTATTACATAATATACAACATCAATCAGAGTTACACAACATATACAACACATACTAGACAGTTATAAACATCTGTCTAGTATTTACAACTCAACAAAAGATACCTACACAGAGAACACACAGTGGAATCTAAATATCTATAACGCAGAAGCCTCCTGCTCCATTGCTCCTCCAATATTCGTCAAAGCCAACATGAATCCCTTGGCTACTCGTAAAAATTTGAGTACCCAAGAGTTTAAGAAAACAAAGATAAACTCCGGGTCAGACATGGGTCTGGTGTGTGTAACAGGTTAAGGTTGCTTAACTTTTAAAAGCCTTTTGAAAAGAAAGGTATCACGTAAGACTTCCCACACATAAATATGGAAAAGTTTTTACCTTACGCTAACCAAAACATTTGATAGGAAATCCAGTGATATTATAATAGTGTCTAGGGTTTTCAAGTAAAATACAGAAATAGCTGGAATGCTTACATATCACGTTCCAACATAGTTGGGCACAACTAATACGTACGACACTTATTGGATTTTGGATTCCATCAATGGCAGGGCTACTGGGGTACCGCCCATCACAGTACGTGGCCTAGATCACCGTACCGAGGAGTACGCCCGCTCCCCTGCAACACAAGGCCAGAACCATTCCTTACTGAACAGTTCCGAACAAGACAACCCCGGCAGTTGTTGCAATCAACCGCCCACACAGCCGAATATAAAGGGACCTCTAGACAGGGGAAAACCTTGTCCTACTTGGGCATGACCCACTTAACCTTGCTGCACCTCCCATGTTTTAGCCATTCCCGGTTGATGAGGCTTGAGGCTATGATTACCTTTAGAGAACACATCTCTTAGAATGCTTATCGTCCTCCTGACGATGTTCTGAAAAGCATTCAATCCATACAAGTTCGTTCCGGGTTCGAACGAAACCGAAGGCATTATCTCGTTACACTCATTGTGGAATCACCCTCAGAGTTAACGACAATAACCCTTCCACTCTGAATCTACATCTTCACTTGAGATTCACGACCCATCATTAATTTGGATTGATGTGGTTTTCGGATATCCAAATATGGAAACCCGATCCCCGTCTCATTGAAATCCAAATCGCCATCTTTTAGGTCCAAGTTGTTTTAAATTTTAAAACAATTCAATTCAATATTATCTATATTCACACAGATAGATACACAACATCACAATAGATAATCAACATTATCATCACAACAAATAATCCATATTATCATCCCAAACAGATAATTCATATTATCAACTCAAATGCAACCATAGCATCCAAAACACAAAACATCACATATCTCATATCTGAGATCTCAACTATTCAGGGTAACCAGTATTAACCAACATTCACAAGCAATGACTTAAAAATCACCATCTATAATTAATTTAAAATGAATTAAATTAATTACTTCTTCCATAATTAGTCTAAAATAAATTAAATTAATTACTTCATCCATATAAATCTTGCTTACATATCCATTAATTTATTACAATCAATCAATCAATTATTTTCAACAAATTACCCTAATTAATCATCTTGATTAATTATCCTTAATTACATTCAAGTAATCAACTTCCAATTAATTTCACAAATTAATTATTCCAAACCAAATTCAGTAATTAACCTGTAATTACTTCATTAATTAATTAATTATAATTAATTACATTAATCCTTAATTAATTAAATTAATTAATCCCTTCATTGATTAATTGTTCTTAATTAATCAATCCTTAATTACATCATTAATTATATAAATTAATGATCCTTAATTATTTTATTTATAATTATCCTATTAAATTAATTATCAATTATCCATATTGATTAATCACTCTTGATTAATCACATTAAGTAATTAATTACATTTAATTAATTACATCTCTTAATTATCTTCAATATAACTCAATTAACAAAAACCAAAATTAATTACACTAAGTAATTAATTATTTATTACTTCCTTTAAATTATTATTCAGCATACTAATTACATATTAATTACACAAAGTAATTAATTTCCAAAACTCCTCCATTATCCAATTATTCTTCAATTAAATTACATTAAGTAATTTATCTTCTTAATTACTTCACTAAGTAATTATTCATTTTTAATTACATTGGGCAATTACTTCTCAAATTAATCTGTGATTAATTTAAATTAATTAAACTTAATTAATTAACTTAATTAATCAAAATAAAATTAATTAATTACAATTAGTAATTAATTTCCTTAATTACTTCCATTAAGTAATTACACTTAAACAATTCTCAAATGATTATCTTTAAATTAATTAATCCAATTAATCATTAAAATTAATTACATTAATTAATTATTAAATAATACTATGTTAATGACCTTCATTAACCAATAACAAATCTTTAATTACTTCTCTAAAGTAATTAACTGAATTAATCAATATTAATTACAAATTTAACTATCTATAAAACTCATTAATTAATCTCTAATTATTAAATTAATCAAGTGATAATCAAAAACTTAATTAATTTTTAATTACTTGATTTATAAATTCAAATCATTAATTAAATCAAATCAAATCTTATTTAATTAATGATTTCTAAATCATAATTTAATCAATCTTAATTAACTTACTAATCCTTTTAATTAATTAAATAAAACCCTTAATTATTTAATTAATTAACCCCAAATTATTAATTAATTGAATTGATTAATTACTAAACTTAATTACCTTAATCAATTAATGAATTATAAATTAATAAGTTCTAATTAACTTAACATAAACATAAATCTCATTAATGATTAAATCATCATATTAAGTACTTAAGAAAATAATTTGCTTTTTAAATTTCATCTAAACCCCATTTTAAATTAAGATTTAAAATGAAATCAATTTTTAACTTAAACAAGGTTTAAGTATTCAAAACCTTTTAAATTTCATTTTAAATAATTACTTATTTCCTAAGATAAGTTTAAAAATAATTTTAACCCATAATCAAATTAAATAAATTTAAATTATACTTTAAATATTCAAGTGATTTTGAAACATTCAAATTCAAAACTTATTTAACTTCAAACTAGAATTCAAATCATGCTTTGAATCCAGGTTCAAAATTTTAAATTTAAAAATCCTGTATAAAATCTCATTTCGGATTTATAAAACACATGATATAAAATACTATAATATTCAAACTTAATTATAACATTAGAATTTATAAACTGATTTTCTTCCAAATCCTAAGATTCAAATTCATATTTGAATTCAAATTTACCATTCAGATTTGTAAACTTAAATTTAAATCTCATTTTTTTCAGATTTTTAAAACCTCATTATAAATACTGTAAACAAGTTTCAATTGTTAAACATTTCATTTTTGTAAAATTTATTTATTTTGAAAACAAGAATTTAAATTCATTTTGAATTCATATTTAAACTTGCTTCAACTCTTGTTTAAATCTGGCTTTGCTTTCTTTTTAAATTTAGTTTTTAAATTTTTAAAAACCTGTAACTGTCAGGTTTTCCTGAACAAAACCTGTAAACTATAATATACTCGAGCACATACCTATTTTGCTTTGAGTCATCAATCACCAGTCTTCGGGTAAAACTTCAAGTGACTCGAGCATTAACTCGAGAACAAACTGCTTCCTTCCAAAATAAACAAACACCCAAGAATACCCAACTCACCAGAAATTAAGAGCACCGTGCACATGCACGGTGGCTCTGACCACCACCGGTCAACTCCGGCAGCGTCAACACACCAGAAAACACCCCCTCGCAACATCACGATCATCAAACATCTCCATTCACCCAAAAATCAAAACCAGCCTCTCTTCAAAAACCTGGAAAGGCAGTTCCTCCAAAACCTTAAACCTGTCAATGGCGAAACCCAACTCCTCCGACCATCGTAGAAGTTGAAACTCCGGCCACTTCTTCGTCATGGACCCATCTACCATTTCACAAAGCAGCTTAACACTCGAAATCACATTGAGACAGAAACGATCAAATTTCTCAACCTGTGATAAAATTAGGGTTACGGATTTGATATGATCACCGCCGTCTCCATATCAACCTGATCACCATACAACCAATTTTCCTTGATCCCCCGATCACTTATCTTCCTTCATACAAAAACATGACCCCCAAATCCACTTGAATCAACAGAGACACTCCAAAACCCGATTTTGGGTCAAAACAGTAATGCATAGTCAAACCCAACTTAGAATTTTTGATTTTACTCTTAAAAATCATGAATTGGTCTAAGGTTTTAATTTGTATACCTGAATTGCTAAATTAACAAGTTTAAATTTTAACAGCGATGGGAGTTTCCCCCTTTAAACTTGATTTCCAGAGCAATTTCAGTTTCTATTTAAGTTAAGATAATTTTTAAAATTTAGTTTATAACCAAACAAACAATATTTGTTTAAATCCTAAGTCTTAAAAATTTATGGATAAAGAGGAATGATTTATATTGAAACCAGGCTTGAAATCTTAGAACAGAAATGTTCTTTAGGCATTTCGAAATGTTCATATAACTCAAATCACAAATGCACAGGAGTTGTCAACAAATATACAAATACAACTTATTTAAAAGATGATTCAACAACCAGATTTACCTTAAATTTTTTTTAAAAAGAAGTTTTACTCACCTTTATCTTCAGAAAAACAGAGCCATCATTGATTTAGAAAAGCCTTTTTAATCCGGTCCTTTTGATTAAATGCTGCAGGTTCTATGATCCTTTAATTTTGATAAAAATGCAGATTTGAGATTGCTCAAATTTCCAGGTTGCTTGCATTTGAAACTCTGACCCAAAATTATATGCATGCAGGCTCTTGAAAAATGCAGAAATTTGAATTGCAGGGATTTATCTCTGGTTTGCAAATCTTGTTTCAAGTTTTGGTTTGAAATCATAAATTTGAGGAGATGATTTCAGATATGGTTTTGAGGGATGAGTTTCGGATTTTTCTCTTTGATTCATTTTAGCTTTAGGTTATGAAAAGAGAATGAGGGGGAAATGAAAATGGTTTAAGGCTGAAATTAGTTGAATTAAAATAAAAGAAAAATAAAATAAAACATAATGACACTTGTCATGTAATTTAGCTCACTACTAAACACATGTTATTTAGATTACTAAATTGTTAACACTTGTCTTTTATTTAATTTAGTTATATTTTTAAATGTTTATAAAGGGTTTTCTTTAATTTATTTTATACTTATATAAATATATATGATTTTCTTATTTAAAGAAAATGTAAATAAAACAAATTATAAATTAAAACTTATACAAATATTTTAAAGAATCTATTAATTTGAATTTCAAAATAAAATTCCAAATTCAAATTGATCCTTTGAATTTCAAATTAAAATCAATTTATTCAATTTAAAATGAAATTTTCATTTTCTTATTCTATTTCTTTTTATATTTATGGAAAAAATGATACATTTATAAATATGGCTTGAAAATAATCAATTTAACAAATTTTAAATGATTTTTAAAGAGTTTATAAATCACTTTTATTAATAAATAAATTTAAACCATATGCTATTTTGTATTTTAAATTATATATGAAATTTTCAAATCATATTTATCAAATAATATTTAATAAGAAATAAAACAAACTTTTATTTAAATTTAAAACAAAAATTAAGCTAAGATAAAATTTTAAACAATTTAACCTTTATTTTAAATATTTATAAATCATATAATATTAATTTAAATAACTTTGAGAAACTTAAAATTAATTTAAAACATAATTTCCAATTACTAAATATATTATTAGAATTTAAAAACAAAACTTCCCTCATTTATTAAATTCCAAAACAAAGATTATCTATAATATATATACAAATATATATATATATATATATATATATTATAATTAAAAACATTTATTTAGCTTTTTAAAAGATAAAATCACAAATTAAATATTTATTTAATCAGATTATTAAACCAATTCATATATTATTGATCAATATTATCAAATCAATTTAATTTTATATAAAGATTATTAAATTGATATTGTCAAAATTTCTGGGATATCACAATTTATAACTTGTTTGAGTATAAACATCGATATCTTTGGAGTTGATTAGGAATTTTGTATTTTATTTGGGCTATGGGTTGTGTTCTAGCCCACTAACCCAACAAGAGAACCCAAACTCTTCTACTCAACAACTCCCACTCTAATCCTCTTCATTCATTCTTTCCACTCATAATTTCCTAATACTCAAGCTAAATGAAAATGGAGGTAAGAGAGGAAATTAGAAATTCCTAAGCCATAGTTCTCTTAGGAAATTCAAATTCAAGTTCCAAAATCAAAGAGAAGCTTAGGTAAGCATCCTCTTCATCTTTCCCATCACTATCTCTCTTCAATTTTCAGAAATTCCTATAATCTAACTTAGGAAATTCATTTCATTTGATAGATTGAAGATTCTAGAGGTGTTGTTGAAGAGAAATCAATCTTAGCATGTTTTAGAGCTTCTCATTTCTATACTTGGGTTTAAAGGTGAGTTCTTGAACTCACATCTATGTCTATAACTTTCATTGTTGTTAGTTATGAATTCTCAATATCTATTTCATGTTCAATTGCTTTTGATTTGAAATGATTTGGTGAATTTCTAATTTTGGTATTTTGAAGTCAAAATCTTTAAAGATCCTATCTTGGATGTTTGGACATGTTATTGGTGGTGTATCGAAGAGCCTATAAGGCTGGGTTGTCGATTGGAAAAAATTCCTAGCATCCATCGCTCGTTCGATCGCTTCCGGTTTGGATTTTGCCCTCTTTGGATTAGGATGATTTTTGCCTAATGGAAAAATCCGGACGTCTGGTTGAAAATTCCAGACGTCTAGTAGGGGTCCATGGAAAAATAGAATACAACAAATGCAGAAAAAATGGCTGAGACAGAATCCAAATGTCTGGTTAAACCCAACAAGATGTCTGGTCCTGTGCAATTTTGTCCATTTTGGCTGTTTTTAAGTGAATTTCCAATTTTTATCGATTTTTATCGCTTCAGTTAGGTGTGGTCAATTATTATCGACATTGATGATTTTTTTTATGGATTTTGGGAATATCCATTTTATTTGATTTGATATCAATTTTTATGGTTTGAATTCACGTTGCCGAATGTGGATTTTTGGTGAAAGATTGTTTTTACAATCATTTCTGTGATTTGTCACATTTAAATATGAAGATTTCTATACTAGTAGTAAATACTCTAACTTTTTCACGAAAAAATAATTTCAGCGTTAATTTTAATACAAAACTCGTTTTAGATCCGTTTTCTAATCTATTAGTATACACAAACTTTTACTTCATTCGTATGAAAAATCTAATTAAACGACTTAGCAAAACAAATGGTATGAAACGCTTGCGTTTACTTCGTCGGCCAATTCTTGGACTTGTTCGATTGAAATCTTGTGACATTTTTCAAGTGTAAATCTACAATTTATTCGTAAATATTTAAGTTAAGCCGGTGGTTATGGGACATAAAGCTAAACTCATCTATTTACTAGCTTAGTGTAATTTACACTCCTTAGTGATCAATGATGATCATTTTATGGTTTGGACTAGCGATGTGCGATGTCTCTTTGTTCGCATGGGGAACTATACCTCGTTCTGTAGAGCTTCGTCTCATTTTTATGGGCTAACGACCTATGGTATTTTAACCTTTTTATGGAATTTGGTTCATCGGCGTATCGTTGTATTACGTCATTGTCTCGGCTTATTTGATTTTCAAGTTCATCGGGCATATCACTGTACTATGTCATTGCTCCAGATTATTTGAGTTTCAGGTTCCTCGGGCGTATCGCTATACTACGTCGTTGCACCGGCTCTACGGGTTAGCGACCCATGGGATAGCATCTCATTTGTGATACACGTGTTGGTGAGTTTTCATGCTCCCGTTTGTGATAGGCCTCCCCCTTTATGTTTTTTGGATTTCTGACTATTGATTTCTGGAATTTTTGTTTCGCCAATTTTTTTACGATTGGCATTGATATGTTTTGTCAATATTTGAGGTTTGATGAATAAGCTAAACAATGTGATATTCTTTTTGGATACTTATGGAGATTTGAGATATTGTATGATTTTTGTTGTTATCAACTGTATGCTTGTCGAAGTATGACATTTTTATTATCATATATTTTTGTTGTATCTCTTATCCTATCTCATCTTATATGATATTTATAGCTAGATAGATCCGTTTATTATTTTTCTTCTTTAATAATACTTGGGTCAGACCGAGGTGTTACAGGTGCTTCCACTTGACTTCTTAGTAGGGGCTAGTTTTTGACTTTTGGCTAACTACTTTAGCTTAGTAGTTTTTGCTTTTATACATTGGAGATAGAGACTCCTTGATGTATACTTATTCTTTTGTGATGTTGTGGATCTTGTTTGACCATTACTTTAATGTACACTTCTATGTGTTATATTCATATTTGTTTCCTCCTTAGTAATATGAATATCTATGAATGATTTTGTATTGTGCTTATTTTATATTTGTTTCCGAAGGCTACATAGCCACTGTGTAGTAGCTTTGAGTTTGTATTTGATATGTCAGATTTCCTCTTGAAATGAAATGCATGTTATACTATCTAACATATCGGTACTTGCACAAAGAAATTACACAGATGGTCGCTCATCAACAGCCTTATTCTTCATGCTAGTTGATGACATTATTCGGTAGTGTCCTTGGCTAGTGTGAGTATAGAGGGAGGGCGTCACATTTTTAATCTAATTTTTATAGTGGTAGGAGGCAGTTATAATTTTTTTCTTCCCTCCTAATGAATAGGCAAGGTATATTTATAAGCGTAAATGAATCATCTAGAAATTAAACTCTTTGGATAAAGTAAAATCAGTAAACGGGATTTAAAGGTTTGATTTGTTATGTTACCCGGTTGTTTGACCTGATAATGAGAGGTTCGTCAAGCAAGCACACCTTAGGGCAAAACACCGATCAAATGCCTCTCTCGGCATATGAGTGTCGCTCGGCATATAAGTGACGCTCGGCATAGATGCCTTGCTCGGCATACAAGTGTCGCTCGGCATAGATGCCACGCTCTCCATACAAGTTTCGCTTGGCATAGATGCCTCGCTTGGCATAAATACCTCGCTCGATATTCGAATGTTGTTCGGCAGGGATATCTCGTTCGGCCTAGGTACCATTCGTCCTTACTTCATTGCTCGGCATCTAAGGTTCTAACTCCACCGCCCGACATTCTTTGGTTCGACCACCATCGCTCAGCATCTTGAGTTTAGAATCCATCGCTCGGCATTGCCATCGCACGGCATTCTTTGACAACGTCGTTTTCCAAAGTCACCCAGCAAGGTCGCTCGGCACTGTCGTTCGGCATCCATGGCTCAGTGCATACTAGAGGTGTTAGCAAGTTGTCAAGCCCACAACAAAGCAAGTGCATTGGACATGATTCTTTTACGAGTCACTCAACGATCGACCAGACAATTCTCGGCCCGCATTCCTCGTTCGACATGCCTCGCCCGGTGCGCAGAAGTCACCTACTATATGCCGAGGTAATTTGTTCCTGGGTCCCATGACGGGAGTCCAGCCTACCTTCGCTTATAAATAGAAGGGCAGGGGAATAGTGAAATGGACCTTTTTTCAAGAACACCAGGGAGATTCTGCCACTTTCAAGAATCATACTTTTCAGTTAGCATTTGCATTCGAGTAGTTGGTGTACGGATTGTATCTGTATTCAATTGTTTAGAAAAGCAGTAAAGATTAAACTCAAAGTGGACGTAAGTAGTTACGTCGAACCACTACAAATATGGTGTTCTAGTTTTTGTAATTAATTCTACATATATTACTCTATTTTAATTTTCTGTCTTCATTAATCTCTCTACACAAATCTTTCTTTGGGTGTTAGTGACCAATTCTTGTGCTAACATTTTTGGTGCTTTCACTGAGAATACATTCTCAGGTTATTATATTCAGGGATATCTCGTTCGACTAGGTATCATTCGGCCTTACTTCATCGCTTGGCATCTAAGGTTCTAACTCCACCGTTCGGCATTCTTTAGTTCGGCCACCATCGCTCGGCATCTCGAGTTCAAAACCCATCGCTCGGCATTGCCGTCGCTCGGTATTCTTTGACAACGTCGTTTGTCAAAGTCACCAAGCTATGAAACTATTTCAAGACCCGAATTGGGTCGTCCAGGTTGATAGGAACAACAACTGCAAACTGCGCTAGCGCTACCCGTTCGTCTCTTGCACTCTTCTTCCTAGGTTCCATAGTCTTGTCAAAGCAACTATGGTCCCTGAATTAAGGGCCGTTCTGTAATTTCTATGCTTGCAGGTCACGAATGTGGAGAGTCTTCCTCACATTCTTCCCTTTCTCATTTCGTTTGGCTTCGCATAATTCGGCGGTGTAACATTCTCTTGAAGTGCTTTGGTCTCCTCTTACCATTCAACTCTATTTTTCGTTCGGAACTTCACTGTAAGACACCATAGAGACAAAGCTATTCTAAAATCAAAGAGGGATGTTTGGCCTAAGAAAGCATTGTAAGTTGAGAATTCATCGATTATCACAAAGGTATGAATAAGAACTACCCTGCATTCTCCTTCTTCGAGTTCTACAGTTAAGTCAACCATTCCAACTAGCCGTTTTGGCTCGCATATAAATCCATGTATCTTCATCCAATAAGCTGTCACATGTTTCATGCCGATCTTCATCTGATCGAACATTTGTTGGAAAAGGATGTTAGCCGAGCTTCCACTATCAACAACACCCTACGCACAACTATCGGCCAGATTCTAATTTTTACCACCATTGGGTCGAGAGTTGGCGCCTCTATACCTTTGTTATCCTAATTCATAAATACAATATCATTAGCTATCAACTTCTGTTGTATGGTCGGGGCATCATCTTTAATGGCATAGCAAGTGTCCTTAGAAGCATGCTTCGAAGAACTGACATATCGCTCCATCTCGACCCAACCATTTTGCGTCGGGTGAGGTCCTTCAATGATGGTATTTATGACGAGGCTCCGATCAGTCCGACGAGTCCTTCGCCGTTGGGCCAGGCCCGATTTTCTTGATTGCTTGGAACATGGATCCAGCAAGTAGGTCATAATTTTGCAGTTTCTTCACGTATTATTGGAGCCTGTTGTTCCATATCAGCTCCTCAATTAAGTCCTTGGGATGTCGATATTCATTTGTGTTATGCTCGTGAGTCTCGTGAAAGCGACAAAACTTCCCCGATTTCTTTTTTTGTTCATACTTCTCCTGCTTAGGCAGTTTTTTGTATCACTCAATTTCCTAAATGGCAAGGTATATTTTCTTTGACCTTTCATTCAACTTTGTGCAGTGTAACGACCCGTAATTTTATCACTTGGGAAACAGGAATATCTAATTTTAAAATATATTTAAATATAGGTTTATTTCAAAACAATAATCATGTTTTATGTGACAAATAATAATGATAAACTTATTTTTAGAATTTGATAACAAAATCAAGAAGTTTGGATTTTCCTTAAAAAGTGACAAAAACCGGTTTTCGATAAAATTTAATATGCATTCGAATAATTGTTGTAAATGTTAAATAACTCTTTTTAGTGGTTATATAATGATATTATAATAATATAATTTTTTTTATAGTGGTTTTATAAACACATATACTTGTTTTATAAAAATGTACAAACTTCTTCGAACGTGGACACATCGACGTCGTATTTTTATAATTGAATTTTTATATTATTCAATATGATTTTATAACTAAAATAAACTTATTTTGATTATTTAAAAATGATAATAAACTTATTTTTAAGTTTTCTTACATAAATAAATAGTTTAACAAAAACGTCAAAATATGACCGTAAAACATTTTGTCGAAAATCTATGTTTTGTTCAAAATAAGTTGTTGCAACATTGTTGTATCTCTGTTAGCATGTTTTAACATATATATTGCAAATTTAAATAACTAAATAAGTTTGATTTTACTAATTATGATTTGGAAACTTCTAAAATATAATTAAGAAAAGTAAGTAAGGGAAAAAGTTAAAAAAGGTAAACATCAAATCAAATCACATCAAATATCTAAAGAAATCTTTTCTTTAATCCACTTTTCAATTCAAATACATTTACTTAAGCCTTAAGTGACTAAGACATAAAGTAAGATGTGAAAGGTGATGGTAAGTGTTGAAAATATAAATTTACTTTAAGTTAAAGCAAGGGTATTTTGGTCATTTAACATAATAATATTTTATTCTAAACCTTTTCTATAAATACCTACTACTTCTTTCATAAATTCCACACACATTCCATTCTTCCTTTTCTAAGCTTTCTGCTTCTTCTTCCTTAGATCTTTAAAGGCTTCTATGCTAGCTTAAAATAATTTAAAGTGATAACAAAATTCTATCAGGAAATCTAAAGTCAATAGTCCACTTAAGTTCAAAGTCCAGATAGCGGATTTCAAGAAGTTTTGGGAAGTAGTAGTGTAGCTATAGTCAAATCCGTTGTAACAAAGTTAGATAGGAAAATAATTTTTTGTGAGAAAACTCTACTCTTCTCTGCTCTTAATTTCTATGATGTTATGACATGCTTTTGTATTTATTGTGTTGCTTGATATTAAGTTAGGATGATTAATTAAGTATTATAAAGTTTAGAAGTTCAATACTTAATGCGGTATGTGGAAATGACTAGTACACATGTTTCGTATGTGAGATCCAAGAAGACTTGGGCGAGGGACGGAACATGTCGAAGGGAACCCAGATGCTCCAAAATAAATATCAAACCGTTTTCACCCAAAATAGAATAAAAAGTGTTATAAATTTGTGATAGAATGAAGCATTTATCTATACTATTATATTATTAATGAGTTGCATTTCAAGAGCGCACACACATGCATAGACATCCTGCGTATTTTTTCAAAACCCAACAGTTCTGTTTTTTTCTATTCTTGCCCATCCGTCCACTTCGTTCCATCTCTATTCCCCAAATACTTGCATCCTTCCCCTTTTCTGCTCCTTCTCTAAAAGTTCTCCAACAATTCCACCTTTCTAAATTTGCCTCTGTAATTCTTCTCAGTTAGCTTAAACTTTGAAGAGGCATACGATGTCTTCAAACGTTGGTTTTTCCCCACATTTTAAACTCAAACGACGTGTACCCTTTTTGTTTCTTTCTTCCTCCCGCTATCCTGTCCACACTCAAACCCTAAATCGAAGACGATTTTATTTGCTCCCCACGCACCCTTACCCAATCTCTATACTATAATTCTTCCCCACCGTATCAACGGTGGTGCCACAATTTATCGGACGTCCGTCGATTTGTCCCCAAGGCTTCTATAGGTCCTCGCGTATAGGTAAACTCTCTGTCCTTCTTTATCATGTCTATTTACTTTCCTACTCTGGCAGTTATTTCTGAATCATGGATTATTGAAACGAGTCTTTACTGGTGAGATGCTCCACCGTTGTCTACCTGTTTAGAATAAAAAAAATATTTGAGTTAAAATTAGTTTTTTTTATACTAAAATCCTTTTTGATGATGCAGTCCATTGAATTCGTTTTTTATACAAGATTTTTGTTTGATGATATCATTAGGTTTCTGGATTTGGATAAAAAAAATAAAGAAAAGAAACTGGTAAATTCGAGGTTGTTTGCTAATTCAATGATGCAATCAAAATTGATGCTCTTTATAGATATGATGGTCGATCCATCAACACTCTATTTCAACTACTGCTTTAATCACCCTCTATAGAATTTGGATCAAAATAGACATTTCCATGGTTAGTCTAAGACTCCAATTCATATTCTTTTTCATGCCTATCCAAAGTTTTATGACTATTCAACAGATTGACAAGCGATCTTCTTCTTCCATTTCTTCAATTAATAAGATCGGATTTTTAAACTATCGATCATGCTCTTCTACCCTTCAAGCACATATCTCCCTTATATGGTAAATTGACATTTCATATTTGATCCCGATGTTTTTCATACATTTTTTCAATTATGATTATCTCTTTAAATTTGCAATAAGTTTTTCTATATAGCCAATAATATTTTGCTACTCTCTTTTTATAATTGATGTTAACGATGAACCATGGGTAAGCGCATATATCGTGTTTGATTAAATTTGTCTACCATAACTGTAACCCGTCTTATCCTTTTCAAAACCATTTACTAAACTGTAAAATCGCATGAACTACCATATCTTAATTTATATAAATTTATGTGTAGCAACCTGTCTTTGTTCACAAACGTACAATTCAAAATGTATTTATGAAACTCATTTTAGAATTTATAAACTTAATGAGAGATATGAAAATTAACCAAAGCTAAGGTTGAGCTTCTCTGAAAAATATTTGCTCCACTACTACAATGAGATAATTTTTGTTAATCAATGAGTTACAAATTCAGTATTCTTAATTTTCATACTTTTAGAAGTGAATTCTTAGTTTTTTTTTCAGTTTGTTGACTCAAACATTTACAAGAACTTATAAATAATTAAACTTCAGCCCTGTATATCTACAAACATGCATTTTTCTTAGGTGGAACATTGTAATATTCAGTCAGCATAATACAAAAAGCTTTTAACTGCTTACAATATTACCATGTACACATTAGTTATGTTATGTTTTATTAAGCTCCTCGGTGCCAAAATATTTATCCTTCAAAAAATTGGATTTATGCGTTAACCAAATGTTTGAAAATTTTCAAACAACAATTTTCTTTTCAAAATTATTTTTATTGGATGTTTCCAGTTCCCTAATTTATAATCTTTATGAACTGATTTGAAATTTCTAACAATAAGAGCAAAGACTTCCCAAATATGTATATTTTGATAAGTGTAATACTACAAGATTATTGTTTTAATAAAGTGAACAACTATGATTAAACCAGCTATTTTTTTCTTAGCCATACTATTGATTTTTAGTTCAAACTGGCTATATTAGGTAAAGTTCACTGCAACACTCAATAAAATGGTCTGTAATATTCTATTTAGAATTCACTTTTCTATTCAGATTACTGTGATAAGCTACAACTTATCGATACTCAAATTTACTTATTTTAGATATGATTAAATGAAGACATTAGTGCAATAATTAGTACATTTTTTTTAACAGGATGTAAAAGTACAGGTTTTTAGCTTTCAACTCAAACAGTCCTTCTCGATGGTAATAAATCTTTCGTTCTATATGCCTTTTTTGTTCACTAATCTCCAAAAACAAAAATAATAATTACCTCGGTTCTTTATCATCTATTATTGTTAAGGGTTTCAAAAGAATCAATTTACTTTCGACGTTATTTGGGTTGCAAACATGTTAAATTTATATCAAATTTCATTATATTGCCCACTACTACAAAACTAAGATTACAGAAAAAAAAGTGTTAAATTCGACATGATCTTGACAACCAACTTAACTACAAGAATTTAAATGCAATCAATAGTAAAGAAAAAAGACATGGACCGAATAAATTGGTCTATTAAAGAAAGGCATATTTATGACATAAGCAGATTTATAGTTTAAGTTGCAGTCCGTACCAAAAATAGCAACGCATCATTTTCCTATTGTTGACTGTCAAATAACGCTGTCAAGACTTGGCAGTCTAGAATCTTTATCCCATAATACAAAACCACTCTACATGAAATATAGTAAGTTATACAAGATATCTTCAAAACAATGTTCAATTTTTAACATACTTTGGTAGCATACTATAATGCTTCTAATGGCTAATATCTTTATACATTCATGTCAGATGTATGTTTCTACTAATCTGAATTTCTGACATAAAGAGTACCAAACATCAAAACACTGGAAAATCAGTCGGATAAAGATGCAAGAATTCTACTACAACGGGATAACTACTTTACTAATAAACTAATAACTGCAAATTTACCAACTTATTTCTAAAAATATTTTTTCATTTGCCCATGATCAATAAACATGAAATAGTGGCTGTACTTTAGGGAGAAAATGCAAACTTACATAAGGAAACAACATCACAATTGCTCAACTAGAATTATACTTACACTCACCTTCAAATAATATAAAATCTATTTTATACAAACTAACAATACGAATAGTCGTAATTTTGAACGTTGATATTATTTACCTACCCCATTTTTATTTTCCACATCCAAAGAACATTAATTCACAGTAAGCTCAACAAGTGCTTCTAGGATTTACCTGAATCTGGATGTCTTCGAATGCAAAGAGCTTATGAACAAGTAGACTATCCTATTGGATGATAAACTAAATAATGAAAAATTGACAAATAGAACAACCACGTTTACAGATTGGCTAGAAAACAAATTAACACACAACTAACACAATCAGTGAGCTTTTCTTCCCAAATAAATCATGGAATAGAAATGAACATTGTTGAACTCCTTAGTGAAATACAATCTGAATCTTGCGTGGTAAGTAAGATAACTAATTTTTTTTTGGAAATGGTACTTTATATACAACAAATCATTGGGACAACATATCTCATGTCAATAAACATTCGAAAGCAAGTTTCAAACTTGTGACCTCTTGCACCAAAGCCGAATCAATTAACCACTTGGACAATGGTGCTCGTCAGTAACATAACTAAATTAGTAATATATAATAGTTATGTTTGATAGTTGACATGATGATTAATGGTTTATCACTTGTAGCGGGATAAGGTGTTAAATGTCATTTCAATAGAGAAATTATCAACATGGATAATGTTTTCGATTGGAGCTATCTTTCCTACAAGAATTGTAAAGGTTCACAACAAAAGCATTGACCAACACATCAGTGGTCTAAATGTGGATCAAAAAGTAATGAACTGTTATCAAGCTTATCTCAAAACAACACCATAATTCGACTTTGATGGTTTATCTCAACCTACCATACCTTGACAACTTATTATCAATTGCAAAAAAGAGTGCCCATTTATTTACTCCTGCCTTATCACTAAGAAGTTGACGAAAATAAATTCTATGGTTTGAAATTATTTTAAATTACTTAATCTTGCTGCTTAAACCTATCTTAAATTGAATGCAGTCTTACTTGACAACATATTAACTTGAAAACCTTTGGTTTAAGGTGAATATCAACTGAGAGCATAATATATTTGAAGGTTCATAGACACCAGTTAGAACAAAAGCTACACACTGTTGACATCTCATTCATATTCTTCGAAAGGCTGCTATTAGTTTGCAATGTTTCATTTGAAATCTGTTTTTTCAAAAATATTACTTTTATCTGTTAATACTAATTCAAACAGGATAAGAGAATAGTTTTAAATGTTAAAAATTTGATAACAGTGTTTTATTTTAGTGAACTTATAGCTTGAAGCTTTGCTATCTGATGTAGAAATGAACATCATATTTGACATTATTTTTGCAAATTCCAATAGTTATTTTAACATGATTTTAGTTAGTATAATAAAAGATATGTTTCAAATTTAGCTTTATTAATTTTGTTTTTTTGCAATGTATTAGTGAATTTACAATCGCAGCTGAACATAGAGCCAGTTATTTCACATTCTCCTTCCTCAAATAGAACTACTAACGCTGCTTTGTCAATGGAAACAAAGGATAGACGTTCAAGATTAAAGTATAACGTTGCCTCCCTCTACATTTAGGGTAAGCATATTATTCATTACTGTAGTTACTGAATAAGAATTGTGCTTTTGGATTGACTTGGCAAATGTTCTAGAGATACTATGTTGATAATTGCACAATCTATAGGAGTTAGATAATTTACATAATAATTCTTTTTTTATATTACACACACTCAAACTAATCTACATCCTTCTTTTGATGGATATTTTTTAGTTACATTTCCTACTTCCCCTTGCTTCACATTTTAGCTATATCATGAAAGTTGTCCAATAGCAAAAATTCAGTGTACCGTCCTAAATAATTTGCACAATCTATAGGAATAAGATAACTTACTTAATAACTCATGTTTATGTTACATAATCAAACTAATCTACATCCTTCTTTTGACAGTTGTTTTCTAATTACATCTCCTCTTACTTCACGTTTGAGCTTGTATTATGAAAGTTATCCAATAGAAAAAATTCAGTGTACCGGTCCTAAATAATTCCCATCCAGCCTATTAACTTTTTAACTCTTCCTCCTAAACCGATTGCCAAACTACATATTGCAAGGTACTTTCCCATCTTTGTTAGATTATTGAGTTTTGGAGCATTTTAAATTCTTGGACTACGGTGAGCTTTCATAGATGTTTTTATATTAAAGAAGATGGAATTTGTCTGTAGTTTAGTTTTCTAATAATATTTTGAGTTTATGATGTTTGTGCGAGGATTAAAAGCCGCGTTTGTTGCATTGAGCTACTTGAATTAAGTTACTGTTAAACAGATGTTTATTTTTGCTCTTTAGAAATAATTTTCTTTTCCTTTTAGGAATAATGAGCAACTGATTAAGGAATACGTCAGTTTAAACAAGTTTAACCTTATTTGATGATTGAATACTATCTCACCCATATAATATATTAGTTTACATATAAGTATATACAAATTATACACACACACAAACACATAATTTTTTTATGGAACCAGTTAAGATGAATAAAGAAGTGGATGTCAAAATAGTAAACGAATATTGGTTAGGTGGTATGAAGAAACAAGTTGCCTAGCGGTCATAGGTGGTATTTGTCATACGGCATTTGTAAAATAAATGAAAATTTGCTACTTTAAACATAATGGCCTAATCCCTTTCGAGAATTTTTGCAACTTAGGTCATATATGATACACACAATGTGTGTGTATGTATAATCATGTTTCCATTGAACCAACAAGATAGATTAAGTAGTGGAAGTTAGAAACAGTTAGTTCCTGATAGAACTGTCTACCATAATATTGGTAATAATCTCGGCTGAATTAACTTCTTTTAGTTATCATTATTTTTAATTGTTGTGCTTTGAGTTAGGATTTCAATCAAATTTTTGTTGGGTTATCCGATTAAGTTAATTTTATTTTGTAGGGTGGTCATGTGATAGTGAAGGCTTCATTGCCAATGGGAGAAAAGTAATGATTGAAACTTTTAAGGATGTATAGGCAACTTTTTTCCATAGTTTATATATATATATATATATATATATATATATATATATATAAGATTTTGAAGTGTAAGAGATAAGAGGATGATCTGATTACTTTTTTCTTTCATGCTGAGGATTGTTTAACTTAGGTTACTTCTTTCTACTTTCATCCTATTTCAAAACCCATGATCTGCTTTCACTTCTCAAACACCCCAATTGGTATATTTTTCCTTCTAAATTTTCTTCATTGCACACTTTCCGTCTAGGTTTTGCTCTCCTTTCATATTAAAAATCAAACTTCAAATTCCAATTTTACATTTTTCTTTTTTCTCTGAATTTTTATTATTAGTACCATGAATATTTTATGATACCCATTTATTTATAACAATATATGGTGTAGTATAGGGTAGTTCATTGATAGGTCCTTACCCCGTTTTTCTTTCTTCCAACTTTTTATTTAATATATAATTAACAGTGAATTTATGTATAGCAAGACAAAGGGTGACTACATAGCAAATGGATATGTCCAATTGCATTACAACCTCTTTGTCAGACTGCTTATCCGTCTCTAGCAGGGCCTACCGGTGGGTAGGTTATGTTTCATCCTATCTACTAAATATGTCAACCTCATATAGTATTAGGATTTACCTGTCAACTCTTGAGTTGGTTGATAATTTTCAAAGTAAAGCAAATCAACTCCTTTAAGTTAGAATATAGCACAACCCAATTACAAGGCTTAAAAAGATATAAGATGGATGAAGAGTTTTACTGCTCATGCTTGAGTGTGTTCTTTATCAAGTTTTAAGAGTAGTAAGAGAAAATGTTGTTACATTTATGAATGAAGAATTAGTGATTGGACTTGGTTGAATACTTTATTCTACATATACTTTGTTAAATCATATTTAGCTCACTATGAAAATATAATATTACAATTTTTTCAGTTGGTATTGATCGATGATGATAATCCCTATCTTTCACATGCATTTAATGTTGTACATGATTTTTTGGTTGTTTAGTAGAAATTTTTAAGAGTTTCTTATTTTTTTATTAGGTTTTGTAGTTGATATCCACGCAATCAATTTACCAACACCAAGATAGTTTTTTAATTGAAACACTGATTCTTAATTATTTACTGAGTAGCCAAATGTTGGTATGCTTTGCTACTATAATTTTAACTTAATACTTTCTTATTTTAATAACTTTTAACAACCATCATAAAAAAACAATTGAAAAGGTTGAAATTTGGTTACAAACAATATATCTTAAGTCCTATAATTTTGTTGAAACATGATTTGGTCAGTTTATATTTGAAGTTTAACTGCATGTTTTAGTGTTTTTAGTAGTTTTATTACAAAGGTATGATTTCTTTATTCTTTAATATCAAATATCATATAATGTTTTTGCTCTTTGTTTGCATCTACTACATTTTTCCAATATTATATCTCTAAGCAAAAGAAAACCCATGAGCAATCAATTCGAATGATGTTGTATCAACAATTAGCAATGATCTATCATTAATTTTTACAATGAACGCCAACATCCTTTGTGGACATGCAGTAATGAATTTTACATAACCATGCCTACTACATAGCCATTTAACATATTTCCTTTATTACTTCTGCTTTGTTATAAGCTTGACTATTTACAATCTATTTACTACATAGTGAACTTTGTTACAAGCTTGATTAAATTATTCTTTACCGTCTATTTACTACACAGTGAACTTTGTTACAAGCTTGATTAAAATATTCTTCGCTATCTATTTACTACATGGTGAGGAAGGTGGATTCTCCTTTGGACTAACCAATACATTAGCTATAGGCTATGAACATTTCATTTTGCCATCCATACATATTTAAGCACTTTTTTTACAAACAAAATAGATTTAAAATATTTGCTTTTCATTGAACAGGTATTGGCCATAACATGATAGGTCAGCTTCATAGATAGCTAATTGACGTCTCCAGCAATGTTCATTTAGACTAGACCAAGCTACAAGGACAGGATTCTACAAAGAAGATGACATTATTCATCAGTTTTAGATCAGTTATACATAGTTTTTTTCTTTTTATGCACTCTGTATGGTACCATTTTATTTAAAAACTCAATGTACCTTGCATTCTACAATCTAAATTGGATTCAAACACTAGTTTTATAGCACACAACCGTATTTCCTCTCCACAACATCATCCTTCTATGCAATATTGCTTGGGTATCAACTTCAAATTATTAGGTACATATTCAGCAATGTATAAACACATACTGCTATAACCGCTATGAACTAGGATGTACCCCGTTCAAAATCTTTGTTCTCTTCTATCTGCTATTTTTATTTAGCTTACACCAATTTGATTTTTCAACGGTTTATCCTATTTTTCAATATGCAAATGTTAAACCGTTTCAGTGTAAAATTCAAGATCAAATGGACTTTCTTTTACCTTCACTTCCGCCAACATAAACCCAAGTATGATCTGCATACATTTTAAAACATGCATAGGCTTATATAATATGACTAATCAATAACCGTCTACTCTCCTTACGGCTCCTAATAACATACATATCTTATACGATACGTACAACATCCTAAGGAAATTAACTACATTTGGAAAAAAAATTAACTAATAAGTGTTATTGCTTCCCGTATGTGTAGCACGGGTTCGCACTAGTTATCATTTATTGTTGTGTTTATTTCATTGATTGATTGTTTGAATTAGGCTCGGCCAGTTTATGAGCACTGATTATTATTATCGATTGTTGACTTTGCTCGACCAATTTATGAACAATTAATTATCCATATGCATGGGCTGGGTAGAAAATAATTATAGGCTAACATCTTGTGATTTATTTCACGATTTAACTATAAGGTGTTTAGCGGTAATATATGGTTCACTTCAATTTAATGAATTGTTTTGAAAATTGGTTTTCAAGGTGAAATGTTTTCCTTTAAAAGAGAAAAATGAGATATTTAAGAATAAATATTTTGAAGTGATTTTATATAAAAGTGGTTTATATAAAGAATGGTTTTATAAAAGTGTTTTATAAAATGGAAAGAATTTTGAGGGATAAACCGATGGTTTTAAGATGATTTTTGAAAGGATTTGGAAATGGAAATTATTATAGATTAGAAGTATTTGTAAATTTTAGTTTAAATGATTTTTCCACTTTGGGATATAAAGTGATTTGCTATGTTACCAAAGATTTGGGGTAACCCATAATCTACGAAACGCATGGGCAAAGGAGGTGCAGATGTTCTGTAGCCTATGTGTAGTCCGCTCTTGGAACAGAGGGATGCACTAATCTACTATTTGTTCGAAAGGCTAGACCCAGGGGCTTGGTTATGGCCAAAAACCTACAAATTAGGTAGCATATATTTTTGTATGCTTGTATATTGATATCGTTTCAAAAGGGTGATTTGTTTTTAGATCCTGAAGTAAAGGAATAATTTGAATATTAAAGATATATATATATATATTTCATAGTTTTGAAATAAGAATTCGAGAATAAAGTCCAATGAGATAATTTCTGTAAAGTTAAATAGATTTTAAATCTAGATTTAGCCTAAGTGGGTAGTTTTGAGAATTGCATATTGTTGTTTCATCATAGCCTCCATGAGTCCTATTTGCAGTAAGAGAACTACATTGGCTTGATCCTGTATCTAATTAGGTACCCAGTTAGATAGGGGTATGTAGGCAGTCATAAGTGGTAGTGATGCATCCCCAATAATAACATAACATTTTTCTGTTTATTGATTGTTATTTGTCATGTGTTGTTGTATCTTTCTTGCTTACTATTTTATTCCGCATTTACATTGTTCATTGAGTTTGTAGGTAGGGATATTGTTGCCTCTCATCAGAGTTGCACGGCGGTAGATTTACAGTTTATTTGTAGTATTTGATTTTGGGTTTGTATTAAAGCACCCTATAAAATAAATGATTATTCTGATAACTTGTATAATTGAAAGTTGTATCATGTACATTTATTAATGTTGGATATTTATCAAATATTGTGTGTTAAATTGGTAGTTTTCAATCGTAATTTTGGAATGGACGGATTTTTCAGCGATTTTGACTGGTCCGAAAATCTGGATCGTTACATATAGTCCTCAGGTCTGAGATTCCTTAGATGTTCCTTGTTCCCATCGCGTCTGCCAGAGTTCTGATTCCTCTTCTTTTGATTTTTTTCCTGTTATAGTTCCAGAACTATTTCCATCCCATTTAACCGTGACATTGGTTTGAACCATTTCCTTTAATTGCTCATCGACAAATTTGCCTTAGACCATGCTTGCCACTTCCAGTCTTAGAAATTGTTTTTGCCTTTCTGTGGAATTCCTCCATGATGGATGGTTGTTTCATTTTAATCTGTCTACCAAAATCCATATCCGGGTGAATGGCTCAGACCAAAGCCATAAAAATCATATCCTCCTTTGGGTTGCTTACCTCAGTAAGTGCAACGTTGGACCGGTTCATGAAAGATTTCAGTGACTCATTGTGTCCTTAGAAAAAGCCAGATAAGGACATCACATCTTTGATTGTGCGGTATGGAGTCTAAATTGTTCTAGAAACCTTTATGCTAATTCTTCAAATGTGGAAATAGATATCGGTGCAAGTCTAGTAAAGAATATGGAAGTAATTCCTTCCAAGAAGATAGGGAAACATCTACAACGGACAACATCTGTGGCCCTAGCTCTATCCATATGCCACTTATATTTGTATAAGTGTTGTTTTCCGCAATATGACGGCATAGTCGGCATAGTGAATTTCATAGGATATTTTCCCCTTAGACTGTTTTTAGTGAATGGAAATCGGCTTGGCGTGAAACCTCAGTCTTCATCTTTATACCCCTACTCTCCTCCAATAACTGTTTGACCATGTCAGCGATGTACTCCTTACTAGAATGGTGGTCTACATGTTTGTTGTCAGGGGCTACATCTAGTGTTTTGACTTTGTAAACAGTCTCAATTTGCCAACTGAAGCCTAGATTCTCCATTCTCTGGGAGAACCCCTCATGTAGGCTCCCCTTAGTGCATGGTTGGTCTTACTGGGGCAGTTTGAACTTCGTTTCCATTGTTTTGGTTGTTTATATCAGCGTTCAGTTCAACTCCATCGTCATCAAGTTGCATGTCATCTTCAAAGTCCAAAACAAGCATTGCGTTGTTCACTTGACAAGTGTTCACTCCAAGATTTGGGTTTGTAGCAGCTCCTTTCTAATAGAAGTGCTTCCATTTCCTTCTATTACGATTCATGCAGCTCCACCATAACCTTATTCTGCTTTTTTTTATAGTTTCTCCTGTTCAAGCCTGAAATAGCGAAATTCTCTTATTCCATAGTAGATGCAGTTTCTTGCCTAGATCTCGGAGCACTCAGTGGCTGTAGCACTAACAAAGCATCGATCTTATCTAGGAGAGCCTTTTGGCTATCGATCATTTTCTGGTTATGTTCGTTAACCATTTGGTTAATCTCTCCTTTTCTCACAACATCCTGTTGAGCGAAAGGACCTGATGCTAGATTTATAGCATTAACCTTTGTTCTTGATTGTTAGCATTATTTACTTTAATTTGTTAAGGGTTTGCATCATCACCACCGACTATTGCTCCTATGGATCTTCCAGAAGTGGTTTTCTATTTCTAGGTGCCTTTGATCCCCGATGGCAAGCTTATGAATCTTCGAAGCAAATTCCCTAGATCTAACCACCGGATCTCTTCTAACCCAACATAGCAAGATAGATCTAAACTTGAGTTCGACTCTCAATGAAAGCATCAAAATGTTGACACCAAAAATGGAACACCTCCCAAGAATAAGTTGTAGGGAATCTGTGAGACCTACATCAAGCAGATAGTAGTGATAATAAATAAAAAAAAACAGAAATAAGAAAGAGAGATATGATATTTTATAGTGGTTCGACAATTCTTTGGCTGATGTCCACTTCATAGCTTTGTTGCTTATTAGTTTGATTGAGATTACAGAAGATCCGAGAGAGAGAAAGCCATAAGTACAAGGGTTAGACTCATTTTAAGTCCTAGAATTGTATAAAGTAGCTACATTGATGACTATTGTGTGGAGGAAAGAGTTGAAGAAGAGATGGAGCTTACACATAGTGATGGCAGAAACCAGATCCTTTCTTGGTTGCTCTAAAGTTTGTATTTATAGAGGTAGCAGTCATATTGGATCAGAAGATCAGAAGCACACTATAAGAAAAGTCTAGCCCTCAATCCAAGATAGTGTGGAAAATTTGGGCAAGCACATAGTCAAGATGATAACTCAATACCAAGTTATCCCCTTAGGGGAAATCATTGCCTTTTCTATGATTAGGTTTCTTAATTCGTTTTGTAGTTTCCTTTGTGTTTTCGTAGCTTGTTGACTTGTTTTGATGATCGTTCCTTCATAACTTGGTTTATTCTATAGTTCACTGGAGCTAACTCTTCACTTCTTGAGATAGGTCATCCGGAAGTTTATGAAATTGCTTGAGCTTGCTTCTAATAGATAGAGAATGACTTAGGGAAAGTTGGACCTCCTAACTATGGAGCACCATAACTCGGTACTATGTTATTTCCATAATTCGGTGTTGAGTTATAGACTTAGCTACATAGTGCCCCAAATTCTCCTAATATATTTTGGTAGCTTATTTAAGCCTATATTCCAAGTTTCAAATTGTTCTGTTTTCGTCTTGGCGTTCTATCTTCTGTAGACTTCTGCTTGGTCAAAAATCCAGTTATATAAAACGATCAATTAAACACACGAGGAATCTTACAAATCCAAGCATATTGATGATAAAACATATAAGTAAATTAATAGAGAGTTACCTTGGATATTGTCTATAAATCACATATTGAAATGATAATTAAAAGCTCCTAGATTCAATAGAATCAATCCCTGAAATTTGAAAGAATCAAGAGACGAGAACCACCTTTTATTTTTTTGATTTTATTTGATTTTTATTTTGAATATTTTTAGGCTTTGGAAGCTATTATATTAGGCTGGGATAGAAGATGAGAAAATAACATGAATTGTTTGAAGAGTATTGTCAAATTAATGAGAGAGAATATGTTTCAAAGGAAATAATGAAAGCTTTTGATCCCCTCCTTTAGAACTTACTTTATTTAATTCCCTATTTAATATCATCAAATCCTCTCCCTTTCTTTATTTTATATGGCCAGCCATAATAGGTGCCATATGACCCTAAAAAATTTCTAGAATCACTTAACGTTTAATTTATTCAAATCTAATTTAAACATTCTATCGATATCAATACACGTGTTTATAACTTATATATACATATTTTATTAAATATTGATGGTCTTCAATCAAATCAAATAAAAATTTAATAATCAATATTCTAGAAATATTAATTAATTTAATTTATTTGAAAACCCACTTAGTATTTATTCTACTTAAATGCAATTTAAATAATTTACTGATATCGCATACCGATACATGCATTTATAACTTTATATACGTACTTTATTAAATACTATGGTATTCAAAAAAAATCAAATAAAATTTAATAATTAATATTTTATAAATATTTAATTAATCTACAATGATTGTAAATTAATTAAATCATATGATTCATTCGGAGTATTCATCATTTTGGTTTTGCAGCTCAAAGGTGTAAATTCAATCAGCGATTAGTATATAACAATTTGAATAATAATATTTACACGTCATCTTAGCTAGCGGTGTGACATTTTGATTGAATGCATCACTTATATATCTTTATCGGTAAATTCAATTTTACTTATGATGAGCTATACTCGATAATAATGATTATTTACACCAATTCTGTTCATTGACACCATATCACGTTAGGACTTATTATATTTGGTTTTGGTCAAAACTCCAACATCACCTTGAACAGTCCAACAAAAAGCCTTTGATTCAATAGTAACGACTATTATTAACCGTACTGCTATGACCAGAGACTTTGACTTTAAGTTGACTACAATTGACTATATACTAATCCTATATAACTGAGGAGATGAATTCTCTATTAAATAGCATTCTACTTCCAATGTTTCAATTCAGATCCAATTATAGTCGTTCGATGGATGCCATGCCACGATTTAACTATAATCAATGTACATTCTCCACATTGAAGTTCAACAGTATTTTCAAGTCAAGAGAATTGTGTAACATCATCATTTCGAGATTTTTAGTTTGACCTTAGTTATTATAACCTATAGAAACTCTTGGGTGATTCATTGCATAGAGATCCAATAACTATCAACAATAACCCCTTGGTGCCCTTATCAGCTATGAGTACTACACTGCGCAACATTTGGAGACTGTTGCATACCCTAGTCTCAAAGGATGTATTGATATCTCGTCTCGAAACATCTTGGCTACGAATATTTAAAGCAATATGCCATATTAATATGATAAATATCTCTTGTTTACAACACATTGTCATTACTATCACATCACATATCATTTCAGCATTTTCTATTTAATATACTTTAAATAATTATTTAATTAACTATGTCACAATATTAGAAAGAAAACACCTTTTACTTTGAACAAGATTAGTTATCAAGTTAGATATATGTAAAAAATACACAATTGACTCTAGGCATACCGCTAACTCTATCAGTATTTTCTGAGGTTAGCAAATGACAATTCGTTACATGGATATCAGTTTTATATATCCAAACAACGTTGATTTACGATATTACTCGTATAAGGTTTATACGTGAAGTTAGTTGTGTGAATGTTTGTGTGCAGCATGGTTATATCATTGTATTTACTTTATATTGTGAGTTGAGTAGAATTGAAGACCCATGACACAGTTAATCATGGAGTGTATTATTACCCCTACACTCGACTATCATGTTGCCAGTACCCTATGTTGTTAGAGTATATACTATTGTTAATTATAGTATTTTCATATCAATCCATTGCATGTTAGGTTGTATACGTGATCATTTGACTGCAAATTTATAAGGGTAGTCCCCCTTATCTGACTTTTATTTAACACTCATTTTTATATTTTTATTACTAATATGAAAACTTTTGGTTACTCCTACGAGTAATTTAAAAGAGACATGTTTATTTTGGGGGCACATTAGCTGGATAATTGGAATTTTAGAAGCATGGTGATTGACGCTAATATATTTTTATTTAGTATATAGATGGCATAAATTTCTATCTATGTATGAGATAACGTATTGTATTCATTTAGTACTCCATATGTATGAAATTGATGTATATGGATGATAATTATCCATGACTTTATCAGTTCTTTATCCAGACATTGTCTCACATATACTATATCTATCGATTTTGCATTCATGCATATTTTTGGTGTTGTATATTATCCTTCCAATGTGAGATTATATTGACATGCCATGTTCGAAAGGTTTTTTAATTTTTTCCGTTACTTTGTAGCTTATGGTTTTGGAAGCCATATGTTGTAGTTTGGAATTGACTTTTAGTATCTTAAATGACATGTCATTACATCGGTCCATTATGCTTTTGTCGAGTCCTTTTAGAAAACATTAACTTCGATCGCCATTCAACTTTTAACGAAGTCCCAAAGAATTATTTCCAATCAAAACAATAATAAACAGGATCATACTCGGATATGCATGTCGTCTTTTGCAGACACACACATTGAGGGGAAATTTTAAGAAAACCAATTTCAACTTTTCACTAGAATTGGGCTGGGTTTCTTAGCTGGGTTGGCTAAGCTGTCGCCTAGGGCATCCTGCTCAGTTGGAGCAACAGGCAATGGAAGACAAAATATTAAGAATGAGTGAAGTTATAAATATTATATATTCTATGTTTAACAAATGTTTGTTGGTTTGGTTATGGTTAAGCATGTTCACAACATGGTCCTAAGTTCAATTCCTCGGCTTATCACTATTTTTCTCTCGCTTTTTACACCTAAAATTTGTGTTGACTAGGGAAGCCCAAATAGTTGAGCCGACCTTAACTACAATTACTCAAACACTTGTACTCGATTATAAATGAATTATAACATACGTTTGTTTATAATAACATAGTTGCATAAGCATATACACTTGAGGAAAATATCGAGATACCCATAAGTCAAAATTACATGTTCAAATAATTGGAAGCAAAAGTTGATAAAATTCCATCTACATGCATCTAGTTAAAAAGGAAATGCACTGAATAGATGGAACAAAGATGAGACTGCGACTGCTAAAATTATTTTGAATTGGTTTGTACTGATTCGAATTGTCAAAAATAAAGAATTTATAAGGTAAAAAATTAAATGTAAAAACTTATGTTTGTAATGTTTGATGTTACTTCGGACGTAAAATTTATTTTTAGTAATAAACATATGATGTTTGCATTAGTTGAATCGGTTCAAACCCTTGTATACCTTAAGAGCTTTAGAAGAAAAGTGGTCCTTGCTTGTTTAGAAGGGAAGAAAATCCAAACCACAGGGTGCGTACGGCGGTAAAATATGCTTTGGATGGATTTGCATTGAAACAGATACAACAAAGGTGGGACCCACATTTTGGTCTGTTTGCGTGAACTGTCCAAATTAAGCTGTTGGCATCCGCGTTATCGGACGCCACGAATAATTAATAACAATCACCATTTTTCACCTATATATTTAACACTTTATCTCCCTTTTCAACCCATATTAATGTCTTATCTCATTTTCAAAACAAATAATTAATGCTAGTCAACCAACTCATTCCCCTTTAAATACCCATTTCATCCCCTTTCACACACACACAAACACCTTCGGCTTTCCCTATGCTTTCTCATTTTGTTCCCCTTTCAAATGCCTATTTCTCGTGCTCTTTCATGTGACACAAGAATGCCTCCATAGCGTGCGTTCTTCTCGTACATGAAAGGAGCACATGAAGGGGCACAGGAAAGGAGAACAAAATGAGAATGACTGACCAATGTGGACTGTTGTGTTACGAAAGGAACATTCGAAGTGGTATTTTATTTGTTTTGTTATAAATAATTATTTTTACTACTATCTTATTTTGTTTTAGTTATTTTTAGATAATATAGTCAAATAAATTTAAGTTACTTATAAATTATGAAATACTAGAAAAGATGCAATACAAATGATAATTTTTATTACATTGTAGCAGTTCAGAATACAAATATAATACTACATCTCTCTTCTAAATTTCCCTACTAGATATATCATAAGTCGTCTAAGCTTCCCGAGCTTATTCATCAGTAAATGAACAATTTTGTAGTCAGCCTCCCAATTAGCCAGAATGTATGTGATTTGCCATTCGGAAAATGGATCATCCTTCAATCACACACACACGCATATATATGGTCTGTGCCATCTTTGCATCATGCAAAGAAGCTCCACTCGACCGACGTCTATGAGTGGAAGTAGTAGTAGAACAATGCTCAGAAGCTTGAGGAGTGTATGCACTGCTCTCGATAGTATCATCCATGAAAAAGTCGGCAATACATCTACGTGTCGAATTGGACATTGGTAGGTGGAGCTACGAAATCGTGAATCTACAGGAGAGAGTTCCGATGCAACCTTCAAATATCACATTCAACTCCATGAATTTTAGAGATGACCAGACTTTGAATTTCTTGTACTTCTTAGCAGCCGTGTCCCACCACTCGTCATCTCATTTGTCGGCGACCTTCTCCGTATTTCAGAACCTACCTTTAAACTACAACATCCAGTTCTAGGGGTTTTAGTCACACTTGAGGCTGTCAAACTTTTTTTCGTCTGACTGGGATTGTAATCGACACTCATCCCTGTGTTGAAAGCTTTGGAGATTTCGACGTACCAATAGCCAATTCGATCTTTTGCAAGTCCGATGTTGACGAAGAAAATATTGATAAAGATAAATGTTCGTTCCTCACTTCAGACTACAATGTGGTGGGTAAAAGAACCGAAAGATTAACGAGTCGATATTTTGAAAAAAATTAGAGAAAAATACGCGAAGTGGATATTAGGACAAAAAATGCAAATCCGAAGAAAATTACCTATAAAAAAATGATGTAGACTTGTCAAAAAATGCTTGAATTTTAAGATAAAAGGAAGAAGAAGTGTGATTCGATGAGGAGAAGGAGAGAGAGAGAGAGAGGGAGAGAGAATAAAGAAGGAGAAGTGGTATCCGTTGGAAAACGATGACGACGTCTAATGCGTAAGACGCATCGTGACGTCGGATGTCAACAATTCAATTCCAACTATTGATTCAGACCGTGCAAATTAGGAGTGTTAATCGGATGAACCGTACCGAACGTAGGGGTGTTCGTGTCCTGTCCTACAAGAGTTTTTGATAGCCACGGACCGGACGAGACTTTGATTCGGACACTCTTCGTACGATTCGGTCAACAGACGGACGATGTACGGACAATCGAAAATTCATCGAACAGTTCGTACCGACGAAATATCGTACAATTTTTTTATTCAAATTCGTGTTTCAAACAAAAAATAGACGAACACGAACGGTTCCGACTTCAAACCAAACCGGACAAAAGACACCCATATAAAATTATCTACCCTAGCGCAAATGTGTGGGTCAAGGAGGCGACGCCAGCCCCGGGAATCGTCCCATATTCTTCTTCTTTGAGTTCTTTCAATACGCAAAGCATCTGACCGCCACAATTCACTATAACGTGGCACCTTCCTAAACGTTCGTTTTCTTCATTTCCTTATAAACTCGATTTACACGCCCCAAACTAATTTAGCCAACTCTTCTAGAATCTTCCAAAATTTCCTAAAACACCCTTTTCTGGCACACGCACTCGTACGTGCAGCTTAATGATCTTTGACCTTTTTGGTAATTTTAATGTTTTCCCCTTCTCCAAACAAAAATAAATACCACGCGTCTTCCAGATCCAAACCATTGAAAAATAAGCTGTATACAAACAAAGAAATACTTGTAACTCAAGGGCTCTGATTTGATCGGAAATGGCGTCTTTCGCTGAGGCTCCTCCTGGAAACAAGACTGCTGGGGAGAAGATCTTCAAGACTAAGTGCGCTCAATGTCATACTGTTGAACAAGGCGCTGGACATAAGCAAGGTTCCTTTATTTAAAGATTGTTTTATCTCATCTCTTGCTCTGTAGATTGTTGTTCGTATTAAATCAATCGATAAGTCAATAAAAACAGTCACAAATAGTAAACACGATAAGTTCTCTTTTTTTCTTAATTAGATCTGTTTGGTGTTGGCTATTTACTTAGTTATCTTACTGTGGCTCTTCTGGTTGTTGTGGGCAGCTAAATTGAGATTGCATAATTTTGGATTTGTATTGTCGTGGGAGTATTTGCACATGATTCAATTAAGATATAATTATGTAACTTGCTTTTAAATTAAATTAATTCCGAGAAGGAATAAAAATAAAGAAAACTCAAGATTTTTCAGACGACCGTTGTAATGGTTGTTTGTAAAACATGAACCATGAGTTCTAAAATGGAGATAAAACCTTGGCTAGTTCTGTTACCACCCTATTATTATCTTTACACTTCGTGATAAAAATAATAAAATTTTAGTTACAATTATACCTTTATACGGGATTAAATATGTATTTTTCTATTGTTCATTTTTTATTTAAGACGAAAAAAAAGGATATTCAACACTCTTATTTTATGACTATGAAAGTGATGATTGGCAAATTAACTTAGCAACTTGATTCTTGTCAATTTACGATAAACATTTAATTTTTTTTGCAACAAAGAAAAAAATAAATAGATGTGCTATAAAATTCTTTTGAAACTTAGTTTGTCATGTCTTGATATTCAATTAAAACCAAGTGCACCATGCACTAAGATGTGATCAAAGCATAGGATGCTATGCACTAGGATTTGCTCAATACCTAGTGCGTCATGCGCTAAAAATTGATCAATATTGCAATGTACATTAATAATTATAAAATATATCGTTGTGTTGGTCGAAAAGAATAATAACAAAAATATATAACGATGAAAAGTGAAAAAGATAAATCAGGAAATGATAAAGGGAAGGAAGAAGATAACATTAAAGATGAATATGAAATTAATAACACTATAATGAATTAAACATATAGAAGAGTAAGCATGGAAGATAACATAAATGAGGTAGCAAAGGTAATATAAAGCAGCTAGTGGGGTGAGAAAAGAAATTGAACGGCGTTAATAGATTTATCCCAACACTTGTCCTCAATCTTGGTGTCTTTGCGCCTCATTAAAATCTCATTTCTTGATTGCAATGATTTGATCACTAACTGAGATCCACTATACCATATGTACAATTGATGAGCAATAAATCAATGGTTAAGAGATACATGTGGCGGGGGAAATGAAAACAGAGAATTCCATCTAATTTTCCTTTAGGCTGTTTGTTTGCTATATAATGCTAAATGAACTAAAGTTTAGTTGACAAAATATTATCGTATGAAGTTATAATCTTTTTTGGGCAATATCACACAGTAAAAACACTAAACAGGTACAAACTTGAATGCTAAATGCAAAAGATTCAGAGCATTGCATGACTAATAACAGAAGCTACAGCTTTAACATATTTGTGCTTATATAAAAGAGCTTTTAATGTTTTATCATATGGCAATATTAATTTGTATGTGCCTTTTTCCACGTGACAAATTCAGGGCCAAATTTGAACGGTCTTTTTGGAAGGCAGTCTGGAACAGCAGCTGGTTATTCGTACTCTGCTGCAAACAAAACCAAAGCTGTGGTTTGGGAAGAGAGTACTTTGTATGATTACTTGTTGAATCCCAAGAAGGTACGTTCTTCTAACCTGACAGTGCATGTAACTGGATGGTTTTTAAAAAAATTCTTAGTTCCATGTGATGTTTTTATTGATTATATATGTTACTTTTAAGCATTTAAATGTTGGACACATGTTACTTCAAAAATATTTATGTTTTATGAAGTGACGGTTGAGCGTTTTGACCCGTGTTGAGGACATAAGTGTGTTAATCTATGTGACAAACCATAGAGTAATTATCTTCTTCCATTTACTAATTCGATTGGAATCGTTGCATATCACAACAGTGATGCTTAAGCATCATTTATCAGGAATCGTTGATATAATCACAGAAGTGCTATTAGCTATGTTAATATGATGCTTAAGCATCATTTGTCAGGAATCATTGCAAATCATGAAAGTGCTATTAGCTATGTTAATGGGATGCTTAAGCATTATTTATCAGGAACCGAAGAACCAATTGATCACCCTTCTCGTATACACTGTTCCAAATTTATGTTTATATGAGATTGCTTTGAGATGCTCAATTCTTCTTCTTTGCAGAAGCATCCTGGTTATTTTGATTCAAACTACGATCTTTTAGTTTATATTCACCACACACATACTATTTAAATACGTTACTTATGAAATATCTGTTTCAACACTATGCTTCCCAAATGCTTTTGTTTGTTTTATGCCACCCCTTTGGTTTTACATCATTCAAAACATAAGCTACCTTCTTTTTTTACGTGTTCAGCAGTATTGTTGTAGGCCTGTTAACAGATTTCATATGCGGATAGTGCTATATGCGCACTCAAAATTCGTTTTGGGATATCTGCATCCATGTATACGAACGGATATTGGATAGAGTGAACGGATATTGGATAGAGTGAACTAAGAAAAATGCAAAATTCAAACAAAAATTTATTTTGTAGGCCACATGTTTAAACTTTAGGAAGAATGATAAACTTCCTTTTCAAACCCATGTCACCTCTCAAACTCAAATGCCACATGTTCGCCAATCTCTGTCCTCTTTGCTGTGCCCAATCACCACCACCCAATCCCTGCCACACCCTATCTATCGTTAACGCCACTATCTTCCCAGCAGCCCCCCATTGTCATTGCCTCCAATTCCATCACCACTCTCACTCCTCAGCCCAAAACCCTAAACCACCACAATCCCTAGCCGCCGCCAAATCTCACCGTCGAGCCGCACTACAAGGTCTTGCCATCTCACCAGAGCCATAGTCAATCTCTGTTGACAGCACATCATGACCAACCATCATTTGAAAAACAAATGCTAATTTGAACTAGCATCACATGAATTAAGAATAGAATGCTAAATTCGATTTTTACAACTAACAATGCTAATTATAACTAGCAGTGAGAAAAGTACATGTTATATTCAATTTCACATTATATGAATAAGATAAGATGTTAAAAGATCACCAAATAAAATAAAATGCTAAATTAAATTAATACTATATGAATAGAATGCTAAACAATACCAAATATATAAAAAATGATAATTTAAACTAGCATTATATGAATATATATAATGTTATACTCGTCTATAATCAGAAAATGGCTGAACTTCACAAAGGTTAAAAATCATCGCCACGGCCAGCAACTGGTCAGGTTGCTAGTGCCTCCATCACCTTACCGTCGCCTCTAGTTATCGCACTCCCTAACGGTCACCTTCGACTGCATCCTCATTTTGTTTTTTGAGTGTATATCCTTGAGGCCAAAATTAAAGCCTCAAGTCTTGAAGCGAAAAATATATCACAAGTTTGTCGTGTTTATTTTTTCACTATTGGATAATTATTTTATCCATTAACAATCGATAGGTCAAAAGATATAATTAGAGAATTTTGTTTGAACAAAATTTTTTTCAACCTCATTTATTATAAAAAGTGTGAAAATAAACCAATACGAATATATATAATGTTATACTCGTCTGTAATCAGAAAATGGCTGAACTTCACAAAGGTTAAAAATCATCGCCACGGCCAGCAACTGGTCAGGTTGCTAGTGCCTCCATCACCTTATCGTCGCCTCTAGTTATCGCGCTTCCTAACCGTCATCTTCGATTGCATCCTCATTTTGTTTTTTGAGTGTTTATCTTTGAGGCCAAAATTAAAGCTTTAAGTCTTGAAGCCAAAAATATATCATAAGTTTGTCTTGTTTATTTTTCACTATTGAATAATTATATTATCCGTTAACAATCGATAAGTCAAAAAATATAATTAGAAAATTTTGATTGAACATAAATTTTTTCAACCTCATTTGATTATAAAAGTGTGAAAATAAACCAATATGATGATAATAATAAATAATTTTGAGTAATGCATATAATATAAACTACTTAGTGAAACAATAAATACATATCTTTTATTGAACTAAAATACACCTAATATAAGTAAGACTTTGATGAAAACTGGATGGATATTTCTTAAATGCGGATGCATTTGTATCCTCATCCATGTCTCTTTTTGGGGATCTCGGACATTTATCTGTATTTTGAACGCATACGGTTTCAGATTTTTCGGGTATCCATTGACATGCTTATATTTTGTTGGTCGTAAACTTTGTGCTATTTTTTCAGTCAACATTTTATAATTTTTGTTGATGGTTCTGATAGCTTTTCAAAAAACAAACCAACACTCCAACACAAAGCCCACCCATGGTTCTGTATACAGTTCAACATGGCCTTGAGGTTTTATTTTTGTCAGAGCATCTGCAATAGTGAGCCTCAATGTTATAAATGGGTAAATTTTAGCATTTTTAGGCTTCCAAGTGAACTGCATGTTTAACAGGTTCGGATCATTTAGGCACTTGTTAAATAAGGTACCCAAGTGTCTGTTCCAATTTAATAGGGGCTTACATGTTGAGTGTCCTAAATTGCCGTTCATTAGCAATTACTAGCTACCTGGAAATAAGTGTGCTTAAATGCTGAAATTTTGTTAAACATGTGTCTACCTTAGATGCTGTAATATCACGAGTGTTGCCTGTGGGACTGTTGTGAACGATCTTAATGTTTAGGGTCTGTATTAAGGTTTGTGATCTCGGTTTTGAACTCGTTTCGGTCTTTAGTGGTTTTAGAAATTTCGACCTAATTCGTAAATTTCAGAAACTTCGATTTCAGTTTCAATTTACACCATTAATATATTTTGTGAATTTGTATGTTTTTTAAGTTAAAGTTTTAGATTTTGAATATTCTTATATTTGAAAATTCAAATTAATTTCATTTTTGAGTTTTTTCTTTGTGATTTGAAGTTCAATAAAAAAAACTTTGAACTGGAATTTCGGCTTGGTTTCATGTCGGCCCCTACTGAAACCTAAACGGAACGACCGGAATTTTGGTGTTTCGGTCGAAACCTCAAAACTTGGTGGTCTTAACCGTTTGTTGTTTTTTTTTTTTGAGTGTATTGGTTGGTTTAAAATTCAAGAGTTGTGCTATACACTGCATTGTCTTCTACATTTTATCCAAATTTCGATCGGTAGTACACTATCGACCGAAAATCGAAAAAAAAAATTACGCATGATACACTGACCGTTATTCAGGGTAGTTGGCGGTACACTGCCAACCGAAGCATCTGGGTTAAATGAAGTTGGCGCAGAAGTGTATTTAGCTCCACTCAAATTCAAAGAAAAACGACCTTGGGATTACTAGAATCTACTCGTTTAGCTAAAATGATGTCACAACGACCTTGAGATTTGCTGATTGACTGTGGATATTCGATTTTGACGCATTATTATTCTTCTCATCCAGCCTAACTATGATGAGCGTTTATGTTGATATATGTCTCGTTTGTGCAGTATATTCCTGGAACAAAGATGGTTTTCCCTGGTCTGAAGAAACCTCAGGATCGTGCGGATCTAATTGCATATCTCAAGGAATCTACAGCTTAAACTTCGTCTTCTTAAATCATTTACCATTGATTTTTGCGTAATAAGATCACTTACTTTCTCCTCCTTTGCTTTGAATGCCGAGCGTTGGAGATAAAAGGAAAAAAATAAAACTTTCATTTTTTTTATGTTATCACTAGCAAATGTCTACAGAGATTCTAATGAGGATTGTATCTTTACTCATTTTGTCCGTTACAACTTGTCTGGATTATGATGGCAGATACACTATTTTTTGCTGATACCGTGTTATGATAATTGTTATTTTTAAGTTGTTTTCTTTTTTTGCATTTGCTAATGTTTCTGACCTTACCCTGTACATGCTGCTGCCATGCATACGCACATGAGCATTTCTCGAAGGTGCAACTACTGCGTTTTCAACCTTATACATGAGCTGATGATATGCTCTGGGATCAGTATTCACGTTGAGAATGGCGAACCCTAACGTGATCCGAGTCATCTTTTCCCTTGTCGAATAACTGACCCCTCTTTTTTTTTCGACCTTTGCGTTGACAACCGCATAACGTGTGCTGTAAATTTGATGTACCTCGTAAAACAAAATCCATCAAGTCTGAAATGGTTAGTTTTCTGTCGGTTTTGAATTTTCTGCTCTACAATTTTGCAAAGCGGAATACTCTGCCAAAGGCATCGCTAAATCATAAATATGGCAATTTTTGGTATTTTGATGCGTTTTACGAGCCGGTGCCTTCAGAGTCAAAAATCAGTATGTTACCACACATATTAAATTCTGTTAAACATTTTATATTCACACACACACATATATATACACACACACACACACACACACACATATATATATACATATACATACATACATACATACATACATATATATATATATATACACATACATACATATATACACGCGCGCACACACACACATATACACACACACATATACATACATACACACACATATACGTATATATATATACACACATACATATATACGTACATATATACACACACACATATAAATACACACATGCAAAACCAATGGGATTGAATAATATATATATATACATACATACATATAAACACACACACGTACATATATATGTACACGTACATATATATATATATATATATATATATATATATATATATATATATATATATATATATATATATATGTACACGCACACACACACACATATGTACACGTACACACACACACACACATATGAATACACACATGCAAAACCAATGAGATTGAATAAATCCCTGCCATTTTATCAAGAAGAAATTAAGGTTATAAGCAGAAATTGCAAATACAAAATAAAAGGAAACTAATAGTCAAAACCAAAACACCTAATTAATACACGGCAGTATTAATTAGGTTTTCAAATTTGACCATAGAAGCTTTTGACAATCATCTCATATGTTATAAACAAATAAGAATATGTTATAAAGAAATAAGAGCAAAAGCAATTAGAGAAAGAGGCAGAAGAAATATTATTCATTCTTCAGAGATTAGTAGTATATTTACATTAGATAGCCTACTTTATATAAAGGCTTTAGAGTGAAGGATTGAACTTATCCTCCGATGGGGAGTAAACAAAACAATATACAAGCATATTCACTTCATGATTTACATATATTATAACACCCCTCTTGAATATGCGTCTTCAAAATCTTGAATGCTCGGATAACTTGAAATTGTCCCCTTTTGAAACGTGTATGTGATTGCTCCCCCTCATTATTACCTTGCTTGCATTTATCCATTCAGTCGATATAGATATTGTCAGTTGCCTCATTAAAAATTTCTGTTAGGAAAACTCAGCGGGAAAAACCTTGAACGAGGAAAAGAGTGCAACTTGTAAAATCATATTAAAAATAATATTCTTTTTAAAAGGTTTGATACGTCGGGATCTAAACAATGCCTCATTAAAACCTTACTAAGGAAAACCATATGGGAAAAATCTTAGTGAAGGAAAAAGAGTACGATATAGTATGACATATTTCAATAATCTACAGAGTCGGATAGAGTTTGATACTTCTGGGTCAATATAATACTTCATTAAAAACCTTAATAAGGAAAACCCAATGGGAAAAATCTTAATTAAGGACAAAGTAAAATTTAACTTAAATAACATATTTGAGATGTTATTTCTTGAAAAGACGTTTGATTCTTTTAGATCAAGATAATGTCTCCTTAAAACGTTAGTAAGAAAAACCCAGTGGGAAAAATCTTAAATAAGGAAAAAAAGAGTACATTATAACTTATTTTTTATTTTCAAATGTTACTGGGGAATTGATACTTCTGCATCAAGATAACACCTCATTAAAACCTTACTAATAAAAACCCGGTGGGAAAAATCTTAGTTCAGGAAAAATAATGCACTATAAAATACTTATGGATGCTCCCTCTGATTTAAAATTTTCCTCTGAATTCGTATTCGTCTTTCGGTAACTCGAATTGGTTATCGATACTTCTAGATCCATAAATATGAATCTCATTAATAATACAATTTACTAATAGTTTCCTTCGATACAATCAAATTTTCTAAGATTGTTTCTTTCAAATATGATTTACATTTTATGCATTCTCTATGCTACTTTTATAAAAAAAAACACTTCATGTGCTTTCATTTTTGTGCTCTAAATCAGTTTTGCGTATTGCAACTATACATCTTTCATGAATATTAAAAATTTCATTATAACATTACTAAAAAGCATGAAGTAATCTACTCATCTTGAAGTATATCAAGATTTTCGTTACAACAATACTTAAAAGAAGGTTGTAATCTACACTTCATGTCTTTTGCATTTTTTATAACTATAAAAGTTAAATATATTGTTCAGGAATTTATATACTTTAATAAGTATTTACATATCACAATTACCACTTCAATGCATGTTAAGTTTTATTACAACAATACTTAAAAATAGGAAGTAATCTACTCATCATGAATTATATTAAGATTTTCATTACAACAATACTTGAAAGAAGCTGTAATCTACGCTCCTTATTAATATTCTTCAGGAATTTATGTACTTTCATTGTTTCTATTGATTTGAACAATATTTATACCTTCATGGTATTTTAAGTGTTTCAAACACTTTCACTACTTCAATCAATTCAATTATCTTTAAAAACAATATGCCCATGGCACTTAACATGTTGTTGATACTATATGTGCTTTAATAATTTTACTGTGTTTTTGCCTCTTTATATACATGTTTCTAATTATATTTTTTTAGACTACAGGTCCGCATTTCTTATTTAGGAGAATATCATAATGGCCAATCATGTTTTTCTCTAATGCAGGATCTTTAATCCATTTATAAACATATGCGCTTTATTGTTTATAAATTTATAATCGATGATTTTTATTGTCAGTTCTAGATATAATTTATTGAGATCTCTTTATTTATCATATTTTAAGTACCTAAACCACTTCTAGGGTTATTTGACAAGCATGTCATGGATTCAAATCTATATTGGAGAAAGTCTACTAGGGATATTATTGATAATTTATTCAAGTTACTTAATATTTTGCATCATTTTATATTGTAACAAATATTTAACACTGATTATCAAAATGAGCTTGTATACCTTTATCCCCCCTCAATGTTGACAAACATTGTCACATTAAATAATAATCATCTTTAGATTCTCATTTTGATCCATTATGATATTGCTACTAGCAAATACATCATACATATTAACAATAGGAGGATAATTCTTTTATCAACTGATAAAATGCATTCAATTGATATTTCTTATTAGAGTTTGTTCTCATTCACCGATCTAGTCAATTAGAGGAAATTACTTATTGTGTAGATCATTTGAATACATACTGACTTTGGGTCATTTAACATTTATGCTGATTGAATTTTAAATCACTAAATAATATCTATGCATAATCTATAAGATGAGCTCATAAAAAACTTCAGGTTGTCAGTTGAATATTTACATATATGGATGTATACGTGCGTCCACGTATTACATCTATATTATAAATTTTCATATTCTTTCTCATTTGAGTTAGTGATTTTTAAAACAAACTATTATAAGGATCCAGTCTATTTTTTTTCTTTTTGTTTATCACTCGATGTAAATGTGAATCCTTAAAGATTAAATGGTAATTTTCAAAACTTCTGGTTTGAAAATACATATGCATCAAGTTTGACTTATCAATAATAACTTCAAGTTATTTGATATGTTGCAACTTTTAGTTATATGATATATTGTAACTTCCAGTTACCATTGGCTAGCAATAATAATAATTTCAAGATCTAAATCTTAAAATTTGTCAGTGTTCTTGCTTTAATATTGAAGTCAAACTTTTCTTAGTAATAATTATCAAAGCATCTGGTTTGATAATTCATAAAACTTGCAATATTTCATATAACTTTTTTTTATTATCAAACTTCGAACTTTATGTACATACATATATATGTTATATAATTGAGACTTTATGCATAGAATGTCTCGAAACTGGAAGTGCTTTCATAATAACTCTATGGGTACTAAAGGAAGAGTGGTTATTCTCATTGATGCTGTTGTGTGGACTGCTCACATATTAGATACGAGTTATCAACACATCGCCGCTGTTATGACTAATGCAGGAGGATTTCAGTGCACCATTTCTTTTATATATGCCAATAACAATACATAATAAGAGATTTTAAGAAGCGAGGTAAGCCTAAAATGTGCATAAAAATTGATTTACAAAAGGCCTATGATATGGTGAACAGGGAGTTCAAATGTCACATGCTATCTTCTATGGGCTTCCCTATAACCTTACTTGATTTAATCTATGAATGTACAAGTACCCTCGCATTTTCTATATTGATTGAAGGATTTCCTCATGGGTTTATACACTCAAATGGGGCTTTGAGGCAAGGGCATCCCTTATCGCCCTACTTATTCTTCATTGCAATTGAGTATCTATCACTCAAAATGGAAGACAGTGTATCTCAAGTTAGATTTAGACCCACATCCAAACTTCAACCTATTGTGTCACATCTACTTTATGCAGATGATGTAATGTTCTTTCTTGAAACTAATGCTTACAATGCCATTGAGTTAGGCCTAATACTTGAAGATTTAAAGCTTACTATTGGTTTGCATGTTAATGAGTACAAGTCTAAAGTCTGTTTTACTCTAATGTACCAGATAAAGATAATATTTTACTGAAACTTGGCATGGTGGAGGGGCAGTTGCCTGTATAGTACTTGGGTGTACCCCTCTCTTCTGAGTATGTAAATGCTACCCAATGTGCCTCACTATTACAAAGAATTACAACTAAGATGGATACTTAGGATAGTCATTTGTTGTCTACCGTTGGTAGACACAGCTGATACAATCGGCCATTACTCCTATTGTTTTATATTGGTTACTTATTTACCACTTACCATCTCTAGTTATTAATAAGATTGAAGCTCTTTGTGCCAAAAAATTCTGAGGGGACATAAAATTGCTTGGCATATTTTGTGTAGACCTAAATGTGAAGGTGGTATAATCTAAGGCTGTTTAGGGATTTGAGGACCACTGCTTGTTTGAAATTAATATGGAATTTACACACAAAACACCGATTATGGGTTAAATGGATGATAAGTGGATATATGCAGCACTCTAATTACTGGACTTTACAACTTAACAATAACTTCTCTGTGGCAATGAAGCATATGCTGAGAGAAAAAGGCCAATGCAACTAAACTTTTTACCAGAACTATTGTAGATGGTTCTACAACATATTTGTGGTTTGATCCCTATATCAACCACAAAACTCAGGTGGATTTGTTAGGCTGGCGTAGGGTCGGAATGTTCACATCTGCAATTGTACAGTGTCAAGTATTATTTCAAACAATTCATTCATGCCAGACAAACTTGTGGAAACAAGGGAGGTTCAATGGTACAGACATCAAGTCCCAACTAGCACAACTTATCATGCAGATCACTGGCGAATTTTGGGTTTAGATAAGTTTATTTTACTTCAATTTGGAATGATATTCATAGTAAAACAGATAAAGTAGACTGGTATCCAATTATATGGAACAGATGTAGTGCTAAGAAGATGTCGATATTTGCATATAAACCAGTTAACCAAAAATTACCTACCACGTATCGATTAAATAGTTGGGGTTTACAGATTAATACCTGTTGTTCTTTATGCCACAAACATGATGAAACTCATAATCACCCTTTTTTTATCTGCTACGATCATGCTTTCTCTACTCTAACCATTTTCAGGCATAAGCTTGAGCTTGCATTACGGGGGGCTGGAGTGCTGTTGGAGGAGATTCGAAACTTCAGATCCATCTTCCATCGAAAGAACCTACAACGAAAATTCGCTTATACTGCTCTTGTAATGATTATCTATATTATATAGGTTGAGCGCAACAGGAGGATCTTTGAGAGGATGCAGGCGGTACACTGTTCGAAGATTATTAAAAAAGGAGATTATCTACCAAATTGTTTGAACTGGGGTTCGATATCAATATGATTTTTTTTGGAGCAACGAAGAGTTTGCACATGCTTTTAAGCCATCATGCTGATAACGTGTTATAAACAAATAAGAATACTTTATAAAGAAATAAGAGTAAAAACAATTAGAGAAAGAGGCAGAAGAAATATTATTCATTCTTCATAGATTAGTAGTATATTTACATTACATAGCCTGCTTTATATAAAGGCTTTAGAGCTAAGGATTGAACTTATCCCACGATGTGGGACTAAACAAAACAATATACAAGCATATTCACTTCATGATTTACATATATTATAACATCATACAACTTATTCAAATTTCTAGGTGCTCCACCAAAATGCCTCAAATTCGTTTCCTCTCAAACATATAAGAATTTCTTAAGCACTTTAAGTAGCAGGGATCCTTACAGTTCTCCAACGGGTTGCTTTAATATTGAACTACTCAGCCTGAGAGTTCAGCAGAGGACCATATGAGTTGAAATAGAAAAACAACCTTTCCATATATAGAAAGTATACGGGTAAGAGAAGAAAATATGATAAGTATTTTCAGGGACAGCATGACACAACATACAAGAAGAACTGTTAATCAAACCCCTAAAGAGTAAATTGTCTTAGGTGTGGATAGCATAATAACTTTCATAGAAGGATATTTTCGTTAGGGATAGAGTTGGAATTCCATATTCTTGAGTGCCAAGAAAATGAAGCTACGGAGAAACCAAAAATGGCTTTGTACACAGCAATAATAGAGTGTGCCTTACTATACCATAAAGCATGCTCAGATATTAAAGGATATGCATTGTTTTCAATCCGTGCCCATATAGATCTGACCAGAGGGAACTAGAATAAGGAAGCAGGACATGATTATGAAAATAGGAGGAGACTTTTGCAGAATGAGAAATACCAGTTAGGTGTCTCAAGTTGTAATCCATCAAGGCAGACAAAATTTTAGGCCATGGGTCATGCGAAAAGGAAATGATATATTTATTTGAGTAAGTGCGTTGGAAATGAGGAAGGAAAATAGATCTCAACTTTAGAATACATCTCCAAATCCAACTGCAGTCAAGAGAGACATCCATGGTCCAAAAACAAGAGTTTCTTAATAAATTGACATTTGACCAATCGGTCCATAAGTTTGGTCTAACATTAAGCAATTTGTTAATAAGAGTCGAATAAGCTGCTATGTTCCAAATTTTAATATTAATACTACCAAGACCCTCCTGACCATGAGGATAGATGATTTTCTTAGAAGATATAGGGACTAACTTTGAATAATGAGGGCTTCCATGCCATAAGAAGTGATTTAGAGATGTTTTTTTTTGAAATGGTACTTAGATACAACATATCACTGTGACAGCATATCATATGTCAATATATGTTTGAATCACGCTACGTAAGTTTTGAAATTGTGACCGCTCACACCAAAATCGAATCACTTTAAACACCGGGACAATGGTGCATTTAGAGCTGCATTAATCATGCTGATAAGCTTAAATGGGAGAATGAGTATTCTGGCATAATATAAACACATGGAGGTTGCTATGGATTTAATCACAGCAAGCCTTCCAGTAGCATATAATTTTGAACTAGGCCAAGAGATTAACCTAGCAATGATCATATCATAAAGAGGCAAGCATTGACTGGTGGAGATTCTAGAGGAAAGGAGGGGAGCTCCAAGGTAATTATCTTTAAGAGGTAAAGCAGCAAGAGAAGATATCCTTAAAAGATCATTGCTAACAGAATCAGGAACTCTAGTAGAGAGCATCCTGGACTTATTTTTATTTATTGATAACCTTGTAATACTGTAAAATTGATCCAATGTTTTCAAGACATTGCCAACTGATTTAGGGTTCTGTTTGGTGAATAAAATGAGGTCATTAGTCGACATTAAGCATGATATTCTAGGAGACTTGCACATGGGGTGAATATCTATTTCTCTTTGAATTACTGCCTTGTTTATCATGCAAGTGAGGAGCTCTATAATGGATTTGACGTTGTATGAAGATATAGGATCTCCTTGTCTAATTCCTTGAGTACCCCAAAAATATTTGAAAACGCCTCCAATAATGCATAAGGAATATGATACTGTAGAAAAGATGGTATATGACCATCCTAAAAAAGGATATGGAAAATTCATGACATGAAGGATATTAGTTATGGAGATCCACTAAATGGTTTCAAAGGCTTTTTGGATGTCAAGCTTCATAAGGCATTTGAGAAATATCTGTTGTAACCTCTCATTAATTCTTAGCATAGAAGAATATTATCAGTAATGGATCTGGATGGGAGAAAAGCATTCTGGTTAGTAGAATTGATTGGAGTAAGGGCAAGTTTCATTTTAGAAGCCATAATCTTAGAAATACATTTGTAGATAACATTACAAGATGCTATAGGCCTAAATTGAGAAACAATTGAAGGCACTAGAACTTTAGGAACTGTAGCAAGCTTAGTGGCATTAATACCAGTTAGCATTCTATTATTTCTGAAAAAATTCTTGGCAGCTTTAATAACATCATCACCAATTATATCCCATTAAGTTTTATAGAAGGGGGCATCGAGCCCATCAGGGCCCGAAGAACTAGAAGAGTTCATTGAAAAATAACTTGCTTTATTTCATGAGGGGTGACTTCAGTAATGAGAGTTGTCTTGGAGGTTTTACATATTTTTTGGAGATTGTAATGGGATAGGGAGGAAAAGGAAGGGTTGAAAAGGTGTTGGTTGGCTAATATGCTTTGGGTATATTTTAGAAAATCATGTTGAATAGCTTTAGGATTATTGCATAGATTGTTGTGAATATCAGTGATACTAGATATGTTGCTTCTGCTCTGTTTGATTTTGATAAATTTCTGAAAAGAAGAATTATTTTTATCACCAAACATGTCCCATCGTGCTTTAATTTTCTGTCTTTCCATCTTACTTTCATTATGTATGGGATTTTGAAGAGATTCCCTTAGACTAAGTTCCTTTGGAGCAAGGGTAGCATTATTGGGGTTAGCCGTAAGGTCAAATTGGATAACACGAAGGTTATTTCTGATGATAGTAGATTGATTAGCACCATTCCCATATATGTTGCGAGCACAAGCCTTTAGAGTAGATTTCAGTCTCTTTAATTTTGCTTGCAAAATAAACATTGGATTACCATATTGATTAGAATTCCAGCATGAAGTAACTGATCCAAATAATTTAGGCTGATCAGTTCAATTATTAATGAAGGAAAATGAGGACGGACTCGTAATGGCAATAATATCCCAATCAAGAATAATGAGGGAGTGGTCAAAGAGGGAAGGAGGAGGGAAATGTGATAGTAAATTAGGCCAGGAGGAGAGGGATCGATAATTGTAGTAAGCTCTATCAAGTTTGCAAAAAGTTCTAATGTCAGATCTGCTCGAATTATTCCATGTAAAATAACATCAGGAAGAGTTAACTTGGAGAAGGTCAGATAAGTGAATGCAATTGTTAAGGGGTTTGGTGTCATGGAGAGAAAAAGGAGTACCAGTGGACTTTTCACCGTAGAACTGCATGCATTTCCAATCCCCAAAGCAAAACCAAGGAGAAGGAGATAAGGATGGGATTAGGTCAAGCATGGATTGTGTATGATCTTTGTTATTTTCAGCACTAATACTTGTTAAGTGAAAAGATTGGGAAGAGAGGGAATGTGGGTGATATGAGAGTGAATGAACTGTTTATAGGAGATATAGAGAATTCGCAAGGATTCTAGATTAACAAGTCTACCAAATGGAGCTTGGGAGAGGTTATGTAAGACCGACCAAGATGGATTAATGAAATTTGCTAATTTGTAGGATAACTCATGATTAAGCTTTGTTTCAGAGATAATAAGAAGCTGCAACTTATGAGAATGAATCAAGTTTTTAAGCTCATAATGTTTCTCAACAATATGAGCACCCCTTATGTTCCAATACCCGATTTTGTCAATCATTAATGAATTGTGTTTTTGATGCAGATCCGGTTTGAACTTTGTAGGAAGGAGATTTAGGGTTAATATGTTTGATAAGATTTATTTGGTATGTAGAGTAAGATATGCCTTGTAACGACCTATAATTTTATCACTTCAAATTGGAAATACTTAATTAATTTTAAATATTTAAATATACGATTATTAAACATAAATAATCATGTTTTATGTGATAAATAATGGTGATCTTGTTTTGAAAAAATGTTTACAAAAATATATTCTTTGAAAAAATATTGATAAAGTGTCCGAGAATCGTTATATCAATAAACAACTTTTACCATCAGAAGTCACGAACGAAACTGGATACATACACTTATTTCTCGACTTAAGTAAGAATATGTAGCAAAAATTTTATTTTTTGTAAAATGATTTTATGACATCATTAATGATGCCCTCATTTTCAAATCAATTATTTTTGAATTTAAATGGTTTAATAGTTATTTTAAAATTCAAATGAGGTCCTTTTAATTATTAAATAATAACAGAAATATTATTTTCAAACTTTGTTTACAAATATGTATATGTTTATTGAGAAGTAAAAATGTGATTGGAAATCATAATCTGAATTCCTAACGATTTGAGGTGGAGAAATTGTGCAACGTTATACGTTATATATGACATACATGCACACATATACACATATATACATCCATATTGAGACGACCCGACTTTCTCACCACAGAAAATCGCATCATCATGAAGAAAGAAAGGGATAGAAAAGAGAAAAGAAAGAAGAGAAAGAAGAAACAACATCAGAATCTCAACAGCGGAACGAATAAATTATATTAATAACTTAAGTATTACATAATATACAACAATTATCAGAGTTACACAGGTTACACATCACATATTAGACAGTTATAAACATCTGTCTAGTTAAACAACTCAATACAATACAAGGAAACTACTCAAAGAAACCAACACAGCGGAACACTGTATCTCTACACGCTGAAGCCTCCTGCTCCATTGCTCCTCCATAAATCGTCAAAGCTAACCGAATCCCTTGGCTACTCGTAAAAATTTGAGTACCCAAGAGTTTAAGAAAACAGATGATAAACTCCGGGTCAGACATGGGTCTGGTGTGAGTAAGAGGTTAAGGTTGCTTAACTTTTGAAAACCTTTGAAAACAAAGGTATCACGTAAGACGTCCCACACATAAACACGTAAAAGTTTTTACCTTACGCTAACCAAAATATTTGATAGGAAATCCAGTGATATTATAATAGGTCTAGGGTTTTTAAGTAAATAGAAAATAGCCGAAATTGTTACATCTATTAAATTCCAGCTACTAGCCATAAAAGTGGGTAATACAATCAAAACCGAAGGCACTTATTGGATTTTGGATTCCATACAATGGCAGGGCTACTAGGGTACCGTCCGTCACAGTACGTGGTCTAGATCAATGTACCGAGGAGCCACCCTAACTCCCCTGCAGCACAAGGCCGGAACCATCCCTTACTGGACAGTCCCGAACAAGACAACCCCGACAGTTGGAGCTCAACAACTGCCCACACAGCCGAAATAAAAGGGACCTCTAGACAGGGGAAAATCTCGTCCTACTTGAGCATGATCCACTTAGCCTTGCTGCACCTCCCCTGTTTTAGCAATTCCCGGTTGATGAGGCTTGAGGCTACGATTACCTTTATAGAAAACATCCCTTAGAATGCTCATCGTACACCCGACGATGTTCTGAAAGCATTCAATCCATACAAGTTCGTTCCGGGTTCGAACGAAACCGAAGGCATTATCTCATTACACTCATTTTGGAATCACCCTCAGAGTTAACGACGATAATCCTTGCACTCTGAATCTTCGTCTTCACTTGAGATTCACGACCTACCGTTAATTTGGATCGATGTGGTTTTCGGATATCCAAATCTGAAAACCCGATCCCGGTCATATCGAAATCCAAAACGTGTCTTTTAAGGCCAAGTTGTTTTAAGGCTTAAAACAATTCAATTCAGTTATCTATATACACACTATCATTATCATAATAAACAAGTGATCCACATTATCATTATAAACAGATAATCCATACTATCATCAAAATAGATAATACATATTATCATCATAATGCAACGAAAGCATTCATATCACACCGCATTACTTATCTCATTTCTGAGATCACAAACCATTCAAGGCAATCAACATTATCCATCCGTACATAAGAAATGATTTACTTAATCACAATATAATTAATTTAAAATGAATTAAATTAATTACTTCAATCTCTAATTAATTTAAAGTGAATTAAATTAATCACTTCATCTTTAATTAATTTAAAATAAAATAAATTAATTACTTCATCATTATAAATCTTGCTTACTTAACCATTTAATTAATTACAAATCAATTAATTAATCACCATCTAATTATCCACCTTAATTAATCACCCTTGATTAATTATCCTTAATTACATTCAAGTAATTGTCCCTTAATTAATTTCTCAAATTAATTAATCTAACTCTAACAGTAACTAACCTTTAATTTCTGTAATTAATTAATTAACTATAATCAATTACATTAATCCTTAATTAATTACATTAATTATTTATTTTTAATCACCCATCATTGATTAGTTAATCTTAATTAATCAACCCTTAGTTACATCATTAATTGAATTAATTAATGATCCCTAATTATATTTTAATTAATTACTTTATTTAAATTAATTACCTTAAGTAATTAACCACAATTTTTAATCACTCCAGATTAATCATATGCAGTAATTAACTAATCTTAATTTCTTCATTAAATAAATTAATTACTCCTTAATTAATTTCTTAATTAATCCCTTGATTAATTACAAAGTAATTTAATCCAAATTACTTCCATTCTTAAATCATCTTCAATTAATTACAATTGTAATTACCAATTAATTACTTCACTAAGTAATTACTCTCCATTAACTACATTAAGTAATTATCATCAAAACATTCAGTGTTTAAAATTAATTAAACTTAATTATTCAATTTTAAATAATCACATTAAACTAAATTAATTACATTAAGTAATTAATTCCTTAATTACTTCCATGAAGTAATTATTCTTAAACAATTTACAAATGATTATCATTAAATTAATTAATCTAATTAATTATTAAAATTAATCACATTAATTAATTACCAAATAATCCTAGTTAATGACCTTCATTAACCATTCTTTAATTACTTCCGTTAAGTAATTAACTTAGATTAACCACTATTAATTACAAATTAATTTATCTCTAATTATCCATTAATTAATCTCTAATTATTTAATTAATTAAGTTTTAACTGTAACTTAATTAATCCTTAATTACTTGATTAATTAACCTTGATTATAACTTAATTGTTTAATTAATAAATCTTTAATCATTAATTATCTAATTAATGATCTTTAATTACAAATTGATTAATCCTTAATCAATTATTTATTTATCCCTAATCATTAATTAATTAAATTAACTAATTATTCCTTAATTACCTCATTAATTTAAATAAATTTCAAATCATTAAATCTTAATTTAATTTTAAGATAAAAACATTTCTTAATTATGACTATTTTGTCATTAACAAATACATTTGAAACAATTTACTTTTAAATTTACTTTAAAATTTCATTTCAAATATGAGATTTAAAATGAATACAATTTAACTTAACAAAGTTTAAACAATTTAAAAGCCTTTTAAAATTACATGGCAAAGAAATGCTTGTCTTATAAAAGAAAATTTATAAGAGTTTAAACCAAATTCATTTTAAGTTCAAATAATTTAAATATACACTTTAACATACAAAGTTGTTTAAATTTTTCAAATTTTAAAACTTCTTTTATTTCAAACTGAAATTCATATTTAATCCTTGATTTCCAGATTTAAACTTAACTTTAAAACTTACTCACATTTTAAAACTTCATTTTTTAAAATTCAAACTACTTTACCATTTAAAATAGTTTAACAATTCAAGTTTAAAACTTTATTATTTTATTTATTTATTTAAAACTAAGATTTAAAACTAAACTTGAATTCTAAAATTTCAAACTTTGATTTAAAACTTAGTTCAAACTCTAGCTTTCATTTAAAATCTTCAGTTTAAAAAAAAATTAAAAGCAAACTCTTCAAGTTTTCTTAAAACCTGTAAATAATGAATGACCCGAGACACCATCCTATATGCTTCGAGATAGACCCCTCCTTGCTTCGAGCCTTACCCGATAATTACTCGAGAAAACTCGGGTTCCCTCCACTGCTTTACCCAGATTCACCAGGATTCAAAAGTGCACGGTGCACATGCACCGTGACTTTGATTAACTCTAGCCATCAACGATGGCTTCATCACGTCAACAATCTTCTACGCATCATCTCACGATCATCAGATCGTCACCATCCTTCTCGAAACCCAAAATGAGACACAAACCCACCTTGAACAAGCAACACCGAACCTGGAAACGACAAGGGCACCACAACCTAAACCTGTCAACGCTTCGTTCTCGCAGCTCCAACCACCTGAAGGTCTAAATCTCCGGCATCGTCTTCCTTTACATGTCTATTTCCATTACCCAAAACCTAATTGAACTCGATTAACTCTATGAGCGGTGGTGATCGATTCACCAAGCTCAGCTAAAACTAGGGTTCTAAAAAAACCCACTACCGCAACTTTCCCGATGATTTTCATCACCATCAAATATTTTTCCTAGCATCTTTGATCACCCCTCCATCATCAGGAAGAAATCCATCCCCTCCAGATACATAGATCACCAGAAAACCACAAAAATTCATATTTAGTTCAAACAAGAACTGTACATTCATCCCTAAATTATAAACTATGATTCTTGATTTAAAAATCATGATTTAGTTGATGTTTTTGATTTATAATACTGAATTAATAAATTACACGGTTTGAATTTTTGATTTATATCAACATACACTGATGTTTTAATATTTCCAGAGACAACATGCCTTATTTTGTCTAATTTAAATTTTTAAACATAAATCTTGGTTAAATCAAACAACATTTGTTTGCTAATCAGACCCTATCAAACACTAGATCATGTGATAAGGATTTTTAAATAAAAATTGAACCTGGAAACAAGACAGAGCACTATATATATATACACAGTATGCACAAAATCAAATATTCACATCAGATTTTTACCAATACACATGCAATATTTATTTTTATTCAACCATACTAACATGCAACCAACTATATTTTAAAATTTTTAAAAGCTACTCACCTGATTCAAAATGAACGGAGCTTCCAGATTTTGAAAAAGCCTTTGAACTCTTTTAAACTGAAATGCTTCTGATTTTTGAAACATTCTTTTGATACTTTAAAACTACAATGCCCCTTTGATATAAAAACTTGAGTGCTTGTTTTAAAAACTTGCAAACAACTCCAATGATTTCCAGATTCATCTTGTTTTGAATTTAAAACTTGGATTGCAGACTTCCTTTTGATATACCCAGGTTGAAAGATGAATGCAGGCAGGCTTGGTTTTAAAACTGCAGTTGCCTTGGTTTGAAGATGTGCAGATTTGCATGCAATATCAATTTCCAGATTGCATTTTGAAGTGAATCACAGGGAAATGGATTGCATTTTGATTGAAGAGAATTGCTGATTTTATTTGAACATGATTTCTGGATTTTTTGTTTGTTTGAAGAGTTGTTTACAGGGTTGCTTCAGATTTGATAATGAGGAGTTTGATTTGCATGAGAACAGGTTTTGCATTTGAAATGAATTATAGGGAAATGATTTTCAGGGATTTATATTTTTGGTATGAAGAGTTTGTAAACTGATTTGGGTTTTGAAGATTTGTTTACAGGGAAGTGATTCCAGGTTTGAGAAATAAACAGGTTGAAGTTTTCTTTGATTAGAAAATGAGAAAAAGAAATAAGAATGAAAAATGTATACTTATATAGGCTAATTTTCTGATTTTATAAAATAAAAGAAAAACAAATTTAAAGAGGCCACTTGTAAACCATTTCAACATTTGTCACATTGGAATGTTTAACACTTAACACTTGTTATATGAAGCTTAGGAAAACAACACATGTCTTTTTAAAGTAATTTGTATTTTTTTTTGGCAAGGCCGACAGTTTTATAGTGGACCGACCACTATTTATTACGAACGTGATAAGTTTGAAGTACAGGAGTAAGGTAAAGGCACCTTAACTACTATGAATGAGAAATAAAAATACAGCACAGGAGTGTGACAAACATGTCACAACTACTAGATAAATATAACAAGGCTAGTTCTCCTCCGAAGAGGAAGAATCACCAACGTCGTCATTAACCCCGGAAGAATCCAGAGAACCACCCCCAAGAAGACCAAAAAAGTGGCGAAAAAGAACAGCAAGAGAAGGATCATAACTGTCAGTGTCAGAAGAGTATATAAAGGATCGATCCCAAGCAGAATCGGCAAGAAGAACAGAATTAATCTCAGCATACGAACCATCCATGTCAAGAACCAAGGAATCACCAGTAATACTGTAATAGAGGCATCGTAGATCCAATAAGTCATCAGAAACATATCTAAAAAAGGTGCGATCCACAGGGTTGAATCTCATATCAGAACGAAGATCAACCCAACAATGTTCAGTCTCAGCCCAAACAACGCGCGGCGGAGAGAGATCCGGTACAGTAGGGAGAACAGAATGAACAACACCAGGAACTGGGGAAGCATGACGAACATTGGCAAGGGATGGACTAGGGAGAGATGCAACCGGAGAGGCTTTGGGAACCCATTTTCTAAGCGGAGGCCGAGGCAGATGGATCTTAGGAGCGGCATTAGGAACAACAGAACGCATGCAAGCTGAGGCAATATGGCCAAACGAATGACAGGAGGAACAAATGTCAGGGACCCATCCATAACGAACACGAACATCCACCACGTGACCAACAGCTAGCTGGACAGGAATAGAGGTTGGAAGAGGCTTATGGGGAGAGATCTCAATCAGGGCCTTGGCGTAAACAAGCTTATCACGCGCAACTGTATTAGAGTCAAAACATTTCAATTTACCTATATTGCATGCAAGCCAATTCAAGCCAAGCAAGGGTTGTAATGCAGAAGGAATTTGCGAGAAATAAACCCAAACAGGGATAGAAAATACTTGTTCACGAACACAAGCTACTGTCGGGGACCAGGGGGTAATAATAAAAGGCTGTCCATCAAAGAAGGAAGGCTCAGACTCTAGAACACGACTACGTTCCTCAGAGGAGGTGAACAATAGGTAGTACAAGGAATCAACCAACTTAACTTTAAGCCCACCCTGAAGTCTCCAGGCCCTACGACAAACAGCAGCCACATCCTGAAGACGATGATTAGGGTCCAAAAAGAATCCAACTACGTATCCTGACCAAAAGTCCATTCCTGCTTGCATAACACATGGGGGAGGGATCATCACACCGTTTTCCTCAACAATGTCGAACTCAACTGGTTTATAAACACCCGCATTACAGGGCATGGAAGTAAAGAGAGATGACCAAGTTTTGGGAACAGTCGGGCACGTCGCAGCAGGGCGACACACATAAACAGAAGAGGCCTCGGGATTGGGACGTTGTGCAATAATGGGAGAAGTAACAGAATGTATGATTTCGGCAGGATATAAATTGGTGGTCACTGATTGCACAGCTGTAGGAGGCCCAAGACCATCCAGAACTAAAGGCAGACCAGGAGATGCGTCGGACACGGGCGCAACCACAAGGTCAGGAGATCTGGAACCAAGTCCCTCAGTAGCATTATCACAAACAGAAGTAGTGCGACAAACAGACGCCAAATTTTTAGGCAAATTAACATTACCATCCAACAGATCCCCTTTATCACACTCAAGAATCACAGTACCAAAAACTTGCTCGTCCTCAAAGCTACTGGGATTGTTATGCTGATAATCGTTCAGCCCAGGACCACCCAACAAACCAGAAAGAAACGTAGTCGAGTTGGATGAAGGCAAAACACAGGCATCGGTCACAGGCACATCAAACAAATTTGACCGCGGAATTGATTCAGGGCGTGTCGAGTTGGATGCACGAAGCGGGGGAAATTCGTTGGACGAGAGGAAGTTAGGGAGAGGGACATCATTGGTTGACATAGATCTATAGCAGCGGCCAGAACGAGTAGACGAGAGAGGAGGAATTGGAGAAGCAGTTGAGGACATGAAGGTTAAGAACGAGCAGGAGACACAGCTGGGAAGAAATCACGAGAAACAATTAATCCTGGTCGCCATTTTAGGTTTATTAATATGATTAATAAAATAAAATTAAACTTTGGGGCCAAGGAAACTATGTTTCTCCTGGCCTTTGGTTAGACTGGTTTTATAGTGCCCAGACCACTTATGTCTCATTATTGTGGCCGTTGGGAATCGAACCGGTGCCACTACAACACAATGCAGCAACTCCAATCTGTCGAAACCACTGGACCACTAGAAGTAATTTGTATTTAATTTAAATGTTAATATATAAGTTATGCCTAATTAATTAGTTAATTAGTATTTTATATGTATAGAATTTTTTTTTAAAAGAAATAAAAACCAATTATACTTATAAATAAAAGCTTATGCATATATTTAGAAATCCAAAGCAATTAAAAATCTATACTTTGGTTTTCAAAACTTTATATTCAAATTCAAATCAAACTCAAAAATCTAATTTGAAATAACAATTCTATTTTTATTCAAAATCTATTTGTAAAAACAATACATTATTAATATTGTTTATAGAAATAACTCATTATCAAATTAAAATAATTATAAAAGAAATTATTTCTTTACTAATAAATTACTTATTTTATTAAGCTATATTTTAAAAAGAAAACAAAACAAACCTTTTTGTTAATTAATTTAAATTTAAAACTTAAGCCAAAATCATTTTAAACATTTAAGCATCTATCTTAAAAATTTTAAAATCATATACTTATTAAATAGCTTTGAAAAACTTAATATTAAATTAAATCAAAATTCCCAAATTATTAATATATATATATATTAGAATTTGAAATCAAGATTCATTTATTAAATTTTAAACCAAGCTTATTTATTTAATAACTTTGAAAAGCGTTATATTAAATTTTTTTTTCCAAATTACTAAAAATATTAGAATTAGAAAATATGCTTTATTTATTAAATTTAAAACAGAGCTAATCTATTTACAATATAAACTATATATTTATATTATAAATAGAAACCAATTTATTAGTTTTAAAAGATAAAATCTACCAATTAAATATTTATTAAAGAAGATTTTTAAATAAATTCAAATTATTATTAACAAAAATTATCAAATCAATTTAATTTTAATACAGATTATTAAATTGATATTGTCAAAAATTCTGGGATATCACACACATACATATACATATACAAATATACTCACATTTACATTCACCACTTACTATTGGTGAAGAAATATAGATATCATGATATTTTCTCAAATACTCCACCTTTAAGCAATGGAAAAGCAAACTAACCATCACTCTTACACACACACACATGGATGCACATGGGTAGGAAGTGGGTTTGTACGTGTAAAGGAGGGGTGTGGGTGCACATGGGTGAGTGGATGGGTAATGATAATGTTTTGGGGATATTTGCAAATTTTGCTATAAATACATGCCTCCTCTTTTCATAAATTCATACAGTTAATTCCATACATCTTCTTACTTTCTTCTTCATCTTTATTAGCGCATCAATGGGCTCCTCCTCTTATAAAAATAATGTGTAAAAATATAGCAAAGAGAAGTAAAATTATATATAAATATATACATACACATACAAAAAGAAAAAACATCTCAAAAGCAAGTCCAAGCTCCAGCACTTCCTCTCTAAAATCCACGGCCACCACCTCCTTCATCAAGCTTGGCCGAGAACCACCACTCCAAGGAGAGGCCGAGCTCCTCAAAGAAGGAAGAGCAAGTTTGAGAAGATTCAAACAAAGAAAAGAGAAGGAAGTGCTACCGGAGTACCGCCAATTTATTTCAAGGTGCTTCAGAAAAAGATTGGTGGAGTGGAAACGATAGTGAGTACTCAACATTTGTAATTATTAAATAACATCTATAATTATTTCAAGTATAATAATATGAATATTCAACATCTTGAATGATTTATATGGATATTTGAAAATTGGATGATTATATGGTTGATAATTTGATTATGATAAATATAACCTATAACGGAAAAATGATAATTATCCAAATAGAAATGGTTAATTAATTAAACATAGTTAATTCATGGAAAATTAAATCCCTACTAATATGTGTATGTGGGTTAGCAAGCCTCTTTATAGTTTTGAATATAAAAAGATTGAAAAATGAATAAATAATAATAGTATAATATGGAATAAAGTGGAAAAGGGGTTTTTAATGTAGTAAAAATAGTTTGAAATAATTTAAAATGGTTTATCATTGTATTTTAAACATTTTAACAAGTTTTTGGCAAATTTTAATGAAGTTTGAAAAATAGAGCCAATCGAGCTCGTCGTGTAGCGGCAGTTCATCATTTTCCGACCTGAAAAGTTAAATCAATGTGTAGGATTCAATATGAGTCAAAATTCTTTGAAATAAGAATTTTTCGAACCCATATGGGTATACTTTTTAAAAAAAGAAGAAAAACAATATTTTATTTAGTTGAGTTTGGAATATATCCAAATCAAGTTTTCAAAAACATCACGATTTGGCAGTTCGGAAACCAAAGTGGTAATTTCTTTAAAAGTAGATATTTTTACATCATTAAAAATATAAATAAATTCCATAAATATGTTAAAGTGTTTTGAAGGGGATTTGAGTTATAAAAGTAGACTTATATAAAATGGAATTGGTATTTTGATCAAAGAAGCTTTAAAGCACTATTCATAATGGTTTTTGCAATGATTTTCGATTATTTTTGCAAATCATGATTTGAACTTAATTATTTTTCCCCAATCTTTTTAGTAATATTTTCAAATGAATAATTAAGTATTTTGAAGATGATTTGAAAGTTTTATAATTATTTTAAAGAATTTTAAAATAAATGGTTAAAGGAAAATTGTTTTAAACAATATCTGGAATAGTGTTAAGTAAATGAAAATCATCTCTAAAAAAATAAATCAAATAAAGGATTTAGATTTGATCAAATAACTTGATCGCCTTTTGGGTGACAGAGACATAGTCCCTAGACCCGAGCTTAGACAACCAGTGCCAGGGTTTTGCTCTAGCTATCCGGACTTGCCCGACGAAGGGGATAGTTAACTTGATCTACTCGGACCGCATTTTCTTATGTCAAAAGAAAAGTTATTTGGAGTTTTTCAAAAGTTAAATAAGATTTTAAAATATGATTTTAGTGGTATAGAGAATACCTAAGTTAAACTCTGTATTCAATTCCAAGAAGGGAACTCATACTATTCATGTGAATTTAAAAAGTGATTTCATCATTATTCGACGAATAGTGCAGGTTGGATATGAAAATTGGTATCGAGTATAATTAGTCTAATCTCTATGGATCCTTTTCTGCTCAATACTAATTAATTTTGGTTTACAGTAAATGATGTCTTAATAACATCGTTTTTGACCCATTTAAAAGTTATGATTTGAAAATACGAATCTTTTTTAAGATTTAATAAATGTTTTCCTAAGCAAAAGGTGAAATGGTTTGGAAATGTTTTCCTAAGAAAAAGGTGAAATGATTGGGAATTATTTCAAGATTGAAGAGGTTTAATCAACCAAAGAATTTGATAAATGAGGCTTAGTGATTCAATTTGCTCTTAAAAGATAAAGGAATTGTTTAGAAGAATATATCTCCGAAAGATATTTGTTTTGATAAAAAGATAAATTGATTGGTGTTGTTTGATAATCAATTATATACTTGACATCTTTTTCTTTATGATTGATTCGGAGAACCCAGGGTTAGATTTGGTAATTCCTATCTGAAAACCATTTCGAACCAATAAACGTGTTCGAAAGTGAAGACAAGTTGAAGAAATGATTTGAAGATGGAGATCTTCATGACGTATCGCCGCTTGCTACTAACCTTTAGGTTAATCCCATATCAATGATCTTTTAAGGATATCTTCTCTTGCCGCCTTACCTCTTAAAGATATCTTTCAAGGACATCTTCTCTGCTGGAGATCTTCATGATGTATCGCTGCTTGCCACTAACCTCTAGATCTTCATGGTATATAGTGGCAGTAGTGCCTTCGCTTTGAAAATCTTTGATTTTCAAGGACTACTCCCAAACAGGAAGGAGTAGGAGGAGTGTCTACGGTTCGTCCTTCACTTGGATAACTTTTATGGGTGAATAATTGATATTACATTTCTTAAACCACGTACATCGAACTCTACAAACGTACATCAGTTTGGTGCCGTAGGAGGTAATCCCTCTTATACTTAACACCCTTCTCTGAAACGTACGAGCTCAGAGGCTGTACTTTTGTTGGAAATCGATAATGTGTTGTTAGAAATGGCAATATGACATTCTAAGTGGAATTTTTTTTATGAAAAGAAAAGCGTGGCTTTGTGAAAAGCAAAGCATGTCTTTATGGAAAGAAGAGCATAGATCTTTATGAGCCTCATGTCCTAAGAATGATATGGGATACTATGCGGTCTGCATGACATATATTTCAAGTTATCGGTTTTATTGATGATGGAGGAGTCCAGTAGTGTCTGGATCCTCAACGGTTTTAATGGGAAGGTATTGGAGGCTCAATTGAGAAAGATCAAAGCCATCGAAATACGTTATTCCATAGTAGTGTAACAATGTAGTACAGAGGCTTGCTTGGGAAAAGTGAATAGTCGACGGAGACTAAGATATATGTGCGGATTTCACATTGAAGGAAATGACTACTAGTTCCCTACAATGTTGGAAATCCAATTCCAATACGAGCTTTATGGTTTTAACTGTATTTCCAAAATAGTTATAATGCTTTGCAAACATTTCAGCTACCCATTTGGTATCATATACACTGTTTGACATTGTCCGGGTATTGATACCTTCTTTATATATTTATTTGAAAAGTTTTTTCAAATCAGTGTCATTAATGATAATATCAAATTTGTTTTGGTATAAAGTATTTTGGTTATCGTAAGGAAAAAACTTGTCTGTATTTATGTGCAGCGTGGCCTTACGAGATACCATTCTTTTCAAAGGTTTTGATTGGCATCCACCTGATCTATGACACTGTCACATACATTTACGATTCAAGATTTCTCACGCTGTTTCATCAAGTCCGATTCGGGTATTCTTATACTCGGGTTAGATCCGAGTAGTTTCAGGATTAACTAAAGATGCTTGGAGTTTCTAGATGAGAGCTGGACATCTTCATCAATGTATGGACATATTCTATTTTTCCATTGCATTCGTTCTATTGTTTTTCAGCATTTGTAAGCACAAATGATTAATAACTGTCCTGGCTGAATCTAGGTCAGACTCCGATATTGTATTCAAAAAATTTCACTGTAAAAGATTTTGTGTTTAATAATATATGATTACTCCATTCATGTGAGATTTTATTTTCTTCTCTGTTCAATGTTATTTTCTTTTTACCCTCGATCAATCTGCCTTTCCGGCCTTAAATTTGCGGTACGCGAATACCGATGATGTATTAGCGTTGATTTTCAAGAGTCGAAAAGACGAGTCGTCACACGCCTTTATCAAGATCAGAGGGGTTTAAGGATTGAGGGGGTTTATTTGGTCCGCTTGGTTTCCTTTTACTATCAATAGGAGGTTCAGATTGAAGATTGGTGATTAATTGGCATTAGAAGGAATGTCAATCGATATGATATTTTTTAGTGGCTTAATTGAGGAGTATGAGATTTGAATCTGGTTTGAAGAGATTGGAGGAGGATTAATGTGCACGGGAGATATGAATGTATCGGTGTGCACACCTGTTGGAAGTTCATTGGAAGATTGAAATATGGATGTATGGATAGTTGCATTTTAGGATGAAGTCTAATGTGGAAAATCAGAAGGATTGATTGAAGTTGAAATGGGAATTGACAAGTCAGCATCACAAAGTTCCTCATCTTCAATATCAGAGAAAACAACAAATTTATTGTGGATGGAGGAATCAGTTGCAATGTGATGTTCAAGGGAAGTAGAAATTGCAGAAATGTTAGAATTTGAAGCAAGCGTAGTATCACAATTCCTATGAACATCAAGCAAAGAATCCATACTTATATCATTAACACTTTCCATATTCATAGCTGGAATACAATCCATTTTCAAACCAGAAACATCATCCAATATACCATCATTCACCAAACCAACATTATCATCCCCTTGTCAGAAGCATCGTCCATATTCAAATCTATTCCTTCATGAGATATATTTGAATCATAAGCATCAATACTTGCCACTAAAATAGTTTCGGGAACAAAATGAGAACCGACCTTACTTTTAGAATCATTTTTAACTTGTCTTACCATTCTCCACCTCAATTTTTGTTTTTTTAGGCTTCCTTTCAACCATCACAAACTTATCTTTTCCCTATTCTTCTATCACAACTTCATTCTTTTTAACATCATTTCCTTTTCCTCCATTGGCTTCCAGTGCATCTGGTTCTCCAATCTTGTCCAATAGCTTCACCTAGTTTGTTTTTACCCTTTTCATCATTAAGCAATAAATCACAATTTATAGCAACATGACAAAATTACTTGCAATGTGTGCAAATTAATGAACACCATGAATATTAAATTTCAACATTATCACAAACATAATTACCATCACCAATACAGATAAATTGAGGCAACCTTTCTTAAGGGAAATTAAACATTTGGCATATGTAAATCGTTTCATCTTCTCTGTATTTTCATCATAGCAGATTAATTTACCAATGTGGCAGGCCAGCCAATTGATACCAATTAAAGCCAAACCATAAGAGGGATTTTTTATAGGTCAACCCATAGAGGAACAGCAAATCCAAAACTAGGGTTCCAAGCATAAATAATGGACATCTGACCTCTTATGAAGGTGGGATCCATTTTTAAAACTTTCAACTTTCTTCTATGCATGAAAATTTGATGTTAAAGTTTTTCTTATCTGACAACATCTCAAAGGAGCCTTTCAGTTTCTAGTGTCCGCTAAGATGAGCTTTAATAATCAAATAATTGATGGTGCCACCCAGAAAAATCCAACAAGATAGTCAGACCACGACTTGATTTCAGCATTGATGACTTCTGATGGAGGAGATAAAGGAGTGCCGTTGTCAGATATATCGAAATGAAATGGGACATAAGAACCAGCATTCCTAGATTTGTTGTTAAAAAGTTGCGACCATTTGGGAATGTCAGAAGAAGGATCAAAAGCAGGAATAACAGAGGAAGAAGGAAAAGTAGAGGAAGAAGATGGTAAGCAAAAGATGAGGGAAGGGAATGGTCAGGAAGGAGGGAGAGGGAGGAGGAGCGACAGAGGGTGGAATGGGTGGAATAGTAGGAGGAGTGGGAGAGAGGACAAGGTTTGGTCAAGAGGAAGAGATGGGAGAGAGGTTTGGTTGCCCTTAGCGGAGGGTGGAAAGGGAAGAGGATGTTGCTTTAGAACTACTAAGTTTTCACTAAACCGATTGGATTTATTTTATATTTGTGTAGGATCTTATATTTTAGTTATTTCTATATTGGAGGATTATTTTTTTTTTCCATTAAAATCATATCAGCATCTTGTTCCTTCGGTTACAAAATCAGTTGGCAAATCATCTGAATTCATGTTGACCCTCGTCCTTGTGGAGGCCATGCAGTTTTAAAAACACCATTGGCAGTTTGATCTTGCTTTCATCATGCTACCATCCTTCTTATGATTAAACTATTAACTACTGTATATGCCTACTAATTTTAACTGTTACCTTTTCCTCATTGTCAACGTTTTTCATCATCGAAGATCAACGACTACTACAAATTGCTAATGGGTTGTTATTTATGATGACTTTACTTAAGACTAATTATGAATATTTTTTGGTGGAATATCGATGGACGTGGGTTTAAATCATACAAGTGCATGTAATCATAATGTGGTAACCTAGAATTGTGGTTAGTCAATGATATTTTATAATATTCATAATTCTACCAAGTATTTAACATACAACACTATTTCATATTCTGAAGTATTCACTTATGCTCTATTTGAATCGATTTAAATAAACTAAATTTTAGCTTTTTAAAAGTCGAAACCAACTCATTTTGGTTTTCGAAAAGTAATAGATAGCTTATTTAAGTCAATGTATCGTTAAGCAGCCATCCAGCGCATCGACCTCGTTACTAAATTCAATAAGACCACTTGGCCTTTTGTATTAATTATTTACCATAATTCTACTAATAATTGTTTAATTTCTTATCTATAAAGTTTATTTTAGGTTATATGACATTAAAATCCAATCGGTAAATGGTGGAATCTTTCTCGGTTTTACTTGGCACATTTCACATGGTTACCTTTTCTCTATAACATCATAAGGATATTTCATAGCAGTTCCTTTCAAGCCGCTTTAACCTGGCATCTCATTCCTTTATACAACGAGCTCAACTCGAGGAGCTATCCTCAAATTGATTCATAAATTTGCAACCTAATGTGACATAAATCAAGCGACCACATCATAGTATTCCTAAATTCAAAGCATACCTTGAAATCATTCAAATCGAACTAGTTGAAAATAACTAAATTATAATAAAAATCTTTGTTTAGATAAAACTAAATTGTCAACCTATCAAAATTGGCATCTATAGGTAATTCATCAATTCAAGGATTTTATTCAATATCATAGATTATCTTGGTCCGCTTAAGGCAATCAAATTATATGATGTCCTCACAAAATTACACATAACACCATTTCGCTTGAGGAAGTCAAACACCTTGAGAATTCATTACGATACTCAATCGAATCTAGCACCAGGAACTTAAAACCCCAGCGAGCTCATCACATCATCATATAATCAATAAGATTGGAATTATTTTATCCCACCAGCTAAATTCATTGCATTTTGTTTGATGTTCAAATTAAATATGAGCCAACAAAGTCATGGTATCCCCCAGCAGATCGATGTTAATGAAGTAGATACATTCTTTAATCGAAAACAAGACCTTTGAAATCGTATAAATGGAGGATATTTTTTTTTGAAAGGAGAATGTAGAGGCACATAGAAGCATTAAGTTTATGACAAACACATAATCACGAGGAGAACGTGCCATACAAGACTTGGACATCTCATGCAAATTTCATGTCATTATGAAGGCAACAACCTACGGTCTCATCCATAAAAAAATCAGTTGTATTTAAACAGTTAAAGATTACACTTTTTAGAACTTGCTAGCACAAAGCAATAATAGAAGGAATCAACACATCCCTAAAAATGAAAAAAATGTTCCCAGAGAATGGGTTCGCTACACCTATAGAAAATGTCCACTTAAAGGGGTTCTCATTCTAGGGGCAATATACCGAAGGGACAAAAACTATGATCGACTTGCCTATATGAACATTATGAGTGGTAATACAAAGTGGAAGTTTGAAAAATCTGTAGATTTGTTTTAAATCCAAGGAATGTCCCTCTCTCAAGAAAAGGCTAAATAGTTCAAGTTCTCGATTGGATTTGAATTTCCTTTGCATCCATTTTAAGCCCAGTGAATCATCTTATGTATCTACAAACCATGACTTAAGCTGCTCACTTCACCTCTATTCAAAATCAAACATATATTTTTGTATATATAGTTATTTTTAAATGGTTTCCGTTGACTAAAAGATTAACGAACCTCAGAATTAGACTAATGTGTTGTATTACCAAAAGTTTCTTGCTAACACCGGGTTAAAAAATGTGAAATATGGAGAAAAATGAGCAAATTAAGTAAATGACACAAACATGTAGAGTGGTTCAACTAGCTTACCTATGTCCACTATGAATATCTATTGCTGTGTTTCTTTCACAATTATAAAAAATTACAAAAGAATAATAAGAAATTAACACATAAGCTTACAATAAGACTAAATTTAAGAGCTTTGAGTGTTTAATTTGCCGGAGGAGGTAATTTTACACAGAGAAGTGGCAAACATTCAGTTAGCTTTCAACCCCTTTGATATTATATGGCATGTGGTATTTATAGTAACCGGTACGGATTATAGGTGGCTGAAATAGCACAATATAACAGGTGGGAAATGCTTCTGGCCATCGATCTAGCAGAATCGGCAGATGGATTACAATTGTAAAGACAATGTTGATATGTGATTAAGAAGCATGCCAGTTGTAATGACGTACTAGATGTGTGTATTGAGCGGAATAAGACGACTTACTAGACATGTTATAATACTTAATACAATTGACGTACTATTTTTCATTTAATTTTTCTCGACCAGGTGGTAAGGCCACTGAGAAGCTTCTTATGTACAATAGCAGTTGTTTGCTTGTTGATTAAGATTGCTAAGTGAAGTTGAATATTGCTAAGGACAAAATTGCACGAAAGTGCCAAGCCGATCATGGATGATGTGATGGACCATCTAGGCATGGTCGAAGGCGGGCTGAGATAAAGCCGGGCCAATGCGGGTCATGCTTAAACCGGGCCTAGCCTAATGAGTTTGCTATTAAAGCCGTCTTAAGTTGAGCCGATCAGCTATAGTCCTGGGGTGCTGTTGAGAGGATTGGCTGAAGTTAGGCCAAATTGAGTGACGGTGGCAGAAATTAGGCTAGGCTAGAGTTGCTAGACCGACTTGAGTTGGACCGGGCTTTGTTGAGCAGATCCACTACAAAAATAGACTTTTTCATAGCGTTTAAAAACCACAATTAAAACCTTCTATAGCGTTTCTATAAACATCATATATCAACATGTTGTAATAAGTCTGAGAGATATAATGGCATTTCAAAATTGCAATTGTTCAACAGAGTTTTTGTTGCCATCTTAGACTGACCGTATAAGTACAACTACTTTTCTATAGCGTTTTGAAGCTTGCTATAGAACTTTTATACGGAGTTGTATTCTATGATACTAACAATTATGACATAATTTGATTGCTAAAATATTGACATGTCATATTATTATAGCATCTAAAAATGCTAGAGAAATATCATGTCAATCTTTTGTTACACATTGAAACGCAATAGAAAATTCGTTACTATCTATTTGCTAGCATTGTTTTTTTGCTATGAAAACTTTTAATTCTTGCAGAATATTTTGTATAACACTAGCATAATGCTATAGTATATGAAAGCTGTAACAAATTTTCCTTTCATAGCCTAGTTAAAACGCTTTAAAAAAAATTTCCATTGCATTTTTTTTATTGCCATATAAACTTAAGCTTATAATTTTCAGTTCTACTAAACTTATTTCAACTAATATATTATAACTTCAAAAAAACACACTTATCATCATATTGTGACGTACGCAATCAAGTGGAGTCATAAGACAGACCACTATATATATATATATATCCATAATATTTCATACACGGAGTATTAAGCATATAAATATTCGTGACAAAAGTAACAATACATATAATTGTAGCTAACCAAAATGATACATACTAAAAACAAGAGTGCGACATCATGTAGCTAACCAAAATGATACATACACAAAATGACCGATTTGAAGGAGAAAGTGTGCGACATCATGTCTGTAGAAATGTTTAAGTACTAAACGACATTGTTTAAAACACAAACTTTATGAATCAATGTTAAGGGGTGGCTGGCTGTTTCTTTGTAATGCAAAGCACATGAAAAAAACCCAACTGCACACGTTTTGATTTGCTTGCTTATTTTTTCTTCTTCATAGATTGAGTTCAACCAGAACCATACTTGACAGACTCTAGCCCATGCAATACTCCATTACTGTTTTGTGTTTTCATATGGTTTGTTAGTGCTATTGTCATGTAATACTGTCAAAGGCAGGTAATCCCCGACTTTCGTATTGCACTTGGTACCAAAATAATAAGAAAGCTATATGTTTTAGATGAGTGTATCAAAATGTCACCACCTGAACTGAGAACAAAACATATATTTAAATTTAATTCGATAATTTTTTTTTTCTATATAATAAATAACGGTCATTTTGTTTTGTTTTCCGAAGGAGCTAATAACTGTATTGATAAATGTAAACTTTATGAATCAATGTTAAAGGGTAGACGACTGTTTCTCTGTAATGCAGCGCATAGGGAAAAAGAACCCAACTGTGCGTGCTCAATTTTTTTTTGTTCATAGATTGAGTTCAACCAGAACCGTACTTAATAGACCCTAGCCCATGGAATACTCCATTATTGATTTGTGTTTTCATATGGTTTGTTAGTACTATTGTTATGTAATACTGTCAAAAGCAGGTAATCCCAGACTTTCATATTGCACTTGGTCCCAAAATAATAAGAAAGCTACAAGTTTTAGATGAGTATATCAAAATGTCACCACCTGAACTTAGAACATAACATGTCTTTAAATTTTATTCAATAATTTTTTTTCTATATAATAAATAACATTCATTTTGTTTTGTTTTCCAGAGGGGCTAATAACTGGATTGATAAATGTAAACACCCAAAGTGATGATTTTTAGCAAAATGTTGATTTAACTATCAGATAAGTGCTATACACATTGATAAATGAGGATTTTCACTTCAAGGGCTTATTTGTGCAGGGTAATAAGTTTTAAGGACACTACTTCAGAAAAATTAGTTTTAAGGACATTTTACAGGAAAAAGATAAAAGAATTTATCATTTTCAGTTATACAGAAATAATGATAAAAGGAATTATCATTTTTCTGTATAACTTAAAAAGATAAATGAATTTATCATTATGCTGTAAATTGTCCTTCAAACTAATTATTCAGAAGCATTGTCCTTAAAACTTATTACCCTACAAATGGAAGCCCTTCAGCCTAATTTCCACTTGATAAATGTAAACACCCAAGTTAAATTTCACTTGTGAAGCAATATATTACTGTTAGTTTACACACCCACAGGCACATGGAATGTACAAGAAAGCATGTACAAACATCACCAAATTGAGTTGAATTATACCAACCATACATTTAAAAAGAGAGAAGACCAAAGAATGTCTAATGACTTGTACCAATTTATTATTGTATGGTCCTCTGTAAGCACCATTGTTTCTGTCTTATTCAGGAAGCAAACGTATTCTTTTCTGCTTGGAAAGACAGCCAGACCATATTCATTGGTTAATTCCTATTGTATGCCAAGTCACATAAGTATAATACACAGACTGTCTCAATCATTACCTAATAATACATGATTTTTGGCACCAATGTCTTTTGGCCTTCCGTTGTCCGGATCTATTTCTTTACCATACGCATTTGGTTCTTCCATATATTTTAATACATGATTAGATTTCCTATTTTTTCTTATGATTGTTCAGAGAACATTAACTATTTTATTTTGTCAACGAATCTGCTTTGTTCTTATTACAAGCCAGCTTTTCATTGCTTGTGTTTTTTCTTCTTAAATTTTACTTCATTTTACTGTTTTCATCTGGTTAACACAATTTTATTCATGATACCACTTCATATCAGATTCTCAGCTTTGTAATTTTTTAATTTTGAGAGATTTCCATTTCAGTTCTTAAACAATTTAACTATGGTGAGGAATATATAATAATCTAAAACAGTATTCAATTAAACAAAAAAAAAATCTCATATCTAAACAAAGTTTGAATTATACTTACTAGAAATTGATTCCATTATAACGTTCACAGCAGGCCAAGCTAAGTACAAGAGAATATTCAATAACTTTTATATCGGACGTTGTTCTCCATAAACGTGCTTTTGAAATTTCAATGGCAGCTCGAGTAGTTCCCTCATTCACGTCAACTACAAAATTTTCTAAAAGTTGCATTGTATCTTCGTCGGCTGCTTCAGCGTTGTCTTGAATTCAAGCATCGTTATTCTCAACGTTTTATTCCAATCGGTTGACTTGGTTTTATGATTAGGATACAAATTTATTAAGGAAAACAAAGTGGATAATAAGGGTAGTAAATTTGTTGGTAGAGAATAAAAGGTAAGGAATTGACCTTAAGTAACGGAATCAATCATATGCAAGTATGTAGTAACAACCATATAACTTATTGACAACATGAATTTAGTACAAGAAATGTAACCATGCGTAACCTCTAGAAGATGGCCAAGCTTGTACAGTATATACAGGATGTTATTATTAAGAATAACTATATTTACCACTTTAAAATGTGCACAAAAATAGTACAAGAAATTCAATCATAGATAATAGTTAGACAAATCTCTACATAGAGCTGATGGGCAGAGCTGTTACACGCACACGTATAAGCGCTAATATTCTTTCTTCGTTTTTTTAGGAAAAAGAAGCAATCAAAGCTTCAATGTCAAAGATATTTACGCATCTTAAAGTTTGATTATGTATGACAAACGTACAAATATATTATGCAAATATATTACTTATTTGTGTTGATTGATACGTCAAAAATAGAAGGATTTGAAAATGATAAATAAGCAATCAAACTTCAAGGGATATATAAACATATATTCAAGAAAAAAAAGAGCTGCTGATTGTAATATCATCTATATATTCTTTTTCCAATATATAGATGTATGCATGAAAGGTTAGTTTTGATAAGGTTGGTACAAGCATAAAAGAAGTAGAAGCTGTGAACTAATTTTCATTGTATTCTTTACTACTATAATTCATGTATCAGGATCCACATATTACAGTAGCATATGTTTCTCATCTTCAACCCTCATATGGTATGCTGAAACGACATTAGTTCCGTTATCATGTAAAATATATATGTTTTCAAAAGTCGATATGAGAATATTCATAGTTATTTTAGGACAATTCTCATCGTCTTAAGCACTAAAGCTGGTTAACACTGGACGAAGTAAGAACAACTGTAGCAATTAAAGTCAAACTGTATAATGATGCAAAAGGTAGCAGGGATAGAAGACGAAAAAATATTTTGTGCATAAATGTAGTGAACCTGATTTCAGTCTTCTTGCCACAGAAAATGAACGAAATATGTCGGCAGCTCTATCTTTTATTTTTTCACTCTGCATATTGGGCTTTCGGGTATCAGGCTGATAACCTGATTTATGCAATTATCTTTATATTTAAAGCAACCGAATGTATTGTATCATTGTATTATTGCTCAGTATCAATAATAAAGTCAGTTTTCATTCCGTCCTTCATCAAATTATGAGAATATACATTTCACAACAAAATTCTAACTTGGTATCAGAGCCAACATCAAAAAGCTTAACAACTTCATAAACTTGTTGCATTTGCAATCTGATCCATCAGAGAAATCTCATCATTTGGATCAGTTTTACCCATTAGTTTCTTTATCATCATTTGGGTAAAGGATTTGTTCAAGAAAGTCACTGCGTCGCCAAGATAAGCATCTAGCTGCAGTATTCCTTACAGAAACAAATCCAAGATTGAAAGAAAACCAGAAATTCAATCAGAAAACAGTACAAGAAACTCATTAATTCATAAAAAGGTGGAAGTGTCATACTAGGAGCAATCAGAGGAGCTTCATCATTTTGCTCGGTTGCAACATACATATTCAGGGAAGAGTTTCCTGATTATTTTCATAATTCCTCGTTTCTGATTCTATCAATCATCTTTTTCTGTCCCAAAGAATTTTCATCATGAATGAAAGCAGCACTGCAACATCAAGGGATGTTGTAAACTCCTCTAATCAATTTTTGGGTCTGAGTTATCAGCCCTCAGTCCAATCTCATTACTGCTCAACTTGAAGAGGACAACTATCTTCTCTAAAAAGTACAAGTTGAAATAATTGCCAGAGGATACGGTCTAGACGGATAGATCCTTGGCACAATTGCCTTACCATCCAAATTTGTAACTGATCAAGAAAACAAAACTGTGAGCAATGAAGAATATATTAAATTTCAAAGGCAAGACAATCTAATTAGTTCTTGGCTATTTTCTTCAATTAGTATAAAGTTTCTACCACAAGTTATAGGGTGTAAAAGTGCAAGAGAGATCTTGACTATAGTTGAAAGAATTTTCAACACTAAATCAGCAGCCAAAATAATGCATTACAAAAGACAGTTACACAATATGAGAAAAGACAGTCAATCCATGAGGGAATACCTTTCCAAGATCAAGAATACATATGATCTACTAGACGCTGCAGGACATAAAATGTCCAATACCGAGCATATTCTAACAAAGTGGTTTGAGTAATGATTATGAGTCAGTAGTGGCAGTAATAGCATCTCAAGGAACCCTACCATCACTTGAATATGTTCACTCTATATTCTTGGCTCATGAAGGAAGACTTGATTACAAGAAAACCCTAGATTCAGACATGTCTATTTACTATGCTTCAAACAACAAAAATAGAAATCAAATCTATGGTAGAACTGATCAACAGTTCCAAAGGGGAAGTTAGTCTATGAGAGGAAGAGGTAGAAGAAGATGGAAGGGTAACAACAAACCAAAATGCCAGATATGGGAGAAGGTTAGACATACAGTTGTAAAGTGTTACTTCAGATTCAATGCAATTATACACCAGGTCAGGCATCAAGTAATCAAAAAAATGGCAATTACAGTGCAAACATGGTACAAGTACAACAAGATTCAAATAAAAAACTTAGTAGCAACAGTAATCAGAACTTGAATGAAATAGCTAAAGCAGATCATATACAAGATGAGTCATGGTATCTAGACTCAGGTGCTACAAATCACTTGACAAGTAGTTTAGAGAATTTAAATTTGGACAGTAGAGAATACAGAGGTAAATAGTCTATTGTCATGAGAAATGGTAAGGCAATTAAGATTACTCACACTGGTAATGCCTACATCAAAGGTGAAAGACAATTATATCTCAATAACTTGTTAAGAGTTCCCAGTATGAAGAAAAACCTTATGAGTGTTTCTCAATTTGCCTATGATAGTAATGTTTATTTTGAATTTTACCCCAAATATTGTTTAGTTAAAGATATTCTAACTAAAGAAATACTTTTGCAGGGTAATGCATTAAATGGTCTTTACAAGTTTACTTTGACTAACAACAAAGGTTGCTATCAAAAAGTGACAAGTTGTAATAACAATGAATTGCAGTCAAGTGAAAATGATAAAAGTATTTTTGATCTCTGGCACTGCAAGTTAGGTGATCTATGTACAAGTATTGTAAAACAGGTTCTTGAGGAAAATAAAATTTCTTTTAATAATATCACTTTGCCTTATATATGTTCTTACTATCAAATGGGCAAAAGCCGCAAATTAGCTTTTGAAAACTCTATCACACAATATAAACCACCCCTTGAATTGATTGCAATAGATCTTTGGGGGTCCTGCTCCAATTTGTTCAGATTATGGTTATAAATATTACATATCCTTTATTGATGCTTGAACTAGGTATACTTGGATATATTTTTTGAAATCTAAGGCTGAAACTTACAGTGCAGTCATATACTTTATAACTCAAGTAGAAAAACAAACCAATCATAAAGTCAAAATTATTCAGAGTGATGGAGGTGCTGAATACAAATCGCTCAATAAATATTTTTTAGATAACGATATAGTGCATAGAACTATACCGTGATAACCCGGATTTTGAACAACTGTTTATTGGATGATTAACTGATTTTAAACTAGGGAATACTGATTTTTATTTGGATTAAAATAGATAAATTGATAATTAAAGATGTCTGGATGTATATAAGTGAATTTGAAAACTATAATAATAGTTGAAATAAAATGATGAATCTAATAGTAAATCATTAAATATATATAAACCTGTGTAAACTCTATTATTTTTGAAATTTTAAATGTGTTCATATACATGTATACAAGTATGTATATGCATATATTGTGATTAGAGAGCTATTATTTGAGTTCAATATGGTATTAAAACAAGGAATAGTATTTTTTTTAATTATACATATCATTTGAAAAAAAATACTTTTCTTTCAACACTTGGAAAAGCTATAGTTTATATATATTAACATAAGTATTAATAATTATTTCTTTAAACATTTGAAAAAAAAACAGGTGAAATAAAGAAATTTTTTTTGACAAAAGTTGCTAAGTAGGATATAAATCAACAAGTGTTGGTTTGTATAGACAAGTGACAATGAAAATTTTTAGAATGTAAATACATGATACTTAAGAAAATATACAGGCTGTACATATTTCTCAAACCCCTTTTCATCTTCTAAAAAAATAGAGAAGGTCAAACAGTTTCAACAAGATCAAAGCAAAATAAAATCTGGGACCAAAACAAAGCTTGTTAACAACTTCAAACCAGAAGAATAATAAAGAGGCAACAATCAAATTTTCAAAATCCAGGATCCGTAGCAAAATAATCAAGCGAATCCAGTCAATTGCAAGGATTCAGTTATCAAGCTAAATCATTTCAATCAACTGTCAAATTCCTGGCTTCCTCTGCCTTGCATGTGCAGGTGACTAAAACAATGCCTAAAAATTGTTTAAATCTGATGCATGTGGAGGATGTTTGGAAAGATGATGTGTTAGCAGTTGTGTTTGAATCATGCTGTAAAAAAAGAGAGTTGTAAGTATGCATGTCTGTAAACACATATATAACTCTGTTCCAGTTTTGAACTTGATTCAAAAATCGAGTTCTTCCTCCCTGATTATTGTTGTCACTTGGTGTTTAAATGAAACTTGTTCGATGTGATGTAGTACAAATAAAAAAATATTTACAAGCAAAATTATTTAATAAATATTTAAAACAATTGAAATTACAGTAGAAAATCTAATACAAGTCAAAACCGATGTGTATAATTTCGTATTTGGATTTCATACTCAGATTTGAATTAGGAAATAATGATTTTTGAAAATCATTTCATAAATTTTAAGTTTGTTTTTATGGAGAATCTCGAAGTTGAACCATATTTGAATTATCATCAAATTTTGACGATCTCGACGCTTGGACGTGTCGGGGTTGAGGCCAGGGATAGTTGGTTGATCGTTGATTGCGGGAAAAATAATCAAACATTTTCTGGAGCATCATGGTGGCGCGACGAGTTAAATCTAGGGTTTAGCTAAGTTTTTATTCGAGGTTGGTTTCGAGGCTATGGCGGTATTGTCATCGCGTCGAACTCGATCGCGTGAGGGGGAAATGGGTATGTCGGCTGTGGCGCGTCTCTAGATGGGACGGTAGAATATCAGGAAAGGGTGATCGTCGATACGGTGAGGATTTGTCAACTGGTTGAGAGTCCAGCGTGAATTGAATTGTTCGATTTTGATCTTCGTCGCTATTGACGAAGCTGGGTAATTGGATGGACTGTGGAAGTCATTATCGACTTAGAGGATGGCTGGAGAGTTCATCGGAAGGCGTGGTTACGGCGTGCACGTACACACGTGCACGTTGATGTCTGGGTTGATCTGGGCATGGGAATAATGGCGATTTCCTCGGGTGGGTGTCGAGTGGATTTGTGAAATTCTTGAGGTGGAAGGGTTCGAGTGGAATTGTTGGGTGGATCGAAGTTTCGTTTGGGTTTTTGAAGTCAGGGCTCGGGATTTTTACTCTCGTTGCCTAGTTTTGGATTTTATATTAAGGTTTGACAGGAATTTTTTAAGCAAATTAATTGTTTAACAAATTTTAAGTTTAAAATGCAAGGGTTAAAGGATTTAAAATTATTTAGTTTTAATGAAATTATGTATATATTAGATAAATTTTGGAAATTTAATTACTATGTGTTTAAAAAAAAACGGTGATGTTTGAATCAAGTTGTGGGAAAGAAAGAGTTATTAAACTTTAAATAAATAAAAGTATTCTTTAATGATTTTGTTTTCAAGTATCTACTTTAAGAAATTATAGATGTTAAGGATCTAATTAAGGTAAATGGTTTATCTTAATTTTAAAACCTTATTGATAAAAGTAATTAAGGTAAAATCACTCAAATTAATTAAAGATAATTAACTAATGTAATTTGTTAAAACAATTAAATAGTTTAATAAATTAAGGTAATCACTTAATGAAATTAATTACTTAATGTAATCAGTGATTAATGAATAATTACTGAATGTAATTAATAAAAGGGTAATTACTTAAGGAAGTATTTAGAGGATAATTACTTAATAGAAGTAATTGAGTATTAATTACTTAGTGTAATTAGTTTAAGTGTGGATTAATTAAGGGAATTAATTAAGGTTAGTTGATTGACGAGTGAGATAAAATTTAAGGATAATAAATTAAAGGAAGTGATTTTAGAATAGTTAACTAATGTAAATAAATTAAGCGTTAAACTAATTAATTTTAGTAAATTAGTTAAGATGGTAATTAAAGGTTAATTAGTGCGATTGGTTTAAGGATAATTAATTTGTGTAATTAATTAAGGGTTAATTACTTAATGTAATTAAAGTATAATTAATCAAGGATGATTAATTAAGAATGTTAATTAAAGGATGATTAATTAATTGATTTGTAATCAATAAATGCTAAGAAAAGGAAATCTAAGTAATTAAAAATTTGTAATTTAATTAGAGATTAATTAAATTAATTTTGGAAATGATCCATCTTGCTTATGAATGATTGAATGATGATTAAATGCCTTGAATTGATTGATATCTCTGATATGAAATGTTTTGGATGGACAATGATAATGTGTTATCTGTCGACGATGAATTTGCCGTGTAAAAAAAGGTGACATCCTTTATTTATAGTCGAATTGTCTTCCCTTGATTAACTTAGATTAAGATGATATTGAATTCGAAGAGACCGGAGTCGGGTATTAGTAAATACCCGAAACCACTTCGGTTCTTTATAAATTGATATATGGAATCAATAGGCTGAAATGAAAAGTTTTAAGTGAATCAGACCATTTAATCTAAGTTCGGTACTTAGAAATTGATGTGTAATAAGTATTGTTTATACCAAACTTGTGAATTAGTAAATTGATGCGAGTTACACTGGTTTTATATAATTTGTATGCTTTTGTATTCCATGTTAGATGGGTTTACTCACGCTGGTTTCCGGCCTGACCCGGGTGTTGGTTTGATGTAATGCTCGGGTCAGACCGAGTATTAAAGATTTTCAGGTAAGGACGTTCTGGAGTTCAGAAGGCGAGCTGGATGCAGGGACGTATGGAGTGCATCCGTTGTGATATATTGTTTTATATCTGGGTCATGTTCATTGTACCTGTCAATGTTTTGTGTATATGATTGTAACTCTGATATAAATAAATTTAAATTGACAAATACGTTTTTCTTTGTATAACTGCTATTTTATTTGATATTATATTTGATTCCGCTGTGAATGTGAGATTGTGTGGCTTATTTCTTCTTCTATCTCTTTTCTTCTTTTTCTAACTATCTGGAATTTTCAAGATCGGAATTTTCGGGTCGTTACATTTGGCATCAAAGCAAAGGTTAAGCGAAAACCTTGGCTCTGGTGGGTGTACTCATCTAGAATAGGGTCAATGGTACCCTAAGATGAGTTGAGTGTATATATATATGAGAGCGTATTTTTTATTTTCTTATATAAAAGTTTTAAAAATGATTTTACTGAATGATTCTTATACAAGCTTATGTTTTGATATAAAAAGCAAATCATTTTCCAATTATTGTATACAAAGAAAATTGGTTGTTAAAATATTGGAATTAAATTAAGTGGTAATAGAATACAACCAGATTGAAATTAAATAAGCATAAGTTTGAAATGGATTCAAACTGAAATTAAATCTTGAAGTTGGGGAAGAATTTCAAAATAAGATGAATTAGAATTGGTTTCAAACCAGATAAATAGAATGGTTATTGTGTTTAATAATGGGATGATTGTTTTCCAATAAATAATAAAATGTTTTAAGGAAGTAACCATTTAAAAAGAGTAACTTGTAAATTTGGAAGGATGTAAATTAAAGTGGATTTCAAATTGTGAAGTTCTAAATTCTAAAATTTAAACATTTGAAATTGTTTTCAATTTGTTAAAGGAATAATATTATTCAAACTATTTTGAATGTAAACTTATTTTGGAATAAGAAATTGTTTGTAAACTTTAAAAGAATTTGTTTGAATTAAATCCAAAGGTGGTTTCAATTTTGAAATTTGGCTTGGTGGGCCAAGGAATAAATATGTATATATGAGAATATACATAATATCAAAGATAGTTTGAGATAAACTCTAATGTTGAGTTTTAAATTTGGAATGAGATATGATACCCAAAGTGATAAGTTTTTAAACTTAATAAGTAGGAAGATTATTAATGTGAAGTTTAAAAATTTGAAATGAGAATTCAAATTGGGTAAGGTTGGCTGGATTAAGTAAATTGAATTTAACATAGAAGAAGTTAAATTAGTTTGAATGAACAATCTGAATTGGAAATTTCAAGATGAAATTGGGATTTAGTTTGGAAATTTAAATGGTTAATTTGAATAGTGAATTTGTGTGATCTCAAAATGGGTTTTGAGATTTGGAAGTTGGAAATGTATGGATGTTTTAAAATAATTTGAATGATACCAACCTGTTGTTATTAATAATCTGAAATTGGATTTGTTTAAATAAATGAAGAAATGGGGTGTGGTAATATATCCATTATTAAGATGAAATGGAATCATTTTGGACTTAAGATTTGGATGTTTAAGATAAAACTTCAAAGGTTTGGTTTCAAAATTGAAATTTGGTGATAAATTGAATATCAAAGATTTAGTTGTTTAAAAAAAAAATTGAATTGTTATTTGAACTTTGAAATAAGTTTAAAATGGAATTTGGATTTAGAATTAAATGGTTTATAGATATAAGTTGATTTGATTTAAAGGATTAAATCAACATTTAAAAATTTAACTCGAATTTATATAATTCGAGATGGTTTAAAGCTGAGATTTAAATTGCATTTAGTTCAAATTGAATTTAGTTTGAAAAAAATTGAAATTGAAGGTAGATAAGTATAAAATTCAAATGAAAAATTCGAAGTGGATTAATTTGAAATGAAATTGAAGATGAATGAGTTCAAATTCAAATGGAAATTGGAATTAATTCAAACAGGAATTGTAATGATTTGAAATTTCAATTTGAAATTAGTCCAAACTGATTTGAATAATTTGGAATTTGTGATTATAGTTGGATAGGTTTAAAAATTCAAATGGAATTTGATTTGAATTTGGAAAGAAATTGAGGTTAATTCAAATTGAATTAGGATTAAATCAATTTTCAATGGAAATTGAAGATATATAATTGGAATTGAGTCAATTTAAATGGAAGTGGAAATTTAAATTGAATTGATTGGAAATAGAGGTTGGGAATTAAACAGTTTGGCTCTGGACTATTTTTAAATAAATTATTTTGATATAAACTGTTTAAATCTACTCTCCTAACTATTTACTATACAACTTTTCTTTTTAAATTCCAAAAACTATCTTATATTTACTTAACAACTACTTTCAGAACTATTTAACAATTTTTCAACTGTTTTATAAACTAATTACTATTTTTCAACTATTTTACAAATTAATTACTATTTTACAACTATTTGCAATTATTTAAAAATTTCTGTAACTATTTGGCTATTTTCCAACTATTTTACAATTACTTAACTATTTTACAATATTTTACAAACTAATAATTATTTTTCAGCTACTTATCTATTTTTAACTTTTCTAGCTATTTTCTAAAATTAAGCTGGACAGAGTTTAAATTGTTTATGATTTGTTATCACTTGAGATAAGAATTGAAGTGATAATGCAAATGGGATTGAAGCAATTGTAAATAAGTGAATGAAATTAAAGCGAATGTGAATAGAAAGGGAATTCATTTGATTAATAAATCAATAAAGATAAATACGTAGGATGTACGTATATTATTCTATTCGCAGAGTGATTTGATCCAGATTCGAGCACAGAATTTCGAGATCATTATATCGATCCAAGTTGGGATTTTCCACGCGATTTTCAACTGCGAAACTGGATATGGATTGTTGATTGGTTTTGGATATTCTCTATCATAGTTAGGCTATGCAAGAAGAATGACAGTTTCTGATCAAGAAACCAGATCTGTGTCCGCACTATGAAGTCGGGTGGACGATACTAGTTCGTAAGAGAAATTGTGTGATCGAGTAAGCGATCAGATTGATATTGCATACGGATGATACGTATATATCGTATGGATTGGAATGAAATTAATATTGAAAATTTGTGGATAAGAACTGTAAAATGGTTTTTGAAGTGGAAAATATATTTTATGAAATATATGATGAAATAAAACAGAAATTGGATATTTCTATGGTAGAAATTTACTTTATGGAAGTAAGTAATATGGTTAATGGCTTTATAAAGTAATCAAATTTTAATATTTGATTTGGGATAAACAAAGTTATGTATCTTTGTTGTATATAAGATAAATCTTCCCTTGTTGAATCTATAGCCAGAAGAAAGGGGTTTTTTGAAAGTTTTTGAAGTATAAAAGGGGTTTTATACAAGTTTGAGGAGATCTAAAGTTTTAAGAAGACACACACACACACACACACACGTATAAAGGATCTTATGAGAATGATTTTGGAAAAGGTTTTGGAAACCTATGAATTTGGAAAAGGCTTTTTGATTTTTGGGTAAAATCAATTTTGGAATGTGGAAAGCCTAGTTTGAGAATTATCGATTTTGGGATAATCAATTTTGAAAAAGGAGATTTATTTGAGATTCATACTAGGTGTATGATTTGGAAGATACTATATGTGTATAGTATAAAGTGTTTTGAAAATGGCTATGGAGAAAAAGGCGCTCCCTTAGGATGAACTTCTCAGGAGTACCATAGGTTGGTACTGCCTTGAGCCTCTAAGGGGGAGGTTCTAAAGTTGATCCTGTGAGGAGTCCGGACAAACTAGTTCCTGAGGATTATTGGGTAGCGAAAGTCGAGGGCGCTGATGCCTACAGAGGCATTTGGGTTATGCTGTGACGACAGTGTAACTCGATGTCGCTGCGATCTACTGTGTGGACCATAGCGGAAATCCTGTGGAGGTGAGTGTCAACGGTCTACGCTTGATTTTGCCGGGAAGGCAACGTAATATCGGTAGACTGCGATCTATGGTCAAGTGGAGTGGAGAAGTTTCATTCTTTTGGCAGCGGAATTCGAGGGCGCTGAGGCCTACAATTATATGGGTTTTTGTTGTGATAGCAACGTAAACCCAGTTGTAGCTGCTATCTGTAGAGGGTTCCATGGTGTAATCGAGGGGCGTTGAGGCCTACAGTTATATTGGTTTTTGCTGTGATAGCAACGTAACCCCAGTTGAAGCTGCAATCTGTAGCGGGTTCCATGGTGTAATCGAGGGGCGCGGAGGCCTACAGTTATCTATGGATTTTGTCGGGATGGCAACGTAACCATCGGTTTAACTGCGATCATGGATGGGAGTGATGATTTCCAGAGCATTCTCACCAAAGATATTTCCTATACTTTCAAATGTTTTTGATATTTTCAATAAAATTATTTTTCAAAGTATTTTCACTAGATGTTAAAGCGGGTTTACCAAGTACTTATAGATTTTCAGTCCTACGCCCGATCAACGTATGACCGAATTTCTGTGAGAACAAGGATGGACTTGTCGAAACATCGAGTTATAAAAGTATTTGTATAAAAACTATTTTAGTAATATTATCTAGATTTTTAAAGTAGTTTAAAAATGATTAAAGAAAATTTATCTGATTTTAAACATTTTAATAATTCTGGCTTCGTTCCTTTTCGAGGACGAAAAGATTTAAAGGGGGGAGGAATGTGATAACACGGATTTTAAACAACTGTTAATTGGATGATTAACTGATTTTAAATTAGGGAATACTGATTTTTATTTGGATTAAAACAGATAAATTGATAATTAAAGATGTCTGGATGTATATAAGTGAATTTGAAAACTATAATAATAGTTGAAATAAAATGATGAATCTAATAGCAAATCATTAAATACATATAAACCTGTGTAAACTCTATTATTTTTGAAATTTTAAATGTGTTCATATACATGTATACAAGCATGTATATGTACATGTATATGTATATATCGTGATTAGAGAGCTATTATTTGAGTTCAATATGGTATTAAAATAAGGAATAATAAAAAATTTTAATTATACATATCATTTGAAAAAAATACTTTTCTTTCAACACTTGGAATAAGCTATAGTTACATATATTAACATAAGTATTAATAATTATTTCTTTAAACATTTGAAAAAAAAACATGTGAAATAAAGAATTTTTTTTTGACAAATGTTGGCTAAGTAGGATATAAATCAACAAGTGTTGGTTTGTGTAGACAAGTGGCAATGAAAATTTTTAGAATGTAAATACATGATACTTAAGAAAATATATAGGCTGTACATATTTCTCAAACCCCTTTTCATCTTCTAAAAAAAATAGAGAAGATCAAACGGTTTCAACAAGATCAAAGCAAAATAAAATCTGGGACCAAAACAAAGCTTGTTAACAACTTCAAACCAGAAGAATAATAAAGAGGCAACAATCAAATTTTCAAAATCCAGGATCCGTAGCAAAATCATCAAGCGAGTCCAGTCAATTGCAAGGATTTATTTATCAAGCTAAACCATTTCAATCAACTGTCAGATTCCTGGCTTCCTCTGCCTTGCATGTGCAGGTGAGTAAAACAATGCTTAAAAATTGTTTAAATCTGATGCATGTGGAGGATATTTGGAAAGATGATGTGTTAGCAGTTGTTTTTGAATCATGTTGTAAAAAAAAGAGTTGTAAGTATGCATGTCTGTAAACACATATATAACTCTATTCCAGTTTTAAACTTGATTCAAAAATCGAGTTCTTCCTCCCTGATCATTGTTGTCACTTGGTGTTTAAAGGAAACTTGTACGATGTGATGTAATACAAATAAAAATATATTTACAAGCAAAATTATTTTATAAATATTTAAAACAATTGAAATTACAGTAGAAAATCTAACACAAGTCAAAACCGATGTGTATAATTTCGTATTTGGATTTCATATTCAGATTTGAATTAGGAAATAATGATTTTTAAAAATAATTTCATAAATTTTAAGTTTGTTTTTATGGAGAATCTCAAAGTTGAACCATATTTGGATTATCATCAAATTCTGATGATCTCGACGCTCGGACGTGTCGGGGTTGAGGCCAGGGATTGTTGGTTGATCGTTGATTGTGGGAAAAATAATCAAAGATTTTCTGGAGCATCATGGTGGCACGACGAGTTAAATCTAGGGTTTAGCTGAGTTTTTATTCGAGGTTAGTTTCGAGGCTATTGCGGTATTGTCATCGCGTCGAACTCGATCGCGTGTGGGGGAAATGGGTATGTCGGCTGTGGCGCGTCTCTAGATGGGACGGTTGAATATCGGGTAGGGGAGATCGTCGATACGGTGAGGATTTGTCAACTGGTTGAGAGTCCAGCATGAATTGAATTGTTCGATTTTGATCTTCGTCGCTGTTGACGAAGCTGGGTAATTGGATGGACTGTGGAAGTCATTGTCGACTTGGAGGATGGCTGGAGAGTTCATCGGAGGGTGTGGTTACGGCGTGCACGTACACACGTGCACGTTGATGTCTGGGTTGATCTGGGCATGGAAATAATGGCGATTTCCTCGGGTGGGTGTCGAGTGGATTTGTGAAATTCTCGAGGTGGAAGGGTTCGAGTGGAATTGTTGGGTGGCTCGAAGTTTTGTTCGGGTTTTTGAAGTCAAGGCTTAGGATTTTTACTCTCGTTGCCTAGTTTTGGATTTTATATTAAGGTTTGTACATGAATTTTTTTTAAGAAAATTAATTGTTTAACAAATTTTAAGTTTAAAATGTAAGGGTTAAATGATTTAAAATTATTTAGTTTTAATGAAATTATGTATGTATTAGATAAAATTTGGAATTTAATTACTATGTGTTTTCAAAAAAAATAGAAAAATAAAATGGTGGTGTTTGAATCAAGTTGTGGGAAAGAAAGAATTATTAAACTTTAAATAAATAAAAGTATTCTCTAATGATTTTGTTTTCAAGTATCTACTTTAGGAAATTATAGATGTTAAGGATCTAATTAAGATAAATGGTTTATCTTAATTTTAAAACCTTATTGATAAATGTAATTAAGGTAAAATCACTCAAATTAATTAAAGATAATTAACTAATATAATTTGTTAAAACAATTAAATAGTTTAATAAATTAAGGTAATCACTTAATGAAATTAATTACTTAATTTAATCAGTGATTAATGAATAATTACTGAATGTGGACAATTACTTAATAGAAGTAATTGAGTATTAATTACTTAGTGTGATTAGTTTAAGTATGGACTAATTAAGGGAATTAATTAAGGTTAGTTGATTAACGAGTGAGATAAAATTTAAGGATAATAAAGTAAAGGAAGTGATTTTAGAATAATTAATTAATGTAAATAAATTAAGGGTTAAACTAGTTAATTTTAGTAAATTAGTTAAGATGGTAATTAATGCGATTGGTTTAAGGGTAATTAATTTGTGTAATTAATTAAGGGTTAATTACTTAATGTAATTAAAGCATAATTAATCAAGGATGATTAATTAAGAATGTTAATTAAAGGATGATTAATTAATTGATTTGTAATCTGCTAAGAAAAGGATATCTAAGTGATTAAAGATTTGTAATTTAATTAGAGATTAATTAAATTAATTTTGGAAATGATCCATCTTGCTTATGAATGATTGAATGATGATTAAATGCCTTGAATTAATTGATATCTCATCTCTCTCAACAACAACAACGGAGGAGGAGGAAAAGAGAGAGATATCTCTCTCAACAACAACAACGGAGGAGGAGGAAAAGAGAGAGATTGACATCCTTTATATATAGTCGAATTGTCTTCCCTTGATTAACTTGGATTAAGATGGTATTGAATTCGAAGAGACCGGAGTCGGGTATTAGCAAATACGCAAAACCACTTTGATTCTTTATAATTTGATATGTGGAATCAATAGGCTGAAATGAAAAGATTTAAGTGAAGTGGACCATTTAATCTAAGTTCGGTACTTAGAAATTGATGTGTAATAAGTATTGTTTATACCAAACTTGTGAATTTGTAAATTGATGCGAGTTACCCCGGGTTTTATATAAGTTGTATGCTTTTGTATTCCATGTTAGATGGGTTTACTCACACTGGTTTCCAGCCTAACCCAGGTGTTGCTTTGATGTAATGCTCGGGTCAGACCGAGTATTATCGATTTTCAGGTAAGGACGTTCTGGAGTTCAGAAGGCGAGCTGGATGCAGGAATGTATGGAGTGCATCCGTTATGATATATTGTTTTATATCTGGGTCATGTTCATTGTATCTGTCTATGTTTTGTGTATATGATTGTAACTCTGATATAAATAAATTTAAATTGACAGATACATTTTTATTTGTATAACTGCTATTTTATTTGATATTATATTTGATTCCGCTGCGAATATGAGATTGTGTAGCTTATTTCTTCTTCTTCTTCTATCTCTTTTCTTCTTTTTCTAACTATCTGGAATTTTCAGGATCGGAATTTCCGGGTTGTTACATATACGTCCTTATACATCTAAGCAAAATGGCCTAATTGAGAGAAAACATAGGCACATTGTTGAAACTGGTCTAACCCTACTGGCCAATGCATCTCTATCACTAAATTTTTGGCCAGTTTCCTTTAGTATTGCTATATATTTAATTAATAGACTCCCAACCAAAGTGCTGAAGGGGATAAGCCCCTTAGAAAAGTTTTCAAGGATTAAACCAGACTATCAGAATTTAAGAATCTTTGGGTGCCTATGTTTTCCCTACTTGAGACCATATAATAATCATAAGTTAAGCTTTAGGTCTCAACCATGTACCTTTTTAGGTTATCCAATTAAGCAGAAGGGATACGAGTGCTTAGATGAAAAAGGGAGAATATTTATAAGTAGACATGTTGTTTTCAATGAGAAAATTTTTCCATTCGCAAATGGTGGTGTTAAAACTACACATAAAGTATATAATCCTAAAGTTTCCATACCAAGTATACCTGTGCAATCTCACTTATGGAATGCAGTTGAAACTGAGAAAGGAATAGGAACCTTTGGACCACAACACACTATGTCTTCAGGACCAGGTCATGATTCAGAAGGTCAACCTGATCCTCATGCTCAGTCACCTACAGAATCAAATAATCAAAACCAGAGTGATCATGAAAGTCAAAATATAGACAACACCGGTCAGGACAACAATTCAGAGTCATCTGACACTGAATTACAGACCAAAACAGGTCATCAGATGATAGCCAGATCAAAAGGTGGGATTTATAAACCAAAAGTCTATGCTGCAACAGTTAGTACACAGAACCAGAGACATTTGAGCAAGCATTCAAAGATGAAAATTGGAAAACTGCTATGGATGAAGAGTATCGGGCATTAATGAAAAATAATACATGGAATTTAGTTCATCCATCAATCAACAAAAACATCATAGGATGCAAGTGGACATACAAACTAAAAAGGAATCTAGATGAAACTATTTCCAGGTATAAGGCAAGACTTGTTGCCAAAGGGTATACACCACAATATGGTTTTGACTTTAGTGAGACATTTTCACCGGTGATGAAACCAACAACCATTAGAATGTTACTTACTATTGCTCTACATAATAACTAAGGCATAAGATAATTAGATGTAAATAATGCTTTTCTGAATACATCTTACAGGATGAAATTTATATGGAGCAACCCCAAGGATGTAAGCAAGATACAAATCTTGTGTACAAATTAAACAAAACTATATATGGATTGAAGCAAGTTCCCAGAGTGTGGTTTGATAGATTGAAAGTCATATTAGTCAGTTTAGGCTATCAATCTACCAAATCAGACAACTCTCTATTCATCAAAATTAATAGCAATCTTATTATTTACATACTGATATATGTTGATGATTTAATTATAGTTCGGAATGATGAAAGTGAAATCAACAACATCATACAGTATGTCAACAAACAATTTTCAATCAAGGATCTAGAAAAATTAAACTACTTCTTGGGAATAGAAGTCAAAATAAATTCAGATTCAGAAATCTTCTTAAGTCAAAAGAAATACATCAAGGAGCTCTTGATCAGGTTAAAGATGAATGGTGGTAAACCTTAGCCTACACCAATGATTAGTCATCAACAATTATCTAAATACAGGGGAGAACCAATAGTTAACATTAAATAGTGTAGGAGTATTGCAGGAGACCCCAATACTCCACTATAACAAGACCAAATATATCGTTCAGTGTTAATAAAGTTTCAAAATTTATGCAGGAACCACATGAAGAACACTGGAAAGCAGTCAAAAGGATCCTTTAATATCTCAATGGCACAACAAATTATGGTCTCACATTGAAAAAATGAAAAATCTTAAACATTACATCATATGTAGATGTAGATTGGGCTACTGATGTTCATGACAGAAAATTAGCGACAGGCTATTATATCTACTTAGGCGATAATCCAATTTCATGGTGCTCAAAGAAGCAAACTAACATCTCCAAATCTAGCACAGATGATGAATACAGGAGTATTGCAAGTGTGGAAGCATAAATCACTTGGATACAATCATTACTTTCAGAAATGAAAATCAAAACAAAGATGAAACTAACAATATGGTGCGAGAATCAAAGTATAGTTTACATGGCAGCTAACCCAGTGCTACATTCAACGACTAAACACATAGAGATTGATCTATACTTCGTACATGAACTGAATAAAAAAGAAAAGCTGCAAGTAAATCACTTACCGTCATCTTACGAACGTGCAGACATACATACAAAGGCGCTTTCAGCAAAAAAATTCATCGATTCAGAGAAGATTTGAAAGTTGAAGCATTCAATGAGAATCCGAACTAAAGGTTCCACCTTTCCTCAGTTTTACAGCCAAATTTACATCAGATTCATCTTAAAAAGTGAATCGAAGAAGTTGGAGAGAATTGAGCTCATACACATTTCATCTACTTCATCGTTTGACCTCAGATCTGCAATTCATCTCAAATTTGTATTTGATTTCTTCCACACAAAAGATTTTAGCACAGAATTGAGAAAGAAAGACTTATTTTTTGAAGAGCGCAGTTGAAATCACTCGAAAAAGAGGAAGCCCTAACCCTATCATTCGGTTGAGGGGAGGGGGGAGAAAATGAATGAAATATGCCGGTTGCTCTTTTATTTTTTCACTATGTATATTGGATTTTCGGATATCAAGCCCATATCCTGATTTATGCGGTTCTCTTTATATTTAAAGCAATCAAATCTGTTGTACCATTGTATTATTATTTAGTATCAATAATAAAGTCAGTTTTCATTCTGTCCTTTATCAAATTCTAAGAATATACATTTTACAACAAAATTCTAACTGCCACAAGTTTCTTCAGGTTTCAGTCTTCAAGCCAACATGACACCAACTTTCCACTTGAGTTGCAATCCACCAACGCACGCTCATCAAGACCCGATACAACACCTTATAAAATAGTACTAAACTAGTATGATAAAAAATTGTAATAGGATACTCACTTGCATTTAGGATATTCAGTTGCAACCAATGAAATAGCCCGATCCAAATTGCTGGCTTTAAACTTTTTAGTACCAGTGGAACAACTGAAGACAAGAGTACAAAAGCATTAGCTCAGAATTATCAATAACTATATGTATAGATCAACATTATCTAAGAGTAAAAGATCTAGATATTTAATTAACCATTAACTGTATGTATAGATCAACATGTAAATATGAGGAGCATGGGAGTAATAGATTTGTGTAAGTTTATATCTATGTGTTCATTCTTTTAGCTGTATTCATGAATGTAATCACATTGTTTTTGCGTATCTATAAGTTAATGTATTATAAACTAAGTTATAGTAACATAAAACATACACATGCATAAAGAAGAAAATAATTATATGACATGCCATGGAATTATATGCAATCCTTAACATATGAAATGCCATGGAACCATAGTCCTTGACATAATCTAATGCAAAAGGTAGGAAAAGGTACCAAAAGTTTGAATTGGTCAATATAGAAGACTGAATACACCAAGGTCCAAGATTCTGGTTTTAGATTCTGTTTCGGTCATTTGAAATTATTGAAATTTTGGTTCCATTTCGGAAATTTTGGAAATTCCGTTTTAATTCCAGTTTACGAATTCCGACTGTTTTTGTCATATAAAACAAAAAAAATACTAAACAATATAAATTTTGACAACAAAAACTTTTTACTATATCATATTTATTTCGCCAATTTAAATTGCATATAAATAAAAAGAAAAACAAAGTTATATATTAAATCCAATGCAAATCCAACCAAAGCCCAACCCAAACAAAAGAAAAAGAACTAGACAGGCTTCCACTATTTAGATTAAATCACGCGTTTCTTTCTTCTTCTCCTCATCCTTATTTCAGCGGTGCCCTACAAATTAAAACGAGCGTAGAGAAATCAAAATGCCGTATAAATCATAGTTCATATCTGAAATAGGTAACAAGTTCCTTCTTTTGCTTCAATTTCTTCATGATTTCCATCTGCTCTTGTTGAAACCGGGTATTTGTACATATTCCATTTCGGTCGATGCCAGAACCGGACTGGGATGGCCGGATTTCCGTCATGCCGGGCGGAATCTTAAACCTTGGAATACACTTTAAGATTTGTAGACCAAAAGTTTAACATAATCTAATGCATGTAGACCACTATAAAACAGTCCAATAATACATTATAAAGTAAAGAGGCGGTAATGGTAAAGTAAGCTGCCTTAAGATTTGTTACTAATGCCTTAATACAGTAAAATTATTTATACAGTAAACTTATTTGTATTGTTATACATTAATGCCTTAAACCAGTAATGCCTTAAAACTATTTACCCAGTAAAATTATTTATACAGTAATGCCTTAATCCAGTAAAATTATTTATACTGTAATCCACATTTCGTCTTTTATACAGTAAAATTATTTGTATTGTTTATGCCTAGTTACATGGTTTAATGCCTTAGAGATTTTATCTTCATCAACAAAAATCGTGATATAATGATTTGGTTGTATCATTGATGACCTACATGTAAGTAGGCAGTGAATAATGTTATGAAAAATCATTGATAATAACTGCATTTTTTCTTCAAAACGGCTGTAATGTAAAATTCATTGTTACTAATGCTTTGTCCTCTTCTTGAAAAAAATATTTTGAAGCTAAGTATTTGTATTATTATAGAAGATTCCCCTCGGAACTACAGATGATTCGATTTTAATTCAATAGCTAATGTCAATGAAGCAGTTTCAAAGCTTGCAAAAACATGTACAAGCATGTTTTTTTACAATATATCTTTTTTAAGCATCCAACAACATAATAGAACAAGTCATTGCCTTTCTGCTGTGGTCTGCCTTTTCTTTCAGCTAACATATAAGAACTACCAAGTACTTTACATGTGCTTTTAACTAAAATTTACATATTAGGGTCTGCCTTTTCTTCTCACATATTTCTAAGCGTAATTAATGATGGTTTTTAATTTTTTTCTCTAGTATGCCTTCATAATCCTCCCTAACATAGGTAGCATCCGCCAAAATATTAACATCCATCTTGTTTTCTTCACAATATTAAAAAACACCGTTTGTGCTTTCAATAGAAACGATTGTCTCTAATTCATGAAAACCTCTTGGTGGTGCCTTCATTACAACACACCAATTAGAAGAGTCATTATCTCCAGAATAAAATTTTGTTTCGCTTGAGATGCAAGGATATACGGATCCCTCAAAAATGAAGCTTGATTTTGACATAAATTAACAATAGTAAGTCCATCTTCAACCTTCACCCCACTTCCAATGTTTTGCCAATGACACATAAAAATTGAAGTATAAAATTTATGATAGTCTAACATGATTATGCCAGTCAAAATCTCATAATAGGTGACCACATCTACTAGTTGAGAGACATCTTTCGTACTTGCTCTACACATGGTAGTAGCATCATAAGTCACTCCAAAATTTTTGGTTTCTCTCTCAACATATTTTGTGTGAAAACATAACCCACTAATTATATGTCCTTTGCAGGACAAAGCAGTGCAACTTAGACCATAGGCTATCCATTTTAATAATTCATCATATTCACATGAGTTAATAGATATCTGGAAAAAATTCAATCCATTAAATATAGTCAAAAATAATTTTTTCAAACGTATAAATGAAATTTAAAAGATTTAATGTAACATCCCTACTTTTATTGACATTATTCAGGACATCTAATTAGAATAAATTAAATAGAATAATGTAGATAAAGAGATTGAAGTTGATTAATAAAAATATAATGGCCATGCTTATTAAACTTAAGGAACTTAAAAATGGTTAAGTACTTAAAAATAAAGGCATAAGAGTATTTGCGACCCATGTTTCCCACTCTATACTATCCCCCAAACCATATACATTCATTTTTATTCTCAAACAGAAACACATAAAACTGTAAGAAGCAACAAGGCCGGCTATAGGAAGATGGAAGAGAAGAAGAAAATCTAAGAAAGTTTAGGATTCAAGCTTGAGGAAAATCAAACTCAAATAATCTCTAATCTCCTTATCTCAAGCAAGGTGAATAATAGTTTCTACATCTCTATTTTGATTTTTACATCAAATGTTTTGGATTTATGGATAAATCTGTTTTATGATATATGAATAATGCTATGCTTGGTTTTGATTTATAAAAATTAAGCAAGGTTGTTTTAAAAAAGGACATATACATGGTTTTAGGGTAAAAGCGAGATGAAATGATGTTCAAATGCCATGGGAAAATTTTATATTATAGAAAATATGATTTTGGAGTTGGTTTCAATTTTTATAATATTCCAGGCCATGGAGAACTTATAATGAATTTTCAAAGGAAAATACGATTATTTGGGTCTATATATTATTTTGGGAAAATATATTAAGAATTTGGGTCTAAAATTTTATTATTTAGATAACATGATTAAAGAAAATTTCTAAAAATTTTGGGGATTTTTACTAAGCGATTTAGCATGGAAATTTAATTGTTTTGAGAGAAGGACCTAAATGATTTAATTGTTTTATAAAAGGAAAGGCTTATTTGTTCAATGATTAATTGGTTTAGATCTTAGAAAATTATGGAAAATATTATCCAAAATATTTAAAAAGTTATGAAAGCCAACCAAACGTTTACAAGTAGGAAAATTAGTTGCAAAAAGTTTTCTTATTTTGGAAAAATGAGCTTCTAAACACATATTCTAAACATATTTTAAATATAAATAACCGTGTGTATATATATAATCATATTCTAAACACATTTTAAATTAAATATACATACACATTTCAAAATCATTGTTTTAGATTAAAAACATATACTAAACTCAATATATGTATACACACTCCAAATTTAAAACTAACACTATTATATTATATTCATTTCAACCTAACATACCCTATTTACATTAAAGTACCATACTTTTCTACAACATCTAAAAATTGAAATTCATAAAATATGTATATATATTTATCTTGTAATATACTAAAATAAACTGATATATGTATAAGCTACGGATTTACGAGTAAACAATTCATGTTAATCAGGCTAGGGCAAAAGTCAAAACCGAGCAAAGAAAACTAGGATTTTTTTGGAAAACGAAGTGTATATATTATTAATTTAATCATCAAAACCCAATAGTTTAACATATATACATAAATCAACATCACTATATTATAAAATTAGCTTATATAGATATACTGTACAACATAATATACTATTTCATAGTAACTATCAGGTCAAGCTAAAGTAAAGTATATATATACAGGCTATATACAAACAGATACAAAACAATCAAGCCTCCAGATCCAAAATAAATTTCCTGTAGAAATCCTCTGATTCAAGACAAAACTCAAATTCCCAAAGAATCGGGTGTTGCTCCTATTCTGGAATAGCTGCCACCATGCTTCCACTGCGCAACTCTGATTCAAGAATGCTGTTGATGAACACAAGTACAAACTTGATCAACTTATCCCGGAATATTGTTCATCAAATTCCATAAAATCTCAGTGACCTATCCGATTCGGTCACAACACCACAACAAAAATTCAATCAGAAAACTAGATCCAATTAATCCTGCCAACTTAAACAGATCTCATTCTCAAAGAATCCCCTACAAAGCTGAACCACCGGTAAAACTCCAAGAACCAAGTCGAAACAGAACTCAAACTCTCGATACGGATGCAAACCTTAACCTCTTCGAAGATATCCAGAAAATACCACTTCGATAACTCAAACATCCATTAGAGATGCTTCAATCCAAACAAAGAACACTTAGAGAACTTCCGAACCATCGCAAGTCACTTTTGCGATCCCACTCAGTTCAGATTCCAAGAAATCCTTCTCACTACAAAATCAGAACAGATAAAACCTTCTAATCCAAAGAAGAACTAGTGGTCCACCTCTTAACCACTAACATTACTTCCAACTGAGCTTCCAGAAGAAATGGACAAGCTCCACCATCTGCCCGGACTTCTGTCAGAAAAATCACAGAGATTTCTGAACCATCGATGAACATGCCACTCACTGCTGCTACTGCTGCCAAAACTTCCTTAACCAGAAGCTCATCGAACCTCAAAGCTACACCAGCCTCTTCTCAATAGAGCCTTCTAGAAGACAGATATTTCTCAGGAAACTCGCTCCCAAACCAAGCTCAAAACGCTCTGCCAAACTGAGTCTCAACTCAAATACAGACAGAACTCCTTCCTAAGGTTGCCAAAATACCCTTGCTGGCTTCAGAACTTTCAACTGAACCAAACTCAAGAAAGTCCACTCACACGAGTGCTACCAAGCTTACAATCCAAAGATTAACTCCGAATCTTAAAAAGATTTCCTTCAGAGATTGGTACAATCCCTAACACCAAACTGCCAAACTACTCAAGATGCCCAAAACTGCCCTAGCAGATCACTTCCAACCTCAAACACTCGAACTCCAACCATTTGTAGTTGTGTTACACACACACTACCCTATCCACCTTCATTACTTATTGGAAAACCTGAACAGGTAACCCAACAAGTAGGCAGAAATAAATAATATATATATATATATATATATATATTCAAAATTACAAATACGCTCTCTCAGGAAGGACACCACTCCAGAGTCTAGGTATTCGCTCAACCTAGCGCTCTGATACCACAACGTAACGTCCCAACTTCCAAACTCCAGGAAGTCACATCGCTAAGAAGAAAGAAAGAGATAGAAAAGAGAAAAGAAAGGAAAGAAAGAACAGACAACATCAGAATCTCACAGCGGAATTGAATAAATTATAATATATCACATAAAACATTACATAGTATCATATACATCAGAGTAATACAGCTAATACAACACAAACTAGACAGTTATAAACACCTGTCTAGCAATTACAATCCAAGTACATCAGAGAAAAACAGATACAACACAAACACAGCGGAACCACTAACTATATCTACACGCTGAAGCCTCCTCCTCCATTATCTCCTCCAGAACTCGTCAAAGCAATCCTGAATCACTTGACTACTCATACATAATATGAGTATCCAAGAGTTTAATAAAACAGAAAATAAACACTCAGGTCAGACAGGGGTCTGGTGTGAGTAAACGGGGTTAAAAGTTGCTTAACTTTAGAAAATCCTTTGAAAACAAAGGGTATCACGTAAGACTTCCCACACATAAACATGGAAAAGTTTTTACCTTACGCTAACCAAAATATTTAATAGGAAATCCAGTGATATTATAATAGTGGCTAGGGTTTTCAAATAAATAAGAAATAGCCAAAATTGTTACATTCATTAAATTCCAGCTACTAGCCACAAAAGTGGGTAATACAAACAAAACCGTAGGGTCTCGTAGGGAAAATGGGTTTCCATCAATGGCAGGGCTACTGGGGTACCGCCCGTCACAGTACATGGCCTAGATCACCGTACCGAGGAGTACTCCCACTCCCCTGCAACACAAAGCTGGAACCATTCCTTACTGAACAGTTCCGAACACGATCACCCAGCAGATTGGTCGTCACCAACTGCCACACAACCGAAATATAAAGGGACCTCTAGACAGGGATAAATCTTGCTCTCCAGTGGGTGCTACCCACGAAGCTTTGCTGCACCTCCCCTGTTTTATCCATTCCCGGTTGATGAGGCTTCAGGTTACGATTACCTTTATAGGACATATCAATCTTAGAATGCTCATCGACCACCTGACGATGTTCTGAAAGCATTCAATCCATACAAGTTCGTTCCGGGTTCGAACGAAACCAAAGGCATTATCTCGTTACACTCGTATTGGAATCACCCTCATAGTTAACGACGATAACCCTTGCACTCTATATCACCATCTCGAATCTATAAGTACTATTCCGTCAACTCATTACGGAATCACCCACAGAGTTATATTGACGTATAGCCCTTACACCTCGAGTCTTCACTTGCTCCACTTGGATTAACGACCTAACGTTTAATTGGAATCGATGTGGTTTTCGGATATCCAAATATGGAAACCCGATCCCGGTCTCACCGAAACCAAACGCCATGTTAATGTCCAAGTTGTACTTAAGGGTTTTAAATAATTAACTCATTTTATTGTTATCTAACTCACACAGATAGATAAACTACATCTCACAATAGATAATCACATTCATATCATAAACAGATAATCTGTATCATCCATAAATAGATAATCATCACAACCAAATAATCCATCACAAACCATCATACTTAAACTGAACATTTATATCATATAGATACGACTCATCTCATTATTGAGATCACAACCATTCAATCAATAACATCCATAAGCAATGATTTATTAACCATCAATTATAATTAATTTAAAATGAATTAAATTAATTACAACTATCTCTAATTAATTTAAAATAAATTAAATTAATTACTATATTTAAATCCTGCTTAACATCCATTAATTAATTAACCCAGTTAATTAATTACTTCCTAAGTATTTAACTTGATTAAACAACTTTGAATTAATCATTCACTAATTACAATAAGTAATTAGTCTTTAGTTAATTTATAAATTAACCTTAATCATAAGTAATTAACATTTAATTACTCATTTATTAATTAATTATAATTAATTAAATTTAACCTTAATTAATCACAATTAATTAATCACTTAATTAAAATTAATTATTTCTTAATTAAACAATCCTTAATTACATCATTAATTATAATAATTAATGATCTCCAATATTTAAATAAATTACTTAATTAAAATTAATTACATTTAATAATTAATCTAATTATTAATCACCTTGATTAATATTAAATTAAGTAATTAACTATCTTTAATTACTTATTTATAAATTAATTAACCAATAATTAATCATTAATTAATTTCTTAATTAATTACAAAAGTAATTATCCAAATTTCTAATTACATTCCAGTAATTATCATTATTACTTTTCTAAGTAATACTGCTCCATTAATTACATTAAGTAATTACTCCGATAAAATCATCAAATGATTTATTAAAATTAATTAAACTAAATTTATTAACTTAATTAAATCACACATCAAAATTAATTACAATAAGTAATTAATTTCTTAATTACTTTAACAATTAATTATACTTAACCAATTATAATTAATTAGATTCAATTAATCAATCTAGTTAATTATCAAAATTAATTACATTAATTAATTATTAAATTATCCTTAGATAATTATTCTTATTAATTAACAACATTTCAATAATTACATACTTAAGAAAAATTTATCTTAGATTAATTATCAATAAATCATCTTTAATTAATCCAGACCATTATTTAAAACCAAATAATTAAGTAAATTCTTAATTATCTTAATTATTTTCAAAATAATTTAATTACTTATCAAATGACTCATTTATATTCAAAATGTATTAAAACAATACATTTCTAAATTTAAATTCAAATACCAATTCATTTAATATTTTAAATGTTAACTATTAAAACATTAATCTAAATTAAATAATTATAAACCTTACAAAAAAATGAATGTATAAAGAACATTCATTACTTAAATATAAAAGAGAAGTTTAAAACAAAATTACTTGATTAAAATAAATTAATCTTTGGAAATAAATTGATTATTTCAACTTTCAAATTAAAATTAACACTTCATATTTTAGTTCAATACTAAATTATTTCAAGTTTTTAAATCTTATTTGAAATCAAATTCCATTTTCAAATTTACTTTAAAACATCTAAATCTGTTCATTATTATTTTCTATTTACAAACTGTTGAATCCTAAACTGGTTTCTAAAGAAACTTTTGAACAATTTTTAATCTTGAATTCAAAAATAAATTTAAGTTTTGCTTAATCATTTAAATCTGTTCATACTTTTAAAACTTACAAAAACTATTTTAAATCTAATTCTGGTTTTAAAAAGGCAAACCTGAAGCTGTTTTAAATATTGATTTAAAACCAAATTTAAATCTTGTTTAAATTTAAGATTTTCATTTTAAAAAAAACTTTGAATTCAAAACTACATTTGAATTCAGATTCAAGTTTTACTTGAATCAAGTTGCAACTTAAAAATATGAATTTTATTCAAAAATTCTAAAAACTGCACAACTCTCTGGATTAACACCTAAAACTGTTTTTAAAATCTTGATTTAAAACAGAATTTAAAACTTGTTTAAATCTAAAAAAAAATTCATTTTTAAAAACCTTGAATTTCAAACTTCATTTGAATTCAGTTTCAATTTCCACTTATATCAAACCCTGCACTAGAATTTGAATTTCATTCAAATTAAAAAAAAACTGCAAAATACTCTTTGGTTTTAAACCTGTAGCCATATACCCGAGAAACCCATTATTTACTTCGAGTTCCCCAACCCTTTTCTTCGAGTCAGAAACAAAACTACCCGAGGATTACCCGAGTCAAAACCCTGCACTACCCCACAAAGTTCAACATAACTTTACCTATACACGGTGCATATGCACCAACACTCTGGCTATCACCAGCCACTCTGACCATCTCCACCAAGTCGCCGACCAAACCCTCATCTGATCACGGCCTTTAAAAATCCTCTACAGCTCGAAATACAAATTCGAGAAATCAAAAGCAACCTGGAATATCACAACAACCCTAAACACCAAACCTGTCAACAGCCAATTTGCTCGCCTCCGACCATCTTCATCGCTACAATTCCGGCAAACCCTCCCTCTAAGTCCCCTCTGCAACCACTCAAATCCCTAACCCACTCGATGCACAGATAGCGTGTGAAGAACATAGAACTGCAACACCTAAAGGCAAGTGTTTTGAAACCTGGAAAACTCCAATCCCCATCTCCTCTCTCTCTGATCATCTATCACCAAAATCTACTCTATCCTCACATCAACATTCTCCCTATAGGAAGCATTCTAACCCCCAAAATTCACTAGCCTATCAGATACTTCCTAAATTCTTAATTCTGTTCAAAACAGAATACTAATTCCACTGTTAATTTAAAAAGTGGAATTTTGTTTTAGAATTTCTGATTTATAACATACATTCATGTTATAATCTTGTAATTAATAATTAATGATGTTTATATCTTTGTTTTATTGAAACACTTACTACTGTATTTGCTTCAGAAGCAACAGATTTTTCAAAACACCTAATTATAACTTAAGAACATAATTTATTATTAAACAACATTATTTGTTGCTCATATTAATTCCTAACAGAGATTAAACAAGTGAATGAAGTTTCCTATTAAACTTAGTTTAAACAGCAACTGTAAATCAGGGTTACTGTAATTCCATACATATATATATCTATATATATTTTCACACATCATATTGACCCCAAATAAACTCATACAAGCATACACAATTTTACATGTTCACATGCATCAGACAGATTCAAACTTTTGGATTGAGGTTCTCCCAAAAAAAAATAGAAATAAATAACTGAGCAATATTAATCACCCAGATTTTAATTAGTGTAAACTAATACTTTCATTCAGGAAATTTTCTATAATTTTGATTTAAAAGAAACTGTTTTTAAAATAAAAAGTTTACTCACCATATATGGAAGATGCAGAGAACAGATTTCAGAGATGCAGACTTCAATTTCCAGGAACTGTTTTTGAAATGCATGATGAACCTGAATGCCATTAGCAAGTTGAAGTTGCTTGTTGCTTTCTGTAATGATGATGCATGCAGACCTATACTTTGCAGATTTAAAGTTGTTTTTATCTTGTATTTTGATTTGCAGATTTGTAGTTTGCATTGGGGTTTTTGATTTACTGAAATCTGGTTTGTATTTTGATTCTTGAATCATGAGTTAGAAATTGGGTTTTGGAATCCCTTTTACAAATCTGGTTTTCAGATTTTCTTTTGATTGAAGATAATGGTTTTAACCAAATGCTTTGTTATATTTCTTGACAATATAATTAATTTTTTTTTAAAAAAAATTAGCTTGCCACTTGTTGTATTAATTTGTTATGTGATTACAAGTGTCCATTTAATAGTTTAAGAATTTAACACATATGCAATTCAATTATTAAAAGCAATTTCTAAATTTATAAATGTATTTAGATTATCTTAAAACCATTTCTAATTTATTTTTAGCAAGTTACAAATGTTTATTAACATCTAGTCTTTAAATAATAACATATACACAATTTAAATGTTTACTTATAAACTTATTTTAAAATTTTACATTTACACCTTAATGATTGTTTAATTATTATTTTTCAAAATAATATTCTTTAAATTTCAAAAGAAAAGATTTTTAAAAGAAGAAAGATGTTGAGTTTATCTTATTCAAGAGTTTTAAATCAATTGTTATACTTAAACAAGAATGAATTAAATCTTATTTCAAAGAGAAAAACAATTTTAAAATAAAAAAAAACAAAATAACTTTTATTATAGAATCTAAACTATATTTATTCTTATAAACAAATAAATACTTACTTACATTTCTATGAAAATTATAAGATAGATCTTTAAAACAAACCTTTGAATAGTTTACAATACTAATTTAAATTAATTTTAACTCAATTTACAATTTATACATTTATATAATAATTATAAAATATCCTTTATTTAACATAAATTAAAATTAAAACCAAATCTTCTATTTACAATGTATAAACATTTATACATTAAAATATCAGCTTAGAAAAATATTTATTACTTAAATATTTTTAACATTGAAAAGAATATCATTAAACAAACTAAATAATTATATATTTTCAAAAGAAAATTTCTGTCTGAATTAGATTATTAAATCAACATTTCACATTTTTAAAATAATTATTAAAGAAATTATTAAATAATTATTGCCTAAATTTCCGGGACATCACATTCCTTCCCCCTTAAAAGAATTTCGTCCCCGAAATTTAAAAGCAAAGGTAATTTAATAATCCCATACAGATTTTAAATTTAAAAAGAGCTATCATATACTATCAACCAAATACTAGCAACCATAGCAATCAATTTAAACAAACAATTCTAACTATCCAGACCAAATTCTGGATAATATTCCCTAGAGTTTTCCAGGTACAAACACCGGGACACTCGCTCTACAGAATATAAACTAGCTACACCACTCAGATCTAGAGCTCCTATAAATCTAGATCTCCAAATCTAAACAGAATACAGGACCACAGACAAGTCCTGATCAACTCCCAAACCTCTCAGAACTACTGAGTCTAAAATCAGAGATAAACCATACACGTACTCCCTCAGAGATACGTGAAAACAAAACAAATCCCAACCATCTGAACTGGCAATTCAATCCTGTAGATCGAACACTTAATCCTTAAGAGAAGACAGAAAGATCCAATCTCCTATCCACACATATCTCCTGTCGATCCTGGGCTGCCTTCAACTTCTAGATCAATCAAATCTACCACACAAACTCTTTTACACAAATATTAGAAGTCTTCAGACAAACTACTATATCTGGAAACAAACAGATACAAAACAATCAAGCCTCCAGATCCAAAATAAATTTCCTGTAGAAATCCTCTGATTCAAGACAAAACTCAAATTCCCAAAGAATCGGGTGTTGCTCCTATTCTGGAATAGCTGCCACCATGCTTCCACTGCGCAACTCTGATTCAAGAATGCTGTTGATGAACACAAGTACAAACTTGATCAACTTATCCCGGAATATTGTTCATCAAATTCCATAAAATCTCAGTGACCTATCCGATTCGGTCACAACACCACAACAAAAATTCAATCAGAAAACTGGATCTAATCAATCCTGCCAACTTAAACAGCTCTCATTCTCAAAGAATCCCCTACAAAGCTGAACCACCGGTAAAACTCCAAGAACCAAGTCGAAACAGAACTCAAACTCTCGATACGGATGCAAATCTTAACCTCTTCGAAGATATCCAGAAAATACCACTTCGATAACTCAAACATCCATTAGAGATGCTTCAATCCAAACAAAGAACACTTAGAGAACTTCCGAACCATCGCAAGTCACTTTTGCGATCCCACTCAGTTCAGATTCCAAGAAATCCTTCTCACTACAAAATCAGAACAGATAAAACCTTCTAATACAAAGAAGAACTAGTGGTCCACCTCTTAACCACTAACATTACTCCCAACTGAGCTTCCAGAAGAAATGGACAAGCTCCACCATCTGCCCGGACTTCTGTCAGAAAAATCACAGAGATTTCTGAACCATCGATGAACATGCCACTCACTGCTGCTACTGCTGCCAAAACTTCCTTAACCAAAAGCTCATCGAACCTCAAAGCTACACCAGCCTCTTCTCAATAGAGCCTTCCAGAAGACAGATATTTCTGAGGAAACATGCTCCCAAACCAAGCTCAAAACACTCTGCCAAACTGAGTCTCAACTCAAATACAGACAGAACTCCTTCCTAAGGTTGCCAAAATACCCTTGCTGGCTTCAGAACTTTCAACTGAACCAAACTCGAGAAAGTCCACTCACACGAGTGCTACCAAGCTTACAATCCAAAGATAAACTCCGAATCTTAAAAAGATTTCCTTCAGAGATTGGTACAATCCCTAACACCAAACTGCCAAACTACTCAAGATGCCCAAAACTGCCCTAGCAGATCACTTCCAACCTCAAACACTCGAACTCCAACCATTTGTAGTTGTGTTACACACACTACCCTATCCACCTTTATTACTTATTGGAAAACCTGAACAGGTAACCCAACAAATAGGCAGAAATAAATAATATATATATATATATATATATATATATATATATATATGTTCAAAATTACAAATACGCTCTCTCAGGAAGGACACCACTCCAGAGTCTAGGTATTCGCTCAACCTAGCGCTCTGATACCACAATGCAACGACCCAACTTCCAAACTCCAGGAAGTCGGATCGCTAAGAAGAAAGAAAGGGATAGAAAAGAGAAAAGAAAGGAAAGAAAGAACAGACAACATCAGAATCTCACAGTGGAATTGAATAAATTATAATATATCACATAAAACATTACATAGTATCATATACATCAGAGTAATACAGCTAATACAACACAAACTAGACAGTTTAAACACCTGTCTAGCAATTACAATCCAAGTACATCAGAGAAAAACAGATACAACACAAACACAGCGGAACCACTAACTATATCTACACGCTGAAGCCTCCTGCTCCATTATCTCCTCCAGAACTCGTCAAAGCAATCCTGAATCACTTGACTACTCATACATAATATGAGTACCCAAGAGTTTAATAAAACAGAAAATAAACACTCAGGTCAGACAGGGGTCTGGTGTGAGTAAACGGGGTTAAAAGTTGCTTAACTTTAGAAAATCCTTTGAAAACAAAGGGTATCACGTAAGACTTCCCACACATAAACATGGAAAAGTTTTTACCTTACGCTAACCAAAACATTTGATAGGAAATCCAGTGATATTATAATAGTGGCTAGGGTTTTCAAATAAATAAGAAATAGCCGAAATTGTTACATTCATTAAATTCCAGCTACTAGCCACAAAAGTGGGTAATACAAACAAAACCGTAGGGTCTCGTAGGGAAAATGGGTTTCCATCAATGGCAGGGCTACTGGGGTACCGCACGTCACAGTACATGGCCTAGATCACCGTACCGAGGAGTACTCCCACTCCCCTGCAACACAAAGCCGAAACCATTCCTTACTGAACAGTTCCGAACAAGACCACCCCGCAGATTGGTCGTCACCAACTGGCACACAGTCGAAATATAAAGGGACCTCTAGACAGGGATAAATCTTGCTCTCCAGTGGGTGCTACCCACGAAGCTTTGCTGCACCTCCCCTGTTTTATCCATTCCCGGTTGATGAGGCTTCAGGTTACGATTACCTTTATAGGACATATCAATCTTAGAATGCTCATCGTCCACCTGACGATGTTTTGAAAGCATTCAATCCATACAAGTTCATTCCGGGTTCGAACGAAACCGAAGGCATTATCTCGTTACACTTGTATTGGAATCACCCTCATAGTTAACGACGATAACCCTTGCACTCTATATCACCATCTCGAATCTATAAGTACTATTCCGTCAACTCATTACGGAATCACCCACAGAGTTATACTGACGTATAGCCCTTACACCTCGGGTCTTCACTTGCTCCACTTGTATTAACGACCTAACGTTTAATTGGAATCGATGTGGTTTTCGGATATCCAAATATGGAAACCCGATCCCGATCTCACCGAAACCAAACGCCATTTTAATGTCCAAGTTGTACTTAAGGGTTTTAAATAATTAACTCATTTTATTGTTATCTAATTCACACAGATAGATAAACTACATCTCACAATAGATAATCACATTCATATCATAAACAAATAATCTGTATCATACATAAACAGATAATCATCACAACCAAATAATCCATCACAAACAATCATACTTAAACTAAACATTTATATCATATAGATACGACTCATCTCATATTGAGATCACAACCATTCAATTAATAACATCCATAAGCAATGATTTATTAACCATCAATTATAATTAATTTAAAATGAATTAAATTAATTACAACCATCTCTAATTAATTTAAATTAAATTAAATTAATTACTACATTTAAATCCTGCTTAACATCCATTAATTAATTAACCCAGTTAATTAATTACTTCCTAAGTATTTAACTTGATTAAACAACTTTGAATTAATCATTCACTAATTACAATAAGTAATTAGTCTTTAGTTAATTTATAAATTAACCTTAATCATAAGTAATTAACATTTAATTACTCATTTATTAATTAATTATAATTAATTAAATTTAAACTTAATTAATTACAATTAATTAATCACTTAATTAAAACTAATTATTTCTTAATTAAACAATCCTTAATTACATCATTAATTATAATAATTAATGATCTCTAATATTTAAATAAATTACTTAATTAAAATTAATTACATTTAATAATTAATCTAATTATTAATCACCTTGATTAATATTAAATTAAGTAATTAACTATCTTTAATTACCTATTTATAAATTAATTAACCAATAATTAATCATTAATTAATATCTTAATTAATTACAAAAGTAATTATCCAAATTTCTAATTACATTCCAGTAATTATCATTATTACTTTTCTAAGTAATCCTGCTCCATTAATTACATTAACTAATTACTCTGATAAAATCATCCAATGATTTATTAAAATTAATTAAACTAAATTTATTAACTTGGTTAAATCACACATCAAAATTAATTACAATAAGTAATTAATTTCTTAATTACTTAACAATTAATTATACTTAACCAATTATAATTAATTAGATTCAATTAATCAATCTAGTTAATTATCAAAATTAATTACATTAATTAATTATTAAATTATCCTTAGATAATTATTCTTATTAATTAACAACATTTCAATAATTACATACTTAAGAAAAATTTATCTTAGATTAATTATCAATAAATCATCTTTAATTAATCCAGACCATTATTTAAAACCAAATAATTAAGTAAATTCTTAGTTATCTTAATTATTTTCAAAATAATTTAATTACTTATCAAATGACTCATTTATATTCAAAATGTATTAAAACAATACATTTCTAAATTTAAATTCAAATCCCAATTCATTTAAAATTTTAATATTTTAAATGTTAACTATTAAAACATTAATCTAAATTAAATAATTATAAACCTTACAATAAAATGAATGTATAAAGAACATTCATTACTTAAATATAAAAGAGAAGTTTAAATCAAAATTACTTGATTAAAATAAATTAATCTTTGGAAATAAATTGATTATTTCAACTTTCAAATTAAAATTAACACTTCATATTTTAGTTCAATACTAAATTATTTCAAGTTCTTATTTGAAATCAAATTCCATTTTCAAATTTACTTTAAAACATCTAAATCTGTTCATTATTATTTTCTATTTACAAACTGTTGAATCCTAAACTGGTTTCTAAAGAAACTTTTGAACAATTTTTAATCTTGAACTCAAAAATAAATTTAAGTTTTGCTTAATCATTTAAATCCGTTCATACTTTTAAAACTTACAAAAACTATTATAAATCTAATTCTGGTTTTAAAAAGGCAAACCTGAAACCATTTTAAATATTGATTTAAAACCAAATTTAAATCTTGTTTAAATTTAAGATTTTCATTTTAAAAAAAACTTTGAATTCAAAACTACATTTGAATTCAGATTCAAGTTTTACTTGAATCAAGTTGCAACTTAAAAATATGAATTTTATTCAAAAATTCTAAAAACTGCACAACTCTCTGGATTAACACCGGAAACTGTTTTTAAAATCTTGATTTAAAACAGAATTTTAAACTTGTTTAAATCTAAAAAAAAATTCATTTTTAAAAACCTTGAATTTCAAACTTCATTTGAATTCAGTTTCAGTTTCCACTTAAATCAAACCTTGCACTAGAATTTGAATTTCATTCAAATTAAAAAAAAAAACTGCAAAATACTCTTTGGTTTTAAACCTGTAGCCATATACCCGAGAAACCCATTATTTACTTCGAGTTCCCCAACCCTTTTCTTCGAGTCAAAAACAAAACTACCCGAGGATTACCCGAGTCAAAACCCTGCACTACCCCACAAAGTTCAACAGAACTTTACCTATACACGGTGCATATGCACCAACACTCTGGCTATCACCAGCCACTCTGACCATCTCCACCAAGTCGCCGACCAACCCCTCATCTGATCACGACCTTTAAAAATCCTCTACAGCTCGAAATACAAATTCGAGAAATCAACAGCAACCTGGAATATCACAACAACCCTAAACACCAAACCTGTCAACAGCCAATTTGCTCGCCTCCGACCATCTTCATCGCTACAATTCCGGCAAACCCTCCCTCTAAGTCCCCTCTGCAACCACTCAAATCCCTAACCCACTCGATGCAAAGAGCGTGTGAAGAACAGAGAACTGCAACACCTAAAGGCAAGTGTTTTGAAACTTGGAAAACTCCAATCCCCATCTCTTCTCTCTCTCTGATCATCTATCACCAAAATCTACTCCATCCTTACATCAACATTCTCCTTACAGGAAGCATTCTAATCCCCAAAATTCACTAGCCTATCAGATACTTCCTAAATTCTTAATTCTGTTCAAAACAAAATACTAATTCCACTGTTAATTTAAAAAGTGGAATTTTGTTTTAGAATTTCTGATTTATAACATACATTCATGTTATAATCTTGTAATTAATAATTAATGATGTTTATATCTTTGTTTTATTGAAACACTTACTGCTGTATTTGCTTCAGAAGCAACAGATTTTTCAAAACAACTAATTATGACTTAAGAACATAATTTATTATTAAACAACATTATTTGTTGCTCATATTAATTCCTAACAGAGATTAAACAAGTGAATAAAGTTTCCTATTAAACTTAGTTTAAACAGCAACTGTAAATCAGGGTTACTGTAATTCCATACATATATATATCTATATATATTTTCACACATCATATTGATCCCAAATAAACTCATACAAGCATACACAATTTTCATGTTCACATGCATCAGACAGGTTCAAACTTTTGCATTGAGGTTCTCCCAAAAAAAATAGAAATAAATAACAGAGCAGTATTAATCACCCAGATTTTAATTAGTGTGAACTAATACTTTCATTCAGGAAATTTTATATAATTTTGTTTTTTTAGAAACTGTTTTTAAAATAAAAAGTTTACTCACCATATATGGAAGATGCAGAGAGCAGATTTCAGAGATGCAGATTTCAATTTCCAGGAACTGTTTTTGAAATGCATGATGAACCTGAATGCCATTAGCAAGTTGAAGTTGCTTGTTGCTTTCTGTAATGATGATGCATGCAGTTCTATACTTATTGCTCAGATTTGCAGAGATTGATTGCAGATTTAAAGTTGTTTTTATCTTATATTTTGATTTGCAGATTTGCAGTTTGCATTGGGGTTTTTGATTTACTGAAATCTGGTTTGTATTTTGATTCTTGAATCATGAGTTAGAAATTGGGTTTTCGAATCCCTTTTACAAATCTGGTTTTCAGATTTTCTTTTGATTGAAGATAATGGTTTTAACCAAATGCTTTGTTATATTTCTTGACAATATAATTAATTTTTTTTAAAAAAAATTAGATTGCCACTTGTTGTATTAATTTGTTATGTGATTACAAGTGTCCATTCAATAGTTTAAGAATTTAACACATATGCAATTCAATTAGTAAAAGCAATTTCTAAATTTATAAATGTATTTAGATTATCTTAAAACCATTTCTAATTTATTTTTAGCAAGTTACAAATGTTTATTAACATCTAGTCTTTAAATAATAACATATACACAATTCAAATGTTTACCTATAAACTTATTTTAAAATTATACATTTACACCTTAATGATTGTTTAATTATTTTTTTCAAAATAATATTCTTTAAATTTCAAAAGAAAAGATTTTTAAAAGAAGAAAGATGTTGAGTTTATCTTATTCAAGAGTTTTAAATCAATTGTTATACTTAAACAAGAATGAATTAAATCTTATTTCAAAGAGAAAAACAATCTTAAAATAAAACAAAACAAAATAACTTTTATTATAAAATCTAAACTATATTTATTCTTATAAACAAATAAATACTAACTTACATTTCTATGAAAATTATAAGATAGATCTTTAAAACAAACCTTTGAATAGTTTACAATACTAATTTAAATTAATTTAACTCAATTTGCAATTTATGCATTTATATAATAATTAGAAAATACCCTTTATTTAACATAAATTAAAATTAAAACCAAATCTTCTATTTACAATGTATAAACATTTATACATTAAATAATCAGCTTAGAAAAATATTTATTACTTAAATGTTTTTAACATTGAAAAGAATATCATTAAACAAACTAAATAATTATATATTTTCAAAAGAGAATTTCTGTTTGAATTAGATTATTAAATCAACATTTCACATTTTTAAAATAATTATTAAAGATATTATTAAATAATTATTGCCTAAATTTCCGGGACATCACAGTTTGAAATCACCGGAAATTAAATTCTCAATTCTAAATTTAAATTCAATTTAATTCCAAATTTAAATTTTAAACCATGTTCTATAATTTCGTTTATTTATCATATTGCAATAGCCAGTGGTTCACAAAACAATAAATAAATAAAAATCAAATATTATCCTTTTTAACAAATAATTCAGTTAACTATTTAGTTTTAGAAAAATTTTATACCTAAATATAACATAATCATACAAATTTATTCCATTTACCAAATTTGAAAATAATATTATGTCAGTTTGCTCTGTTCAAGTGTTTTAGAATTTCTATCGATATCTTTGATCAGACGAATCGTTAGAAACCCCAACTCAACATCAACAACTCAAACAACTCAATATATAAAACAATTTAATATTAATACAAATATAATTCCTCACTCGATTTCCAGAAGGGATTTAAAACAAGGAATAGAGATTCAAAATAAGTATCGAGATTCAAATTAGGGGAACATTATTCAAAGAGAATTCTAACGAAAAGATAGGCTCGAAAGGAAGATAAGATGGTTAAATGACAAAGAGAAAGGATGGATGAACTTATATAAATCATGGGCGACCTTAATCTGCTCAACCGTGACTCTAAGAATAAAATCGATGCAAAATTCTAGGGTAAATCGACATTCGATTACAAGAGATAAAATTTGATCATCGCAAGAGATAGCAGCATCTAAACCGAGGATATAGAAATCTCTGGTAAATCTATGCCTGTTGTAAAGGAGTTTCATCCCTTTATAAATCATCTAATGAAGCTATGGGATACTCCAGAATCAAGAAGAATTTGGATACGGAAAGACAAGAGTGGATTTCAGAACGAATAGGGGAGTTCTAAAATTCAGAAGAAACCGAATCAAAGAGGAAGGAATCCAAGCTAGAACGAAGGCGATTCTGTAATTAAATTTACTCTATATGCTGAGTTTTGCTTAAAACCAAAGCTCTGATATCACATGTAACAGACCACCTGTCAGTGGGGTAACGCCCACCACAGCATACATTTGTGCCTGTGTTCTGCCTATACGGCCAGCCTCTTGACTGCACCAAACCCCACAGGGACATGTAGGAGTAAGAGTCATCTGCTCGCTACCAAACCAAATACGAGAACCCCCTATCATGCTGCACCCTCCAAGTGCATAGCAGACACACATGTCGGACTTGAATTGCTAAAAATATCAGATTGTTAATTTAAATTTGGCAGAACATAGCATATACAGTAAATAATAAATCACAGAATCACAGATACTGAGTAATATAACAATATGCATCGAAAACAAAATGAATAGTAGTTCATGAAGCTACTATATATATCAGAGTTAAATAAGATATAATAGAAGTCTCGAATACAATAGTCAGATAACAAAATAAGAATATCACAGGAGTCACCTGAATAACACAAACTGAATAGATAGCTAGATCTCCAAGCGAAGCTCCAACTCCAAAGGTGAGTCTCAAATGCCGTGCCACTCAATCTGACTCGAGTGTAAAGAAAAACACAAAACACTTGAGTCAGGATCTTATATCAATAAATCCAACTCAAGTGAAATAACAACTGAAATACAAGTAACTCAAAGGATTTTTGGGATAACCATCCTCTAAGGATCCATTAAATTATATACTATATAGTAATATACGCTATTATAATAATGTCTAAAGTAAAGCAAACTATTAAAATAACGTTAAGGTGTTACCCATATCCCCCTTAACACGTTTTATAATGCCAATAGTCTGTACAGTACCGTAATACGTCTAGATCGAGAGGCTACCAGAGGATACTCCAAAGGTACGACACAAAACAAACTCGTAGAAGGCACGCTAGGGGTAGGTGACATTGCACAACTAGGCAATGCCAGGGTAGATACACCAATTACGCATCCAGACTGGTGGTAACACATAGCAGCTACTATCGCCCACCCCGGAACACACTTCCAAATCAAAATCAAAATCAAAATCAAGGGTGGCCACCAAATCAATCACAAAGTCAGAATACACCATCGAAAGAATATGCCCGATTGGAGGAATGACCTCACTTGGCCCGAGAATTGCTCCTGTTTTAGCCAACTTATGCCAACTCATGGGAGTCGGGTCCATGTATATACCTCATTAGAACGTCGCCACCATCCTACTTCATTCTGGAATCTCCACCGCAAACACAATTGTTAAAGTGGTTTTCGGTATTGGCAGAGAGTATGACAATATCCGATCTCGGTCTCTTTAACAACCAATCGTTATTATGACATCGCAGTCATTTCAAAATAGTTTATACTTCAAAACCAAAATATTATTGCCATTTCAAAACCAAATACGATATCATTTCCAAAATCATAGCATTTTCAAAGTTATAACACTTTCGAAACCAAACACTTGAAATTATAACACTTTCAAACATAATACTTTGAAATTCATAACTTTTAGAACATAACTTCCACCACTTAAATAGTTTAGATATTAAAATGATATATATAATAAAATATTTTATAAAGTAAAATAGTTTATATAAAAGAGTTATAATTTAAAATTGTTTATATTAAAATAGTTAGTATATTAAAATAGTTTATATTAAAAATACTTTATATTAAAGATAATTTATATTAAAATAGTTTATATTAAAATAATTTATACAGTAAAATATAAAATAATTTTAAATATAATTTAAAAATACGGCTTCGCATCTATTCAACGTTATCATAGATCGGAGTAAGGGGGGTGTTCTTCAGGAGTCGGAGTCGAGGCTTGTGAGACGCAGTCGAGCAACTTTGTGAGCCCCTCAGAGGCCAGTTTTGTTTAAGAAAAACGCGAGTTTTTAGGGTCTCGCGTGTGACAGGGCATGAACAGTTATAAATGAATTCTCGTTAATTTTTAGTTAAAACTTTGAGTTTGAGACAGAATGCCTTATGAGTATATAATAAAATAGTTTCCTCAAATTTCACAAATCGATTCCAAATCAACTCGAATTTCAAAAATTCAAATTTAATCCAATCTCAAATCATCAATCTCATTTTATTTCAGTTTCTCAATAAATCATTTCGAATTATATCGATTTCAAATACCGATTTTAACTACAAAATAAACCATTTCAAATTCAATATTTCAAAGCTTTAAATATTCAAACAGTTCAAAACTAGATTTGATAATTCCATATATATATATATATATATATATATCAAATTCACTTTACTATTATTTATTTTGAAATATTTACTTAATCATTCAAATAACATTTAAATAAAACTTCAAATTTCAAATTTAAATAAAACTAAATATACCATTTCAATTTATGTAAATTTGAAATATTCATTTAAATCACTTTTAATCAAAAATCAAGTTATAAAACCATATCTTTAAAATGCCAAATTTAAGAAATTTCGAATCAAACTTATTTGAATATAATTATAAAACTAATTCAATTTCAAAACCTTGAAAATCATTTCAATATATATATATATATATATATATATATATATATATATATATATATATTGACCAATGGTGTCTATATAAAATTTTCTATCCTATGGTCGAGTGATACAGATATTTATCATTTCAATCCGCAATTTAAAAATACATGGGTATATATCGTTTCAACCCGCAATCCCAAATTCGATTCAATGAAAATCGTTTGGGTTTATCATTTTAACCCATAACAATTTTCTCCTATTCTACAGATCGTTCGGGTATGTATCATTTCAACCCATAGAGAATTCTGTACTAATAGGGAACTTGTAGAGTGATAACAGATATGAATATAACAGGCATATATCATCAATATAAATAACAAGTAATCGTGTTAGATGTCACAGGTGAACATATACGTATAATAGCATATATATAGAGCAATGGCTAACAACAGCATATTTCAATTGTCATTTCAATTGAAATCAATTTAATAAATATGAGAACGTTAATCGTGAGTGATTGCTCACCTTTCGAGGCAAGAGATAGTCGACAATGGAATGAGTTACGAATCCAGACACGAATTCGAAACAAAGCAAGTATGGCACGAATTCGACGAACAGATCTGATAACAAGAATAGATGAAATTAAATCATAGTTGGATTGATGAAGATAATTGGTATAAGTGAACTCATATATTTAACTGTATATAAATATATGTACATGTATATATATATTCTAAACACATTTTAAATTAAATACACACACACACACATTTCAAAATCATTGTTTTAGATTAAACACATATACTAAACTCAATATATTTATGCACGTTCCATATTTAAAACTAATACTTATATATTATATTCATTTCAACCTAATATATCCTATTTATATTGAAGTACCATACTTTTCTACAACATCCAAAAATTGAATTTCATAAAATATGTGTATATACATTTACCTTGTAATGTACTAAAATAAACTGATATATGTAAGAGATACAGATAATAATATGTAAAAAAAACAATTCATGTCAATCAGGCTAAGACAAAAGTCGAAACTGAGCAAAGCAAACCAGGATTTTTCTGGAAACGTAGCGTATATATTATTAATTTAATCATCAAAACCCAATAGTTTAACATATATACATAAATCAACATCACTATATTATAAAAGTAGCTTATGTAGATATACTGCACAACATAATATACTGTTTCATAGTAGCTATCAGGTCAAACTAAAGTAATACACACACACACAGGCTATATACAATATAAAAAGCTAACATAATATTTTAAAGTAACCGGATATGTACAATTTGTAGACAAGTATATATAACTTACTTAATCTAATACTCATATATATATATATATATATATATATATATATATATATATCTAAAGATTACAGATCCATAAATAAACCATTCCAAAAATATATGTATATAAGCTGGCATAATAACTTATACTAATAACGTTTTAAAATCAATATAAACAGTAAATACAACTTGCAAACTTACATTTATTTAAATATGTATAAACTAACATATGTGTATATATATATATATATATATCTGAACTTATAAAATATACATATGTACAACGACGTATTATACAAAATCTTACACAAACTTTACATATAAATTGATTATACATATTATAAAGTACAAGTCTGGATTACCAAACTATTTAAATTCAACTGTTGGAAGTGAATGGTCATTACAACCAAAAGACGTACCGATGTGGTTAACCGTTTTACTGGTTTTACCACCAGACATCAAAATGCAGAAGTGAGTATACAGTAGAGATCAGCACGACGGGAAGACCAAAACGATATACAGATATCAGTGATACGATCTCCATACCAAAATCGATAATTGGTGCCAAAAATGCTCTCAATTTGCCAGAAATAAGATAAACGGAGCAATTGCAGTCCAAATTTGGAGAAACGAAATATGACGTCGCACTTAGAAGATGATTTACAAATTTATTGTTTAAAAATATCCAGATTTGAAAAACATTTTATTATCATCAATTTTCAACTGATTTGAATTAGAATAAATTTACACAAGAAAATAAACTTTCATATTAATAGATGAAAATTTACCATGCTATGTTTAATTAGACGTAATCCAAATATCAAATTTTATTTCAAAATATTATTATTTAAAACTTTCAAAAAATTCAATTAGTTACGTTAATAAAACCATTAAAATTTACGAGTCATTAATATTTTTTCTTATCTTCATTCTGTGAGAGGAGCTGTACCGGGTGTGCCCCGTGCAACCTAAGTGCTGCATCAAGAGCAGGTGGCTGTTGTGATGGAGGCGATGACTACTACAGCTACCACATCGATCGAGGAAGTTCTTGTGAGCGCTTTTGTCTTCAATGAATAGATGGAGGAAGAACTCCTCGGTCATTAGAGCGATCCACTTACAGATTTTCCTTTTATCACGGGCGAAGGCATATTCACAACCAGCTCTTCGGCCCCAATTGCCAGCATCCCGCCGGACACTCAAGCAGCTCTTGATGAGGCGATAACGGCTGAGATCAGTGCCGAGATGGCAAGCGCTGTGCTTGGTGGTAGTATGGGAGGTGGTATGGCAGGTCCTGGCCCGGCTCCTTTTATGCATGGTCTTTCCAGGTGGTATAATCATCGTTACCAGGGGTACCTTTTGTGTCTCCTCATGTAGAAAGTGGCACCTTCCCTCCGACCATGCTTTCTAGAAGTGTTGCAATTTCCGTGAGTTCAGAGGAGGAGATTAAAATTCTTCCCTCGGCTAGGGACAAGCCGGGTAAAGGCAAAAGTTTGAAACGATGCCATAACAGTAGCTCCAGTGGATCGACGCTGAAGTGGAAGAAGAAGAAGAAAGATAGGGAGTAGGCATGTCTCTTTATGTCCCTTTTTTGGTATATAAGTAGGAATTTATTTTTGGCTTTCTATAGCTGTGTATAGATGCGGGTTCGGTCCCTGATAGTAGAAAATTTTGGAACAAGCTTTTTTGCACCTGTTTTGTTTCCAAAGAATAGATGAAATAAAATCTCCTTTTGCTTTTTTGCAATAACTCCGAGTTTATTTGCCTAAGTGTTTCAGTACTTGAAATTTTATTCAATACACTTGTGAAGCTTTAATCTTTGGATAGGACTCGTTCTCGGCTGTTAAGTCTCAGAGTCATGGCTCCCAGCCATAATGAAATGTTAAGTCAAGTCCTAATATTGTACTCTCTCAATCGGCAGCTGGTGCTCGAGTTATGCCTCCAGTCCTAGGCAGGAATTGAGGTGGTCGGATGATATTTGCTTGTCACCTTCGACACTTTTTAATTTTTCTTAGTCAGAACTAAGTTGTTGTGAAATGTGTTCGAGTAGTCGGCTCATACTCGTTCATGTATTAACAATCGCATCCACACTTTGGGGATTGAATTCGCATGCGGGCCGTCAATCATGCCTGCTTAATGCTTAAAGTTACATCCACGCTATGGGGACTTAAGTTGTTTTTTGGGCGGTCAGTCACACTTGTTTTAATAATCGGAATTGCATCCACACTATGGGAACTTAGGTTGATTTATGGGCGGTCAGTCATACCCTATTTGTGTTTGCACTCCAGTGTACGCTCTGAGGACTTAGAGTTAGTTGTGGGTGGTTAGTCATACCTAATTTTTGTTTATACTCTATTCCGTTCTTTAGGGACTTAGAGTTAGGTGATCAGTCACACCCAATTTGTCTTTATACTCTAGTCCACACTCTGTGGACTTAAAGTTTGTTATCGGTGGTCAGTCACACCCAATTATACTCCGACCCGCGCTCTGGGGACTTTGAGTTAGTTATGGGTGGTCAGTTACACCCAACTTTTTATACTCCAGTCCACGCTCTGGGGACTAGAGTAGTTAACAGATAGTCGATCACATTATTTTTGAGTTTTGAAAACTCATTCACACTCTAGGAACGATAAAATGATAAGGATCATGGATGGTCGGATCACATCCACCCTGAGTGAACAAGCGAAGTCGTAGACGGATGGATCCATCCTCCTCGAGTTTAGATTGTACCTGGGCGAGGTTGTGGGTGGATGGATCCACCCTCCTCGAGCCCATGTTTATCGGTTTACACTCCAGCTCTCACTTTGGGAGCCAGAGTTAGTTAAAGGATTGTTGTGTATCAATCCTCTTTTGGCGTCAGTTTGGTAGTTTGCCCTTGAGCTCGGGTTTCACATAGTGAGTGACCGGTCGTATCACTATTTGAATAAGTCCCACCGTAGGATGGGGCTTAGCTCTCCGTGCATTGTGATGATTGCATGACGCATTTCAAGAATCACTACTTTGGCTCAAAGAGATTGCATTTTATTGCTGAAATAAGAAAGTATGACAAAGTCGGTTGCCTTATTACAAGTTCAAATTTCAAAATGCATAAAAAAATTGCAAATGAAAAACAGATTAAATGAATTAACAAAGCCTGTTATACGTAGTAGCGAAGAAAACTTTCGCTGTTCCAAGCTCTTGGCAAGGTGAGACCATCGACGGTTGATAATTTGAGCATGCCATCTCCAAGTCTCCATTCGATAATATACAGTCCTTCCCATGTTGCCTTCGTATATGAAGGTACCGGATAAATTCTCCTGAGCACGAGATCGCCAAGTTTTGGGATCGGGCCTTGGTATTGTACAATCGGGCAACTCAACTTCGGTGCGCGGCTGCCCTCAAGTCAGCCTCTTCACGCTTCTCATCTAATAAGTCCAAAGATTCGACAAGTAATATAGCATTTTTCTTCGGGTCATAGTAAGTCACACGATGAGAAGATACTTCGAGTTCGTTCGAAATAATAGCTTTTGAGCCGTAAGAAAGTGAAAATAGAGTGTGGCTGGTCGTAGACTTGTGGGTAGTTCGATATGCCCATTATGTCATGTGAAGCTCATCGACCCATTTGCCTCCGGCCTTTTCTAGTCGCTTTTTAGAATGGATTTGATAACTTTGTTAATAGCTTTGACCTATCCATTCGCTTGAGGGTGAGAAACTGCTCGAATTTTTTTTCTGAATATGGAAACGTTGACAGAAGTTCTTGAACTCGACACTATGGTATTGGGCTCCATTATTAGTGATAAAGATATATCGGAGGCCAAAATGATAGATGATGTTGCGGACAATAAAGTTGATTACTTTCTTAGTCATAATAGTAGCAAAGGGGACAGCTTTCGCCCGTTTGGTGAAGTAGTCAACTGCAACAATGATGAACTTCGCACCATCTTTAACTAGAGGTAAAGATCCAATTATATCATTGCCCCATGATTGACCACTTGTGCAATTTCAGTATGCGGGGCTCTTGGTATCCGAGCATGTATCTGACATCTATTACACTTTTTGGCATAATTTAATGCATCCCAATTCACAGTCGGCCAATAATACCCATATCAGAGTATCTTCTTAGCATAGGCTTGCCCCCTAGTGTGATCACCATATTCTCCCTCGTGCACATCATATAACACTCATTTAATTTCTCCATGGGCGATACACAGGAGTAAAGGAATAAAGTATCCTCATCTATACATGACTCCATTCTGGATAATGAATCGTGAAGCTTTTCGAAGAACTTGTCCTTTTTCACTTCTGTGCTTGGGCAATGTTCCGTGCTCGAGATAGTTTCTAAAAGGGGGCATCCATGACTCTTTCTCGAGTGTGGCTTCATAAACCCAGTTTGTCTCCATCTAATCGATACTCGGAGAGGTCAGCGTCTGAACAAGGATAAGTTCCACTTGCTTCACCAGTGCTGGCCAGTTTTGCCAGAGAATCGACCTTTTGGTCATGATCTCGGGGTATGCAATAGATGGCATAATAATTGAACTGAATCAATACTTCTCGAACCCTAGCAAGATAAGAAACCAACTACCGGTCCCTAGCTTGGTATTCTCCCTGAACTTGACATACGACCAATTGCGAATCGTAGTAAATCTCGACAACAATAATTCCCAAATATCTGGAAAGTCTAAGTCCAGCCAGTAAAGCTTCGTATTCGACCTCTTTATTGGTTGCACTAAAATCAAACCTTAAAGCATAACATACCGATCGGCCTTCTGGGGTTTCAAGCACAACTCCAGCGCCTGAGTAGCGGTCGTTCGATGAACCATCGATATAGAGTTTCCATATATATCAAAGAAATTCACCGGTCTCGGGCAAGTCCTTTGGGATAGTGAATTCAGCAATGGAATCCGTCAGAACTTGTCCTTGAATAGCCCGCCTTGGTGTGTAAGCAATATCAAACTGACTCAACTCGATGTTCCACTTCAGCAACCTACCAGACGTCTTAGGCCACGTAAGGACCTGTCGTAATGGCTGGTCAGTGTAGACTGTGATCAGATGAGCCTGAAATAGGGATGGGGCTTTCTTGAGGCAATGACGAGACAGTAGGCCAGCTTTTCCTACTTCGGATAGTTTCTCTCAGCTCCGTCAATCGTTTGCTAATGTAATAGACCAGTTTTTGTATCCGATCCACCTTTTGAATTAATGCAGCACTGATTACATTCTATAATGCTGCTAGATAGATGTATAGTCTCTCATGATCAATCGGCTTTGACAAAATAGGCAGCATAGTTAGATGCTGAACCAGTGCTCAAAATGCACTCTTACACTCCTTAGTCCATTCAAAGTTCCGCTTTCCTTTCCTGATCAGATCAAAGAAGGGAATACATTTTGTCGATGGATTTGGAGATGAACCTGCTTAATGCTACTACCTTCCCGTTGAGGCTTTGCACTTGCTTTATAGTTCATGAAGTTTCAAGATTCCAAATTGCCTAGATCTTCTTGGGATTGGCTTCCATTCCTCGAGCATTGATAATGAATCCAAGGAACTTTCCAAAGGTGACTTCGAAAACAAATTGAGCTTCATTCTGTACTCTTGGATGATGCTGAACATTATTTCAAGGTCTTTGACGTGATTGATGGAGAGTCGTGACTTTGCAAGCATATCGTCCACATACACCTCCATAATTTTCCCGATCTGGTTGGCAAACATTCGATTGAAAAGTCTTTAATAGGCTGTTCCAGCGTTCTTAAGTCCAAATGACATCACTTTGTAACAATAGAGTCCGAGATCGGTGATAAAGCTGGTATGCTCTTGATCAGATAGGTGCATGGTATTTGATTATAGCCAGAATACGCATCCATAAAATACAAGAGCTCGTGTCTGGCCTTTGAATCTACAAGCTGATCAATTTTGGGAACTGGGAAACTATCTTTAGGGCATGCTTTATTTAGAACTAAGTAGTCCGCACAAGTTCTATATTTTCTGTTCGATTTCCTGATAAGCACTTTGTTGGATACTCATTTCGGATATAATGCATATTGGATAAACCTATTCGTCTTGATTTTATCCACCTCTTCTTTCAGGGCGGCAGATCTCTTTGGATCCATACCACGCCTTTTCTGCTTGACTAGAACATGCCATGGGTCAATGTTCAATGCATGGCTTGTGATGTCCGACGAGATCCCACATATGTTTGAGTGCATCCAAGCAAACATGTCGAGGTTCGCCCAAAGAAATTCAACCAATTCCTCTCTCATTTGTTGGCTTAGCTGAGATCCGACCTTTATCATCCTAGAGTCATCATTATCATTGATTGGAACATTGATCGTCAACTCTACCGAGGAAGCCTGATTGTCTGTGAATTCCTCTTCATTTTCATCATCTCTTGGATCAAGATCTTTTAGGAATTGGTTGTGGCCCCCGAGCCTAGGCCCAGATGTTAGTTGTTAATTGTCGGTAAAATGGACGCAGAGAGATTCCTCTACATTCTTGCCTTTCTCTTTCTGCTGCGCCTAGCTCAGCAGTATAACAGGCACGTCCAACTGCCTAATCTCCTCGAACAACTCCAACCCTATTGTCAGAGGGAATTTCAAAGTTAAACACCAAGGGGCAATAGTTGCCCTGAATTCAGCCAGGGCTAGTCGGCCTAACAAAAGCAATATCCGACGAATTAATATCCAACACAATGAATTGCAACATCCAAACTCTCCGGCATTCTCTAACTCCCAATTCCACTGGTAATTCTACCATTCCAGTGGGTATAGTCGCACTTCCATTGAAACCATGTATAAAGAATTGACACGGCTTCAGGACCTTTACTTCCATTTCATTTGATCATATGCTCGCTTGAAAAGAATATTCACGGAGCTTCCACTGCCCACTATGATCCTCTTCATCCAAGCATAACCTATCTAAGCTGATATGAATAGTGGATCGATGGTGGGGGCATCGACTTTATCGGCATCTCTGTCTTGGAAAACGATGTCGTCTGTCGTCGTCTTTTCTTGTTTTGCCGGAGCCCCATCTTTAAGATTACTGCAACACTCGAAGTCCGCATGCCTAATCGGACTGGCATATGAATCCATTTCCCTCCAAGTCCGATCTGCTAGATGAGGATCATCACTAACTGTGTTAATCGCTAACCTCCTGCAAGTACGCGCAGGTTCCTTCGTTCTACCGTGATTTGGTACTTGATTCTGATTTGATAGGCCTGCACCTCCAGCTTACGGTGCCCGAACTAACTGTTCCAACTTCATATCTTGGATTAACTTCTCAATTATATTCTGCAAATAGCGACATTCATTGGTATTGTGACTATAACATTCATGGAATCTACAGAATTTTTTAGATTGAATCTGCTTTTCGAACGACTGCTTCGGAGCAGGCTTCTTATATTGGCCAATATTACAGGTTTGCAAGTACACATTCTCTAGAATGTATTTAAAGGAGTATATGTGTCAAGCATGGTAGCTCTATGTCGTGGTCTATGATTTCAGCCCTGCTTCTTACCTTGACTTCCATTGCCTTTTCGCTGATTCTCCTTATTCTGTATATTCAACTGCACCTTTTCGGAACTCTTGTTTGTTTGTTTTACAATGACATTGCTCTGAATTCCTTCCATACCGAGCCCTGCATAATCCTTCTTCCTAGACTGTTTCACATCTTCCCTCTTTAAGAACTGGGCTGCCTTGGATTAGAAATGATCCAATGATGCAGGGGGTTTCCCAGCCAATAGTTGCCAAAATTCGGAATTAGGATCGATTCCTTTAGTCAATGCCATCAATATGGAATTATCATCAAGGTTACTAATCTCCACATAAGCAGCATGGAACCTTTATAGATAATGTCTAAGCATCTCTCTAGGAGTTTGAGTGACGCTATATAATGTGTTTACATCCTTAGGTCTTGCAACGTGCATACGAAACTGTTAGATGAATTTCGTAGCTAACCGATCAAGGCATGAAACAGATCGAGGTGTTAAGGAAGTAAACCACATAGTTGCGATTCCCCTTAGAAAGATTGGAAAACTTCTGCATTTGACTGCATCCTCATCTTGTGTGGCATTCATAAGCCGTTCATACTTCAAAATGTGCTTGTTAGGGTCTGAACTCCATTCGTAAACAGGTAAAGTTGGCATTCTGAATCGATGAGGTGGTTCATCATAATGGATGTCATTAGTAAAGGGTGTATGACTTTAGGAGATTCCCCAGTCGTCATTAGAGGGGCCCTGACTTTCATGAATCATTTGATAAATCATGGTCGGGATGTCTGGCATCTAGAAATTCTAGGTTTGCTGGGCCAAGGTGTGGCCGGGTTCCACAATACCAGGATGTCCCGTGCACGGTCGATGGTTTATACCTTGCCTCCTTGGCTCCAGATCTTTGGGCACATAGGGTTCAGAAGTACGATCACGTTAATGAAGGCTCGGATCTTTTCGGTCTCGAATGTCAGCTTACAAGTCGATAACGGCGGCAGCAACACGTTTATCAGTGATGTGATAAGGAATTGTCCCTCCTCGAGAGGAGGTCCTGCCTGGTGATTAACAGATGAACATGGTCCCGCTTGTCTAAGATTCAGAGTGCATTGATGTCAGGGAGTTTTCACGTAGCTTCTATCCAGTTGTGGATGTGTAGATCTGTAATGGTAATCAAAAGAAGCAGAGCCCTCTGTAGATGAGTAGGAAGCTTGATCCCTTTTGGATCTCCTTCGTCTTTCTTGATTTAGTCGGTTGGTTAACTTCGTGTTGGCATGGATCTGTTGAGTAAGCTACTGGCGACTTTGGGTTAGTTCTTGTATCAACATCTGAAACTCCTCCTTGGTGGCAGGGCCTTGTGGATTTGAAGGTCCAACTGAGTTCTGACCGGTAGCGGGTAGCTGCGCAAGATTCTATCTGTCTCTTCCTTCTTGATCAACAACAGTTGTGGCAGTCCTTGTAATAACCATGGTGAAGGGTGAAGCTTTCTCCTAGACTTGATACAAATCTGAATAGGTTAGCAGATCATTTAGGTATGGGATTTGGATCTTCTCTTTAGATTCTTGCAATCCGATATCGGTAGAAGATCTACAGAGCAGGAGAAACGCTAGGTTCTCCCAGTGAAAGCACCAAAGCTTTGTGTCAAAATTGGGCACAACACTCTTCGGGCGCTTTTAAAAGATTAAAGTGAAGAATATAAATGGAAAACAAGGCAGATCTAACAAACACACCAAAAACAAACAAATAGAAGTATGAAAACATATAGATCTAGAGTGGTTCGTCATTGTAGCCTACGTCCACTATAGAAAATTTGTTGTTTATTAATATTACTCACTGGTTACAAATGTTTACAACAATATAATCGAGACACAATAATGATTTCGATAGAGTATCGGTGTTCCAACATCCAAATGTCCATTTTATGAAGGCCTTACTGCTATTTGTAGGTGTAGGCTGCAAATATCCAGCTCAGATCTTAGAATACTCCTTCTCTCATATAGGTGGGCCCACGTGATCGTTCCCTGGACATTTCGACTTGATCCATGATTGATACGTACCAAATTCGAATCAATCCAAATTTGCTCTTTTTGGGTTGAGATCGATCATGGACATTCTTATGGTTGTACGCAAGCCTCTGTGAAAATTTGATGGCATTTGGACTTGTAGATTTTGAGTTATGATCAATGCAAGTTTGTGTTTTCAATATGCAGCCAAGCTCGTATCGATAAATTCGTATCTCTTCTATTCGTATCCATAATTTATCATGTGTTTGCTAGATGATGTGGCACTATCTTCTAGGATCGATCCACTTTTCATGCCGAGTGACCGATTCTTTCTCTTGAACGTTCCTTATTCGTATCGAGGGACAGTAACTACTCTATATTGAAACGAATCAATATACTTCGTATGGAGATACTCCTTTGTTCTTTGTATCAATGCGAGGCAACCTTGTTCGTATCGCTCTAAGTTGTCCCATTTGTATTGTTTCCCTCAACCCCATTTCATATAGGTCAAAGGTGTTATCTCGTATTGCTTATTGGATGACCTATTCATATCGACCGTTGCTTGACCGATGCGAACTATACAGATGAGACCGATATGTAGTGGTTTTAGTTGATGGATACGAAGTAGAGTACATATGATGGATACAAAATGGAGAAGTAAGTGTTTGCGCCAAAATTGGTCACAAACCCCAAATACCGTGAAAGCACCAGTGTATGAATACAAATCAACAATATTCAAACACAAATAACAGATCTCAGCAAATAACAAGCAGCAAATTAGAAATAATGAACATAGACACAAGTTTTATAGTGGTTCGGCTATCCCCGACCTACGTCCACTCCAAAGTTTTATCCTTTTATTAATTATCCTTGCTGGTTACAAGTGATTACAGCAGTTACAAAGTCCAAATTCGAAATCAATGGTAGTAATGATGATATGGAATGATTCTGGCAGCGTCCGTGCGTGCTTGTTATCTCCAAATTCTCCGACCCCTTTTCTGAATGACCAGGGGCTCTATTTATAAGCGTAGGAGGCTGATATTTCGCTGAAAATCCGATAGACCACTTCTGGCACGAGAGGGGGCCCACATGCTCGGCCTTAGAAGACTTGGGTCCACTTTGGGAAATCGAGGTGAAACTTGGTGTGAACATTCTTCAACATGCACGTAAGCTCCTGTAAAAATTTCATTGCGTTTGGATCAACGGTTTGGAAGATATGATCGATTCGAGATCAAAGCTCCGTGTGTTCTGCCTGGTTCGAATCCATTGCTTCGAACCCATATCCTTTGACTCCACTACCATCACGCGCGTGCAATGACGTGGCGCTATCCTTCCGGGTCGATTCGTATTATGCGGCGTGCTGACTCCACTTGGTGCGCTAAGTTGAACGCTTCCTCTCCTAGAGACGCGCTCGTATCCATGTTTCACTCTTCGTCCATATCCATATCTCCACAACGGTCATGCTCGCATCCATTGATTCGTGTTTTCCTTCGCATCGATTCCTGGAGTGTACTTCGTATCGATCGGCCACGAATCGATCGATACGAAGTGACGATGGAGGTTATCGATACGAAGTGGTTGTGAGTGGATACGAACTAGACCTTACCCGATGGATACGAAGGAGCCTCTTACCTGATGGATACGAAGGAGCCTATGTTGCTATCGAGTCGAAGTCCACCTATCCTTCTTTACCGATCGATACGAAATGACTGAGCCTTGTCCATGCCGATCGATACAAACGGTATCGATTTGAAGTCCTTCACCTTGCTTTGCCTTTGACCGATGCGAACGCTATCAAGTTAAACCAACACCTAACCGATGCGAACATCTCTGAGCCGAACCCATACCGATCGATACGAACGGTATCGATACGAAGCCCATACCTCCTGATCGATACGAATTGTATCGATTCGAACCATCCTTGCGCCATGCCTTCGATCGATGCGAACCTAATGGAGTCGAACCGAACAAAACCTGATGGGTTCGAATCTGATGGATTCGAAATGAGCACCACCTTAACCCCTCGATGGATTTGAACAGCATGCCTCCCCTACCTTGCATCGATCATAACTCCTTCATATGAACTTCGATTAACCTGAAATTTGAAATATAGCCTTTCCTAATTCTTATCATCATCTCCAATCAATTTCGTTCCGATCGGAGTTCAACCAAATTTTGACGACATCGATCGCCGCCTTGCTTTCAATCGATCTCCAATCCCAATATCCATCATCCCTTGCCAATTTGTTGATATTCCAATTTTGACCAAAAAGTGGGATAGCACTTTGCCCCCCCAAAACATGCCTTGTGATAAGAAGGAGTGTTTTGAATGGTTCCGATTCCAATATCCAAAGTCCATAGCCATACTTCCAGAGTGTGTCATCCTTGACTACTCCAATTTGATGTCCAATTCCAAATCTAATAACCAAAGCCTTAGCCAATCCCTTATTCATCCGAACTCGACAACCGAGTCCTAATCCAGCCTTATCCAATAGCCAATAACCGGATCCAGGAGCTCTCCGGGTCTATATCCGAATCCATAACCTCTCCGGGCTCTTGCCAAGCATAATCCACATCTGACGACCGTGGTCCAGTGTCCCTGGACGTTGAGCTAACCTCTCCGGATTCTTGCCAAGCGCAATCCACACCTGACGACCGTGGTCCAGTGTCCCTGGACGTTGTGCAAACCCATGGCTTAAGTCCTAAGCCGAATCCTGGTCTTTTCGGACCCTTGTTGAGCATAGTCCATACTCAACGACCTGAAAATAACAATTGATAATACAGGGCCTAAGTCCTAGGCCGAATCCTGGTCACTTCGGACCCTTGTCAAGCATAGTCCATACTTGACGACCTGAATGAGCCAATTTACCACGTTCGGGCAAAGCAACTCACCCCTTGCCATGCATAATCCATACCCGACGACCCTTTATCAAAAACTAGATAAAAATCCAATCAAAATCCAATCCAGAATCCAAATCCCAAAACCCAAATCAAAACCAAAGAATCAGAAATCCAAACCAGCATCCAAAACCGAAGACAATCATCCAAAGGAAAATCCAAATCAAAAAGCAAGCAAAACCAGGAGTTCAATCCAAACTCCAAAACCAAATCCAAAAAGAAAAGCAGTGTCCAATCAAAAAGCAAAAGATAAACTTCACAAACCACAGCATTGCAGTTTATCATCATTCAGAGCATGCCTAGGGCTATATCGGTCCCCATACATGTGTAAATGACTAGGTTGCTCGCCAGTAGTTCGCTACTTATTTCATATTATCCTGATCAGTGGATGATCAATCGACCATTATCCTTGGGCCTCACATCATCACGGTTTGAGGTAGTCGGTGGTTGCTCCTGCTCCACCGTTGCATTCCGAGTTTCGATATATTGCCGTAACTGTCCATTCCTTACATGCTTCTCGATTATATCCTTTAAGTGCCTGCAGCTATTGGTATCATGTCCATCTAAATCATGAAAGAGGCAGTGCCTTCCTGATGTCCTCTCCCGTTCTGATGGTTCTCTCCTAGCCGGCCTCCCGTAGGGAAGGCGATGCCGAGTATCCAGGTATATCTGCTCCAGCGTCTCGTTCAATCCCGTGTATGTGGAAAACTTTGGATCCTTCCATCGCTTCCTAGCGTTTCCAGAATCATCATCCAACTTCCTTTTCCCTTTGTCTTTATCCAAGCCTTTGCTGAATGGTCCTCCACCCTCAGTTGCATTAACCTTTTTCACCTTTAAATCCATACTCGCATCTTCTTGCCGAAGGAACCTTTCTGCCTCGTGAAAGAATTCGTCGAGATCCTGCGGGGGATCTCGTATCAGAGATACCTTGAAATCTGAGTCCTCCTTGACTCCTGATACTGCTGCCATTAAAACCATCGATGGATCAGGCCGATCCACCGAAGCGACTGCCGCACTGAATCGAGTTAGAAAAGCTCTAAGCGATTCATCCATCCTTTGCTTCACCGATGTCAATGTCATTACATTCTTCGGCCTCTTGACGTGAACCCGAAACTATCCCAAAAACCTTTCCACCAATTCCCTCTAGGTCCTGATAGATCCTTCTCCCAGCTGCCTAAACCACATTGCAGCTAAGTCCGTCAAATACAAAGGGAAGCATCATCACTTCCTCAGATGCCCCCAGCACCTCCATGTGCCTGGTGTACCTCATCAAATGATCAGTTGGGTCTGCCTTGCCATCATATACCTCCACACTAGGTAGCTTGAACTTAGGTGGGTTCTGAGCCATCCTTATTTCCCGAGCGAACGGACTCCTATTCACTCTCTATTGGTCAAACCACCTCGCACAGTTTTCCTGATGATCTCCATTAATCCAGTATTGTCTGTTGGGGGTTGCCCCCATGCCCCCGAGGGAACTCTGGCACATATTCCTCGTGTGGTTCACTAGCAGCAACGTTAGCTCTAGCCTGTTGAACTCCTTCCAAAGGTCCTCCTGTGTTGGATCCTGTGGGCCTGCCCCCAAGCCCTTGTTGATTGCCCTCTGGCTCCGCATCCCGTCCTCCGTTGGGTTCCACTACCCTAGTTCCTTGTCCTGCATCCACCGTGGCTGTAGCTGTTCCTAAGTTCTGCATCCCTACATCTCTCATTTCCCAAAGAAAGTCTGCATCATTTCCTGTTGGCTCTTCAACAATCTCTCTTGCAAAGAATTTGCCATAGCTTCCATTTCATCCCGGGTTATGTAGATCGAAACCTGTCCTTTCCCAACTCCGGAGGATGCTTGTTGACTTCCCTCCTGTTGGCTTCTCTCAGCCCTTTGCCTTCTACTATTTTGCCTTGTCATTGTCCTCAAGTCCAAACTTTTCGAGCTCTTCAAATCTGAACTTTAAATCCGATGTAGCGGGTGCTAGTCTTTCTCAGTGAAAGCACCAAAGTGTTTGCGCCAAAATTGGTCACAAACCCCAAATACCGTGAAAGCACCAGTGTATGAACACAAATCAACAATATTCAAACACAAATAATAGATCTCAGGAAATAACAAGCAGCAAATCAGAAATAATGAACATAGACACAAGTTTTATAGTGGTTCGGCTATCCCCGACCTACGTCCACTCCAAAGTTTTATCCTTTTATTAATTATCCTTGCTAGTTACAAGTGATTACAGCAGTTACAAAGTCCAAATTCGAAATCAATGGTAGTAATGATGATATGGAATGATTCTGGCAGCGTCCGGGCGTGCTTGTTCTCTCCAAATTCTCCGACCCCTTTTCTGAATGACCAGGGGCTCTATTTATAGGCGTAGGAGGCTGATATTTCGCTGAAAATCCGATAGACCACTTCTGGCACGTGATGGGGCCCACATGCTCGGCCTTAGAAGACTTGGGTCCACTTTGGGATCGATTCGAACTCCATTCGAATCGATCATAAAACTACCCAATCGAGGTGAAACTTGGTGTGAACATTCTTCAACATTCACGTAAGCTCCTGTAAAAATTTCATTGCATTTGGATCAACGGTTTGGAAGATATGATCGATTCGAGATCAAAGCTCCGTGTGTTCTGCCTGGTTCGAATCCATTGCTTCGAACCCATATCCTTTGACTCCACTACCATCACGCGCCCGCAATGACATGGCGCTATCCTTCCGGGTCGATTCGAATTATGCGGCGTGCTGACTCCACTTGGTGCGCCGAGTTGAACGCTTCCTCTCCTAGAGACGCGCTCGTATCCATGTTTCACGCTTCGTCCATATCCATATCTCCACAACGGTCATGCTCGCATCCATTGATTCGTGTTTTCCTTCGCATCGATTCCTAGAGTGTACTTCATATCGATCGGCCACGAATCGATCGATACGAAGTGACGATGGAGGTTATCGATACGAAGTGGTTGTGAGTGGATACGAACTAGACCTTACCCGATGGATACGAAGGAGCCTCTTACCTGTTGGATACGAAGGAGCCTATGTTGCCATCGAGTCGAAGTCCACCTATCCTTCTTTACCGATCGATACGAAATGACTGAGCCTTGTCCATGCCGATCGATACGAACGGTATCGATTCGAAGTCCTTCACCTTGCTTTGCCTTTGACCGATACGAACGCTATCAAGTTAAACCAACACCTAACCGATGCGAACCTCTCTGAGCCGAACCCATACTGATCGATACGAACGGTATCGATACGAAGCCCTTACCTCCTGATCGATACGAATTGTATCGATTCGAACCATCCTTGCGCCATGCCTTCGATCGATGCGAACCTAATGGAGTCGAACCAAACAAAACCTGATGGGTTCGAATCCGATGGATTCGAAATGAGCACCATCTTAACCTCTCGATGGATTCGAACAGCATGCCTCCCCTACCTTGCATCGATCATAACTCCTTCATATAACTCCGATTAACCTGAAATTTGAAATATAGCCTTTCCTAATTCTTATCATCATCTCCAATCAATTTCGTCCCAATCGGAGTTCAACCAAATTTTGACGACATCGATCGCCGCCTTGCTTTCAATCGATCTCTAATCCCAATATCCATCATCCCTTGCCAATTTGTTGATATTCCAATTTTGACCAAAAAGTGGGATAGCAGTGAGGTGGATACAAATAAGGCCTTCCTCCATGGATACGAATGTGGTGCTTCTTTCACGGATACGAACCACTGTTTACTTTGATGGATATGAATTGTAGTTGTCTTCCTTGATTTTGATCGATCAATATCTCGAGCATATGAATTCTGATTGACTCGAAATTTAGGACGCAGGCTTTCATACCTTTGCTTGTCATAATATATCGATTGTAACTCGATCTGGACTCGGACAAAATTTACCAGCATCCATAATGAACCTATGTATAACCGATCTTCAGGACGAACTGTCCTTGATTCCTAGTTAATTTCTTGGTGTCACGGTCTTGCCAAAAGGCGAGATTACAGAGGCCTACTCTTTTTTCTATCATTTAAGATAATAAACTCACATTCAGTATCTCTCAAACGAATCTTTCTCTATAACACCCCTAATTTTCGATAACATTACTCAGGAGATTAAATTAGATAAATTAAATAGAATAATGTAAATAATTAGTGTGATAAGGGGATTGAGATATGAAAATAAATTAAGGTCATGCTTAATTAATTGATTAATGGGCTTAAGAATGGCATATAGGCTTATTAATTTACATAAGGGCATATTGGGATTTAGCCACACTTGTTACCATAACCCCTATGTATATTTTCGTCCCTTATACCATTTATGTCATTTTGTAAAGCAAAATACAAATGCAAACATAAATGAGGAGCTGGCCATGTTTAAGGAGGAGAAATTCAAATCAAGCTAAGGAACTAAAGAAGGGGAATAAATCTTAATCGCAATCCAATCTCCTTATCTTAATCAATGTGAACAATAATTTATACCATCTCTATTTTGTTACGATCATTTTAAGATTTATGATTAAATTCGTTTCTATGATGAATTGGATGATGATATGCTTGAATTATGATTTGTTTGATTTAAACAAAATGGTTTAAATGTGGATTTATGCGGTTTTAGGTAAACCGATTGGAATTGATGTTTGAATGCCATGAAAAAATTATACGTTATGTAAAACATGATTTTGGCATTGGATTTAATTTTGATAATTTTCCAAGTTATGGAAAGATTATTATGAATTTTTAAAGGAAGATATGGCTAATTGGGTTTAAAAAAATATATATCAAAAATTATATTGAGAATTTGGGTTTGAAATTTAGAGATTTTAGATAACATGTTAAAAGTGAATTTCTCTGATTTTTGGAGATTTTTCCTAAGTAAATTACTACGAGCATTAAATTATTTTGAAAGGAGGACCTAAATGATTTAATTATTTTGCTTAATGGAAGGGCTTATTTGCTAAATTAACCATGGTTTAAATCTAGAATTTGGCGGCAATTATTTTGTTAAAGGATTTGAAAAGTTAAGTCAACCAATCACATGTTTACATGTGGGCAGGTTAGTTAAAAAGTGTTTGCTTTAATTGGCATTAAACTAGATTTATCCAAAAAAGTGGGTTCCGCCTCTATTAGAAGTACCTTTCGACCCATAACTTCCGCCTTCAATCAAGTCAAAACCTAACAAAGCTAAAACTAATACACAAGGTATCATTTAATTGGTACGTAGTGGATTAAAGGAAGGCGGAAGGCATAGTTTCGAAAGCATAGCTTCCGATGGGGTCGAAACCTTATTTTTACGTTCAAAAGAAAAAATGACTAACTTATTTTATTAAAGCTTTCGAAGGAGTCGAAACATATTATTTCAAAAGGGGTTTTCTAATAGCTTTCAAAGGGGTTTCCATTTTATGTTTTGAAAGTATAGGCTTTCTAATGGGTTCCTTTTTTTTATGAAATGATGCTTTCGAAAGAAGTGGTTCCGAGTTAGTCGAAACCCAACCGCGATTCTTTTGCCTTTCGACTTTATTGATGCCATCAATGATTTCGAAGGGTTTTCTTTGTTTTAAACTTATGCTAAGCCACTTTCTAAATGTTTCGAAAGAATCCAAGGGTTTCAAAGGCAATATCTTCGAAAGAGGGTTTCAATGCTATCCTTCAAAGTTTTTCTATTTTAAAGCTTTCGAAAGGATGGTGCCGACACCGTCAAGTTTTCCCCAATACTTTTATATGATAAGGAATGGTTTTGAAAGAAATACTTTCGTTTATATTCAGTTTGTCCTAAACGATATTTTATATATAAACCCAATGGCTTCGAAAGATGGACTTTCAATGGTTTTGGAAGGGTTGCTTCCAAAGTATTAAAAGAGGGACTTTCAATGGTTTCAAAAAGGATACTTCCAAAGGTTTCTAAAGGGGTACTTTCAATGGTTTCAAAACTATGATTCTAGGAGTTAATATGTAATACTTTATTACATTCGAAAGGTTCCGGAAGAGTGGTTTTAAAGTGTTTCGAAAGGAAAGGGCCTAATATTTTGAAAAGAAATTTATATGCTTTTGAAGGAGGTTATCCAGTGAGGTCGAAAGCAAAGTTTTGAAGGTGTCCAAAGACTTAGTTTATAAACAAATCACCTAATCTCATTTTAAAGGAAAAACCCATGGCTAAGTAAAAGAGTTTTGAAATGGTTTTAAGAAGAATCTTTCCTTGATAAAATATTAGGTTGAAGGGATTAACCATGTTTCATATGAAATTAATTTCAAGGATATTAAACCCAAAGGAGTGGTATTGTTATGTTATTATATTTGCTTCTTCAAATATATATATATATATATATATATATATATATATATCCATGTGTGTGTTCACATTGAAATAAACCTATAACGATAGTTTGGGGAAAGGCAGAATAACCAGCTAGGCTGATCCAGTAGTGAATATAAATTAAATAGTTAAAGACATTGGCAGGGGCCAATAGGTTCACTATAAGCCCATGAAAACTGTGTATAAGAACAGATATAAGCATGGGCAAATAGGTTCATAGTAAGCCCACGAAAGCTATGTGTAAATGAAGATGTCAGGAAGACATGTTCATAGTTAGCCCATGAATACTATGATTTGATATTGGCAGGGGCCAACTGAGTGGTAGTTAGGCCCATGAAAGCTATATCTGAATTAAGTTATTGACAAAAATCAATAGGTTCCTAGTCAACCCTTGAAAACTAGGATAAGCGGAGAAATAAAAGAGTTTCTAGTAGGTTTAGAGAGAACCCACGAAATAGTAAAATATTGGCAGGGGCTAATAGGTTCATAGTGATCCCATGAAAACTATGTAACTAGACAGGGAGTCCTTAAACATTAAACAGGTTATTAGTAAGCCCTTAAAAACTAACAGGTTAATAGTGACCCTAAGAACTATGAATGAGACAGTTAGTAAGAATGAATAGGGATAGGAAATCCAGAATCGATTTACTTATTTGCATATCATCTTATTGTTTAGAATTATTTTAGCCATTGTGGATGCAGGAGCACGGTGTATAGTTTTATAAAGGTTAAGGATACTAGTGAGGAGAAAATTCATTCCACTAAGTAGTGTAGTCGCAGTAGATATCTAAATGGTTTGAGATGGTAGATTATTATTCATACTAGACTTTATGTATGACTTGAAGTTTATGTTTTCCCCTTAAACTCTGGGTACTTAATTGATTTTGAGTTGTTTGAGGGTTGAGGTTTTCAGGTACCTCTTAGATGAATAAGCTTCCGGAGACATACAAGAGGTATGATAGTTATCTAGAGTTCTCTTTTATTTTGATTCTATTGGGTTGCTTTTATAAAGGTAAAGTTGTTAAATTTCCTATATATACTCTGATCATCCAAGGGGCATCTTCATATATCGCTCTTGGCATATGTTGTAATAAATAAATTTTCTCCGAACGAGGTTCTCGTATGGGGATTATGTAATGAATTTGAAATGTTTTGGAATGGAATATGGAACTTATTTGATGTTTTAAATTTTTTCTATATTCATGTGTTTCTGCTATATTAATATATCTACCATTATCGTATTTGGTCACCGAGGATTAACAACTATGGATAACAGCAACATCCGTAGCCGTTAGTTTTAGGCCTCCATGTAGGGGATGTTACAAGTTGGCATTAGATCATAGGTTTATGAAACCTTAAAGAAATTTAAACTTAAAAGACTTTTAACCATAATCCAATGAATCTAAAAATAGGCTTGGGGTTTGGGATAACGCTATAGTAACATACTTCAATTATATATATATATATATATATATATATATATATAAGTATGTATTCCCCTCTCTATTAGACCATTCTTCTTTATCTTACTAAGGCTCTTATGCATATTTACGAGAATGAAGATATGGAAGCAGGAAACGAAAGAGGAAATCTCGATGAAGGTAGCACCATAACCAACGGAAATGCTTGACCCACTAAGAGGAACCCGGCCGATAGGACAATGCTAACCAATATGTTGATGCCAATGTGGGTGCTGGAAATCCACCACTGGATATGAGGGCAATGCATCAATTGTTCATTAATATGATGCAAGCAGGAGTTGCTCTTGGAGTTGTTGGAGTAGCTAATCCCGTGGCTCCAGTTGGGAGTAATTATGCTAAGCTGAGTAGAGATTACACCAATCTTGGTGGGAAGTCATTCATGGGGATGAAGAATGCCATAGCGGTAGAGAATTGGCTTTTGCATTGTGAGCCTATCTTTGCTGATTTGGTTTTAGATGACGAGCAAAAGAGAAGGTTGGCCTCTAGGTAGTTGCAAGAGGCAGCACTTCATTGGTGGAACAGTGTTACCGCTGGGGTTTCAGAGGAACAGTTGACTTGGGCAGATTTTAGAGGGAGATTTGAACAGAGGTTTTTATCTGAAGTTGCTAAGTCAGCATTACTGAGAAAGTTTATGGATTTGGTGCAGGGAGAGATATCGATAATCGAATATGCTACTAAGTTTGATGAGCTGTCCCAATATAGACATGCTACCATAGACACTGACATCAGGAGAAATGAGAGGTTCATTTGGTGATTAAGACCTGAATGTGCTAGGGCAACCCTAACACACATCCATGATCCTTGTAATATAGTGGTGGAGATAGCAAGTCTCCATGAAGAAATGCTTGCCGTTTGTGCTAGAGAGAAGCCAGTTGAAACCTATGGTTCTCAGGGAAAGAAAAGGAAGTTCTTTAAGAAGAAGGTAGCCTGGAAGGGAGATGCTACCAATAAGGCAAAGACTGATTTAATTTGTTTCAAGTTTGATAAGAATGGTCATTATGCAAATGAGTGCCGGGCAGGCAAGGGGAAGAAGGCTGCATATAAGAATAATGCGAAGTGCTTCAACTGCGATCAAGTTAGGCATTATAAGAACCAGTGTCCAGAACTAGTTAGATGGACAAGGGAAAGGTTTTTTCTATTGAATCATTATCCGCTAGGCAACTGCAGCTGAAAATGGGAAGACTGTGATGGAAGGTACGATTTTTGGTTCAAAGTAAACCAATTAGGATACTATTTGATGCCGGTGCATCACATTCATTTATATCCCAGTGTTTGGTTGATAAGTTATGCTTAGAACCCATATACCTTGTTACTTCCTTAAGGGTTGCAAATCCAATAGGAGGGTATGCAACTCTCGGGATGTGATGTGACTAGTTAGAACTTGATTTGTTAGGTCATATGTTTGCATGCGGTCTGTATATTTTCAATTTCGTAGATTTCGGAATCATTTTGGGTATGGATTGGTTGAACAAGTATGAGGCTAGGATATTTTGCCAGGATAGGGAGATACCACTGAGACACCCAGATAATCATAACCGAATCATATTTTCAGTGGAGAATTCTAATCGGATTAGTTGTGTTTTGTTCGAAGATCTAAGTCTAGTTTAAGTAGCAAGAGGTTTGCTGATGTCTTTGAGCCGGTCATAGGACTATCACCGAGACGAGTTGTTGAGTTTCGAATAGATCTTTGCTAGAAGCTGAACATTTGAGTGGACCACATAGTAGGACGACACTTACTGAGATGAAGGAATTTAAGGTGTAGCTAGTGGATCTAGAATGAAAGAATTTTATTAAACCAAGCAGTTCGCCTGGGAGAGCGCCCGTGGTATTTGTGAAGAAACTGATGGTCGTAGAGGATATGTATCGATTATAATAAGTTGAACGAAGTGACGATCAAGAATAAGTATCGTTTTCCAAGAATTGATGAACTATTTGATTAGTTGTGTGGAGCCAGAGTGTTTTCCCAGTTGGATTTGGTGACAAGTTTCCTTCAGTTAAGAGTGGCAGAGGACAATATTCCTTTGACAACATTTCGAACTAGGTATGGTTATGAGTGGTTAGTAATACCATTCGGGTTGACGAATGCACCTGTTTTCTTTGTGGATTTGATGAACCGAGTTTTCCGAGAGCACTTTGATAAGTTGTGCTGGTGTTTATAGATGAAATGTTAGTATAATCTAAGGAAGAAAGAGAGCATGAGGATCATCTTAGTATTGTGATTGAGACGCTGAGGCAACATCAGCTAAACGCAAAATTTTCTAAGTGTCATTTTTGGAAGAATGAGGTTAAGTTTCTTGGTCACGTGGTTTTAGAGAAGGGCTTGTCAGTCGATTCAGATAAGATCAAAGTGTTGATAATTGGGAGAGACCAGAGACGGTGACTGAGATTAGAAGTTTCCTTGGACTTGCTGGCTATTTCCAGAGATTCATCAAGGATTTCTCACAGATAACAACACCTTTCACGAAGCTAACCAGGAAGGATGTGAAGTATGTCGGGTCTGACAAATGTAAGGAAGCGTTCCTTTAGTTAAAGCATTTGTTGACCAATGCATCTGTGTTAGCAGTTCCAGATGAAAACCAGGGGTTGGTGGTGTATACCGATGCATATGGACTGGATTAGGAGCTATATTGATGCAGAAGAGTAAAGTGATTGCCCGTGCTTCATGACAGCTTAGACCGCATGAAGTGAGATATCGTACTCATGATTTGGAGTTGGTTGAGGTGATCTTCACATTGAAGATTTGGAGGCATTATATCTTAGGGGAGAGGTTTGAGCTATACAAAAATCATAAGTCCTTAAGGTACTTATTCCCTCAAAATGAGTTGAATATAGGACAATAGAGATGGCAAGAGTTTTTGGCCGCTTATGATTTTGGTATAGAGTATACACCAGGGAAAGATAATAAGGTAGCGGATGCTCTTAGCAGAAGACATCAGAATGTTGTGTTAGCTATGTTTGCATAATGGAAAGATTTTGAAGCTTTGACCACTTGCAGTGTGCAGTTAAGATCGACTGCTAGTTCTAATCAGAATATTGCCATGTTGTCCTCTTTGGAAGTTCGACTAGTATTGATAGAAAGGATAGCTTCTAAGCAGAAAGAGGATCCGGTATTAGCCAAGAAGATCAGAGAGGTTAAAACTAAGATCGATGATCCAAATGATTTCGGTCTTGACTAGAAGGGATGGTTGAGAAGGATGGGACAATTGCATATTCCAAATGATGAGAACTTGAGGAAAGAAGTTTTGGGAGAATGTCATCGATGCAAGTTTACAATTCATCCTAGAGGGACCAAGAAGCATCGAGACATGAAGAGGAGCTTCTGTTGGGAATGTATGAAGAGGGATGTTAGTTGGTGGGTTAGGCAGTGTGCAAACTGTCAACAAGTGAAGGCTAAACATCAGAAGCTGAGTGGATTTCTTCAACCTCTAGAGATTCTGATGTGGAAATAGGATTAGATATCCATGGATTTTATTGAAGATCAAATAGGGAAAATGAAAGTATATGGAGCATAGTGGACAGGTTGACCCATAGTGCACGTGTCATTCCAGTTAAGTCAACTAGGACGACACCTATTTTAGCTAAGTTGTTAATGAAGAACATAGTTAGACTTCATGGAGTTCCTACCAGCATAGTCGGTGACAGAGATGCTTTGTTCACTAGTGAATTCTAGAAGAGTCTAAAGGAGGTATTAAGCACTATGCTTAAGATGAGTATTGCATATCACCCTCGGACAGATGGGTAGACAGAGAGAGTAATAAGGTACTCAAGGATTGATTGAGAGCTTGTGTATTGGACTTTGGTGGATCTTGAGAAGATCTCCTACATTTGGTTGAGTTTTTCTATAATAATTGTTATCAGAATAATATAGGAATGGAGTCTTTCGAATCTTTGTATGGAAGGCCATGCAAGTCGCCAACATGTTGGTTGAAGACAAGAGACAGATTATTCTTAGATCCAGATTTGGTGAAAGAGGCATCAGCGAAGATTGAGTTGATCCGAGAAAGGATGAAGGAAGCTTAGCCCAGACAAAAGAGTTATACAAATAAAAGGTGTAAAGACCTAGATTTCTCAGTTGGAGATAAGGTTTTTGTTATCCCGCCTTTTGGCAAGGCTGTGATACCAAGCACTTGACTAGAAACCAAGGATAATTCGACCCGAAGATCGGTTATACATAGGTTCACTATGTATAATGGAAAATTTGGCCCGAGTCCGAATGGGCTACAATTGATATGATGTGGCAAGCAAATCTATGAAAGCCAACATTCCAAATTTCAGGTAAATCGGCATTCACATGCTCAAGTTATGGATCAATCAAAATCGAGGGAGAAGTTCTCAGTTCGTATCCATCAAAAGCCACCATGCTTCGTATCCATGTAGCTTTGTATCCATTGAAGTTAATTCCCTTTGTATGCATTATCAGCTACCCATGTGTCCAATTCGTATCGATCGGCTACCTTCATACATTTCTTATCGATCTGTCGTAGATCGATATGAAACCAACACTTTCCATCAATACAAAGTGGCATCTTAAGCATCGATATCGAAGGGACTTCCAAGCATCGATACAGAGAAGGCATAATTAAGTAAAGGAAATAGTCACTCAGCATGAAATGTGGATCTCCCCTGAACCATCGCTCCACATCATCATTGCACATCTTATTGATATGTAGAAGATCGATACGAATGTTGATCGTTACAACGGTATCGATAGGTACAATTCAGCCAACCTACAATGCGAATCATGGATCGATAATAACTCAAAATCTACAAGTCCAAATGCTACCAAATTTTCACAAGAGCTTGCTTACCACCTCAAGAATGTCTCCGGTCGATCTCAGCCCAAAAGGACACCATCTTAATTGATACGAATGGAATGGGGATCATCCCAATCGATCCCAAATGACCCCTGATCGATCTAGTGGGCCCACCCACATGTGAGAAGGAGCATTCAGAGTTCAAAGGGAGATATTTCAGAACTACTCCTATAAATAGCACTCCAATGCCAACAGAAAAGGACTTTTGACTCTGCTACGTCGTTACTCTGCCGTAACTCTATTGTAACTTGAGTATTCGAGCGTTGTATTGTTGTAGTCAGTTATCAAATGGCAATAAAATAGAATTCAAAGTGGACGTAGGCTACAATGCCAAACCACTATAATTTCTTATGTTTTTTCATTTCTGTAAGTTTTACTGGTGTGTTTGTTAGATTAGCCTCATTTTCCATTTATTTTCTTCACTTTAATCTCTTCAATCGCATCTGAAGAGTGTTGTGCCCAATTTTGGTATGAACACTTTGGTGTTTTCACTAAGAAAACCTCGTTTTCTCCTGCTCTAGGGATCCCTTGCCGTTGTCAGATTGTTAAAATCTATGAAGGAGATCCAGATCTGTCATCTAGTAATTCCTTCCATTCTACTCAGATTACTCTCGATTTAGGAAAGGGCAACATTCATCATGGTTACTACTAGAACTGCTTCAACTGCTGTAGATCTAGAAAAAAGGGATAACCAGAATCCCTCGCAGCCAGCCACATCAGGCCAAGCATCAGTAGGAGCTCTAGATCCACAAGATCCCATCATCAGTGAGGAGTTCCAGATCTTAGTGCAGGAGCTAACTCAGAGCTGTCGGCAGCTCACCCAACAGATCAGTGCCAATACGGAGCTCGTGAACCAACTAAATGAGGAAAAATGAAGGAGATCTAGAAGGGATCGTACTTCTTATTCATCAACAAAATCTCGGCTTCTTCTGATTTCAAACATAGGTCTACACACCAATGGCAAGATGGAAACTATGCACAAGCCTCCAAGCATCAGCGTGCTGTGAATCTTGGGCAAGTGGGGGCTGGTCCTTCTATAGAACATCATGCTGGACTCTCCTTTGAGGAGGGGCACTTCCATATCACGCTATGGATGACCATGCCGGCTGCCGTTGTGGACTTGGAAGCTAAGATTTGAATCCAAGAAAATCCAGCCCTTCATCAACACATCCACGCTAATGACCCTACATTCCTGAAGATGGGAGTCAAGGAGGCAAGGAATGGACCGTTGATAGCGCTCGGACCATACCCGCAACATGGAACCCGACCATGCCTTGGCCCCGAACATCCAGATGCCTGGTGTTCCAACCATGAATCTGCCAAATGATCCGAGAAAGTCAAGGTCTTACCAATGACGATTGGAGAATCTCCTGAAGTCATACTTCGTTTACCAACGATATTCTTTATGCTGAGCCACCTTGTCGATTCAGGATTCCTATCTTGTCTGCATATGAAGGAAGTTCGGATCCTAATCAGCATATATTAAAGTATGAATGGCTCGTGAACATCACTCGAGCCGATGATGCGACCAAGTGCAGGAGTTTTCCTATTTCTTGGGAGGTATAGCAACTATGTGGTTCACTCAACTACCACCCAGGTCCGTTTCAAATTTTGATCAGTTGGCTATGACGATTGTTGAACAATTCTGTATGCATGTTACAAGACCAAAGGATGTCAACACCTTACCCAGCATTACCTAATCTTTGGGAAAGACACCTAGATGTTATCTAGAAAGGTTTCATGTTGCCTGTGCTGAGGTTAACAACCGAAATGACAATTCTATCTTAATAACATTGACTAAAGGAATCGATCTCGATTCCGAGTTTGGCAATTGGTTGGCTGGGAAACCCCCGCATTGTTGGATCGTTTCTATGCTAAGGTGGCTAGTTTTTAAGGAGATAAGAAGCTAGATGACCTAGGAAGCAGGACGATGTAGGGCCCAATGTTGAAGGTATTCAAAGTAATGTTGCTGTGAAACAGTCCGGTGAGAGTTCTTGTAAACTGCAATTGAATACAGAACAAGCAAGGTTAGTAGAAAGGCAATGGAGATCAGGGTAAGAAGCAAGACCTAAATTGTGTACCGAGACCCGGAGCTCACATTTTCAACCGATATACCCCTTTGAACACATCCCTGGAAAATGTTTATTTGCAAAATTGTAATACCAGACAGTATATGAAGCCAACATCGAAACAATCATATAAGAAGCAAATTCAAACTGGAACGTTCTATAGATTCCACAATTGTTACGACCACAACACCAATGAGTGCCATCACTCACAAGACATCTTTGAGTAATTGGTTAGAGAAAGAAAGTTGGAATAGTTTGTTTGGGCACCCTAGGATGGAGGTGCGGGCCCATCTAATTCGAATCAAGGTCAAGGCCAAACAAAGTCTGAAGAACCCGCATGTACTGGTAAGAGGTAGGTTATAAACACTATGAGTGGTGATCCTCATCCGGTTGATCGAGGTTGGAAGGAAATGGAGCCATTTGCAGTTCGAATACGCATATGGACTTTGAATACTGTAGTAATTCTAGCGCTGGGGCCTCGGCAAAAAAAAAGAGAACGATGGCAGACGACATCATTTTCATAGACCTAGATGCTGATAGAGTCACCACCCCCACTATCGATCCGTTGATCATTTTAGCCCAGATAGGTCCTGCATGGATGTAGAGGATCTTGGTCGAGAGTAAAAGCTCTGTAAACATTCTTTTTAAGCGAGTTTAGGATCAAATGAGAATGGAGGCAAAAAATCTGAAACCATGTCAGTCCCGTATACACGGTTTTAATGGAAGTGCAACCATGCCAGTAGGCATTGTGGAATTGCCAGTTGAGTTAGGTACTAGAGATCACCAGAGAGTCTGGATGGTGCAGTTTGTTGTGTTAGACATTAATACCCCCTATAATGCTTTCTTGGGCTGACCAGCCCTCGTTGAATTTATGGCAGCTATTACCCCATGGTGTTTGACTCTAAAATTCCCCATAAATAATGGGGTAGGTGTGGTTCACGGAGATCAGGCGGATAGACGCTCCTGTTATGCCGAGCTGCGGTATGTGCAGCGTAAGGAGATCTGCCGCCTTGAAGAAAGAAATGAATAAACTCAAATCGAATGGGTTTATTCATGATGCTTTACATCAGGAGTGGGTATCTAATTCAGTGCTTGTCAGGAAATCAAATGGGAAATGGCGAAAATGTGTGGACTACTCAGATTTGTATAAAGCCTGCCTTAAAAACAGCTTTGTACTTCCCAAAATCAATCAACTTGTAGATTCAACGGCTGGACACGAGCTCTTATCTTTCAAGGACGCGTATTCCGTCTACAATCAAATATCAAATGCATTTGCCAGATCATGAACATACTCGCTTCATCACCAATCTGGGACTCTACTGCTACAAAGTAATGCCCTTCGGACTTAAGAACGCTGGGGAAACTTATCAAAGGCTCATGAACCGAATGTTCGCTATCCATATTGGAAAGACCATGGAAGTATACATGGATGACATGCTTGTAAAATCATGATGGTCCATCAACCATGTCAAAAATTTGGAAACTATGTTGAATATAATTCAACATTATAGAATGAATCTCAATCTATTGAAGTGCCATTTCAGAGTTTCATTGGGAAAGTTCCTTGGATTCGTCGTCAATGCCAGACGAATTGAAGCCAATCCTGAAAAAATCTGGGGGATTTGGGATCTCGAAACTCCCATAACCATAAAGCAAGTGAAAAGCCTCAATGGGAAGGTGGCAGCCTTAAGCAGGTTCATCTCCAAATCTATATACAAGTGCATCCCTTTCTTTGATCTGATTAGAAAAGGAAAGCGGAATTTCGAATGGATAGAGGAGTGTGAAGGTGCATTCCAGTCACTAGTTCAACATTTGTCAACACCTCCCATTTTGTCAAAGCTAGTTGATCACGAGAGTTTATATATCTATCTAAAGGTTTTAGCAAATGCGATCAGCGCTGCACTAATTCAGGATGAGGATCAGATCCAATGACTGGTCTATTATATCACAAGCGATTGACATGGACAAAAAGAAACAACCCAAAGTTAGAAAAGCTAGCTTATTGTCTCATCGTAGCCTCGAGTAATCTCCGTCCATATTTTCAGGCTCATCCGAACATGGTCTACACTGACTAGCCGTTAGACAGATCCTAACATGACCTGAGATGTCTGGTAGATTATTCAAGTGGAACATCGAATTAAGTCAATTTGACATCGCTTATACACCAAGATGAGCCATTCAAGGACAAGTTCTGGCGAACTTCTTAGCCAGATTCACCATACCAGAAGACTTGTTAGAAGCCAACGAACCTCCTAAGCATGTGTCGAAGCTATACAATGATGGCGCATCAAAGGACCGTTGCTCAGGCGTTGGAGTGGTACTTGAATCCCCAAAAGGTTGACCCATATGCTATGCTCTAAAGTTTGACTTCCGCGTAACTAGCAATGAAGCAGAGTATGAAGCTCTACTCGCTGGACTTAGACTAGCCAAAGATTTGGAAATTATTGCTGTGAAGATTTATTGTGACTATACAATTTGTCATATGCCAAGTTCGAGGAGAGTATGAAGCCAGAGATCAAAGATTGGCTACATACCTTACTCAGGTTCAAGAAATGTTGAATCAGTTCGACTACTATGCTATTCATTGTATAACTCGAGAGCATGATCAAAAAGCCGATTCTGTAGCGAAACTATTCAACATTGGCGAAGCACAACAGATGGGGATTGTCCCCATCGAGAAACTTACTGCTCCAAGTATCGAATAATTAAAGACAGACTGGGTGCACGAGGCAACGCCCGAGAAGGAGTCGTGGATGACTTCATTCAAAAACTGTCTTGAGCATGGAGCTTTACCTGAGCATAGAAGTGAGAAAAGACAGATTCTCCAAAAAGCTTCACAATTTATTATCCATAATGGAGTTCTATGTATGAGAGGGTATTCTGTTCCTTTACTCTGGTGTATCGCCCATGATGAAATCAAATGAGTGTTACACGATGTGCATGGGGGAGAGTGCGGCGACCGCACTAGGGGCAAGCTCTTGCAAAAAAAGATACTTAGATATGGATATTACTGGTGAACTATGAAACGAGACACATCATCTCATGCCAAGGGATACGATAGACGCTAGAAGCACGCCAGGATTCCAAGAGCCCTGCCTAACGAAATCATGCAGATGGTCAGTCCGTGGCCGTTTGCCACATGCGGCATTGATGTAATATGGTCTTTACCTTTAGCCAAGGGTGGTACGAAGTACGCCATCATTGTAGTCGCTTACTTTACCAAATGGGCGGAAGCCGAGCCCCTTGCTACTATTATGACGAAGAAAGTAATCAACTTTGTTGTGCGCAACATCTGTCGTTTTGACCTCCTTTACACAATTGTAATTGATAACGAGACCCAATTTGATCGCATCGAGTTCAAAGATTTCTGTCAATGCTACCTCATCTAGTAGAAGTTCTTAGCAGTAGCTCACCCTCAAGCGAATGGACAAGTCGAAGTTGTTAGTAAAGTTATCAAGTCCATTCTAAAGAAATGACTGGAGAAGGCTGGTGGCAAGTGGGTCGATGAGCTTCCCCTGGCCTTATGGGCACATCGAACCACCCACAAGTTCGTGACCGGCCACACTCCGTTTGCAATTTCCTATGGCTCTGAAGTCGTTAATCCAGTTGAACTATAAGTACCTTCTCACCGTACGACTTACTATGATCCAAAGATGAATGCCGTCTTACTTGCATAATCATTGGATTTCCTGAATGAGAAGCATGAAGAGGCTTATTTTAGGGCAGCCACACACCGCAGTCGAGTTGCTCGATTATACAATGCTGAGGTTCGACCCAAAACCTTCAAAGTTGGCGAAATCATACTTGAGAGAATTTACCCAATACCTTCACACATGAAACCATCATGGGAAGGACCGTATATCATTGAACAAAGACTTGGAGACGGCACATTCAAACTATCAGCCGTTGACGATCTTAATTTACCAAGAGCATGGAACAATGAGAGTCTCCATTGCTATTACACATAACAAGCTTTTATTCATTTTAGTCTACTTTTCCTTTGAAATTTTTTATGAATTTTTTTGAATTCAAACTTGTAATAAGGCAACTAACTTTGTCGTACTTTTTATTTCAGCAATGTAATGCAGACTCATCAAGCCAGATAAACAATTTATGGAATGCATCGTGCGATCATCATGATGTATGGAGGGCTAACTTCCATCTCTAGGTAGGACTTATTTAAATAGAGAGTGACTGTGATCCGACCGGTCACTCACTAACTGAAACCCCGAGCTTGGGGGATAATAGCTATAAAGTGAAAAAAGATTGAGACACGACAATCCTCTAACAAACTCCAGCTCCCAAAGTGCGAGCTCGAGTACAAACTCCAAAACATGGATTCGAAGAGGGAGGGTCCATCCTCCCATGACTTTGACCTCATGCCATCCAACTGAAAGAGGATGGACCCGTCCATCTATGACTTTGCTTGCCAACTTAGGGTGGATGTGATCCGATTGTCCACAACCCTGATTAACTCCTCGTTCCCGGAGTGCGAACGAGATCCAAATACTTAAACAGACGTGATTCACCATCTGTCAACTAGCTCTAGTCCCGAGAGTGTGGACTGGAATACAGACACCAAATGGGTGTCACTGACCACCCATCGACCAACTCTAGATTCCCAAAGTGCAAACTGGAATATAAACATTAAAAGGGTATGACTTAGCACCCACCAACTAACTCCGGTCCCGAGAGAGCGGACTGGAGCATAACCACCAAATGGGTTTGACTGACCACTCATCAGCTAATCCTGGACCCTAGAGCGTGGACGGGAGCATAAACATTAAACGTGTATGATCGACCACTCGTGAAACAACTTATGTCTCCAGAGTGCAGATATAATTCTAAGTATTAAATGGGTGTGACTGACCATCCATAAAATAATATGTTCCCTAAGCGCGGATATGACTTCAAACATTAAGCAGGCATGACCAACCTTCGGCGTGCAAATACAATCCCCAGAGTGCAGATGCAAGTAACAGCTGATGAGTGAGTGTGATTGACCACTCTAATTCATTTCAATTTAACTTTGTTCCAACTTAGTTAAATAAAAATGAGCAAAGATGAAAAACGATTGCCAACCAATTACTTCAGTTTATCCCCAAGACTGGAGGCATAACTCAAGTACTAGCGGCAAGCCAAAATGGCATGACGTTGGGATTCGATCGACGTTTGGTTATGACCCGAAGCCACGACTTTGGGACTTAAAGACCGGACTCGAGTTTGACTCGCAGAGTAAATCCTTATAAGTACATTGAATGAAAATGCGAGTGCTGAAACACTTAAACAAATAAACATAGAGTTATGCTGGAAAAAAAAAATTGAAATTTTATTTCCACTACGGTTTGAAAAAAGATAAGTAAAAAAAAACTTATTCGAAGAATTTCTACAAGCAGGGGCCGATCCCGCATTTTTACACAGCCTACAAAAAGCAAAAGCGAAAGTCTACGCCTTTGGCTTTTTATCTTTCTTGCCCTTCTTTGGCATAGACCCGCTTGAACTGCCGCCCGACTTCCTCTTTGAGCCTTTACCTCCCCGGCCCACTTTAGCTGGTTTGTCTTCGGCCGAGGAAATTACTACTATCTCTTCCTCAGAACTTAAAGGGATTGGAATACCCTCCATGCGTGGAACTGGAGGAACAGTGGCACCCTTAACGTTGGAAGAATGAGGCGCGCTAGTATCGATGATGGTGCCTCCCATAAATATGACAAGTATGGGAATCAGGCCAGGACCCGCACGCCACCACCTACACTACTAGCTTGCTTGGCTTTCTTTATCTCGACATTAGTTTCCGCCATTATCTCCTCAACTCGGTCTGTGCGAATCCCCATTGGCGTGCTACTAGTCGGGCCCGTGGAGCTTGTAATAACCACATCTAATCTATGATGAAAGGCATTTTGACGTTCGGGTCGCTTTGATGACTGAGGAGTGCTTCCAACATTTGTTTGTCACGCACGCAGCAACTTTCATGAAACTCCCCAGCCAATGTAGTGACCGTTGTAGTTGTAGCTTCCATCATTAGTGCCTCCTGCTCATTATGCATTCCTTGAGTTGCAGGAGGATCAAGTGATGCAGCATCTATAACTGAATAAAAATAGGGGAAAATATTAGTGACATCTTCCAACAACGCTCATGTATTTAGATGAATGGAAGAAGTGTTCGGAGTACCTTCCTCAGATTTACTCACGTGTTGAGCCAATGTGCCTTCAGAACCATATTCATGTAATGGAGATAGGTGCGGTCTATCTGGGTCATACACCGGAATAGTTGTAGGATCAATTGCAGAAGTAATCTCAGGTTGGGTCGCTACAGACGCTTTAGAACTTACTTCATGATGCTCGACTCTAGATCCTTCTCCAACGTCCAGATACTTAGCGGTGAGCTTTTCCATATTAAGAGAAAAGATGATGTCGTGTAGAACTTTTGCCTCATCTACAACTAATATCTGATTTTCCACTTTACAGTTCTCAATAGTTGAAGTATTATGGTCCACCTTCTCGTCCTCTGCCAGGCGGCTCCAGGCCTTATACAAATGGAAGGGATAATCTTTGAGCCAGCTGAGATTGCGTTGTCTTAAGACATTGATGTTGTAGGTAGCCAATAGATCTTTAATCTCATTTTCCATCCTGTCCTTCGCCGCTTTGACTTCCCCATCAATCCTTGCCTCGGCTTTCTGAGCCTTTAAAGTTGCTGCATGCATTTCATCCTTATAGCGCTACCGCCTATTCGCATGCCTTTTGGGCAGCTTTGTTGGCGTCATCCTTCTCCTTGATGGCCTCGGCATTTAATTTGTTGAGCTCTTTCACTGCAGCATCTCTCTCCTCCGCGACCAGGGTATTCCAGTATCCCATCTCTTCCACTAGGTCCATTTGAGACTGTCGCATTTTTTTAATAGACCGATTTGCCTCTTCTGCTTTCTTATTGGTCTCTATTTCGATTTCCTGGAAGATTCGGCCTCCGTGTATTGTATGGTCCTTCTAAGGGAGATCTTTCTCCAGTTTCTCAATTACTTTTGCCCGCTCGAAGGCTATCACTGAAGCCTTTTCCGCAGTCTTCACCTGCTCCCGGTGCTGATTGTAGACATCATGCACATAATCCTACACCAGTCTTTCTACATCATTGGGGATTCACTTCAAGTTCGAAGGGAATACAAAGCCGTCAAAGTAGACATTTGGAAAATATTTTTTCAACTTATAAATTCCGATCACTCCCTTCCCATTGGGTTCTAAAGCGGCATGCTCTATGATAATTAGAGTTTCAGCCTTTATTCTTCGACGTTGCTCTTCATATCTCGAAGTTTGAGGAGGCACTATTTGACATGAAGTCTCTGAAGACCGCCTTCCGGAGTCGAAGGGTTTGGAGTAACCTTTGGGTGGCTGTGATCGTGACCAGGAGCGGTGCCTACTTTGGTGGTGCCTCTCTCTCTCCCTTTCATAATGATCATGCTCTTGGTTGGGGCAGCATGATTATAATCTCTTTCAGTCTCGTGTCTGTAAGACTCGGAATAAGAACTAGAAGTGCGGCATGCAAAATGAAGACTGCTAAGCATAGATAACTGTCTTACTCTGTAAAATGAAAAGGGAAGCAGAGTTAGCTATCTCCATAGATTGAGAAACATGTGATTCGAAGTCATATGGTGTCATGAAGTGTGTGCATGCGTGTGCAAACCCCACAACCAACCAGTTGTGGTAGCCTTGCTCGCAGGAGTTGGCTCCCCTGTATCTAAAGCACTTTGATTAAGACAAGTCATCTAGAAAAGAGATGTCTGCCAATCCTTTCGATGAACTTTCCATTCGTGGAGGAGAAGTCTGCAGACTTATATCAGTTGTTACAAGCGAAGTCATCAAGATAGTTTTGCATATCATGGATTTGTATGCAATAGTCTTGCCTTTTCTTTTTAACTCTAAAGATCGAAGACTCTGTGAAGGCACAGTTGGAGGCTCATCTCCAGCAGGCACACTCTCATCATCGCCCTATTCAATGATAACGGCTCTGGGAGCTCTTCTCCCTTCGTGCCTCATAGGAGCCATTTTGAGAACTCCCGGGCATCCAATGCTTTGGCCTCTTTCTATAAGCCCAATAGGGATCAAATTTTCGTTGGTGAGAACTTCATCGATATCTCTAAGCTTAGCTGATATCAAATGGAGAGTTCGTACAATCTCTTTGAATCACCTCCTTCAGGCCATGGGATCGAAGCTGTAGAAGAAGCAAAGTATTAGACTCAGCTTCATCTTATATTACTCAGTTAATGAACGAAGAAGTAAGAACACTTATGTCTAACTAGCCACCATCTGGAAAATCTTGATTGACATTGAACGAAGAACCACTCGGTTTTGAAGTAGCTTAGTTTACTCCAGGATCCTACCAATAGTTGGCAGTTTCTAACTGCCTCCAGAAAAGTGAAAGAATGGTTGTCCGCACAGCTCTTAGTATTGAATAGATGTCTTCGACAATCGAAGGTCAAATGAGATGCTCCAGGAAGATAATGAACAAGCTATTCAGTAGAGCATATCCATTCGGATGTTATTGAGATAGAGCGATCCTCGAGGAAAGCAGCACTTCCTGTATAAATTGATTGAAAGGAGGCAGCATGTCAACAACGCACATGAATCTATTTCAAGCAGTATACCCTTCTGGGGGATCATAGGCTTTTCTTCCATGGCCGATATCAAAACATCTTTTAGAGATAGCCCATGTCCGAGGCAGATCCTATCTAACATGTCTTCGGAATTTATAGCGTACTGAGTCCTCCGAATTTAATACTAAAGTTGCACCCGGCAGTTCATCCGGGGTGGGGCTTATTACTTCAGTTGCGATCTTTGGCATTTCTATAACTGGAAGTGGAGGACTTTGGATATTCTACGGCTCAGAGCTTCCGGGATCCATGGCTATTACACTCGGTAAAAATCATCATTAGATGGCAATAAACCCATGTTCCCCCCGTGATTGTGAAGTGAGTAATCGTGTTGTGTAGTGCAGTGCTATATAATAGTTTAAATTTCTATAATTTCGAAAAATGTTAAAACGAAAAGACTTCGATATTTAATTAGAGTGATCATCATCGCCGACCGTCACAACCGTGCCATTCTTACTTCATAGAATGATCCATGCTAGAGTTCGTAAGGTTTGTCAAATTACAGTTCTATCAACAAGCTTCGAAGGGCAGTCAAATATTCGGTTTAACAGTTAAGTCCAGATATGTAAGGATGAAGCTCGTCGGAGTCAAATGTTCAAATATACGATGTCTCGTATCCATTAAAGTTCAAACTTGGATCATTCCACAAAAGTACGGTTTCATTAGGAAAAGTTAGGTTTCGTATCGATCCAAGACCCTCAATTTCATATCGATCGCCAATAAAGAATTTTATATGGATAACCAGATCCTCGACTTCTATCGATCATAGGACCAAGGCTTCATACCGATCGCTCTAGATCGATATGAACTTCCACTATTCCTGCGCGATATGAAGCTCCTCCCTCCATCCATTGGTTCTAGATCGAATCAAGTTCCCCATTCTGGATTGATATAAAAGGTGCTTCTTCCATCCTTCATCAATACGAGATCGAAGCTATGGATTGTTCCCATGACTAGTTTGTATCCATCAACGGTTCTTCTTCCCCATGCTGCTGAAACTCCATTGCTCCTCCCTCGACCTCACTCCGACCAACTTTCGACATCAACAATTCCAGAATCAACAACGACCATGGATGGAACAACGTTAAAGCTCAAGTCTCATCGTTTTAAAGTTGATTTAATTGGTCAATTACCTAATTCAAGGGATCGGTTTGAGAGATTAATGAATTAATTTGATTTGGGGACGAAGATAGTTCCTCTTTACCGAGTTCTCTATTGATACGAGGGCAAGAGTGATTTGACGGAAAGAGAGAAAATTTAGCTAAGTCCAAAAAGTATTTATATGGATTCAGAACTAGGAAAAAACATATCATCTCCCAGTGGTAAAAACCGAATGAAGCGGTCACAAATTCCACCAATACAAAGAACTATCTTTGTATCCATCCGCCCAGATCGATCCACAGTATAACAGTTCGTATCCATCAGCGATCAGCCTTCACGCCCATCGATATGAATCACCACTGCAAGGTCATATTTAGACCACTCAGTTCCATCAATACGAAGCGTCTACTTCATATCCGTCTGTTTGATGACAATGAGGGCTCGTAGCCAACGATATGAATCATCTCCAAAGACTATCTTTTTCATATTGATAGACATCGATATGAAGCATGCATTCCAACTTCTTAGATCAATCCAAGAGAGGGTCAATATGAAGCGATGCCTTAAAATGACCATCAAACATTGTTACAACTCGAATTTCGCATTGATCCAGGAGAGGATCGATTTCAAACTCGATCCAGACAAAAACTAAAGGACTTGACAATGACCCATGAACGTACAAACGTAAACAGAAGTCAAGTAAACATACGTGCATGTATGACGAACTAACATTCAATTTTCAAAATTGATAAGCATTTAATGCTCACCTAATGACAACTAAAACAACGAGCAACAAATTTCTAGCACTCGACCTTGATTTACAACAGAACACTACATGATCATTGGCAGTCAACAGTTCAACATTTATATTGCTGGAAATCAATCAAAGGTAACATCTCTTGATGAAAATGCAATGACTATTCAATGAATTGGATAGAGCTTTTTGGGAATAAATAAATTATTTTTTCAAAGCACGTCATGTTCACAGACGTACTTTGGGGGGAAAATGTTATCCCTCATTTTGGCAAGGCCATGATATCAAAGACTTTACTAGAAACCAAGGACAATTATACCCGAAGATCGGTCTACACAGGTTCACTATGGATATTGGAAAATTTGATCCGAGTCTAGATCGAGCTACAATTGACATAATGTGATAAGCAAAGCTATGAAAGCCAATATTCCAAATTTCGGGTCAATCGGAGTTCATATGCTCAAGTTATGGATCGATCAAAATCGAGAGAGAGGACCTCGATTCGTACCCATCAAAAGCCACCCTTCTTCGTATCCATGCGGCTTCATATTCATCGAAGTCAATTCCTTTCATATCCATTGGCAGCCATCCATTTTCCAATTCATATCGATCGGCTACCTTTATACATTTCGTATCGATCGGCCACAGATCGATACGAAACCAACACTTTCCATCGATACGAAGTGACATCCTAAGCATCAATACGAAAGGGACTTCCAAGCATCGATACAGAGGAGGCATAGTCAAGTAATGTAAACGGTCACTCGGCATGATATGTGGATCTCCCTTGAACCATCGCTCCATGTCATCACTGCACAACTGATCGATACGGAGAAGATTGATATGATCATTAATCGATAAGACGGTACCGATACGTATAGTTCATCCAACCTACAATTCGAATCATGGATCGATCATAACTCAAAATCTACCAATCCAAATGCTACAAAATTTTCACAGGAGCTTGCTTACCACCTTTAGAATATCTCTGATCGATCTCAGTCTAAAAGGACACCATCTTGATCGATACGAACGGAATGGGGATCCATCCCAAATGACCCCTGATCGATATGGTGGGCCCACACATATGTGAGAAGGAGCATTCCGAGTTCAAAGGTAGATATTTCAGACATACACCTATAAATAATACTCCAATGCCAACAGAAAAAGTACTTTTGACTTTGCCACACCGTTACTCTACCGCAACTCCATTGTAACTTGAGTCTTCGAGTGTTGTACTCTTGTAATCAATTATCAATCAGCAATAAAACAGAAAACCATTCAAAGTGGACATAGGCTATAACGCCGAACCACTATAATTTCTTGTGTCTTTTCATTTCTGTAAGATTTATTAGTGTGATTGTTAGATTAGTCTCTTTTTTCATTTAATTCTTCGCTTTAATCTCTTCAATCACATCTGAAGAGTGTTGTGCCTAATTTTGGTATAAACACTTTTCATTAAAGTATCACTGATGAAGGGTGTGGTATGGTTCAGGAAGTTAGGGAAGTTGGAACGAGATATGTTGGTTCATTCTAGATTATAGAGGGGATTGGAAAGCTATCTTATAGAGTGGAGTTTCCAAGCAGTATGGTAGGTGTCCATAATGTATTTCATGTCTCTCATCTTCGTAGATCTAGAGACTATTATTCCTCCAACAACGTTGGAAGATTTGATAGTAGAGTCTAATTTGACTTTTGATAGACAACCAGTTCAAATTTTAGCTAGAGATGAGAAAAGTTTTAGGAACAAGACAGTCAAGTTGGTGAAAGTTCTATGGGGTGACAACGAGAAGGACTGTACTTGGAAGACAGAGGACATGATTTAAGATACTTATCCTGTTCTATTTTGAGGGTATGTCTATATTATATCTATATAGATAATTGCTAGTCAAGTTGACTAATATGGTTGTTAGGAGTCGCTATAGATAATTGCAATGTTTAGTATTCGGTCCTTACTGAATTTCGAGGAAGAAGTTCTTTAAGGGGGAGCCTGTAACACCTCTAATTTTTATAACATTAATCAGGAGATTTAATTAGGTATATTAAGTAAAATAATGTAAATAATTAGTGTGATAAGGGGATTAAGATATGAAAATAAATTAAGGTTGTGCTTAATTAATGATTAAGGGCTTAAGAATAGCTTATAGGCTTATTAGTTTACATAAGGGCATATTGGGAATTAGCCACACTTGTTACCATAACCCTTATATATATTTTCGTTCCTTATACCATTCACATCATTGTAAAACAAAATGCAAATGCAAATATAAAAGAGGAGTCAACCATTGTTAAGGAGGAGAAATTAAAATCAAGCTAAGGAACTAAAGAAGGGGAACAAATATTAATCTCAATCCAATCTCCTGACCTTAATCAAGGTGAATAATAGTTTACACCATCTCTATTTTGTTTTATGATCATATGTTTTTGGATTTAAGATTAAATTCGTTTTTATGACGATTTGGATGATGATATGCTTGAATTATGATTTGTTTGATTTAAATAAAATGGTTTAAATGGGGATTTATGCGATTTTAGGGCAAAGCAATTGGAATTGATGTTTGAATTCCATGTAAAAATTATATGATATTTAAACATGATTTTGGTGTTGGGTTTTAATTTTGATAATTTTTCAAGCTATGGAAAGATTATTATGAATTTTCAAAGGAAAATATGATTAATTGTGTTTAGAAATTTATTTCAAAAATTATATTAAGAATATGGGTCCAAAATTTAGAGATGTTAGATAAGATGTTAAAAGTGAATTTATACGATTTATAGGGATTTTTTCTAAGTAAATTACTATGAAAATTAAAATATTTTGAAAGGAGGACCTAAATGATTTAATTATTTTAATTAATGGAAGGGCTTATTTGCTAAATTAGACCAAGGTTTAGATCTGGAATTAGGCGGGAATTATTTTGGCATAGGATTTGAAAGTTGAGGCAACCAATCACATGTTTACACGTGGGAAATTTAGTTATAAATTTTTTGCTTTAATTGGCATTAACTTAGATTTACCCAGAAAAGTGGGTTCCGCCTCTATTAGAAGTACCTTTCGACCCATAGCTTCTGCCTTCAATCAAGTCAAAACCCAACGAAGCCGAAACTAATAAACAAGGTATCACTTAGATGGTACGTAGTCGATTGGAAGAAGGCGGAAGGCATAGTGTCGAAGCATAACTTCCGGTGGGATCGAAACCTTAGTTTTACTTTCAAATGAAAAAGCGCATGCTTTGTTTCATTAAAGCTTTCGAAGGAGTCGAAACACATGCTTTCAAAAGGAGTTTTCTAATAGCTTTCGAAGGGGTTTCCATTTTATGTTTTAAAAGTATAGGCTTTCGAATGGGTTCCTTTATTTATGAAATGAGGCTTTTGAAGAAATGGTTCCGACTTAGTCGAAATCTAGCTGCGGTTCTTTTGCCTTTCGAGCGTATTGAAGCTATCAATGCTTCCGAAGGTTTGTTTTTGTTTTAAACTTATGCTAATCCACTTCCTAAATTCTTTCAAAAGGGTTTAAGGGTTTCAAAGGCAATGGCTTCGAAAGAGGGTTTCGATGCTATCCTTTGAAGTTTTCAAAAGGATGGTGCCGACGCCATCAAGTTTTCCCCAATACTTATATGATAAAAAATGGTTTAAAAAGAGATACTTTCGTTTATATTCACTTTGACCCAAATAATAATTTAAATATAATTCCAATGGTTTTGAAAGAGGGACTTTCAATGGTTTTGGAAGGGATACTTCCAAAGGTTTCGAGATGGGTATTTTCAATGGTTTCGAAGCAATGCTTCTAAAAGTTAATAAGTAATACTTTATTACATTCGAAAGGTTTCGAAAGAGAGTTTATAAAGTGTTTTGAAAGGTATGGGCCTAATATTTTGAATAGAGAATTATATGCTTTCGAAGGAGGTTATCTAGAGGTCGAAAGCAAAGTTTGGAAGGTTTCGAAAGCCTTCGGTTTTCAAAACAAATAACCCAGTCTCATTTTAAAGGAAAAACCCATGGATAAGTAAAGTAATTTTGAAATAGTTTAAGAAGAAGCTTTCCTTGATAAAATATTAGGTTAAAGGAATTAACCACATTTCACATGAAAATAATTTCAAGGATATTAAACCCATAGGAGTGGTATTTTTATGTTATAATGTTTTCTTCTTCAAATATATATATATATATATATATATATATATTTGTGTGTGTGTGTTCACATTATAATGAACCTATAACCAAAATTTGGGGAATGACAGAATAACCAACTAGGTTGATCCAGTGGTGCAAATAAATTAAATTAATTAAAGATATTGGCAGGGGCCAATAGGTTTATAGTAAGCCCATGAAAATTGTGTATAGGAAAAGATATTGGCGGGGGCCAATAGGTTCATAGTAAGCCCACGAAAACTATGTATAAATGAAGATGTTAGGAAGACAGGTTCATAGTTAGCCTATGAAAACCGTGATTTAATATTAGTAGGGGCTAGTAGGTTGGTAGTTAGCCCATGAAAACCATATCCAGATTAAACTATTGACAAAAATCAATAGGTTCCTAGTCAACCCATGAAAACTAGGATAAGAGGAGAAATATTGGAGTTACCAATAGGTTTAGGGAGAACACATAAAACAGTAAAGATATTGGTAGGGGCCACTAGGTTCTTAGTGATCCCATGAAAATCATATAGCTAGACAGGGAGTCTTCAAACATTAAACAGGTTATTAGTAAGCCCATGAAAACTAATATGTTAACAGTGACCCTAGAAGCTATAAATGAGATAGTTAATCAGAATGAATGGGGATGGATATCCAAAATTGATTTACTTGTTTGCATATCATCTTATTGTTTTGAATTATATTAACCATTGTGGATGCAGGAGCAAAATATATTGTTTTATAAAGGTTTTAGGATACTAGTGAGAGGAAAAATAGTTCTGTTAAGCGGCATGGTATCACTAGATATCTAAATGGTTTGAGTTGGTAGATTATTATTCGTGCCAAGATTTATATCAGACTCGAAGTTTATATTTTCTCTTTAAACTCCGGGTACTCAATTGATTTTGAGTAGTTTAAGAGTTGAGGTATTCAGGTAGTTGAGGTATTCAGGTACCTCTAAAACGAATAAGCTTCCGGTGATTTGCAGGAGGCATGATAGATATCTAGAGTTCTCTTTTATTTTGATTCCGTCGTGTTTTTTTGTAAAGGCAAAATGGTTAAATTGCCTATATATACTCTGATCCTCCAAGGAGGCATCTTTATATGTCGCTCTTGGCATATATTGTAAGAAATCATTTTTCTCTGAATGAGGTTCTGTTGAGGATTACGTAATGAATTTGAAATGTTTCGGAACGGAATGTGGAACTTGTTTGATGTTTTTAATTTTTGTCTATATTCATGTGTTTATGCTATATTAATGTATCTAACATTACCATATTTGGTCGCCGAGGATTAATAACTATGGCTGATAACAACATCCGTAGCCATTAGTTTTGGGCCTCCAAGTAGGGGATGTTACAAGTTGGTATCAGAGCATAGGTTTATGAAACTTAAAATAAATTTAAATATAAGACTTTCAAACATAATCTAATGAATCTGAAAATAGGATCGGGGTTTGGGATAACGCTATAGTAATGTACTTGTATTTGATATATATATTTACATATATATACACACACATATATATATACATATATATTTATGTATGTATGTATGCATTCCCCTCTCTCCTAGACCGTTTTTTATATCTTACTAAGGCTCGTATGCATATTTACGAGAAAGAAGATATGGAAGCAAGAAACGAAAGAGGAAATCTCAGTGAAGGAAGCACCATAACCAACGAAAACGCTCGACCCAGCAGGAGGAACATGGATCGACATGTTAATGCTAACCAAAATGCTGATGCCAACTTAGGCGCTGGAAATCCACCAGTAGATATTTTAACGACCCGACCTCCTATCTTCAGGAAATCGCATCATCTTGAAGAAAGAAAGGGATAGAAGAATAAAAGAAAGAGAAAGAAGAAACAAAAGAACAATAAGCAACTCACAGCGGAACGAATAAAATATAATATATCTCTTAAAATATTACATAATATCATATTACATCAAAGTACACAACTTATACAACACATATTAGACAGTTATAAACATCTGTCTAACTATACAACTCAAGTACAACAGATACAACAAACACAGCAGAACCATAATATATCTACACGTGGAAGCCTCCTGCTCCATATCTCCTCCAGAATTCGTCAAGAAAACCTGAATCACTTGACTACTCATACATAATATGAATACCCAAGAGTTTAATAAAACAGAATATAAACACTTGGGTCAGACAGGGGTCTGGTGTGAGTGAACGGTTTAAAGTTGCTTAACTTTAGAAAACCTTTGAGAAGAAAAGGTAACACGTAAGACTTCCCACACATAAACATGGATAAGTTTTTACCTTACGCTAACCAAAACATTTGATAGGAAATCCAGTGATATTATAATAGTGTCTTGGGTTTTCAAAATAAATTACAGAAATAGCTGGAATGCTTACATATCACGTTCCAACATAGTTGGACACAATCAAAACCGTACAGGCACTTATTGGATTTTGGATTCCATCAATGGAAGGGATACTGGGGTACCGCCCATCATAGTACAAGGCCTAGATCAACGTACCGAGGAGTACGCTCGCTCCCCTGCAACACAAGGCCGGAACCGTTCCTTACTGAACAGTCCCGAACAAGACCACCCCGTGGTTGGCGCGACCAACCATACACTAAGCCGAAATAGAAAGGGACCTCTAGACAGGGGTAAATCTCACTCTCTAGTGGGGGCTACCCACGAAGCCTTGCTGCACCTCCCCTGTTTTAGCCATTCCCGGTTGATGAGGCTTGAGGCTGCGATTACCTTTATAGAACACATCTATGTTAGAATGCTCATCGTCCACCTGACAATGTTCTAAAAGCATTCAATCCATACAAGTTCATTCCGGGTTTGAACGAAACCGAAGGCATTATCTCGTTGCACTCGTTTTGGAATCACCCTCAGAGTCAACGACCCTAGCCCTTGCACTCTAAATCACCATCTTGAATCTATAAGTACTATTCCCTCAAACTCATCACGGAATCACCCACAGAGTTATACTGACGTATAGTTCTTACACCTCGAGTCTTCACAAAGCTCCACTTGGATTCACGACCTAACATTTAATTGGAATCGATGTGGTTTTCGGATATCCAAATATGGAAACCCGATCCCGGTCTCACCGAAACCAAACGCCATTTTAATGTCCAAGTTGTTCTTAAGGGTTTAAACAATTAAACTTATATTCAAGATGATATAAATAGATAGATGAATCACATTATCATAATAGATAATTCATATCAAACATTCATCTCACAAAGCAGCATATCATATAACAGAGATATTCAAATCATCCGGTATCAACCAATATCAATCACCCAATATCAATCACTCAATATTGATCACCCAATATCAATCAATCAACCAATATCGATCAATCTACACAAAATTGATTAACTCTTAATCAGTTGGATTACCCTTAATCCTTCTTCATTTATTTATTCCAAATAAATAAATTGATAAATCATCTCTTAATGATCTTCCTTAATTAATCTCCCTTGATTAATTATCTTATAATTACATTCAAGTAATTTTCCTTAACCATATACAGTAATTAACCTTTAATTACCATCATTAATTACAATAATTAATAATCCTACATTTGCTTCCATTAATTAATTAACTATAATTAATCACATTAAACCTCAATTGGTTACAATTAATTAATCACACTTTAATTAATTACTATTATTAATCAACCTTGATTAATTCACTAATTATATAATGATCCTTATTAATTAATAATTCCTTTAATTAATTAAACAATTAACTTATAATTAATCATCTCATTATTTAGTCTTAATTAATCATAAACAGTAATTAACAATTGTAATTACTTATCTTAATTAATTAACTTCTTAATTAATTATATTATCCCTTTGATTAATTAATCTAATTAATTAATCTTTAACTATTTTATTAAGTAATTATCGATCAATTAAATTAATAAATAATCCTTAATTAATTTATAAGTTAATTACATTTTAATTAATTACACTTAGTAATTAATCATAAATTAATCACATTCATCAATTAATTAATCACATTAATTAATTAACTAAAATAATTAAGTAACTAATCCTTAATTACTTACATAAGTAATTATCTCTAATTACTTCATTAATTACTTAACAAATAATTAATTCCATCATTAAATGATCATTTATTCTTTAATTAATTATTTACTCCATAATTAATTAACTCAAAACAATTATATTAATCAATTCCTTAATTAATTAACATCATATGATTATTCATTAATCACTTCAACTTTAATTACTCCCATGAGTAACCTCTACTAATTACTTCCATAAGTAATTACACACCAATTACTTTCATAAGTAATTACTTCCATTCTTAATTACATTCCAAAATTAATCACTAATTACTTCATTAAGTAATTACACTTAATTAATCCATAATTAAGTGATTATTTAAAATTAAATAAACAATTAACTAATTATTTAAAATTAATTAAACAATTAATTAATTAACTTATTATATTTAAAGAAACTCCTTAATTAATTAAGAAAAAAGCATTTATCTTAATTAAACTTTACTTATTAATAAATCATCTTTTAATCAAGTATTCTTAAGTAAATAACAAAGATAAATTAACCCTATTTATTTTCATAATTAAATTATTTGAATAAATCAAATTTTAAACTTATTCATTTCAAATAAATTTGAAACTTTAATTATTAACATTTCTTAAAAATTCTGCTTAAATCGTTGGTTGAATATTTAAATTCAAACACTTCTTTTAAATTGGATTTCAAAATTTAATTAAGATAATCATTTTCAAAACAATCATCTTGAGACATTTTAAACTTGAAATATAAATTCAATTTACACTTTTATAAGTTTGATTAACATTCACTTTTTAAAGTTTTGGTTTACAGTTATTTTAAAACAACAAGTTATGAAGAGCAGAGAACAATTCTTATTTCAGGCCTTTGAATCATAAATCTGGAAAGACTTTGATGTGCTTGCTGATGGAAAAGAATGCATGCTTCAAATTTTGTTGATTTTAAAAGTGTTGAAACATGCAGATTTGATCATCATTTGCTTGCAGATTTAGTTTTCAGGTTGAAGATGATATGACGTTGCAGCTTTGAAGTTTGAAGTGTAGATTGAAGTTTTTTTTAATTGAATACAGATTGCAGATTTCATTGATGTTGCAAGTTTGAGGTTTTGCAGATTTCATTCCAGATTTGCTTTGCAGATTTGATTTCAATTTCAGGTAGCATTTGGTTTTCAGATTTTACTTTTTCTTTTGTTGTTTTGAATTTCAGATTGAAGAAAGATTTCTGTTTTGAACTAAGAAGTAAAAACAAAAGGGAAAAGTGTTTAAATGAAAACTAATTTTTTTCTTAAAAATATTTATTAAAAATAAAAATTATATGTTGCCACTTGTCTTCAAGAGTTTACATTTGTCATTTAGTTCACTTAATTACTTACAAGTGTTATTTAGAGGTGTTTATATGGTTACATTTGTACTTAAGCATTTTTAATTAATTTTTTACTTAATTTAAATGTAAATATAACTTACTTAACTTACTAAATAAATAAAATTTACATATGTAAATATAAGTTTAATCCTTTAAGAAAATATTAGAAACCTAATTATAATACAAATATATTCTTATATATGTAATTTAAAAATCTAAGACATTTATGTATATACATTTATAACTATTTTAAATTAAGCATTTTAAATGAAAACAAAATAAAACTTTGTTTAAAACCTTTTTAAACTATCACATTTAAAATAACAATTATCTTATACTTGAAAACAAATGAATTAAACTAAAATAACTTTTGAAAAAAAATTAAGTTCTAAAACAAAGCTTTAAATTATAATATTCATTCATATATTAATTATTAATAGATTAAATAAATTTCAAAACAACTCAAATAATAACATATACACACGTATATATTATAATTTGAGAATACAATATTTATTTAAAACAAAAGATATTTCTATTCACAATATATATCAAATATATATTATAAACAGAATAACATTTCATTTGCTTTGAAAAATAAATTTTATCAATTTTTAAATTGTTAGAAAGATATAAATCAAAATTACTAGATTAAACATTTATTAACTTTTAGAAGAATAAATTTTACCAATTTTAAATTAAAATTATAGAGAAAATTATCAAACCAATTAAATTATTAAACCAGATTATTAAATTGATATTGCCCAAAATTCCTGGTCGTTACGGATATGGAGGCGATTTATCTGTTCTTCGTCAATATGATGCAAGTAGGAGTTGCTAGAAATGTTAGAGGAGCTAATCATGTGGCTCCAATTGGGAGTAATTATTCTAAGTTTAGTAGAGATTACACCAACTTTGGTGGGAAGCCATTCATGGGGACAGAGAATGCCATAAAGGTAGAGAATTCGCTGTTGCATTGTGAGCGTATCTTTGTCAAATTGGATCTAGATGATGAGCAAGAGGGAAGGTTGGCCTCTAGGTAGTTGCAAGGGGCAACACTTCATTGGTGGAACACTGTTACTACCAGGTTTCGAAGGAGGAGTTGACTTGGGTAGAATTTTAGAGGGAGATTTGAACAGAGGTTTTTATTTGAAGTTGCTAAGTCTTCATTGCTGATAAATTTTATGGATTTGGTGTACAGAGAGATGTTGGTAATCGAGTATGCTACTAAATTTGATGAGCTGTCTTGATACGGACATGCTACTATATACACCTACATCAGGAGAAATGAGAGGATCATTCGGAGATTGAGACCTGAGCTTGCTAGGGTGACCTTGACAAATATCCATGATCCTTGTATTGTAGTGGTGAAGAAGGAAATTTTCCATGAAGAAATGCTTGCTGTTTGTGCTAGAGAGAAGCCAGTTGAAACCCAGGATTCTCAGGGAAAGAAGAGGAAGTTCTTTAAGAAGAAGGGAGACCAGAAGGGAGATGCTGCCAAGAAGGCAAAGGCTGATTTAGTTTGTTTCAAGTGTGACAAGAAGGGTCATTATGCAAATGAGTGCCGGTCAAGCAATGGGAAGAAGGTTGTACGTAAGAAGAATGTGAAGTGCTTCAACTATGACCAAGTTGGGCATTATAAGAATCAATGTCCAGAACAGGTTAGGGTGGACAGGGGAAAGGTTTTTGCTATTGAACCATCATCTGTTAGGCCAACTACAACTAAAAAGAGAAGCCTATGATGGAAGGTACACATTTTATTCAGAGAATACCAATTAGGATACTATTTGATGCCGGTGCATCACATTCATTTATATCCCAGTATTTGGTTGATAGGTTATGCTTAGAACCGATATACCTTGTTACTTCTTTAAGGGTTACGAATCCAATAGGAGCGTAAGTGACTCCGGGGATGTGATGCGTCGTGACCAATTAGAACTTGATTTTTTAGATTAAATGTTTATATGAGTCTTTGTGTTTTAGAATCATTTTGGGTATGGATTGATTGAGTAAGTATGAAGCCAGGATATTTTGTCAGGATGGGGAGATATCACTAAGACACCCAAATAGTCATAACCGAATCATAATCTCAGTGGAGAATTCTGACTAGAGTAGTTGTGTTTTTTAAGTGCAATGCAAGTAGGAGAAGAGCTAAATCAGGTTCGAGCAGCAAGAAAGCTTGCCGATGTCTTTGATCCGGTCACAAGACTACCACCGAGATGAGCTATTGAGTTTCAGATAGATCTTGTGCCAAGGGCTAAACCTGTGAGTAGACCACGTAGGAGGATGACACCAACTGAGATGAAGGAATTGAAGGTGCAGCTAGTAGATCTAGAAGGAAGGAATTTTATTAGACCAAGCAGTTCGCCTTAGGAAGCGGCTGCGAAATTCGTGAAGAAACCAGATAGGTCATTGAGGATATGAATCGACTATCGTAAGTTGAACGAAAGGACGATCAAGAATAAGTATCCTTTGATGAGAATTGATGATCTATTTGATCAGTTGTATTGACCTAGAGTGTTTTCCCAGTTGTATTTGGCGAAGGTTTCCATCAATTAAGCGTGGCAGATGATAGTATTTCTTTGAAAGCATTTCGAACTAGGTATGGTTCATATGAGTTGTTAGTAATGCCATTCGGGTTAACAAATGCACCTGCTTTCTACGTTGATTTGATGAATTGACTTTTCTAAGAGCACTTGGATAGGTTTGTACTGGTGCTTATAGATGACATTTTAGTATACTCTTAGGATGAAAGAGAGCATGAGGATCATCTTAGAGTTGTGCTTGAGATGCTGAGGCAGCATCAGCTAAAGGCGAAGTCCTCCAAATGTCGTTTTTGGAAGAAAGAGGTTAAGTTTCTTGGTCATGTGGTTTCAGAGAGGGACTTGTCAGTCGATCCAGATAAGATCGAAACTATTAATAATTGGAAGAGACTAGAGACGGTGATTGAGATTAAGAGTTTCCTTGGACTTTCTAGCTATTACCGGAGAGTTGTCAAGGATTTCTCACGGATTGCAGCACCTTTAATGAAGCTAACCAGAAAGGATATGAAGCATGTCTGGTCCGACAAATGTGAGGAAGCATTCCTTAAGTTAAAATATTTGTTGACCAATGCACCTATATTAGTAGTTCCACACGAAAAGCAAGGATTGGTGGTGTATACTGATGCATGTGGATTTGGATTGGGAGCTGTGTTGATATAGAAAGGTAAAGTGATTGCCTACGCTTCACGGCATCTTAGACCGCATGAATTGAGATATCCTACTCATGATTTGGAGTTGGCTGTGGTGGCCTTCATACAGAATTTTGTTTTTTGCCAAACCAGGAAACTAGAATGTCCTAAAAAGCGAAGTTCCACTTGTACTTTTCGATTTGATTTGCAACCAGCATAATCAGCATCATTATCTGAAAATGAATCGAAGTAATCTTCTTTTGGATAAAAGAGTCCATAGTCTAATGTGTTATTTGAATATCTTAATATTCGTTTTGCTGATTTTAAATGATTTCCTTAGGTTAAGATTGATATCTTGGATAGAGACATACATTATGCCTTCCATCAGGTCTACTCGCAGTTATATAGAGCAGTGACCAATCGTACCTCTGTATAATTGTCGATCTACATCTTTTGAATTTTCTTTTTTATTTAATTTTTTTATTTGTTGCCATGCGAGTTGGCTTACCAATGGTATTTGATATACCAAATTTCTTAACTAAATCTTTAGCATATTTTACTTGACTTATGAAAATACCATTACTAAATTATCTTATTTGTAATCCTAAAAAATTTAAATTAGTTCTCTCATATGACTCATTTCAAATTCCTTAATCATTATATCTAAAAATTCTTTACTTAATTGTTCGTTGGTTGAAGCTAAAATATTATCTTCTGCATATATTTGTATTTGTTAAATATCATTGTTGTTTCTTTTAATAAATAAAGTATTATCTACTTTACCTATTTCAAAATTAGATTTTAATAAACAATATTTAAATCTATCGTTCTATGCCCTAGGAGCTTGTTTTAGACCATATAAAGCATACTTTAATTTATACGTGTGATTAGGTAGTTTCTCATCTTCAAAAGTGGAGGTTGTTCTACATAGACGTCTTCTTTAATAAAATCATTTAAAAAAGAATTTTTAACATCCATTTGAAATAATTTAAAATTACTATGATTTGCAAAAGCAAGCAAGATTCTTTTTACTTCTAATCTGGCTACGGGCGCAAAGGTTTCATCAAAATCTATATCTTCTTCCTGACAATAACCTTGAGCTCTTTTTTTCTTACAACTTCTCCTTATTTTCATTTTATTTATGTGTACCCATTTAGTTCCTTTTACAGATTTATCCATAGTCTTAGGACTAATTCCCAAAAATCATTTCTTGTGAACTGATTCAATTCCTCTTGTATAGCAAGAACCCATGAATCATCTGTTGATGCTTCCTTTGGATTTTTGGGTGCAATAATTCAAATAAAAGTGACATCACTCATCTCATTTAATTGATTCCTTATTTTAACAACATATTCTATATTTCTTAGAACATTTTCTACATGATGATCTTTTAAGTATTTTGTTCTCTTATCTGGATGCAAATTTTTGGGATTATTATTTTCATCATTAGTGATTTCATTATAAGTAATTTCATTTGTTTTATCAACATTTTCTTCTTTATTGACACTGGTATTATTAATTTAAAACTTTCATCAAATGAAACATATAATGTCCCTTCAATAGTATTAGTTCTAGTATTAAAAACTCTATAAGCTTTACTTCTGTTTAAATATCCAGAGAAATCACCTTCATCTGATTTAGCATCAAATTTATATGAATTTTCTTCACTATTTAATATAAAACATTTACTACCAAAAACTCTAAAGTATGATACTTTAGGCCTTTTATTATAAAATAGTTCATATGATGTCTTTTTAGTCAAAAGTCTTATTAAAATTCTATTTAATATATAACATGTTGTAGTAACTGCTTTAGCCTAAATGTTTTTAGGTAAATTACTATCATTTAACATAGTTCTAGCGCACTCTTGAATCGTTCTATTTTTATGTTCGACTACTCCATTTTGTTGAGATGTTCTTGGAAATGAAAAATTATGGGTAATACCTTTCTTATTACAATTTTTTTTTAAATTTTCAATTTCGAGTTCTCCATTGTAATCACTTCGAATTGTTTTGATTTTAATAGACATTTCATTTTGAAATCTTTTAACAAAGATTTTAAACATTTCAAATGCATTACTTTTAAGTTTTAGAAAAATCGCTCAAGTGAACCTAGAAAAATCATCTATGATTACAAATACATATATATTATGATTTATAGATTGTATTTGCAAAGGATCGAAAAGATCTAGATAAAGAAGTTTAAGGGGTTGAGATGTAGGAATGATATCTTTCGATTTAGCGGAACTTTTTTTTTAAGTTTTCCCAATTGACATGCATTATAAAAATTATTAGCATCAAAATTAATTTTAGGAAGCCACTAACTAGATCATTTTTATCATTTTAGATAAGTGTTTGTAATTCAAATGACTAAATATTTTATGTCAAATCCAAGAATCACTTGATTCGGCCAAAATACATAAATTATCATTTGAGACGTTCATTCTTAATATATATATATATATATATATATATATATTTCTTTTTCTAATGCCTTCAAAGATGAAATTTGACTCATTATTTTCAAGGTGGCACTTATCTTTTTCAAAGTTAATTTTAAAACACTTATCACACAATTGACTAAAAAATAGCAGATTATGTTTAAAATTTCTAAATAATAAAACATTAAAAATAGTAGGAGTTTTAGAATTCTGATATTATCAATGTCAATCACAAATCCTTTAGAGTTGTCTCCAAAACTGACTGATCCATTATCTTTGTAAATGATATCTTTTAGGGTTTCCTTATTTTCAGTCATGCACCTTGAGCTTCCACTATCCAATATCTATTTATCATTTTTGATTTGTAATGATTAATCATCAAGTGTCTGTTCATCAAAAGCCATGTAACACATCTGTTCCTCCAATTTAGACATTTTCAAAAGATCAAGTGGATTTTCATAATGAATGGATGGAAATTTATGAAACAATGTCATGTTGATTTTGCAAAGTTTTTTCAAAAATAGTGTTAAAAATATTGTTTATAATTTTTTCCATTAAACTTTTCAAAATCAAATTACAGAATTTTGAAAATCAATGTTATGATATCAAATGTTAATTTGTGAAAGATGGATCTTAAGGCTAAGTTAATACTAGAGGGGGGTGAATAATGTTTATTGATTTTGTGAATCATTTTAAATTCTTTTAATATTATAATTAAATAATGCAGGATTAACAACCACAGATGCAAACACAAATATATATAAATGCGGTAAAAGTAAAGAGTTGGAGAGATCACATCAGGAATTTTTATACCGTTTCGAAGTTATCCAACATCCAGTACCATACAATTTCCTATACATATTACTTTTCAAATATCGAAGTTTTTAAAATCTTGATTTCATGGCTACTAGACATATTCCCTAGAATTTTCAAGATTTGAGTACACTCACTTGATTCAGACGGGACATCGACACACCCACTTGGATTGAAACGGGATATCAAGCACACCCACTTGATTCAGACGGGACACAAGAACACCATATTTGGATTTCAAGGACACTACATATACCAAGAGTATAAGAGTATAATTTGATAGTGTTTACATACCTAGATTCTTGATCTTGAATAAAATTGCTTCTATTGCCTCTTAAATAGCACTTTGATCATGTTTTGAGTGATAGAGATGAGAGATATTGGAGAGTAATTGATAGAGAATCAAATCAATAGAGTTTGAATTTGATTCCGATTGAATTTGAGAAAATTTGAGTTAATTTTATTTTAGAAATCAACAGAGTAAAAAAGGAAAGAATATATAAAAAAAAGTAGTTAAAAAATTTCGATGGAAACTCCTCCAGTTTATAGAGAAACAACAATTATGCCCATTTGCCAAGAGGTACGATGAAAAGACATTTCCATTCAAATTTGAATTTTGAAAAAGTCAGTCTTTATGCTAACATATAGTATTAGGGTAGGTCGACATATCCCTTTATATTTTGAAAACTTACTTAATAAAAATTGTTTTGAAAATATTATGATTTGTAGAATATTTTGAAACTTTGTACAATCTCTAAACATAGTTTATAAACTTTTCAATCATATCAAAACTTAAGAAAACTTTATAAAATTATTTTGAAATATTTTTAAATATATTAAGGATTAAAATATTATTTTCTTTTGGAATATATATATATATATATATATTTAAAGTATGAGTGAATATATATCTTAAAACAAAGTTATAATAAATGTTATAATATACTTATGAATTTTTGGAGATTATAAACTAAAATTATAAAAAGGTATAACCGATTTAAAAGTTTAAAAATTAATTTACTAAAATATAATAATCTTTAGAAATCATTTGAAATCTATTTTGAAAGATCATTTTGAAAACAAAGATTCTTTAAAATCGTTTTAAAATTCAAAACGTTTGAAAAGCCATTAAAAAGAAAAATAAAGAGGGAGATCAAAGAAGTGCTATCAGGGTTTTAACAATAATCTATAACTCTATAGCTTACCTGGAATATCTTGAATCTTCAATACTCATGAGTCGTCAATCTCTAACTCCTGAATCTCTACACCAGCCTCTTAAATCTGCTCTTGATAATGTACAGTCTTCTTCAGTTTGATATCCTTCAATATGTACTATATATAACTTTGATAAAAACATTAGTATCTATATTTTATATAATTCATGCAATTGTTGTCACAAAAACAATGGCTAAAAAACTAATGTGAGAAGCATAATTAAATGGATTTTTAATGTTTTATAAAACTTTTCAAAATAAAGGTATCTCGTAAGACCATGCAGCACGTAAAAACGGACGGGTTTTTAACTTACGATTACTAAAATATTTCATAGAAAATCTTCTGATATTATAATAATGTCTAGGGTAAAATTAATATTAATCTTAGCCGAAATTGTTACATTAATTAAATTCCAGCATAATAGGTTACAACTAAATCCGTAAGAGCACGTATTGGAGATTGGATTTCCATCGATGAAAAGGCTACTAGGGTATTCTTGTCATGGTACACCTCTAGAAAAATGTACCGAAGGCCTTAACTGGACCACTTGTGAATTAGATCCGACTGTCCCCTTAACATGGCATACCGGATTACGTCATTCCTCAGGACCAAGGCTCAAAACAATGTGCACTAGCCATGGCCCCACTCTTCGCGTGCATACCAAACCTATAAATATCGATCTTGGATTAAGAAATGACTGCTTCGAATGTTGCGAACCACATAGCTCTGAAGCATATCCCCCATTTTAACCATTACCAAATTGTGAGGCTTGTGAGGTCACGATTTACCTTTTTCTCTCTTAGCAATTCCCACTTGGAATGCTAACACTGCCTTCGAAGCAACTATACAATGCTAGCACTCATCAATACAAGTTGTTCAGGATGTGAACAAACCAAATGCACTAGTTCTACTACATCTATATTGGAATCACCCTCAAGATTAGTAGCAAGTAGTCGTTGCACTTCAAAGAACTCCACCTTCGATCATCTTGAAACTCTTCCAAAGCATAGAATGCACATATGGTTTCGGAGTGGTAAGGGTTTGGAGTCATCTTATATAAGTACATTCTTCTGCTACCAGTCACTCCAAAAAAAAATTGATAGTTTTGGTAAATCAACTCCGTTTTTTTGGAAATGATCAAACAATACAATAAGAGTGGAGATCACCTCATAACTATTTAGATGGATGGATTTCCTTATCATTTGTCCTATGAAAACGAAACGAGATTTATGCGCATAGTACAACATCCTCGAAGATGATTGTGCCACAAAACTCTCATGTTTTTCTTAGATATTTCTAGAGTTATACTTTGGTCATGATTTGACAGTCCGTTATTTAACCATCAAATACACAAATACTCAAACTAGAGATTTAATTTCGTGGGAAAATAAACACGATTAAGCCCATAAGCGGTTGTAGGATCGTTTTCACCATAGAGGGGGATTGAATAGCATGATATTAATTATAATAAAAATTAATGCAGAAATAAAAAATAATAACAGTAAATAATGCAGTAAAGATCATACATAAATTACCCAGCTTCATTAATAACTTGCCTACATGCTACCGCCAAGGTTTCTACTAGAAATTAAGTAGTCAGACGCTTACACACATAAACTTGTGACACCTGCTACTTGACTAACATAACTCTATGCTCAAAACCCTACTACAACTCATCCACTGAGTTGCGAATTCTCAAATTACACCCCGTAGTTTGTACCTAGTCACACGACTAGAAAGTTACACAATTTAAAATAGACAATTAAAAATGAAAATAAAAATTTAAACAAAATCTAAACAAAACCCTATTTTAAACAATTTAAGCCCAAATAAAATAGAGCCATCCCAATATAGTAAATGATAGAAGATATTTCTCCTTTATTCGTACATGCTAGCCGTCTCATTCCCTTTTCTCTTCGATCTAAAATTTAGTGTTTCTTCTCAATTGAAGTTGTCGATTCAATAAACCGATTTAGCATGATGATATTACATTGAATTGCTTCGTCAACTGATTCCTTGCTTTAATTGGGTTGCAGCTACTCTAATTTTGTCGAGCACGAATGATAAGAATGGTATGCAATTTCATCCCCTTTTCGATTTTGATTACACTTGACCTCGATTCGAGTTTCGTGATTTCATTCAGTGCTTGATCTCTGACTTGCTTGAACTCGAGTACTTCCTATTGTCGATGATGATGTGGGAATCTATAGGGATTGAAAACCTTAATTCTCATTCGTATATTTCTCATTTGAATTCTACACGCACTTGCTTGACCATTCGATTTTTTGTTGAACATCTATATAAATATGACGTGTTCATTAGTTGATACGTTTGAATATGACTTGAATTTTGTTTCAACCTTTTCTCCTGAGACTTAGGCATTTTTGAATTTTTGAGTTAATTCAATTTTTGATTTGCTTCTTTTATATATTTTGACCGGTTCATCGTGTGAACCTCTATGACTTTATTTGAACTACTCTCTTGTTTTTTTACTTTGACTGCATATTGCTTGTTTACTTGAGTGGTCTTCACTTGTCTTATGTTGCATTGCTTCGAGTTACATTTGCAGTTTCTTCTAGTCTTTTTTTTTTGAATCCATGCCTCATTGGGTTCATTTGAGTCTACACTTGCCTTTGAGCTTCTGATTTTATATGTGGAACTATTATGTTGAGTGGATTTGTTAGACTTGCATTGATATTGACATGTTGTTTCCTTTATTGCACTATGTCTGCACTTGCTCATTTGAGATGCTGTCATTTGAGATCTGGTGTGTTCTTATTATTGTGTTTTTACTTGAACTCTGTTTGGTTGTCAACTTTTGTGTTCACTACTATTCTGATTTGAAGTCTAGTACAAGTGTGATCATGGCTTCTCTGTTGATTGCTTTGCCACTACACACACACATGTATACATGCGTGAACATGCATGTATATGTGTATGAAATGTTACTTTGGCTTGTTCCACTTGTATTCACTATCCTTGTGCACTTATAATTACTATGTTGATAAACCTAGTTGAAAATGAAAGCTTGCACTCTATCTTGATTTTGTCTTGTGAATTTTTGGCCCATTTCAGTTTGTTTTTGCTTGAACTGATATGGTGAGATCTTTTCCTTTTGCCTAGCCTTGAATATGTAACATTCCTCTGGTCTAGGTATTCATATACACATATTGTTGTGGCAGTTGTCATGTTGGTTGGACCTGATTTCATTGTACCATTTGAAGTCTAGATTCATGTATGTTCATGTGTGTGAGATTCTCTGATCATGTCTAAAATGTTGTATGTTGTTTTGAATTCAAGTTGGCATGTCTGTTTTTGTTATTTCATTTCTCTGGTCTGGATTTGTTATTTGTGCACTGTCTTTGTTCATTATCATCAAAAAAATCATAGGTTATTGTATTCTACATAGGTCTCTTTAATTAATATTTCATTAGTTACAACACTTTGCAAATACTTGGAATCATTCCCATATACTTATCTCAACGATATAAGTATATTCACATAACACCATGTTTTCAATATTCAGAAAAATGTAACTATATACTTATCTTAGCGAGATGAGTATATTCAAAACAGACCTAAGGGATATTTTATATTTAAATCATATTAAGTGAATCAAAAATAAATGTCATTCAAACATTGTTTACTATAAACCCAAAACACTAATCCTTCGGTGTTAAGTATGGATAGAGTATTTCCATACCACCAAAATTAAGAAGGAAAACTTGTATAAATAAATCTCAACCTTTGTTACAAAATCCTCTTTTTATAAGCCTATTTCATATTTCCAAATCTTTATAAATTTCCAAATAAATTTACAAAACTTCTTTATAAATCTATAAAATGATTTATAAAATATCTTCTATTTATAAAGCTTTTTCTAAACTCTTTATAAGTCTCGCTTTATAAACTCCCTTATGCAAATCATTTTATAAATTCCTTTATATAATTCCATTAATAAATCTCAAAACCCATTTTATAAGTCTTACATATAGATAACACGAATCTTCATTGTCCTTTTAAAATATTACCTATAAATCCAGTCCTTTACTTTAGAAATTACCATTTATAAATCTCTTTTTCAAATATCACTCATAAGATGCTTTGCAAAATATTGTTTATAAATCCCCTTCATAAAATACCACTAATGTGAACCTGTGCTTCACATACAAATTGTATGTATATTTTATTCTCTGATTATCAATAAAACTTTGTTTTATTGTAGAATTATCGTTATAGTGCTAATTAATTTGGACATTATTCTCAAAAATAGTTTAATTTCAAATTATTCAAAAACATTTAAACTAAACTGTTAAATCAAATACACTTGGAAGTACAAAAGATTTTTTTTTTAATTTTTTGTGATATAATCGTAGACGTCTATTTAATGATTATATTTGTAATTGTAAAAATGTATTTTTTTTACTGGGAATCAAGTAGTTAGAATGATAAACACGGTATTTGTCCTTAATTCATTGTTTTATTGCTAATGGTCATTCTGATTATTTAAGAGTGGATTAGCAGTTACAAATTTGACGCTAATTGCAATGAATCACATAGCAATGCCACTCAAATAAAATAACTTTAGCTTTCGTAACCTCAAAATAAATAAATAAGACATAAATCAAAACGGTGGATAATACCAAAGATAAATCATGGAGAAGAAAATGATATTTTGCTTTCCATTCTGACTTGATATACTGAACGAACCAATGGCTCTATGTTCTTATTGAAATATCAGAATCGTACTACAGAGAAAACAGGAAAAAGAATATTCTCACTTTTAAGGTATTAAATAAATGTTCCATAGAGTGTCAACGATTTAGAAAATTCATATAAATACATTTTCTATTACAAAGTAAATAATATACGAATGGTATGAATTTTACAAAAGGGATAAAACTTCAATATTATATTAATGCCTAGATATTATTGCCTAAAATGGCTGGTTACGTTTGTTCTCCTGTTGTAATTGATTAAAAGGTCGGCAAATTTGCAAGAAGAAAATGTTGATTGTAGGAAGCAATATCATGAATGTGTTGGCTTGAATATTACTGCAATGTGGCCTAGCATATCTCCAAAGCTGAAATACAACTTTGCAGCAATATGTTGCAGGCACATATGTCTAACTAGCTTAGAAAAAATATTAGGCAACATCCCATAAAGAAAGATCTATAGATTGGAAATGGTTCAAAATGCAGCTCATCAATAAGGAACAAAGATGATTGCAAGAAAAAAGCTACTTATCAAATTGAATTAGATACATAAGGACCAGAGCTTGAACCACTTTCTGGTGTGCGAATGTATGATACCAGTTGCAAAGTAATCCTATTTTCTGTTAGAAATAACAAAGTCATTATTTAATGAATGTAACTAAGTTTTTTTAATACAAAGCAGGATAGAAATAACATTTATATCTGTTATGCTTTATAATTTCTATGAATGTTAATTTGTTTTTGAACCTACTTGAATTATTTACATGTTAAACAATCCGGCAAATTCAGAGAACAATGAAAAGGGTGAGGCGGAATTGGGATACAGACATTCATTTGCTAATAAAGTTCACTGCATGTTTATATTAACATAAAATTGTTTCAAATTTGTATATTATAATGTTTCCTTACATCTACTAATAAATTTTATTATGGAATAGAAAATTATCTAAGGCAGGATTAGTAAAAGGTGTTTATTTTTTTACATCTCTATTATTCTTGACTATAGGTAAAAATACTTATATTTTTTTGATATCTAATTCCTAACATTTATAAATGTAAAATCAATATACAAATTCATAATAATAGGGTATGAGTAATTTGATCATAAATCTTAATCAAAAGCAGGATTCTTATGAAATAAATAATTGAAAATTAACGTCTTAAACATCTGACATGTTTATATCATTTAGATGCATATATATATATATATATATTTTATAAATATGATCCAATTTACTTTATAAAAGACATGTAGATTCAAAAAAAGTATGTAACTTACACTACTAACTATGTATCACTATAGGCATCCAAAAAATTGTGTCCATCTTGGATGCCATCTTACTTTGTTGTTTCCTCGTTGATGATTCAATCCTTTTCTTTTTAGTTTTTGCACCTCACTGTGTCTACGATGAGTAGGCAATGTTCTGTTAAAGTGATTCTTCTTAAAGGTCCATTACAATAGTTATTAGCAACTATAAACTATCAACCTCTTTCATAGCAGCCAAAAGAGTTTCTAGCAAGAATAGTCATTAACAGTGTTCTAAGTGAAATAAACATGCTAAATAAATTCATTATTACGGTATAGAAACAAGTTTTAGAATATCCAATAGAGAAAAGTTTAAATCATTACCATGTTATAAGGTTCAACAATTTCCTTCTTTGATTCTCAAAGAATTTGAATAAAACATAGCATGCACAAACTAGAACCGGAAAGGGCTTTTAGTTGTATTATTGATGGTATTACTTAATTTTAAAATATAAAGTTATTTGTTAAATAAAATCTATCTTTCTTACACATCCAAGAATACTGATCCAATCAGGGTACAAAAAAGTTGTTCATTATTTCTCCTAATTATGACTTCAAATTAACAAACATCGGAAGAAATTTAATTATTAAACATGATGATATTTGGATATTAAGGAATATAATTTGAAAGTGGTAAAAATACGTACACATGAGGATTGTAAAGAAAGCAATGTGTAAAACATACCTCTGAATTGTCGTTCAAGATTACATGACCATCCATAAGTAGCATGTGAAAAATATTTTAAAATATTATTACCAACTGCGAAAGCATGTGTTCCTCCTAAATAATGTACCATATGCATACACAACTCCATAAGCACACAAAAATAATGTACCATACAGATACATCCATATATACATACATACACACAGATATGTGTGTGTATGCATATACATATATTTTACTTTGAAACTGATTTAAAATTTCTTCAATCAATGGGAAAAAAATAATGATTATATAAACGTGGAAGCTATTTGATCATGAATATAGAAGATGTAGGAAAAGGGGATGGGAGAAAAAATGGATGCATATCAACTGATAGATTGGGCTGAGACCCAAAATATACCGTATTCAATTGTATCTGTGTTGCTAATAGTTGCAATAGATGAAAAGGCATAATTTTTTCAATGTGTTGTCATGATCTTGAAGCAGAATATATGTACCAACCTCACTGATTACAACAGTAATTATGTCAATTTTATATATTTAATAAAACATATCCAATTGGAGCTTGCCCTATTTTCTTCATAATTACAAAAAATGACTATTATTAGGTATTCCAGATATTATAGCTAAAAGGTTACAAATTTTGAAATTACCTATTAGGCACGTTAAAAATACTTTCGAAGAAAGCAAAGAAGAAGTTACAGCCATTTAAACATTTAGAAGTATGTTTGATAGCTGCAGTAAATGGTTAACGATTATGGTAAATAGATCAATGATAAGCTTTGTTTACTGTAGAAACCCTCACATTATTCAAATAGAATTTTATTTCTAAAATTTAAAATGAACAAATTACCTTTAAGATGACATATTGATCACTAAGTTGGCCTCTTAAATATCTTCTCCACCTACTATTATAAATAGGAACTTTAATAGTCTCACATCTACTATTTCTAACTCAAAAAAAAAACAATGTAATCTCATTGTATAATACTCTAAGCCTATCATAATGTAAATACGTGGGAAAATGAACAAATTTTTAATAAAAGTTAGATGTCAAATTTTTTATCATATAAAAAAGCCAAATGGTATACTTTTTGAATTTCGGACTCAATAAAATGGATAGAACTAATGACATATAAGATATGCCCTATCAATTAGCAGCACAAATAGATTCCCTTTACTATAAAGGAATGATAATTCAAGATAGAAAAAAGATATGTTTCATTGTCATATTTACATTCTAGAATTGTTACATTGTTAATATCCAACAATGGAACAGCTGCTATAATTATAAAACTGCTAATTAAGAATCGTTACATTAAAATTAATTTTACCGCATTTCACAAAGCTTAAAATATAAAACTTAGGATGCTGTGTATTTAGTCAAAAAAAGAAGATAATGATGAGCAATTAGCATATAAGATATCATAAATGACTCATGCCTTTATCTACATAAAGAGGTATTTATTATCAAAATATGAAAAATACATTGACTTGTGATATTGGCACGTGAAAATGTACAGAATTTCAAACATAATCGCTGAAGAGGAATTTACAGATCACTGTTTGCATGGTTCTATTATTGGATGTGTCCATGGAGGTTATGACTTTGGCCACATTTTAGAAACATTGGTTTTGGCCACTTTTGGTGCACTGGATCGCTTTCTTTTCATCTAGCTTTTACTATTCATCCAGGATTTTATATACACCAAAATTTACATCTTGACTAGAGAGATAAAATAAAATCAAGAATGATTCAATCTCAAAGGTGATTCTTTTCAAATAGGGTATTGTTTTCAAGTTAGGAATCTTCTTTCCAAAAAATTATAGTTTGCTTTATCCATTGTAATTATCTTGCAAGTTGATTAAATCCTTTGTAATTTACCGTATAGTTGAAACAAAGTAACGAAGGTTTTTGGCAGAGAACGTAGACAGAGTTTGATTTTACCTCGTCAAAGTTACGTTCCTTTATCATTAAATTGCTTGTGTCTTCATTAATAGTAAGCCTACTACGTGCATTACTTGCTACAAATTTTATGACACATGGTCTTATACCTTATTAGGGAATTCAGTTGAAACTGAATCTTTACAAACCTTTGAAAAATAAATTAATTATGATGTGATAGGACCTTTAATGAGTTAATAAGAATAAAAAACAAATACAGAAAACTCACAACTTCTCTCATGAATACAAAAGATGCAACTCCTTTCCATCTTGGATCAGAATGGGGAAAAAGCTAGCCACTGTCAGAAAGCCCTAATGCCACCAGTATTGCATCCACAACATAATGGAGTAACACGTCTCATAGTATTAGGATTTTGGATTGAGAGACAAATAGTTTCAGATAAGAAAGCATGTATGAAAACATAATGTTGTATTGTCTAGTAAGCAATTATAATGGTATCTTACAACTGATCATATAAACCCAAAGTGATTTTCAACACAAAAAAGAGGGGAAAACAAAAGGTAAAAATAGTATAAACCATTAACTCGAAAAGACAAAGTAAAATAAAGGCCAATAACCAATTAGGAAATAAATGTAGTAACTCTCTAAGACAAATAATGGTGTCCATTGTAAGTGCCATGCTTATATTAGCATATCGAAGGATATTTTAATTCTAGGTTCATTAACCTAGGTACACCTATGTAATACCCATATTTGTTATTAAATTACTATCTTGACGGAAAAGGCGTACATCATAAGTTATACACACACACACACACACACATACACACATAATAATAAGGGAAATATTATCGGAATCTCAAATAGAAAATTAATGTATATGTTGCAAGGTTATTAGTTCAAACCCAAAATAATTAATTAACAAATAAATTCTAATTAGTTATTTAATAAAATTAAGTACTCACAATTCCACAACATGGAATAAAAATAAAAAATCACAAAATTAATGAAAACCATGATGTGGACTTTCAAAGATCCATGCATTATACCAAATCATATAAATATACTGCAGTGTTCCACTTCCACTTGAGTATAATGGGATATCTTCAATTGCTATTATTTTAAATTCTCGAGATATTCTGAAATTCAAAGATAATCTTGGAACTATATATATGTATATGTATGTATGTATGTACATATGATTTTGGTCCTTAAAATTACTGACCTAAACATCAGATTTACATTTTCCAGTTTATTTGAATATTAACAAGTGAATAATTAAAAGTGGAACAACATATATTTATAGTCATGCATATAGGGCAGTAGAAATTATTAAGTTACCATCTAACTCTATATTTTCATTAAATTGTTAAAATAACACATATATTAGTTAGAAATAATCATAAATCCCTCAATCATGGTCCAAGTTCATTTTTATGATTTAATTGACAATATAATTTTCATAAACATCACTTATAAACCAACAATATAATCTCCAGTAAACAACTTTTATAATTGGTTGTCAAACCTGTATGTAATAAATAGTTTGTTGTCAAATTTTAAATGTGTAATCATTTAACATTTCAAGTAAAAGTCTACCAACAATCAGTGTACGATTAAATATAAAGATTATCATAACTTAAAACAATGCAATAGCGTAATGAATCGTAAAATTCAGACTTTAGTTATCATTAACAGTGTTCTAAGTGAAATAACCATGCTGAATAAATTCATTATTAAGGCATATAAACATGTTTTAGAATATCCAATAGAGAAAAGGTTAAACCATTACCATGTTACAAGGTTCAACAATTTCCTTCCTTGATTCTCGGAGAATTTGAATAAAACATAGCATGCACAAACTTTAATCGGAAAGGGCATTTAGTTGTATTATTAATGGTATTACCAAGTTTTAAAATATAAAGGTATTTGTTAAATAAAATCTATCTTTCTTACATATCCAAGGATACTGATCCAATCAGGGTACAAAAAAGTTGTTCACTATTTCTCCTAATTCTGACTTCAAATTAACAAACATCGGAAGAAATTTAATTATTAACATGATGATATTTGGATATTAAGGAATATAAATTGAAAGTGGTAAAAATATGTACATATGAGTGTTAGCACCAGAATTGGCCACTAACACCCTTAGGAAATATTATGTAGAAAGATTAATGAAGAAAGTAAATTAAAACAGAGAACTGTATACTAAGTTAAATGCATAAAACAGGAACACCGAATTTATAGTGGTTCAACATAATTCCCTACGTCCACTTTAAAGTTAATCTTTATTTGCTTTACTCAACAATTGATTACAGATACAATCCGTACACCAACTACACGAATACAAATGCTAAGTAAAGAGAATGAGTCTTGAATGCAGCAGAGTCTCCCCAGTGTTCTCGAAAAAAGGTATATTTCACTGTGCCCCTGCCCTTCAATTTATAGACGAAGATAGGTTGGACTTCCCCCTTGGGCCTAGGAGTGAGATACTTCGGCCCATGGCGAGTGACATCTGCGTGCCGAGCCACAAATACCGAACGTCTTTGCTATGCTTTGTGAGGAGAAATGCCGAACGAGGCTGGAATGCCGAACAAGGCTGGAATGCCGAACGAGGCTGGAATGCTGACCGAGGCATGAATGCCGAGCGAGGTTCATGCCGAATGAGGTTCATGCCGAACGACCCTACTGTGCCGAACAAGGCTGGAATGCCGAGCGACCCTGTTGTGCTGAACGATATGAAATGTCGAACAACCTAGCTGTGGCGAACGACCTAGTTATGCTGAACGACCTAGTTGTGTCGAACGACCTAGTTGTGCCGAATGGCCCTTTATGCCGAACGAGCCTTCTACATCAAGTCTCTGGTTATCCGGTCAATCCACTGGGTAAAACTTGCCACTCAAAGTGTATCATGTGGATAAACATGATGCGCTTTGAATCATTAGCACCCCATGTTCCTCTTAAATCCTTGGCTTTGTCTTCTCGATAGCGTTTTCCCGAATGCCTAGCGAGGTGTTGGATGCCGAACGACATGCAGATGCCGAACAAGGCTGGATTCCGAGCGACACCTGGATGCCGAACGACATTGTGCCTTGACCGGTTCTTCCGGTCGTTGTTCCTTCACCTTCTTTTCTTCCCCCTATAAAGGTCAGTACTTCCCTTCTTTTTCTTTTTTACTACCTCCACACTACAGAACTTACGAACTTCCCCCCCAAACCATTGTCAACACTTCAACAACTCCTTTCGTCTTCGAGTTCCCTTGGTTACTCCTCGATTGCCTTCAACAGCAAGCCCGAGTAGATCTCTACTTCCAATTCGAGCACTCCATCAGATGTCATCCCCTTCTTCTAGGTACCAACCCTTTATTCGTTTGACTCTCCCTAATTAGAGACTTAAGACAAAACTCGAACCCGCGCCCTTCCTCTAACCTACAAACAATGATAGTCGTGTAGATTAGGAAGGTGGATTCAGGGTTTATAGAAGCCTTAGGATTAAGTGGAGTGAAAGATGGAAGAGGGCGATGTGCGAGTTGAAGCTGTGGTCTATTGGCCATCTAGGAAGATGTTTTAGTTTGTTTGACAGAGGGAGTTAGAGGAAGACGTGTTGGTGTGGCTCGGCATGACTTCCTCATGCCGAACGACATTGGAGAAGAAGCACTGGAGTGAAGTTGTAGTTAGGTTCAGTGTGCCGAGCGATGTGGCTCCGCACGACCATGGCCCGAAATGATTCTTTTATGCCGAATGATGTTAGTGGGAGTGCACGTGAAGAGTGGGAGACCGGCAGAGTACCGAATGAGGCGGCTCAGCGTAACTTGATGGATAACTCATCCATGCCGAGCAACAGGGAGGATGTGTAGGGAGAAAGCTGCTAGGTAGAATGCCGATCAAAGCGGCTCGGCATGGTTGCGGCTCGACATGACTAGACGAATGTCGAATGATGAAGTGGATAGGTAGAAGAGTGTTGGTTTTGAGGGTAGAGTGCCGTACGAGGCGGCTCGGCATGATTGCGGCTCGACATGAATAGCCAAATGCCGAACGATGGAGAGGATTGGCAGGAGAGTTGGGCACATCGGCAACACTAGTCGAACCTAATGCACAATTGACTCGACACATTTCATGCTTGAATATACGATAGTGAACAAGGACAGACTTAAACAACTAAGCATATCGGACAATCCGGACTGACAACTCCCATATTTAGACAACTGTAAACTTGAACCCAACTTACTTAAAACAATTAATAACCTTTCATAAACACCGTCAATGCCGAGTTCATGACATAAACCATCTTATGACAAGCTCTCGTTGACGGTCAGCGATGATGGTTTTCGAAGATGATAACTCAAAGCTTAACTTGATTTCACCAATTCAGTGGTTTCTAATCTCTTGGCACTTATACATGAATGATCGCACTAGTACACACACCACACGGGGGAAATATTTATGTTGTTAAGTCTAACGTCGATTGTTTTTCAAGTATAGTTCAAACAGGTGTTTTACCAAATTCAATCTTCATTACAAATGTCTAGGAAATCTAGCTCTGCTACGATCTTGGACAGACCCGTGACATCCTCTCAACAAGAAGTAGCAGGAACTTCAAATCCGTCTATTACACCCGTACAAGACTTGCCGTTCCCTACGACTGCATCTGTCGACTTGGCTCCCGACGCTCTGGAGGCAGTGATCTTCTTAGACGATCCAATCGATTACCAAGCCTCGAAGATTAACGAAAGCATGCTTCGTCGGATATGCTCAGTCCATGGAATCCCCTTCGACGATGTGTTAGTTCCATCGAGGCACGATCGTCCTCACTTGCCCCTAGTCGGATATACAGACTGTAACAGATTCACATGATGTGTTGGCAGCGTGCTGCCATTCAACTTCTTTCTTCAAGACGTGTTGCAGTATATCGAGATTGCCCCATCGCAACTGCATCCGAACAGCCACGCATTTATATACGACACTTGCATTCTCTTCAAGAGTGTCCTCTTCAGGCTTCCGACTCCGGGCGATATCGGCTATATCTATCACTTCAAGAGACGGTCAGATATCCCATCTTTTATATTCCTCGAGCCACATAGTGAATGCCAAATCCTGACCGGGGCATGGAGCAAATTTTCCCAGTACAAGCAAGAGTGGTTCTACGCGCGTTGCCCTCCTTGTTTTGCCAGGAGATGGGTAGAAGGAAGTAAGTTCCTTTTCTGAACCAATACTTGAATTCGACGAAATTTTCATCTTTTTTGACTCTTTGTCTACTTCCACAGGTATCAACCCACGTCCCGAGGGCTTTAGATATTCTAAAGCTGTCGAAGCCATCTGAGCTCTCCCCGTAGAAGACCGGGATATCAGATCTCTCATTTCGAATGAGTCGCTCAAGAGATTTGGATTGCTGGTAGAAGGTCACCGAATAAGCCTCCCCCAAGATGTTATCATAACTAGGCCTACTTCGGGCAAAGGAAAAAAGCAGGCTGAATCTTCAGCACGCAACGCCCTTGACACACTAGAGAAGAGGGAGATTAAAGAAGCCGAAACGCCCGAAGTACAGGGCGAAGATGTTAGTCCATCTCGGGCCCGATATTCGAAGTTGAAACGACGCATTCTCCTTCGAAGGGGAAGAAGAAATTGACATACAAGCTGAGGAAGAAAACAATGGGTGCAACTTTTAAGGTTACCCTTATTCCAGTAGAGAAAGAGGCTTCGTCACAACACTTGGAAAGTTCTCTGAAAGGCCTGTCGAACCTTACCATACCCGGTGATCTACTCAACTATGGTTTCGACGATCCAGAGTCCCTTAAGCTTCATTCACCCGCGAGAGGCGATATAAGCGCTCAAGCCCAAAACCAGGGAGAAAAAACTCCTATTAGTAAAGAAACTGGTCAGTCGGGGGGAAACACTAGGACATACACAAACACATGCCCTTCACCTTGCACTTAAATTTTTTGTCATCACCCTACTCTTTGCTAACTCGTCGTTAGTTAAACTCTGTGTAGGTGACATGGGGCATAAACATGGACTTGACCGCCTTTGTGGTTCATCGATTTTTCACTACTCTGGCAAGGATTCGGGTTCCGACAAGTGTCGAGATAGAGAAGACTCCGACGATCAAGACTACCACCGCCGAGATTTGTCCTACCGAAGAAAAACTTATAGTCAGCCCTCCTACCCTCATGATCCTCCATCTCAACCGGAGCATAGAGAAGAGAAACCTACACATAAGGGGTCCCATCGTGGGGCCCATCGGGATCAACACTCTGGTTCATCAAGTACCAGGCAATCTCGAGATCCCCAAAGAACAACTACAGTCTCCAAGCAGACCCTTCTTGCTCCTATAGGCTGGGATAATTGGCATGCTAAACTTCCTGGGATACTCAGCCTGCAGAATAGTATCAGCGAATGGAGTATGACTCCTGGATATCCTCCAATCTTCATTGGTCAGGCCTTGATTCTCTCTCATCAACTGTCTGACCATAGCCATTAAGTCTGGAGTTTGTAGGGAGGATGAAAGGTAGGACTCTATTCTTCGGGGGCGTTCGTGCTGATGTCCTCTCTGTTGGCGATCTGCTAAACGTGTATCTTGAAGGCCAGCTTCATTAGGGCCTTGCTGAGCTGGGCATCCTGTCTCCACGCGCGTTCCGGCTGCTAAGTTTCCCGTTCCAGCTTGGGTGTGGTCTCTAAGATGTAAACGATCTCTAGTTGATCGGTCAATAGCACCTGCTTGTGCAGCTTCAGTTTTACGGCGTCTTCGCCCGGGAGGTTCATCGGAGGAAGTCGAGGTATCAGATAAAGAATAAGGAGCAGGGCTAACTCCAGCACTCTGATGCTGTTTCTGTGTAAGTTGAGTCATCAGGTTTGTGTTTGCTTGAATTTGCTCAGCGATTTGTCTTCTACTTTCCATGAGCTCTCTCATCAAGTCGTTGAACTCTGTCCTTGTAAAGACTTCCGTCTGATTATAAGCTCCGGCAGTCCCTACACTTTGATTAGCTTTCTAATTGCTAGGTCCTATTTGTTGTACGCTAGCAGTCTCATTGGCATCCATATTATAAGAGGTAGATCGAGTTCACGGTCTTTCCATAGTAGAGTTATTGATCAAAACTCTGAGTAGATTCAATGGATGTCCCGTGAATAAGTTGGATCTCCTTTGGGGGATTTATTCAATCCAGTAGCTACAATGTAGATCCTATTAGCCTGAGAATTTGATTCTCAGTGAAAGCACCAAAATGTTAGCACCAGAATTGGTCACTAACACCCTTAGAAAAAAAGATTATGTAGAGAGAATAATGAAGAAAGTAAATTAAAACAGAGAATTGTATACTAAGTTGAATGCAGACAACATGAACATCGGATTTATAGTGGTTCAGCGTAATTGCCTACGTCCACTTTGAAGTTAATCTTTATTGCTTTACTCAACAATTGATTACAGATACAATCCGTACAGCAACTACTTGAATACAAATGCTAAGTAAAGAGAATGAGTCTTAAATGCAGCAGAGTCTCCCTAGTGTTCTTGAAAGAAGGTCCATTTCACTGTGCCATTGCCCTTTTATTTATAGACGAAGATGGGTTGGACTTCCCCCTTGGGCCTAGGAGTGAGATACTTCGGCCCGTGGCGAGTGACATCTGCGTGCCGAGCCACAAATGTCGAACATCTTTGCTATGCTTTGTGAGAAGAAATGTCTAGCGAGGCTTCATGCCGAATCAGGCTGGAATGCCGAACGAGACTTGAATATCGAACGAGGCTGGAATGCCGAACGAGGCATGAATGCTGACCGAGGTTCATGCCGAACGACCCTGATGTGCCGAACAAGGCTGGAATGCCGAACGAGGCATGAATGCCGAACGAGGATAGATGCCGAACGACCCTGTTGTGCCAAACAATATGAAATGCCGAACGACGTAGCTGTGCCCAAAGACCTAGTTGTGCCGAACGACCTAGTTGTGCCGAACGACCCTTTATGCCGAACGACCCTTCTACATCAAGTCTCTGGTTACCTGGTCAATCCACTGGGTAACAATGAGGATTGTAAAAAAAGCAACGTGTAAAACATACCTCTGAATTGTCGTTCAAGACTACATGACCATCCATAAATAGCATCTGAAAAGTATTTTAAAATATCATTACCAACTGCGAAAGCATGTTTTCCTCCCAAATAATGTACCATATGCATACACAACTCCATACACACACAAAAATAGTGTACCATAAAGATACATCCATATATACATACATACACATAGATATGTATGTGTGTTTATGCATATACATATATGTTACTTTGAAACTGATTTAAAATTTCTTCAATCAATGGGAAAAAATAATGATTATATAAACATGGAAGCTATTTGATCATGAATATAGAAGATGTAGGAAAAGGGGATGGAAGAGGAAATGGATGCATATTAACTGATAGACTGGGTTGAAACCCAAGATATATCGTATTCAATTATATCTGTGTTGCTAATAGTTGCAGTAGATGATAAGGCATAATTTTTTCAATGTGTTGTCATGAGCTTGAAGCAGAATATATGTTCCAACCTCACTGATTACAACATTAATTATATCAATTTCATATATTTAATAAAACATATCCACACCGGAATTTGCCTTATTTTCTTCATAATTACAGAAAATGACTATCATTAGGTATACCAGATATTGTAGTTAAAAGGTTACAAGTTTTGAAATTACCTATTAAGCATGTTAAAAACACTTTCGAAAAAGCAGAGAAGAAGTTACAGCCATTTAAACATTTAGAAGTATGTTTGATAGCTGCAGTAAATGGTTAACGATTATGGTAAATAGATCAATGATAAGCTTTGTTTACTGTAGAAACCCTCACATTTAAATAGAATTATATTTCTTAACTTTAAAACGAACAAGTTACCTTTAAGATGACATACTGATCACTAAGTTGGCCTTTTAAATATCTTCTCCACCTATTATTATAAATATGAACTTTAATAGTCTCACAGCTACTATTTCTAACCAAAAAAACACTGTAATATCAAATATTGTTTGTATAATACTCTACGCCCGTTATAATGTAAATATGTGGGGAAATGAACAAATTTGAATAAAAGTTAGATGTTAAATTTTTTATCATATAAAAAAAGCCAAATGGTACACCTTTTGAATTTCAGAATCAATAAAATGGATAGAACTAATGACACATAAGATATGCCCTATCAATTAGCAGCACAAATAGATTCCCTTTACTATAAAGGAATGATAATTTAAGGTAGAAAAAAGATACGCCGCATTGTCATATTTACATTCCAGAATTGTTACATTGTTAATATCCAACAATGGAACAACTGCTATATTTATAAAACTGCTAATTAAGAATCGTTACATTGATATTAATTTTCAAGCAAGCAAATCAATTACTGTAACAACTACACATCTGTATGACTGATGCAGTCCATATACTTGCTTTAACTGATATACATGTTGATTTAATTAATGATACAATTCTATTGTTACAACATAGAATAAAACCTTTAAGATTTAATCTAGAAAAACAATAAAATCTTTCTATGATTAGTCAATCATTCATTTGCTGAACTAAGAAATAGCAAAGCCAAATTCAATTCTTTTTTAGAAACCAAAAAATGAAATCGTTGTCTTACCATTTACTGTCTGAATCGATCTGTTTGAATGTCATCGCTGGTTTTTCTATACCTGCAAAACAAATTTAAGAAAAGGATGGTAGAATTTGGTAGATCTTCGCAATGACATAACTTTTACCATAGAAAATTCATGTACAGTTAGAAAAAATTGCATTTGAAACAAAATTGATGAATTTTCATAGGACGAAGAAACGAGATACATGAAACTTTCAGCTAGGTAACATGCGGCAACAGAACAAAGTCAGAACCACAGATTTATGGCATGCTCGAATCGATCAAAATCGCCGATGATGCGATGACGAATTCGTTGGATGTTTGAAAAAGATCAACGGCGAAGGGATAACGAAGAAAGAATAGCAAACTGCTATTAATTGGTGCGGTTGCTCACGAAATTGAACTGACTGATTTCGCGCAAATGGAACGGGCGAAGGGATCATCGGATGAGTAGCGAAACAGAAAGCTAGGCGTATAAGGATGTAGAGATTCGAAGACGGAGGAGGTATGCGAGGGCATAAGCGGAGGGGGCAGAAGTCGATGAAGGGTCAAAGACGCGAGGGGTTGGACTGTAAGTGGAGGAAGCGTAAGGTGAAGGATAAAAAGTGGAGCAATATGCGTGATGTTTTGTTTTAAAATTTGTCTATAGAGGCGTTTGAGCTATTAAAATCGTACTCAGTATTCATGGTATAGTATAGGTAATATAGATTTAGAGACTGTTCAGTTGCCAAAATTTAAGAGGGCTTGCGTATTCCGAAATTGAAGTGGGTATTCATATTATAGTATAGATTTGTAAATCTCTTTTACAAAACATCATTTGTAAATCTCTTTTACAAAATACTTTTTATTAAGTAAATTTCTTCTATAGAGCAATTTAATTTTTTATGAACACCTTTATAAATAAATTAATTACCTCAAAAGATCAAAAATAAACAATTAATTAACTTTAAAACAACATTAACAAAATAAATTAATTAACTTAAAATATTCTTAATAAAGTAATTAATTAACTTAACCCATCATTAATTTAATCAATTAATTAACTTAAACAACACTAATTATAAAATTAAATATCTTTAAGCAACATAATTAATATAATTAAATGTTTTAAACAAAATTAATAATATAATTAAATAACTTTAAACATCTTTAATCAAATAATTAGTTAACTTAAGAATCATTAAAATAATAATTAATCAACTTAAAATAATATTAATATTATAATTAAATAACTTAAACCATATTAGTAAAATTATTAATTGACTTAAACCATCCTTAATTAAATTAATTAATTAACTTCACAAATTAGAAAAGAGGCATAGCGACCACTATGATACTTAAAAAAGCTATCATTTGCTTTATATCTCAAAGGGGTTAACTTTTGAACATACGTCAATGTCATTTTTAATACGACTAGGCTACCAAACTTCTGGCACTCCATAATTAACAATCGATAGTTAATTCACCTGTAATTAATATTAATTAATCTGTATATTAAGAAATTGCATTAATCGTCATTACTTGGCAAGCACAGAATAAGGATTTATTCTGCTCAATATGTGTCCATAATAATCTATTCAACTTAGTTTAACCGACTGGTGTTTTATTTGGTAAAACAGATATCACCTAATTAATTTCATGACGTTATTATTTAAAATAACATAGATAAATTCAATTTCTATTATTATATCATAAATTTTAAACATCACCTATCTAACAACAAGTTCCATACTTTAATTTTGCACTCGCCAATATGTGTCCAACGCAAAAATCAATGGCTTAAACGAATTTGTAATGAAAAAGATATCGCTTTTAAAATTTAACACACATTAATCTTAAATTAAAACAATTAAGCAATAAACTCCTCACCTAAACACATATGGCCCAACTCACTTGCATTACCAATCAGCAGCCATAACTAACCCCTATTGCTTGAACACAATCCCCCCTCCCTGCATAATTGAACGTATTATGTAGGATCAAATTGCAAATTCCTTTTGTTTGAACAGTAACACTCCTCTTCCTCTTATATTTTTGCATGCCCAAGTAACTGAAACGCCTTGGCCAAAATAATTTCCACTGCCGCTACTCGCCACCTCCGTACATCGCATGCCACCCTCAGCTTCGCACAGTAACACCCTTCCTCCCCGTCACCTCCACTTTGTCACTTCACACAGGGCCGGCCCAAAGAATTTATTGCCCAAGCCACACTCGAATTTTGTTGCCCATTGCTATAAAAAATTTCAATATTTTTTCTGAATATTAAGTATAAGATAACATACAAGATTATAACATACAAAATGTTCACTTTCCATTCAAAATACACTGCATGAGGAAGGTTACAACATTCAATTCAAAAAATAAATAAACTAAACATCAACTTTTCATACAAAATAACGACCAACTTTCTTCAAAAGGTTCAAAGAAAAATGCTTCTTCTTGCATTTTTTGTTGCAAATTCTTCGATCAAATTATCATAATTAAGCTTCTCTAAAAACCAACTTTCTATTGAAATCATTGCTAGCCCATTCAGCCGTTCTTGTGACATGCTAGTTCGAAGAGAGTTTTTAATCAATTTCAATTTAGAAAAACTTCTCTCCGCGGAAGCAACCGTAGCCGGAATAGTTAACAAAATCCGATAAGCAACCCATGCACATTGAAAACCACCTTCTTCTACATAAGAACTTATGAAGTGAAGAATTTCGATCGATTTAACTATTTCTTTAGGTAACATAGTTTGCAAAGCTCTTAAATCTTGAAATAAATCTTTTCCATATATATCATATTGTTCATTGTATTTCAGGTAACTTTCTAAACGAATACAATGTTCCATTAACTCTTCTTTACCAAGATTCATAAACTTTGCTTTCAACAAAAATCCAAAGATATTGTCATAAAGTTCAATTTGTTCAAATCGATCTTTGAATGATGTAAGAGCTTGGACTATGATATGAATGAAATACGAGACTCTAAAAATTTCTTCCGGTGAGCGACTTTCTTCGTTACTAATTTCAATATCCTCATCTAATAGTTTTTTTCTACGAATAACTCTTTTCACCTCAAATTTTGGTTCAATACCAACATCGATAGCAAGTTCATTTGCTTCATTCATCATTTCTTCAAATCCATGTTCTCTAAAGCTTTGAAAAAAATCAATAAATTGTTTTAATCTAGTGATTGCGTCCTCTAAATTCATACCCTCATGTTGAAGTGCTTTGCTTACTTGATTCACTTTATTTAACAACTTGTACCAAATACAAAGGCTTACTAAGAATTATAAATTCTCTAAAACGTTAACACATAAGCCTCTAGCTTCCGCCATCACAATATCCTCCTTAGAACTGTTTGCAATTTCAATTAAAGCATCTCTTAACATTGATGGTTTAAATCTAATGGCTCTTACACTTTCAACATGACTTTCCCATCGAGTAGCGGATAATGATTTTGGTGTTAAACCTTTCACATATTTTTTAAGAACATCCCACCGATGAGTAGATCTCGAAAATAATGTATAAATCTTTTGTACGAATGCAAAAAAGCTTCTCGCTTTAACACAAGATTTAGCCATATCACATAAAGCAAGGTTTAAACTATGACAACCACATGGCATATAAAATGCTCGAGGATTATATCAATAAGTCTTTTTTGTACACCTTGATGCTTACCTTTCATATTGGATCCATTGTCATAACCTTGACCTCTTATATCATCAATGTTAAGTTTAAGCTCATGCAAAACATTTTCAAGTTGTTTAAAAAGGCCAAGCCCCGATGTATCATCAACTACTATAAATCCAAGAAAAAACTCTTCTACATTCACTTCATTAATATCTTCAATATCCACACATCTTATAATAATCGACATTTGTTCTTCATGACTTAAATCCGGTGTGCAATCAAGAATAACCGAAAAATATTTTGCTTTTAAGATCTTGGTTATTATTTTGACTTTGATCTCATTCGATAATAGAAGTATTATCTCATTTTGAATCTTATGACTAAGATAATGATGTTGAATTTCTTTATCTACCACACGACGAAGACGATCTTGCATAATCGGATCAAATTTCGCAAGAAACTCAATAAATTGGCAAAAAAGTCCATTATTTTTTTCATATATCTTCTCATTGCTTCCACGAAATGGCAAACTATTCCTACAAAGTGTTTTCACAACTTCGATTATCCGAATTAATATCATCTTCCAACGAACTTTCTCCTTCTCAATTTGAGCTTCCATTTTTTTATCAACCGTTGCTTTCAAGTTTAGTCCCTTTTGCAAATCAACCCACTTCACAACATTTTCGCAATGTTCCGGATTAGTTTCATGCTCTCTAAGTTTATGTGGAAGGTTATGCCAATCATCAATTCCATCTTCCGACAATTTGCTTGCCATTAATTTATTTTTAAATAGCTTGCAACAAAAAAAATACTTTATTCAATGTATTAGAATATACAAGCCACTTCCTTTCATGTTCCTCACCATTTGGAAAACAATGAATATAATGCTTAGATGAAAAACTTCTACTTTTCCCCAACTTTATGACGCTTGGAAATTTGTCATTTTTTTAAGGATTTTGATTCGGCCCCTTTGAACTATTATTATTCTTTTAGCATCATTAATAGGTTCCCATAAACCCGGATAATGATGTACATCAACATCTTTGTTCAAATCAAGCATACTTTCTTCGTTCACCTCTTCTGCATGATTATCATTGTTTGTTTCTTCATCAACAATTTCATTCACATAAACATCTTCATTGATATAAATTTCGTGATCTTTATACGTTTCTATAACATCGTCAACATTTTCATCAATAGCTTTACTTGTTTCTCCGACTTGACTTGAAACAATTGAATGTTGTGCTTTTGCATTGAATAGTTTAGAAATTGAACCGACTAACGATGTAGATATTGCATCTTGACGTTGTTTCATTCTTCTATTATAAGCACCGGAGTTTTGCTTTCTATTTCTCACCCTTTTCTTATCGTCTTCTTCTTTTGTCATACTTTCCACTATCTAATAACATAATTAAATTAAATTATGTTACTCCTTTTAATCTAAAAATATATATATGAAGTTTGGAAAAATTGGTTCCAAAAATATATTATTGTATATAATTCCTACGTACTGCAGTATGTAGCATTAAGCAACCAATTCTAAATTCATGATTTGTAAATTTCTAATCAAAATTTCTACCTAAATCAAAATTCATGGCTGTCATATTATCCACTATCAACCAATTCTAAGTATCTAAGCAACCAAATTATTTCAGAAATCAGTTTTAGACTTTTAGTTACCTCTACAGTTGCTGCTGTCTTGCAAGGGGAGATGGAGCACTGCTGCGCTGGCTGGAAGCTGGCGTCAGAGTTCTGCAGCTTAGGAGCAGCAATCAGTGGAGCTTGAAGGCTAGCGTCGGTCGATCGCTTGTGCTTGCTTTTTTTTTGTGTGCAAATAACCCTAATTTGAACGAGTCTCTATTTGAAGAGAAAGAAACGTGAGTTTAAGTTCAAAGAGGAACAGCAAAGTGGAGGCTGAGTAGGCCTAATTCCTTGGGCTGCATCTATTTTTGTTTTTTTTTGCTGCGGAACTGTATTTTTTTTTTGCCCTAGGCCTGGGGTGTTGCCCCAGCCCATGGGCTTGGTGGGCTTCCCCCCAGGCCGGCCCTGACTTCACACACGTCCCCTTCTCCTCCCTCTTCCATTTTCTTACTACACACACCCTTATACACGACCACACCTGCTTGGCCTTTCCTCCATGCTCACCACACAGATACACCACCTTCCCCATATTGTCTTACGCAAGCACCACACACCCATTCGCACACACCCTGTCAACATATCAACCCAAGGCCGAACTTCCACCCTCCCTGTCTTTCTCTCTGGTCGACTATCGTGAGCACAATGTGAATGGAAAATATAGATATCAACGTCCTTTACAATTTTTATGTTAACACATTTGGCTAATATTTAATGTTTGAGAAGTTGTTGGATTAATGAAATGATCACAGAGAAATGTTTGCTTAGCTTTCATTTTTGCAAAGAGAAATAAAAGAAATGTGAAAGTGAAGAGTAAATGCTTATCCTATGTGAATTGCTTACATATATGTCCTAGTTTACTTGAGCTAAGAAACCAAAGTACTCATATTACAACAAAAAAGAAGACTCATCCATAATGAAGGCACATACACGTCAAAACGTGCTGTTTAAATAGGTGTTCAAGATTTATAAATCTAAGTTGTGATAATAAAGTAACAACGTGTTCAAGTTTTTATTTTACTTGTTTTCCTCATGAAACTATTTTTTTATGGCTAAGAAATCAAATGGTCAACACCATAAAGGTATGTGCAAGAACAAGGCAAGAAACAAGGGCTAACGGTTGTGTGCGTATGCAACTCTTTATCTTCCAAAAAGATTTGCGGTACCCCGCTATCTAATAACGCATTCGTGTATGAGTCACGAATGACAGAAATAAAATATAGCCATGCACAATAATGCGATATGATCACAAAATAATTATAAAATGCACAAGTTATTTTATTTCGTGAAATTTTAAAATACAACGTTTGCCATAAAATACATCCAACGAAAATTTAATTATTTTTCAAATTAAAAATTATGGAAAAATCCTATAAATTAAATAAAAAATACGTCACTAAAAATTAGACAGTTATTCGAAACATATATTTTATTATATTTTAAATTCAAATTCGCATATTTAAAATTTTGATGACTCGAAAATTTTCGTTTGTTACACTAGCCGTCGACAAAAGTTTTTCACCACCATCGCGATCACCACCAAATCGAGCTCCTCCAACCCATCACCTTTCGTCGTTCGCTAATGTCTTGAACGTGCCTTCTCCTTCAGGCAACATTGTTACCATACTGTAATCGCGACGACATATGTCTCATGATCGCAGCATCGCTCGACTATCCATCACGTCACAGACTCTAAATCGTGTTCGCATGCCACCTGACCGTCGTGTCTCCTTTGATCGCTAACAAGCTTGCGCCTCCCCCTTTGATGCGTGACCCCAGACCACGATTCCAAGGACGTTGTGTATCCCCTATCGTCACTTAACAGAGACTTTTTTTTCTTTTTTTTATGTGAATCTGTTTTTAATCGTCAAATAAAAGTTGTTACTTATATTTTAAGCTTTTCGGAATGGGTAAAATTATCAAAATCAGACAAACCATTTAAAAGTTACGAGTAAATGAGCTCAGCTTTGCTTTTATGCAAGTTTGCATTATGAGACAGCGAACACCATCCTTATTAATTCATGTTTAAACTATTAGGAACTTCAAATTTTTGGAGAGTGATAAATAGCAAGGTTGCCACTAATGAAAATGTCTTATTAATGAAAGAAGAATCGACAATCGGATCATTCCATCATAAGTTATGGCAATCTTAGTAAAGAACCATAACCAATTTTCCTTTACCTTTTTTCTTTTTACTTTCAACTACACATCATGCTGTTTCAAAATTTCCCGAAAGTTTAAATCGCATTCTTTCAAATATATTTCCAAAATGATTTTAGTACAATCCTTTAATCAAAATTTTACTTTAAATATATCTTCCACCTCTAAAACATTTTTCTTCTAATTTCATTTCAAAAGAAATTTTCAAAACATCTCCATCGAATTCGATTTCAATTCCAAATTTCATTTTTGTCTCGTAGTATTTATACAATATATATACCATACTTCCATTAAGGAAATCCTTTGAAATTTCCAAATAATTATACTATATATTTTTTTTCAAATGAAATAACACTATTTTCTCTTATTTTTTAGCAACGCATCACATCATAAACACCTTTACAACACGCATCCAAATCTCAAATATCATCCAATATGCCAGGCATACAATTGCAACATCACATTCCATTCTAATTTCAAATTTAAATATATTTACAAATTTAGTGATTATATTATGTCACGAATTTCTAGTGGTTTACTTTGCTAACTGGCTGCAATGTTAACCGTGTAATCTACGTTACATCGCTAACGACTTTAGCTGTTCACTAATGCTTGATGGTTACAATCATCACATCAAATATTTAAACATGGAAATATTTTTATTTTTTTCAAAAAAATTACTGCCTCACCATAATAGAATTGACCCTCATATACACTCAAGTCAAAATTATTTATACAATTTTAAAATATTATAAAATTTTCGTATCTCAAACTTTACCAAATCACCATCTCAAAATAATATTTTCCTTATCCAAATATATTATAGCATTTCTTAAACCTATATATTTACAAAATATAGCTCAATATATTTTCTTCAAAATTTCATCTCCTCTTTACAATAATTTTCTCAAAATATTACTTATACTTCTCCACAAATTATATACTTCTTCCAAAACAGTAATTCTTCATTCACTAAAACATTTTTCTCATTTCAAAACATTTTTAATATTACTCTAATCTCTCTAAAATAATTAACATAACTTACTTTGAAACATTATTTCAAAAATTAGTTTTAACAAGAAATTTTGTCAACACGCCCGATGCTTTTTATAAGATAGCTCTATTTGAACATGTCCATATTGATGAGAGAATTCTCGTCTTCGAAAACTTATCTTTCAAATAGAATGACTTAGTCGAAAGGATTTGAGGTGGAAGTTTTAGCTTTCGACCAAATCGACCATATTGAAAGTAATGCCAAATTATCAAATCTTTCGACCTTGTCGAAAGGTTAATGAGACCGTTTCAGCCTTTTTTGACCAGGATGGCATAATAGAAAACTAAGAATCCTTTCATCCTTGATGAAAGGTTAATGTGGGCATTCCAACTTTTTGACCATGTTAGAGTAGTAGTAAATTGTCTCTAGGAGTTATTCATAATCATATAGCTTTCGAAATCATTAATTTACTATTATGCCATCCCGGTCAAAAAAGGCTGAAACGGTCTCATTAATCTTTCGACCTTGTCGAAAGGTTTATGAGACCGTTTCAGCCTTTTTTGACCAGGATGGCATAATAGAAAACTAAGAATCCTTTCATCCTTGATGAAAGGTTAATGTGGACATTCCAACTTTTTGACCATGTTAGAGTAGTAGTAAATTGTCTCTAGGAGTTATTCATAATCATATAGCTTTCGAAATCATTAATTTATCGTGTCCCATCATTCTTAGGAGTTGAAAGAAGCCAATCATTAATGTTATTCACCTTCTTTCGATCATGTCGAAAGGTGACATTCAACACCTTTTGACTTTGATGAAAGAGGAGGCTACTCTATTTGTAGATGTTTCTTGCTTTCAACCCCTTTTGGGTCAATATTCTTTTCATGGAATACCTTTTAAAGGATTAATGATGCCAAAAAGAGTAGGCTCCCCTTGAATAAATTCCACCATGAATGGATATTAAATATATAATACACCTTTTGACTAGGTCAAAAGGAGTTCCTCCTTTCGAAGCAGTCCTAGTTTAATAATCTTCAATTCATTTTATTTTCCTTATATAAGATCAACTTAGATATTCCCATAACCCATGCATTTAATCATAATCGACGCCTCATCTCACTTTTATTTTTCCATATTAAGTATTGATTATGATGATGATGTGTTTCGATTGGGAATGCCCAAGTCAATCTTATATATCTAACATAGACCATATGAGATTATGAGAAAATGTTAGAATCATGTGCAATTTATCAGTAGTCTAGCTAACGATCTTAATGATCTTCTTCATCGCTAATATCCATGATGAACAAGCCATCTCCACTTTTATTTATAATCCAAAATGAATTACAAGAAATTGAGCTTTGTCCCCAAATTTGATTAAGGGTTTCCTTTAAGTACAATTATCACTAAGAAAGCAGAGTAAGAAAATAAATTAAATATTCCAGAATTCGGTCCCAAAACTGAACCTCTTGGTTCTTATTTATAGATGTAGGTTAGCCGCTTTCCACGCCTTTGCTTTCGACTAGGTCGAAAGGACCCCCTTTCATATGCCGCCTTAAACCTTTCGACTTGATCGAAAGGTCACGAACCTTTCAACGTCGTCGAAAGTTATTCTCTTGTGCTTCTTAGTAAATCTTTTCACTTCTTTGCCTTCGACCGGGTCGAAAGGTCTTCACCTTTATGTTGTTTTGAGCCTTTTGTCTTAGTCGATAATTGTGCCCCCTTTCGATGTTGTCGAAAGCTACGTTTCCTTTCAATATTGTCGAAGGCTATGTTCCCCTTCAATGTTGTCGAAAGCAATGTTTTCCCTCAACGTTGTCGAGAGCTGTGTTTCCTTTCAAAGTTGTCGAAGGAAATGTTTCCCTTTGACGATGTCGAAAGCAATGTCTCCTTTCGACGTTGTCGAGAGTTGTGTTCCCTTTTAAAGTTGTCGAAGGGTGTTCTTATTCTTCTTGTTATACTCTAGCAGCTTCTTCATTCTCCCCTAACCTTTCAACCTGGTTGAAACCTGTTAGGAAATCAAATCTACGGTTTCGATGACAACAACTATACAATAGAAATTGAATATGCATATATATCTCTATTCATAGTTAATTACTAAAGTAACATCACTAAAGAGACAAAAATAAGGCTCAAAATTTTTTACAAGAGATGACAAGTCGATATGATCAATGGGGCAATGACATAGGTGCACATAAGCAACATGCACAAGTTTCAGACGTCTAAAGACACTAGCCAGACGTCTGAAGAAATCCTTTGGAATTCAAAACAGACAGGATCAGACGTCTGGTTACTATACTCAGACATATGAAAGGCTACTATATACAAAAATATATAAAACCAGACATTTGAAACATATACCAGACGTCTGGTACTGAACTTGGATTTTGAAATTCAAATAACAACTACCGCACTTGAAAAGACATCTTCACTGCAACTCTTCATCCCCATCAGAAGAGACCATAGAACACTTGTTAATGGATGCAACTACTTAAGGAGTATCTCTAACCACTATAAATAACATCAAGAATCGAAGAGAAGATCTTACCTTACTTACTTGCGCTCTTTACTTTTATACTCTGATATATTCTTGATCTCTTGCGATCATATATTTATATTTCACACTTCCATATATTCAGAACTCCTCAATCAATATTGTCCAAATATATATATTGGAAGCGTTTGCAATATCCGTGTTATAGAACACATACCTGACAAGAACAAGCTATCGTAACCAAACCTATTCCTCCGGGAGAAGTGAGGGTGTTTGATAATCGAATTCCAAAGGGAAGCTTCAGGGCTGGACGTAGGACGGGTGGTCCGAACAGTATAAAATCTTGGTGTGCTTAGTCTATATTTTACTAGATTAACTTTATATTACTTACATCATATAGTTAGTAGCATATACTTGCACATTACATGATCCATCCTATAAACTTTTAGTTGGTATCAGAGCAAGGTTTGATCAAAGTACAGTAACACATGTTTGAATCATTTTTATATGGCAAGTATTTATCAAGAAGGACAATCCATAGCACGACCTCCAGTTTTCAATGGCTCTAACTATGTATATTGGTTAACATGTATGAGAAATTTTATGGAAGCTAACGGTCTAGAAATTCGGTCAGCCACTCAAGATAAATATGAAGCACCTACTACTGCTATGAACACATGGACCGATGCACAAAAAACAACAGCTTCTAATAATGCCAAAGCTATGAACGTTTTATTTTTCTTATTAGATAAAAATGAATTCCCACGTGTCATGTTATGTAACACCGCATTTGATATTTGGCAAACTTTACAAGTCATACATGAAGGCACAAACAAAGTTTAACAAACAAAGATTTCAATTTTACAAAATCAATTCTCATCATTTAAAATGAAACAAAATGAATCTGTAGTAGATATGTACTCTAGATTTCAAACCATTCAACATGATTTAATGGATCTTGGAGTCCAATTCACAAATTTTGATTTAGTATCTAGAATACTCAATTCTTTAAATCCAGAGTGGGAAAGAAAAGTATTAGCTATCGAAGAAGCTAATGCTCTCTCAAGACTCTTAGTTGAAGAATTGATAGGAAAGTTAATGTCCTATGAAGCTAATTTGAAGGCACGAAAAGAACTAAATTCAAAAAAAAAGAACATAGCATTCCTAGCAACAAATGAAGACTCCCACTTAGACGAAGAAGAAATTGTATTTATTGCCAAAAATTACAACAAATTCAAGAAGTTTAGGAATAAGACTAAATTTCAAAAAGGAGGAAAATCAAGCTCAACAAATCAAACATCAATCAAATGCTATGAATGTGATCAATTTGGACATATGAAGAAAGACTGTACTAAGCTCAATAATGATAAAAAGAAGAACAAGTTTGAAAAACTCAAAAAGAAGAAGGCATTCAAAGTAACATGGGATGACTCAGATTTTTCATCATTAGAAAGTGATAGCGATAGTGACGGAGAACATGCTAATATTTGTTTTATGGCACAAACTGATGAGGTATGTCCCCAACTTAGCTATGACGAATTATTAGAACTTAGCATAGAATTAGATGATAAATTTAGACAAATTAAAAAATTGAACAAAGAACATATAACCAAAATAAATAGATTAGAACTTGAAGTACGAATGTTAAAAGATGAAAAAATTATCTTAGAAGAAGAACTAGAATTATCTCAAGAAAAAATTAAAAATAATTTGGTAGAAAGTAAGGCCATTGCTATTGATTTTGATAAAACTAAAATAGTAAAGGATAATTTGTTAAAAGAAAATGTCAACTTGAAGAGCAATATTGAAATATTGAAAATTTAGAATTAAAAGAAAAATTAGATAAAATTACAAATAATGTTTCAAAATTTAATAAAGGAAAACAAGATTTAGAAGATCTTATCAAAACTTCAAAACCATCAAGTAATAGAAATGGAATAGGATTTAAAAATACTCCTAAACAAAAAGAAAATGTTGCTAAGAATTGTATTTATAAAAAGACTAAAAGTTTACCTAAGTCTAATATGAATACCAAAAATATGAAAATTTGGATTCCTAAGACAAATAATAATTTGATTAGACAAAAACATATTAATAATTTCTTAGAGAATGTAGTCTATAATAAAAATTATATTTATAAAGTTACCACACCATCTTGGGTATGGCCACCTTCTTCTAACATCTAGGACCCTAACAAAGTATATGGGTACCATTTAAAACATCTTTTATTTTGCAGGTACCCAAAATAAAAAATAAGGAGAAATGGATACTAAATAGCAGATGCTCCAAGCATATGACCAGAAATTCAACAATGTTATCAAATATAACATACATCGACGGTGGAATGGTAACCTTTGGAGATAATTCAAAAGGATATGTCGTGGGCATTGGAGAAGTCATCAACTCTAGTATTTCTAACGCTCCTATTATTACAAATTTTTTGTTAGTAGAAAATCTAAAACACAACTTACTACGTATTAGTCAATTATGTGATAAAGGTTTTCAAATAAATTTCGAAAAAGATAGATGTAATATTTTCGATAATAACAAACAACTTATATTTGAAGGTTTTAGAAACACAAATATTTATGTATTAAACATGAATATAAATAAAAATTCAAATTTATGTTTAACCGCCAAACATGATGATCCATGGTTATGAGCTAGTTAGAGGTTTACCTAAAATATATTACAAAGTAGAAAATTTATGTGACGACTGTCAAATTGGAAAACTAAGGAAAAGCTCTTTTAAATCTAAAAGTAATATTTCTACAAAACAACCATAAAAATTATTACATTTAGATTTATTTGGTCCAACACCACTACGATCTATAAATCATAACAAATATATTTTTGTAATAGTTGATGATTTTTCAAGATATACATGGACTTTATTTGTAAAACATAAAAGTGATACCTTTGGAATGTTTAAAATATTCGCTAAAAAAATTAAAACACAAATGGATTTAAAAATTAAAAATATTCGAAGTGATCACGGTAGAGAATTCGAAAATGATCTTTTTACTAATTTCTGTAATAAAAAAGGAATAAGTCATAATTTTTATTTTCCCCCCACACCTCAACAAAATGGTATAGTAGAGAGAGAAAATCGTACGTTACAAGAATGTGCACGAACACTACTAAATAGTAGTGGTCTACCAAAACATTTTTGGGCTAAAGCTATTGCTACAGCTTGTTATGTGTTGAATTGAGTAACCATACGTTTTATGACTAAACAAACTTGTTTTGAAATAATTTTTGAAAGAAAACCTAAAGTATCATACTTTAAGACTTACGGATTAATATATTTTATTAAATACAAAAGATAACTTAGGAAAATTTGGCCCAAAGGCCGATGAAGGTATCTGTGTTGGATATTCAGATCGTAGCAAAGCATATAGTAAACGCAATAATAGTATTGAAGAAAGTTTACACGTTTCGTTCGACGAAAATCTTCTTAACCATCACACTAATGATGATGAAGAAATTATTCCAATAACAAATTCAACAAATTCTATTAATAATGAGACGAATGTGCAAAATAACACTTTGATATCATCCCCTAGAATTCTTAAGGATCATCCAAATGATAATATCATTGGAGATCTCAATTCTAGAGTAACTAGAAATCAACTTAATCAAATAAGCCATATAGCATTTGTGTCAAATTTTGAACCAAAAAATTATAAAGAAGCTTCAAATGATAATTTTGGATAATAGCTATGTAAGAAGAATTAAATCCTTTTGAATGTAATGACGTTTGGGAATTAGTACTAAGACCCGAAGATCAATCGGTCATAGGAACAAAATGAGTATTTAAAAACAAAGAAGACGAGAATGGAAAGATTGTTAGAAATAAAGCACGTTTAGTTGCTCAAGGCTATAATCAAGAAGAATGTATCGATTATGACGAAACCTTTGATCCAGTAGCTAGATTAGAGGCCGTTCGTACATTACTTGCTTTTGCAAATCATCACAATTTTAAACTATTTCAAATGGATGTCAAAAGTGTTTTTTAAATGGTTTTATTAAAGAAAACGTATATGTAGAACAACCCCATTATTTGTTCACGAAAAATATTCCGACCATGTTTCTAAGTTACATAAAGCATTATATGGATTAAAACAAGCTCCTCGTGCATAGTACGAACATCTAAAAAATCACCTAATTACATGTGGTTTTTAAATAGGCGAAGTTGATACAACCTTATTTATTAAACGAGAAAATAACGATATTTTAGTAGTACATATTTACGTTGATGATATTGTATTTGGTTCAACCAACGAAAATCTACGTGATCAATTTTCAAATATTATGAAAAATGAATTTGAAATGTCCCATATGGGAGAATTAAATTTCTTCTTAGGTTTAAAAATAAAACAACTTGAAAATGGTATTTTTATTCATTAAGAAAAATATTGTAACAATCTATTACGTCGTTTTGAAATGGATAAAACTTCGAGCAAACCAACACCAATGAGTACTACTATTCACTTAGAAAAAGATGATAATGGAAAAGATTTTAATGTAGAATGATTGGTTCTTTACCCTATTTGACGGCCAGTCGACCCGATATTATGATGAGTGTATGTCTCTGTGCTCGATTTCAAGCAAAACCAAAAGAATCTCATCTAAGAGTCGTTAAACGTATATTACGATATCTATCTAGTACTAAAAATTAGGGTTTATTTTACCCTAAAGGATCATCATTTGAACTAGTTTCATATAGGGATGCCGATTTCGATGGATGTAGATTAGATCGTAAGACTACTAGTGGAACATGACACTTTATCGGACAATCATTAGTTTCATGGTTTAGCAAAAAGAAAAATTGTATTTTATTTATCTACTTGCGAAGCCAAATATATCTCAGCAGCTCTAGCATGTGCACAGGCAATATACATGCAACAAAAACTTACGGATTTTGGCAAAATTATCTATAAATATCCAATATATTATGATAACACGAGTGCAATAAATTTATCAAAAAACCCTGTCAATCACTTGCGAACTAAGCATATAGATATACGACATCATTTTTTATGAGACAATGTTGAAAAAGGAATTATATCATTAGAATATGTAAATACTGAGAATCAAATAGCAGACACCTTTACAAAACCACTAAATGAACAAACTTTTATCATAGTCAGACGAGATTTAGGGATTTGCTCTCTTCACGGTCTGTTCACTTAATAATCACTCCTTCATTTAATGTATGATTAGCCATTAGTTTTCTATCCACAAATTGTAATTAATAAATTCTACACCTTTGGTTTTTTGGTTAGTCACTTTTTACGAATTTTCTATAAATAATTTTTAAACTTATATATAAACAATTATACAAAATAATAATAATATATACAATTCATTTTTTTCAAAAATCAAAATATAGTCATGACTTCTGAAAATTCTTATATATCCATCTCGAAACCTACAACGGATAGCTCGGCGGATACACCCAACGGCTTCTTACCCCCATACCAAATCTGGAACCGACGTATAGGTGGTCCTCATATCACACGGGATTCATCCCGATAGCAAGAAGTCCAAAAGATCTTTATTTTTTTCTCCTAACACAAAAGAGAAAATTGATGAAATACATCACTATCAAAAACAACAAATAGATCTTCAACGAGAACTATATTTTGAACAAAAAGTCACAGCACGTCGACTAAGATTTTTGGAACAAGTAGCGATGAAGTTTTATACTTCATGGAAGAAAGATGTCCATGAACCACTTCTGATGCCTTGCTGTTCCTTGGATCCCTCTTCCTCGTATCGTACATATTTGGATCACTCACCAAGACGATTCTTTGGCTCCCCGAGAACCCACGAACGTGGAAATATATGGTCTCCACTTAAACCATGAAGGGATAACAACTCAAAAGATCGTAAAATTCCATCGCCATCTAAATAGATTATATTTTTATTGTATGTGTATCTATGTTTATTTGTTATTTTGATTCACATAAATAATACTACATTTCTTTTGATAGAAACACAAAATCGAGAAATAAGCAAAACCATTAAATTTTAGGCTATTATTAGAAAAATTGCCTATTTCAGACGTCTAGTTATGGGCCTCAGACATCTGACACTCTGATATACCTCAAATTTTTAGTACTGTGCATATGTTAGACGTCTGTTATACCCCCCAAACATCTAAAAATTTGCTCTGCCTCTTAAAAATTGAAATCAGACTATTTCAGACGTCTGAACTTCGGTCCAGACGTCTGAGTTATGTCTCCATCACCAAGCTTTAAAAACTTGACCTATTTTAGACGTCTGATATTTTACCCAGACGTCTGGAAAATCCTTCTGTCTATCAAATTTTTAAAACTCGACCAAGGACGTCTAACAATTAAATTAAACGTCTTAAATTATCTACTGTGTTAGAATTAGGGTAAACTAGATGTCTTAAATCACTTTCAAACGTCTGATATTCATTCGACACTTTAAAAACATCCAGATAACGTCTATTTTTTCTCATCTCACTTTTATTTTCAACCGATTATATTCGATTGATGATTTTTTTCAAAAAAAAAACCATGTTTTTTCAGTCACTCGATGCCTCCTAGAACTAAAAATCCTAAGATATCCAAAAGAAAACAAGACCAACCAACATCATCCTCAAGTTTGCTCAGATGATCAAATCGGAAGATGGATGAATCGGGCACCACACTCAATCAAGAGATATGAGGATATACAAAAGAAGAAGCTTCATACGGGTCCATTTTATAACCTACTTAAATTTTCAATGTATGATTTGGATGAAATATGTGAGAATGCCGGACTAGAAATGTTGATATCGTTCACTCCCAATGACATCCAAATCGATCAATTGGCAATATTTTTTTTTATGCAAAATTGGATAGCACTTCATTATGGAACACTGAAGATGAAGATAATTTGTTATGGTCTAGCGTCTATGGCAACACGATTAGACTCACTCCTGGCATAATAGGTAGAACTCTAGGATGTTCTGACACGATTGAACATTTATACAATATTCCCGATATGCGCTTCAAACCAAGGAATAGTATAACACATCAAATTTGGGAGAATGAAATGCTAAAATTTTCCTCTAAATATCTACGTCCTAAAGCACGACTTCTTACTCGAATGATAATCAATACCATCGTTCCACGTATGGTAAGTCATGAGCAAATAACCGAGTTAGAGCACAAAGCCTTATATGCTCTATTTAGCGAAACAAGGGTGAATTGGGCCAAATTTATCTTTGACAAGCTCAAACATTTTTGGACTCGATCACGACCATCGATTATCTATCCCACATATATTATGAGACTTCTACGTGCTCACAACATCCTCTCATACTTATCAACTTTTGAAGAAATCTCTCCAAAATATGCTTCCACCAAGTTTTTCTCACTAATGCATTTACCCAAGATTCCACCAGAATTTATATCTTTTGAAGATTGGACGCACAATCGTCAAAACAGACAAGTTGAGCCTCCACCTCAACCACACAATGAACCATCTCATGAGGAGGAGCAACATCATGAAGCAACTCTACCTCCTCCTGCACCATTTGATTATCCAGGCCAGGATGAGATTGTGGAGACTTGAACAGAAACAAATCCAAATGAAAGCGTTCGAGATCTCACCCTTAAAAATCAACATATATTATCTCAAAATCAAAAGCTTTTGGCTAAGCATATTAACAACTATGAAACATTTTTTGCCACATGCCTAGCAACAGTTGAAGAATCACTTTCAAATGTCCTATCAGTTCTAAAAGAAGTACTTCAACGGGGTCGTGGTCCGACACCTCCTTCTGAAGATTGGACAACCCCAGTATCTTCTCCTCCCGTGAAACATTCCAAACTTTCTGAGGACAAACCTCTAAAACAAGCTTCGACATCTCCGATAAAGCTTAGCTCTTCCCAAAAAGAAGAAACAGGGAATGATCAAGAAAAATCTTCTTCGAAGGAATCATAGATTTAAGGATTTTAGGATTTCAACTCTTGTATAATTGACAAAATCTATGAATGTAATCAATTTCGAATTATTAATGAAATTTTCCTTTTATGTGTTGTCTTTGACGATTGGCTAAAATTTTATAATTCTTTTTGATAATGCCAAAGGGGGAGAAATATAAGTATATTTATAAAACATTAGAAATAAGCACATATTCAGGGGGAGATTTATAAATTATATATAAGTACATTGTATAGTTGTCATCATCAAAAAGGGGGAGATTGTTAGGAAATCAAATCTACGATTTCAATGACAACAACTATACAATGGAAATTGAATATGCATATATATATATATATATATATATATATATATATATATATATATATATTCATAGATAATTGCTAAAGTAACATCACTAAACAGACAAGAACAAGGCTCAAAGAACATTACAAGAGGCGACAAGTCGATAGGATCAATGGAGCAATGACATAGGTGCATATAAGCAACATGCACAAGTTTCAGACGTCTGAAGACACTAGCCAGACATTTGAAGAAATCCTCTGGAATTCAAAACAGATAGGATCAGATGTCTGGTTACTATACTCAGACGTCTGAAAGGCTACTGTATACAAAAAATATATAGAACTAGACGTCTGAAACATATACCAGACGTCTGGTACTGAACTTGGATTTTGAAATTCAAATAACAACAGCCGCACTTGAAAAGACATCTTCGCTTCTCTTCGCTACAACTCCTCATCACCATCAGAAGAGACCATAGAACACTTGTTAATGGATGCAACTACTCAAAGAATCTCTCTAACCACTACAAATAACATCGAGAATCAAGGAGAAGAACTTACCTTACTTACTTGCGCTCTTTACTTTTATACTCTGATATATTCTTGATCTCTAGCAATCATATACTTGTATTTCACTCTTCCATATATTCAGAACTCCTCAATTAGTATTCTCTAGATATATATATTAGAAGCATTTGTACTTAATAGTCAATACCAGTGTTATAGAACACATACCTGACAAGAACAAGCTATTGTGACCAAGCCTATTCCTCTGGGCGAAGTGAGGATGTTTGATAGTCGAATTCCGAAGGGGAGCTTCAGGACTGGACGTAGGATGGGAGGTCTGAACTAGTATAAAATCCTAGTGCGCTTAGTCTATATTTACAAGATTAACTTTATATTAGTTACATCACATAACTAGTAGAATATACTTGCATATACATTACACGATCCATCCCATAAACCCATGCCTCCTTTCGACATTATTGAAAGGTCCTTTACTATTCTCTTGCTTTTGCTGTTTTCTGAGTATTGCTTTCTTCATAGCACCTTTCGACATTGTCGAAAGGTGTCCTGGATAGATCTTTGACCGGTTCGAAAGGCTTGTATGCTTTTGAAAAGGCCACTGTAGGGGAAAATCTTTCTCTTCAAAGGTTTTTGACGTGTAATCAGGAGAGCACCATCAATTGCCTCTGAGAATGGTTTCGAAGTCATCATTGCTTGTTCATCTATGTCAAAAGGCTGGTAGTGGTGGAAGAGCTTATCTGTTTCCATTTGGGTTGAAGGCCTTTGCACTGGATAAGTAGTTGGTGCCTTCGAAACATCCTTTTTATGTCCTTCATGATGACTTGACTTGTTTCTTCATCGAAACCTCAACCTTATTAACTTTCTTTCATACTTCTGCAATTAAGTAGATTTTATGGCTAACATTTTGCCTCCCTGTATGAAAGAAGCTTTTGTTCAATAGGACAAAGATTTCATAGCTTTCATACTCTTCGTAACTTTACTTTTCCTACAAAATTCAAAGGAAGTGATATTTTCTGTTGTTAGCTTATTATCATACTTATATGCATGTTTATAAGTAGAGTAGCATATTAACACTTTCATATTTAGATATTTAGTTGATCATAATCATGATTCAACAGATATGAGTCTTGTAATCGGAAGCTACTAATGCATATGATAAACGTAGTCTACAAATTCCTTGTGGGAAATAGCCAATAGCTGCAAATAGGGGCTATGAGTTATTATCAGAAAATAAATCTTTATACCCCATCCACTCTAATATTTATTTGGAAACTTTTCCAGAGATTCAAATGATCTTGAAGTCCTCATTCAGCTGTTGGTGAGCATTATTTAGAGTTACAAAACATTATTTCTAATTTAGGCATCAAAAAGACCAGCTTGAAATTTCTAGTCGTATGTAGCATTCTCAATTCTATTACTTTATTCCCTAGATTTGGCATCTGATATAGATTAGGAAACAATGAAATTTAACCCAGATAAGGGTATTAACTTATGGAATTTATAAGTTAATAATGATATATCCAGAATCCTGATGATAATATCCAAAATAGCACTTTGAATGGCATTTCTGAACCCAGATTCCGGTATTTACGGTAGATTAACCAAAAATTAGTATAATTGTTTCCATATTATGATTTCACCATAGATCAGGGCATATGTCGGAAAATTATCTTTGTGAAACGAGTCTTCAGCTCAGATTCAACCATTTGGGATAAATAGGACTCTAAGGATTTTGCACCTAGGTTAGGGTTTACTTAAGCAGCAGTCTTGATACCCAGATTCAGGTATATTAAGATAGTTAATGGTTAATAGAAAGACGAAACCCAAATTTGGGCATTAAATAGTGAAGTTCTAAAACGAATATCCCAAAACCTAGATTTAGGTATTTAATTGATGTCATTTAGATATGAAGGACTCAAAATCCAGATTCGAGTATTAATGGATGAAATTTCAGTATGAGAGATCCGAAACCCTAATTCGGGAGTTAATAGCTGTTGTTTAGAAATGGGAGTCCCGAAACCTAAATTCGGGTAATAATAAGCGGAGTTCTGTCTCACTCCTTTGCTTCTGTCTTCTTTGACATATATGAACCCTTCAGGTTTTGAATATATATAGAAATAATCTGATTGGCTGCCTCTTGAGCTAGGACGTCTTAGTCCATGGTCGGATATGCTTTTTCTCAAGCTTGAACATCTTAGTTCATGATTTGATGAGCCTCTTCTTAGGCTTGGATGTCTCAATCCTTTATTGAATGAGCCTCCCGTTGAGGTTGGACATCTTAGTCCAATGTTACATGAGCCTCCTCTTAGGCTTGGACATCTTAGTTTATTATTTGATGGGCCTCTCGTGGGCCTAGACATCTTAGTCCATTATTGTCTGGTGCTCTTGGTTAGCTCATCTTAGAGGCTGAACCAAGGACTTACCCGACCTCCCTCCAGGAGGTGCCCTAGACCTGGCCCTTTTGTGGTATGGATAAGGACTTGTTCGGTGCTTTACCCTGACCATCTTATGGCACAAATAAAGGCTTACTTAATCCTTCCTCCAGAAGGTGTCTTACCCCGACCCTTTTACGGTGCCGATAAGGGCTTGTTCGGTGCTTTAACCTGGCCATCTCATAGAACAGATAAAGGCTTACCCATCCTCCCTCCAGGATGTGCCTTGTCCTGACTAGAGGCTTGACCAATGGCTTGTCCGGTGCTTTAACCTGGCCATCTCAAGGGACGCTTAAAGGCTTACCCACCTTGCCTCCAGGAGGTGCTTTGCCCTGACCATCTTGGCATGGACAGAGGCTTTTCTACCATCTTAGGTAGGCTACCATCTTAGGTAGCATCCAAATATAAGGATTATTTTTCTTCCAACCATGTAGATTTTCTCTTTATAAAAAGAAGCTCTTTAGTAATCCGTCTTTGAAAAATATGGCCTTAAATGCCCAACATTCCATGTTCTAGGCATCATACTGCCATTTGGACGACACAATTTGTAGGCTCCTGGGAGGATTGCTTTACATATGATTAATGGCCCTTCCAGTTTGGTCCTAGCGGTCCATCTATAGGATTCATAGTATTGGCCATTACTCTGTGAAGTACCGAATCCCCTCTTGAAATGATCGAGCTCTTATCCTGAGTTGTAATATTTTGAGATTCTTCTCTGATATTCGACGGTTCTTACCGCTGCTTCATCTCTTAGCTCATGTATCAAGTCCAGTGACTCTCTTTTCAGTTCTTGATTCTTTTCAAATGCGTAGGCAATCCTTCAGTGTTAAGGTATTTCAATCTCGATTAGTAGCATTGCCTCGCACCCGTATGTCAAAGAATATGCGGTATGTCCCGCTGCTGTCTTAGCGGATGTTCGCTAGGCCCATAGCACTAATGGAAGCTATTCCACCTAATTTCCCCTTGCCTTTTAGTCGCTTTTTAAATTGTTTTTATGGTTTTATTTGCAGTTTCAACTGCTCATTAGACTTTGGATGTGTGACAGATGAAAAAAAAATTAATACTTCCGTTTTTGTGGTAGAATGGGGAGAATTCTTTGCTCTTAAATTGCGTTCAATTATTAGAAATTATTTTCTAGGGAATTCCGACAGTGGTTACGATGTTCTTGATAACGAATCTCAATATTTTCCCAGTAGTGATTTTAGGAAGTGGTTCAACTTCAGCCCACTTGGTAAAATAGTCAATGGCCACTACATCATATTTCACTCCTCCCTTTGAAATTGATAATGGTCCGATCAAATCTATTCCCCATACATCGAGGGGCCATGGACTTGTGATTGGAGTTAATTGACTTTGGGGGTAACCTAGGTATCTTTGAGTATTTCTGGAATTTCTCGCATCTTTTCACATAATCTATGCCTTGGCTTACCATGTGGGGTCAGTAAAATCCCTATCTTATTATTTCCTGTGCAAGCTTTGTTCCATTTGAATGGTCACTACAAAATCCTTCGTGCGCTGCAGCCATTAATTTTTTCCCATCATTCATGGTTATAAATCTTAAATAGGGAAGAGCATATCCCTTTTTATAGAGAATTCCATTCATTATTACAAAGGTAGGGGCTTGCCTTTAATTTTCCTTGCTTCCCCTTTGTCGGAGGGAAGTTTTCCTTTAATAAAATATTCCACAATAGGTGACATCCACGTAACATCATTTGAGAAATTTGTCCCCGGTTGATTCATCCTTCCATCAGTTAATTCTTTATCACTTTCTTTCTCCTTCTCTTCTTGGGACTTGGCTTTAGATCTCGTCATAGTTAGAAATTCCTTCCCTTGCTTGGATGTTTCCTTTTCAATACTTGGCTTTTCTTGATATCCGACGGGGACAATTCGTGTCTCTAGTGCTCCTCTTGGGCTGGCTACTTTTGCCAAAGAGTTTGCCTGTGCATTTTTTCTCTTGGAACTTGATTTATTGAAAAATCCTCAAACAACATAAGCATTCAAAATATTTCCTTCACATGTAAAATAACTTAAGGTCCTTTGTTTGATACAGCTGCTTTACTTGATTTACCATCAGTTGGGATTCGTTAAAATCTATATTCGAGGGATTTTTTGTTCGAGTGCTAGGGTTAGTCCTGCTACATGGATTCCTACTCTACCGCATTATTGTTTGTAGGAAATCCCAGTTTCATGGCATAATGAAGATGATGTCCTTTTGGGGTTATGATTATATACCCTGCTCAACCCCTTGTTCGTTTGATGCTCCATCCAGGAATAAATGCAACATGGGCTTCTGATCTTTCTCTTTTTGTAATTGTTCCTTTACAAAACTAGCAGACTCATTAACAAAGTTTGTCGGTACCTGCCCTTTGATTGCAGCCTATGGTTGAAATTCTATATCGTATTGACTAAGCTCAATCCCTCACTTCACCAATCTTCTAGAAGTCTCAGGCTTACAAAACCTTCTTAAGAGGAAAATGGATTGGTACCTTGAATAAATGTGCTTGGATGTATGCTTTGAGCTTTCGAGCTGTAAGAACCAAACAATAAGCTAATTTTTCTATAATTGGGTATCATAGCTCATCATCTTTTAGTCATCTGCTTACGTAATATACCAAAAGTTGTTATCCATTTTCGTCTCTAAGGATTACTAATCCACTGCATGTTCTGATGCTGCCATGTATCGGTACAATATTTCCCTACTTTTCGAACTTGAGAGTATCGGTGGTTTTTCCAAATGGCTTTATAATTCTAAGAAAGCTTTCCTACAATCCTCTCCCTATTCGAAGTTCTTCTTTTTAATAATTACATCGAAGAATGGTATACATTTGTCAGTAGCTTTTGAGATAAACTTGCTTAGGTAGCTACTTTTCCATTTAAGCTCATCACTTCCTTACTAGTTTTAGGTTCGGCCATATCCTTTATGGCTTGAATTTGATCGGGACTTGCCTGGATTCCTTAAGCACTTACTAAACAGCCTAAGAACTTTCTACAGTGGACCCCAAAAGTGCACTTTTGTGGGTTCAACTTCATTTGATACCTCTGCAATATCTTAAACATTTTCTCCAGATCCTTAAGATGGTTTTCAAGTTCACTAGATTTTAACAGCGTATCAACATAAAGTTCCATGTTTCTGCCAATTTATTCCTTAATTATTCGATTAACCAATCTTTGGTAAGTGGCCCCTACATTCTTTAATCCAAATGGCATTTCCCTAGCAGCAATAAATTCCCCATTCATTTATGAAGCTGGTATGATCCTCATCCAGTTTGAACATCAGTATCTGCTTGACCCTGAATATGCATCCATGAGGGATAACAATTTGTGTCCACTTGTTTGATCCGCTTACTGATCTATTCGTGGTAGAGGAAAGCAATCCTTTGGGCATTCTTTGTTTAAGTCCATGTAATCAAAGCATGTCCTCCATTTTCCATTTAACTTCTTTACCAAGACTGGATTGGCTAACCAATTAGGATAATATACCTCTAGCTCTCGGATTAACCCATTTCAAGGAGTCTGTCAACCTCCTCCTTTAGAGCATCTGATCGGACTTTGTCCAATTGTCTCTTTCTCTGTTTTATGGGGGTTGCTCCCAGATTTATATTAAGAGCGTAGCACACTACGGTTGGATCAATTCCCACCATATCAGAATGCGACTAAGAAAACACATCCTTGTTATCTTTGGGGAACTGTATCAAGTCTTACTTTAACTCATGAACGAGATCTTTCCCACTTTAACTATTTTAGAAGCATCCTTTAAATCTATGTAGGCTTCCTCAAGGTCTTTTATGGATTTTATCCTCTCCGTTGAACCCAAATATCAGCTCAGTGCTCGGCTCTAATTTGTGCTTTGTGATATTCATTTGGTCGAAAGTGTGTTTGAAGATGCCATTAACTACGCGGCCTGTATCGACCAGAATCTTGGAGACAATAGATAACCCAATTTGTGTAGTAATCATAAGGGGTTCGTTATGGGGATGATGGACTCATTTGCGTAGCTCTTGTGGGATGACCACCGGATTAGGCCTTTGGATGTTAATACGTGGGCTCTGCGTTGAGGGCTCATCTTGAACAGAATAAATTCCCTTCTTGGCGCCTTTAATATATTTACTTTGAGCCCCTTTACCACTTCCTACAGGATGTGGCCCGCCATGGATCACATCTATCCTGTTAATTGGCGGGCTTAAGCTTAGGGGGTTCTTCATTCTCTAGCACATTTCTAGTGTTTCCCAGGCATTTTTGGGAGAATTTTCAGTTCACTAGGCTTTGTGTTGATCTTGTATATATTCTTTGAGATGGACTTCTCGGATCAGCTTTTGAATTATTCCAGCTTGAACTCTACATCCATCTATTTTATGATCGTTAGCTTTATGATAGGCGCAGTAGCCCCTCCTTTTTTCTGCTCTGGATTATTCTTGGTTTGAAGGAGGTTGGAAAGTTAACTCTTTTCTTGGCTATAACATATGTAAGACAGTGGCTTTTTTAAAGCAACTGCATTAGCAACTGGTTCTTCCCTTCTGGTCCTTTTGTTGCTACGTTCCTAGCCAAGCCTTCCCTCTTCCTTCCTAGGAACTATTTCCTTATTGGCTTAATAAAGCTCATCCATATGGATGAACTTATTTTCCTGGAAGTGGAATCCTATAGATATTTGCAACCATTGACAAAGAGCTGCTTCTCGAAAGGGGTATTCTCGATCAAGCCAGAATGGACAACTATGAGCTTATCACGACCATTCATATCCTTGGCCTTTAAAGCTTCAAAGTTGAACCTTCTCAAGTAGTCCCTCAAAGATTCTCCCTGCCTTTGCTTTATAGTTGCCAAGACTGTATAATCAATAGTAGGATCCTTAAAGATGTAGAAATAGGCTGAGAACTCATAAGAAAACTGTTTCAAGGAGTAGATGGTTTTTTCTCTGTATTTTCTATACCATTTGGCTGCCGCTCCGTAGAGAGTAACCGGGAAAAATCGTCATCTGACTGCCTTAGAAGCGTTATACAAATCCATCTGGCTGTCAAAACCCATAAGATGATCATCGGGGTCTGTATCCCCATGATATTTCATAGATGAGATTTTGTCATAGGAGGTTTTATTGTGGCCATGATCTCGTTGGTGAAAGGTGGCACCCTCTCATTTCCATTGACATTTTCGTCCACAGTTCTTTTTCCCTTGGAATTCATAGCATCTTTGACAGCCTTCTCAACAACATCTTTCAAAAAAGCTTCGGCATTTCCATAATTCTTATGACTTGGATGGTACTCTTTAGATGTTGAACTGCCAAACTGTTCCAAGGATTTATCGACAACTCTTCCCTAATGATTGGCTCTTGTTTGGGGAAGTTCCTTCTTTTTCGAGGAGGTCAAGTCCACTCTATATTTTCATTCTTTTGAATTGGTATTTAGATTCCTCCTAGGAGAGACCACTTCTTCTCCTTGAGTTTGTTTCGAGGTCTTTGAAGACTTTTGAGATAAGGCCATCTTCAACAACTCCTATATTTCTTGTAGTTGCTATTCCAAATGCTTGATTTTTGCTATGTTTTCAACTTGTCATGTCGGTGATGAAGTCTGCCTTATAGTTATACCATCCAGATTAAATGATGGAGCTATATCTTCTTCCAAGGTGGTAGTGTATTATTGCTACCTCTATAATTCCACTCAAACGATTTGACCTCATTTTTCTTATGCAAAAGAAATGAGCAAAAATTAGTCTGTATATAATTACAAGGTCGGAGGTTCGAGTCCTCCTTCTAGCGCCAAAAATGTTAATAAGAAATCTTGTCAACATCCTCGATGCTTTTTACAAGATAACTCTATTTGAACATGTCCGATTGACTTGGTCGAAAGGATTTGAGGTGGAAGTTTTAGATGAACAAATGATTTGATTGAAAGGAATGGAACTTATCAAATCTTTTGACCTTTTCGAAAGGTTAATGAGATCGTTTCAACCCTTTTTGACCAGGATGGCATAATAGAAAACTAACAAACCTTTTGATCTTGTCGAAAGGTTAATGGCGCCATTCCAACTTTTCGACCAGGTTAGAGTTGTACTAAATTTTCTCTAGGAGTTATTCAAAATCATATAGCTTTCAAAATCATCACTTTATCGAGTTCCATCATCCTCAGGAGTTGAAAGCAGCCAATCATCAATGGCGTTCACCCCCTTTCGATCACGTCGAAAGGTGACATTCAAGACCTTTTGACTTTGTCAAAAGGGGAGGCTACTCTATTTATAGATCTTTATTGCTTTCAACCCCTTTTGGGACAATATTCTTTTCATGGAATCCCTTCGAAAGGATTACTGATGCCAAAAAGAGTAGGTTCCTCTTGAACGAATTCTACCATGAATGGACACTAAGTATATAAACCAGGATTCCTTTCGAAAGTACACCTTTCGACTAGGTCGAAAGGAGTTCCACCTTTTGAGGCATTCCCTAGTTTAATAATCTTCAATTCATTTTATTTTCCTTATATAAGTCAACTTAGATATTCCCATAAATCATGCATTTACTCATAATTGAGACCTCATCATCACTTTTATTTTTCCGTATTAAGTATTGATTATGATGATGATGTGTTTCGATTGGAAATGCCTAAGTCAATCTTACATATATAGCGTAGACCATATGATATTATGAGAAAAGGTTAGAATCATGTGCAATTGATCATTAGTCTAGCTAACAATCTTAATGATCTTCCTCGTCGCCAATATCCACCATGAACAAGCCATCTCCACTTTTATTTATAATCCAAAATGAGTTACAACAAATTAAGCTTTCTCCCCAAATTTGATTTAGGGTTTCCTCTAAGTATAAATATCACTTAGAAAGCAGAGTAAGAAAATGAATTAAATATTCCAAAATTCGGTCTGCAAAACTGGGCCCCTTGGGTCTTATTTATAGATATAGGTTAGCCTCTTTCCACGCCTTTACTTTCGACTGGGTCGAAAGGACCCCCTTTTATATGCCGCCTCAAACCTTTCGACTTGATCAAAAGGTTATGTACCTTTCGACGTTGTCGAAATGTATTCTCTTGTACTTCTTGGTTTGTCTTTTCACTTCTTTGCCTTCAACCAGATTGAATGGTCTTCACCTTATATGCCGTTTTGAGTTTTTTGTCCTAGTCGACAGTTGTGCCTCCTTTTGATGTTGTCGAAAGCTACATTTCCTTTCAATGTTGTCGAAGGCTATATTCCTCTTCAATGTTGTCAAAATCAATGTTTCCCTTTGACGTTGTCGAAAGCACTATTTCCCTTCGAAATTGTCGAGAGTTGTGTTTCCTTTCAAAGTTATCGAAGGCAATGTTTCCGTTCGATGTTGAGAAAGCAATGTTTCCCTTCGACGATGTCGAGAGTTGTGTTCTCTTTCAAAGTTGTCGAAGGGTGTTCTTATTCTTCTTGGTAAACTCTAGCGGCATCTTCATTCCTCCCTAACCTGTCGATCCGGTCGAAAGCCACGCCTCCTTTCGACGTTGTCGAAAGGTCCTTTATTATTCTTCTATTGTTGCTGTTTTCTGAGTATTGCTTTCTTCATAGCACCTTTCGACATTGTCCAAAGGTGTCCTAGATGGATCTTTGACTGGTTCGAAAGGCTTGCTATGCTTTCAAAAAGGCCACTATTAGGGAGAAATCTATGTCTTCGAAGGGTTTGACATTTAGTCGGGAGAGCACCATTGATTGCCTCCAAGAATGGTTCTGAAGTCATCATTGCTTGTTCATCATGTTGAAAGGCTGGTAGTGGTGGAAGAGCTTCTCTGTTTCCATATGGGTCGAAGGCCTTTGCACTATATAAATAGTTGGTGCCTTCGACTTCTACGATACTTATTCAGCACCTTCAAAACATCCTTTTTATGTCCTTCATGATGACTTGACCTGTTTCTACATTGAAACCTCAACCTTATTAACTTTCTTTCATACTTCTGCAATTAAGTAGAATTTATGGCTAACAATTAGTTTTTAATATAACTCAATATATATTTCTTATAATAATAGTACATCTCTTTTCAAAATCTTGTTTCCATTTTGTCTCGTCCTAGTATTTAGTAATCTTTATCGATATTGTTGGACAGATGTATTGATTAGATTATTAAAGGACTCAATAGACAAATTAACACAAAATCAGCTTCCAAAATTTCTTTAAATATTTACTTGTAGAATGACTTAATCTTTTATAAAAATGTTCGCTGGCTTCTAGTAAAACTTCTTTCCAAACCATACACACACACGCACTATGTAACAAAAAGATTTTGAATCAAACACATGCATGCTTATATTAAAATATTTTGTAAATAATATATACGAGTACAATAAAAAATACTCGACTTACAAAACTCCATCCATCACTAATCAACCATCCATAAAATAAAAAAGGAAGCTTTCATCTTCTTTTTAATCCCATTTTAATTTTACATAAAAATAATTTTCATTATCACTTATGGTATCTTCATGATAGAAGACACCGCTGGGTTCAAATCATCCAAACTAATAGGGGATACTAACTTGGGTGATAGTTCCTACCGAATACCATACTCAAGACAAATCCTCTAAATCAAGCATCATCAATCCGTATAACCACGTAAAGAAATCGAAACATCAATCATGCAATCAGAGTAGCCAAACAATCAAGATATTTGAAGGAAAGCAAACTATATACTTCCACTGCACTACTCTGATCACTACTAGATCTTCTTACTCATTACATCTCATCATAATTCAAAATCATGAAGTATTCGGTTCGATATTCGAATTAGGGTCTTATAGCTTTCCTAACTGAACAACTCGGTTTTAACTTTAAAGCCATAGAAAGGTCTAATCCACTTCGTCAATGCTGATACTTTGTTGAAACAGTCCTACCTCTTTAACCTCCATCTATTCCTCTACATCTCATATAAAGACTTATACTCAGACAAAGGTAGAAGAAACATATTATTATTATTATATAATAATAAAAATACATACATGTCCCTAGATGAATATCCCCATATTCATCGTATAATCCTATTATCACTTAAATATAGACGTTAGTCTACCACAAAACCTTGGGTACATGGACTCTAAGTCTTATCTAAGGCCAAGACATGTGTCTCATATACTTTGTATTATTCTAAACCCTTCTCTGACACTAAAAACATAACACTACACCTTTATACCCATATTATCCAAGAGTATTACTAAGTATTACTATCGAGTAACATGAAGAATGAGGTGATGTGGGTGATACGCACGTGAATATTCCTTTGGAATAACATTGAATACGTTCCATAATATAAAAATAACTCACCTCAATGCAAACAGTCTTCATACAAAGAAATAAACACGCGTGGTTCCCAAGGATAGAACAATACACAATATAAAATCAATCACAGAGAATACGGTCATAAAAGTAGCGATACAAATATAATACATCACGTAGTATGAGTGGGATATAAAAATAAGTCAAATTCCCAGTAATTCTCAAACGTATATACAAGATAGATCTAATACATCTAATCCAACAACATATACATAGTCCATATTATGATATACAATACAAATAATAATCTAACCTCCAATAAGAAAATCTAGTCACATCAACCTGAACCTGAGAGGTCCCAGACTGACCTGAGTATTATATAAATAATAAATGGGTCAGACAATGTCAAGATTCAATGGTGAGAATATAAACGATGTCTCAAGGAATAACATATATGCAACATAATAAAGAAATCCAACCAAAAGAATAATAAAACAACCACAACACATCAAACACCGTCCATAACACATCAAACATCATAACATCCGTAAGACAACGAACACAGTCACAGACATTAAGCATCCATCACATTCATCACACCATACATGTCAAGAAACCGTCACACACATCACAATCAATACATGGTTCATACATCACACATCACACACATTCACACATCGCATGCATCACATGCATCCAGACATCGCACACATCGCACAAAGCATGCATCAATCCATTCATATTTATTTAGCAGTATTAGATTTATTCATTTTATTCTTTAATTTCATTTTTGTTACTACTACTACAATAGCTACTGCTATTGCGATTGCTAATGCTAATGCTAGAAGTCGAATCTAAACCCGAGCCTTGCTACTTCTCATATGTAAAGGAAGACCCTACTCATAAATCTTTATGAGCATCCTCACCAGTCTTTAACTGTGTGATAAATGCACATCACTTCCTCGCTTCCTCATATCTCGCTTCCCAACAACTACCTCACTTCATTCTGTATTCATCCCATTGGCCCTTGCAACAGATTCAAACCATATGATGATGGGGCCATGCCGCCAAGCCTATCGGGGAGCGACACCATGGTTGGTCAAGCTAGGATGTGGCTAGCAAAACTTTTGGTCATCACATCTATGTAAGGGACATCACACACCTCAATCCACTCAAAAATAAAGATAATCATTTCCCGCTTTAAAATAAAATAAGCAATAATATAATTTACCTCACATGTCAAATCAAAAATCCAAATAATATCAATTATTTTTTTGTATAATATAGAATGATTCACCAATATTCCATTGTTAAATACACAGTATTCAATGAATGACCCACCATTATGCTAGTGTTGAGTAAATAAATATACTCTAGATGGACATCCCATAATGCTCGATGAAATACAATTATATACACAACACCCTCAACATGGCGAAATGCACCAAGTAGGAACAATTACATCTGACAACCTACCCAAACTATCTAATCCATAACTAACCGCCAGTCATCCCAATTGAAGAAATGAAGTATATCAACTGGCAAAGACTACTTTATGTTATCAGTGTTTTATCTCAACCGTTAATAAAAAAATCAAAGGCTCAAGAGGATTCATTATATCTCACAACAAAGTAATCGAATATCGAGCCTCACTTCAAAAGCCCAAATACAATTATATAAGTATCACCGAATCATGTATAGAGAATTATTAATTTCTTCATTCAAGCAATTGTATTAACATTACAAATCTTTGTAAATCAAGCTAGAGAATAAAATTTGTTTCGTCACAACCATCTTTCTGTTGAAAACTCTTACATGATATCAGAGCCACCAAGGCTTAACAGCCAAATCTCAAGATTTATTAAACTCATCAGAGAAAATTCATCATCTGAGTTTATCACTCATCAGTAGTTAGAGTCTCATCATCTGAGTGAGGAGATTTGATTGAGAAAATCAAGTGCTGTGTCTCAGTTCAAAGAACCGGACTGCATCAGGCCTTCCTCATCAAATCCGCAAAGAAATCAATTAGAAAGCTTCAGAAAACAATTAAAGGAAATCAAGAATCGTCACAAAAACTGAAGAAAGTGCCTTCCAGCAAGACTCATCAGATCAAAATCAAGAAAAACAAAGCTATTCATCATTTTAAGTCTTGCGGTTGCGTCTAACCTGGTTGTGAGCAATTCTTGTTCTTTAATTCTTGCTTTCTGTCTTTAATTGAGTCTTTGATTCTACCTTGATTATTACTTTGTTGTATATAACCTGAAATCATCATGTTTGATGACACAACTTCTGCCACATCTGTCAATGTGAGCAATGATCATCAACTCAGTGCTACAGTTGAAAAACTTGTCAACATTGTTGTAAGCCCCCAAACCAATCTTGTAACAGAACGCTTGAGTGAAGATAATTATCTTCTCTGGAACTGCAGATCTAAACTGCAGTCCAAGGATATGGACTTGAAAGTCGTATTCTTGGAACTATTCCAATTCCTTCCAAATACATAACCATTGAAGAAAATAAAACAGTCATTAATGAGGAGTATACAAAATATCACAGGCAAGACAGAATCATCTGTTCTTGGTTATTGTCTTCAATAAATACAAATTTATTGTCTCATGTTATTGGATGCAAGACAACAAATGACATTTGGTCAACAATTGAAAAGGTGTTTAATACACAATCTACTGTCAAGGTAATGTATTACAAGAAACAACTACACAATATGAGGAAAGATAACAGTAATATGAGGGAATATCTCTTCAAGATTAAAGCAACTTGTGATCACTTAACAGCTTCAAATCATAAGGTATCATAATCTAAGCAAATTTTAACCATTCTAAATGGATTGAGTGATGACTATGAATCAGCGGTTGTTGTCATTGCATCTCAAAAGGAGCTGCCATCTATAGATGATGTTCACTCCATATATTGGGCGTGTTTCCACTGGACCAGGGCCATCGGACCAATGCTACCGAATCGAAACAAAGAAGGCACCACCGAACCAAAGAGAAAAAGGCACCACCGGACCAAAGTGAGGAAGGCACCACCGAACCAAAGCGAGGATGGCACTACCGAACCAAGACATCACCGGACCGATCCATGCTCTACTCACCACCAGACCGAAACATTACCATACCAACATTGTCAGCCCAGATCACGTCAGCCCAAGCCCACCAGCAGCTATATACATCCAAGACCTCTATCCCCAGCCTCACTCTATAAATAGAGGGGTAGGGGTACAACAATGGGGGACGGTTTTGAGAGCTCAAGCACGGATAGAACTTTCAAACAACTTTCATACACTTGTGATAAAAGCTTTGTACTTGTAATCTGAACAGTGAAAGAGAATAATATATAAAGTGGACGTAGGCACATTCTGGCTGAACCACTATAAATCTGTGTGTCTTTTACAGTTTAGTCCCTCCTTTTTACATATTTGCATGAATCACCCAAATCACAAAGAACAACATAAAATCGACTAATTCGTACGACTTGGAGGTGTTTGCCCATTTTTCGTGCAAGCATTTTTGGTGCTTTCATCGAGAGTGGGAGCTCGAAGCTTCAGCTTCTCCCACTTAACCTTCTTCCTAATAGTATCGCTCATTGCTCAGAAAACATGCCTCCCAGGCAGAAGAAAGATGTTAACAAAGGAAAGAACGTCACAACTAGCAGTATTCCAGATCTAGTGATCCCAGATCAAGAGAATCGTCCCGTTCCAATAGCAGTACCAAATGAAAATCAGTCAAATCCGACAGCCCCTGCCACGGAACAGCCGGCAGCAATTACTAGGGCAGATCTAGACAGGGTTGTGGCTGAAGTGACTGACCACTTCACATCCCAAAAAGAAGCCTTGGTGAACCGACTCATGTCACGCTTAAGGGATGCTGAAGAATCCAACCGCAACACTGAATCATGGGATGAGTCCCAGTCTGAAGGATCTCGGAGGCGACAAAGATCTTTCTTTTTCGAAGAAGCTAACAACAGAAACTGCAATGGTAGGAGCCGAGCCCGAACTCAGCCCGAACTCCGACCCGAGGAAATGCTTGGAACCGAACCCAGCGAGGGAGGTACCAGGTGAGGGTCGGCTGTAGCTGAGCCTGTTGTGCTACCTAGCCATGGAAACACCAATGAACGGGGCCGAGCTAGAGTCCAGCCCGATGTTGGACCCGAGGAAGTGCTCGGAACAGAACCTAGCAGGGGAAGATCAAGGCAAGGGCCAACTGTAGCTGACCCTAGCATGCTCCCAAAAGACCAGAGACAGCCACTGGAAAATATTAGGAGTGATAGACGATACCATCCCTATAGGTCATCTGGATGGAATCAATCCCGCAAAGAAGAACCAAACTCATTTCTATCTGCTCCAAATTCTGATGAAAGGATGGCGCGATTGTTCAGAGAGTGCGTCCAACGGGATCAAAGAGATCAAGGGATAGGTGCTAGGGTAACCAGCCCTTTCACCCGCAATATCAAAATTTCCATCACCCCCCGAGAATGGAAAATGCCAACAATGGAACCTTACAAGGGAATCACTGACCCCGCTGTACACTTGCAGGGATACACACAACATATGCTCATGAGTGGAGCCACGGAAGGAGTATTGTACAAATGCTTTCCACTATTCTTGGCAGATCTAGCTACCTCCTGGTTCTGCCATCTACCCCAAGGATCCATCAGCTCATGGGAAATGTTGAAAGAAAAGTTTATCAGCCAGTTACGCATTCATGTGGAATAACCCAAGGACGCTTATTCCCTATCTAATATCAAACAGAAGCCTAGAGAGACAGTGCAGCAATATCTAACCCAATTCAATGCTGCAGCGGCCGCAGTCCAAGATGCCGATGAGAAACTTATCTTAATGGCCCTTTGTAGTGGTGTGCATCCGGAAACTAAGTTTGCTAGAAGATTAACGAAAGAAAAACCAGCTACCTTACCCGATTTCTTCCATGAAGCCGGAAGATATATGAGACTTGAAGACGCTGCCACTGAAAGACAGACAGGGCAACAAACCAAGGCAGCTCATGGCGACACACTCGCTTTTGCAAAGGATGTTCGAAGAAATGACTCTAGAGACAATGCTGGGGGCAAGAAGGGAGAAAAACGTCTATATCGGCCAGGACCGAGATTTGACACTTACACTCCTTTGAATGAAACAATCGAAAACATCTTCCTGGCCACCCAAGACGAAGTTAAATACAGACGCCCCCCATACAAGGAATCAGATAACGCAATTAAGTCTGGAAAGTTCTGCCGCTTCCACGAATCTCATGGGCATGATACCAATGGATGCCATCATCTCCGGGACTTAATTGAAGAACACATCAGAAGGAAGAGACTGGAGCGCTATGTATAAGGTCAGAACAGGACCCCAGCTCCTGCCAATGAGAACCCAAGGCTACCCCTCCCAGAAACAGGAGGGGGAAATCGCAACACCAACGGCTCCAGTCAAGAGAAGATAGTGGTCCATACCATATCGAGAGGACCACACATCGCCGACAGGAACTGGACAGAGATGGAAAGATACGGAAAGTCACTTAGAAACAATGAAGGCTGCGTTAATTCTGTTATGGAAGAACGCCACCCGAAGTGAAAAGAGAATGATGACATTACATTCAATAGGCGTGACCTAGAAGGAAGGCAGTACCTTCACATGGATCCTATGGTCATCTCTGCCCGGTTCGGCCCAGCCGAAGTTTTTCGAATTCTAGTAGACACTGGAAGCTCAGTAAATATCCTATTCAAGCATGCTTTCGACAGAATAAAGCTGTCAATGAAGGATGTGTCTCCCTGCAACAAACCACTACACAGTTTCACTGGAGACGCGAAGACGCCCCTCGGGCAATTGGACCTCTTTGTTGAAATAGGAAGTCACCCCCGCTCCGTTGTGCGGAAACAAACATTTATGCTAATAGATAACCACTCGACCTAAAACGCCTTTGTAGGAAGACCAGCCTTGTCTGACTTCCAAATTGTCCTGGCCCCGTGATGCCTGAAGATGAAATTTCCAACAGACAATGGAATAGGGGAAGTAGAGGGAGATCAAGACGCCGCTCGAGATTGCTATGTAACTGAACTTCGCAATAATCGCAGGAAGGATAAAGGGAAGAATGTAGAGACTACTCTCTGCATGAAAAACTTGGAAGCATAGCAACTAAAGAAATCCCCTCCTCTTCGATATACCAGTGATCTTTTCAATGAATTAGACCACAGGGACAAAGAGGAGGAGGCTACCGCCGAGCCTACAGAGGCTATGGAGTTTGTATCTATAGACAAACATGACTCAAGTAGACTGTTGAAAATCGGATCTCAGCTAAGAGCAGAATTGAGGGATCAACTCATTGATTTTCTCCGCCACAACTTGGATGTATTTTCATGGACGCACGCTGACATGACTGGAATCTCCCCAGACGTGGCATGCCACGTACTAAACATCGATCCTACCAAGGTGCCAGTAAAACAGAAAAAGAGAAGTATGGGGGCATAACGATCAGCAGCCCTCAGTGAAGAAGTACAGAACTTGCTTGCCAATAACTTCATACGAGAAGCTATCTACCCAGAGTGGATCGCTAACCCGGTACTAGTAAAGAAGGCTAATGGGAAGTGGCGAACATGCATTGACTTCTCCAACTTAAATGACGCTTGCCTGAAGATTGTTCCCACTCCCCCGAATCGATCAGCTGGTGGACAGCACAGCCGGGCACGAATTCTTATCTTTTATGGACGTATACGCAGGATATAACCAAATTCCTATGCATGCTCCCGATCAAGACCACACTAGTTTCATCACTGATCGAGGATTGTACTACTATAGAGTAATGCCTTTTGGACTTAAAAACGCCGGAGCTACCTATCAGCGCCTCGTCAACAAGATGTTTGCAGAACTGATAGGACGAACTATGGAGGTTTATGTGGATGACATGCTAGTAAAATCAAGGAAAGCCAATGATCACGTAAGCCACCTGGGCGAGATGTTTCAAGTACTTCGCCGATATGGAATGAAGCCGAATCCTCTAAAGTGCTCATTCAGAGTATCATCAGGAAAGTTCTTGGGATTCATCGTCCATGCCAGGGGGATTGAAGCAAACCCCGAACAAGTCCGAGCTCTGAGAGATATCAGGATACCTTCCACTCGAAGAGAAATGCAAAGCCTAAATGGGAAAGTGGCCGCCCTAAGCAGATTCATCTCTAAAGCGACTGACAAGTGCATCCCTTTCTTCGAAGCTCTAAAGAAAGACAATGGAAAGTTCGAATGGACTGACGAATGCTTAACAGCCTTTCTCAACCTAATTGAACACCTCCAGAGACCACCGGTACTCTTAACTCCAAACGAAGGCGAAGAGCTATACCTATACCTTGCTGTGTCATCTCATGCTCTGAGCGCCGCTTTGGTGAGAGAAGACAACCGCACACAGCGGCCAGTATACTTTGTGAGCAAGAGGTTTACGGGGGCAGAAGCCAGATATCCTAAACTTGAGAAACTAGCATACTGTTTACTAATCACATCATTGAAGCTGCAACACTATTTCCAATCCCATTCCATCAGAGTTCTAACCGATCAACCGCTAAGGCAGGTACTCCATCGTCCCGACACTTCTGGATGACTACTTAAATGGTGCATTGAACTGAGTCAATATGATATCACCTAGCATCCTCGCACCGCCATCAAGGGACAAGCCATGGCCGATTTCATTGCCGAATTCACTGCCAACGAAGGTAAAAAGCAATTTGAAATAGCAGAAGACATCAAGTGGAATCTCTTTGTGGATGGAGCATCAAACGAACAAGGCTCGAGGGCAGGTATTATAATAATCACTCCCAGTGGAAGGAAGCTACATTATGCTCTAAGGTTGGAATTCGCTGCCACCAACAACAATGCAGAGTATGAAGCAGTAATAGCTGGATTAGAACTGGCCCTAGAGATTGGAGTTAGTTCTCTATGTCTTCATAGTGATTCGCAACTTATTGTAAATCAAATACTAGGAGAATTTCAGGCTCGAGGAGAACGACTCACAACATATCTGAAGAAGATCAAGCTGCTACTCGATCAATTGGATCACTATTTGATCAAACACATTCCTCGAGAAGAGAACCAAGAGGCCGACGAACTGGCAAAGCAAGCTGCCTGATGGGCGTAACGAAGTCAAGAAAATCTTACAAGATGGTACACTGCCCGATGGCTACTGTTCCTCTTCGATTACAGCTGCTGTTCCTCTTCGATTGCAGCTTCCTTGTATCGAAGTGGAAACTTGGATGACTCCCATCTGAAAATTCTTACAAGATGGCACACTGCCCGATGGGCGTAACGAAGTCAAGAAAATCTTGAGTAGAGCTTCCCGCTACACAATACAAGGAGGCATCCTCTATCGACGCGGCTTCTCTAACCCCTTATTAAGGTGTGTTGATGGAAGGGAAGCCAAGGGAATCTTATCAAACATCCATCAAGGAAGCTGCGGAGATCACACTGGAGGGCAGACTCTTGCAAAGAAGATACTCCGATATAGGTATTTCTGGCCCACCTTAAACAAAGACGCCTTAGACTTCGTAAAAAAATGTGACAGATGTCAGAAGTTCGCTAAGATTCCTCGACTACCAACAAATGAGATCACTCAAATGACCAGCCCTTGGCCCTTTGTAGTATGGGGAGTTGACTTGATTGGCGAACTGCCGGTGGGCCGAGGCGGAGCCAAATATGCTATAATGGCAGTCGACTATTTCACCAAATGGGTGGAAGCGGAACCTCTAAATAAAATATCCTCGGCAAAAGTTATTAACTTCTTGATCAAAAATATTCTATGAAGGTACGGGGTTCCACTCAAAATCATATCGGACAATGGACTTCAGTTTGACAGCGAAGAGTTCGCCGACTGGTGCCAAAAGCACGGAATTCACAAAAGCTTCATATCTGTAGCTTACCCCCATGAAAACGGACAAGTCGAAGCTGTCAACAAAATTCTCAAAACTCTAATCAGGAAGAAACTTGAAAAGTCAAAAGGCGCTTGGGTGGATGAACTTCCTACGGCACTTTGGGCCTACCGCACATCTTTCAGAACATCAACGGGGCATACCCCTTTCTCTTTGGCATACGGATCAGAGGCCATGCTCCCAGTCGAAACTGCAGTGCCTTCCCACCGTAGGATCCACTATAACCCAGAAGAGAACGAAGAACTCCTTCACATGTCTTTGGATCTAATTGAAGAGAGAAGAGACGATGCAGCACTCAAAGCAGCAGCTCACAAGCAAAAAGTGACAGCACAATACAACTCCAAAGTCAAGCATCGTAGCTTACAAGAAGGAGATCTTGTCCTCAAGCGAATCTTCCCACGCCCCGGAGCACTAGATCCAATCTGGGACGGACCATATGTAATTCATAAAGATCTCCACAAGGGAGCTTATATTTTGTCAACAGTGGATAGAGCGGTGTTCCAGAGGGCATGGAACATCCAACACCTTCGTCGATACTTTTCTTAACTTGTACTGCCCATATGAAGTGAATTAACAAAGAGAATCAGTGGACGTAGGCATTTTCGTGCCGAACCACTTTAAAAACTTGTCTCTTTTTTAACTTGTTCCTTTATATTTTGGCTGCTTGTTAACTTTATCATTTTCTGTTGAACAAAATCCTGTGTAATGGCATTTACATTTAAGACACATCACAGCGCGACTTCACCTGGACAAGACCTAACAGGTGCTTTACGAATCTATGCCCTCGCCAATGGTACACTTTTGCTCCAGCAACCCTCTGTTGCGGGTTAACTCATTGCTCGCGATCGGCCCTTAAATCCAACTGTAATGAGTCGATTATAAGCCACCGAGTAGGCCGACTATAGCCTAGGCAGCTCATTACTGCGTTCGGCTCGTCGGCAACCGTGAACCTACTTTAAACCCCAACATAAGGTGTGGCCAGCCAGGGGTAGTTCACAGTTGACGATCGGCACCCACGCTAGCCGGCCACGGTAAATCGTATATTACCCACGATTATGGGCCATAAAGGCTCGGGTAGTTACTGTGCGCGATCTCGGCTCCGAGTGTCTTAAGTACGGCCGTGGTAAAAAAGAGAAACTCCCCACGGAGGCGTAAGATGGGTGACAAATGTCTCCAAGACCCATGGCTAGGGAAAGTGACTACAAAAGCCGTTTGCCACGAACTTAAGCACATCGCAGGCCTTCCGTGATTGGAAGTTTTACTATTTGTTATATTTCTATTTTATTTAAAAACTTTCCTCCTATCCTCTATAACGATCCCTAAAGTACAGGACACGAAATAGGAGACGCTCACTAATGGGGACAGGAACTCACAATTGGATGACAGGTCACTCAGCAGCATTCCATACTCAGTCATACAAAGCATTCAAAGCAACCATCTACAACTAAAACATGAAGGGCGGTACTTTCTTCTTTTGTATATGAATACGTAGCTATAATTTATTCGCACGTCACACTAATATTGCAAGATATGAAATTATGTTTTAAGTAAGAACTTGACATCAAACACAATAAAATCAAGGGCGTGCGCACAGCTGTATTTCTTATGCAACACACCAAAATGACAAAAGCATTCGAATTTGACAGAATCAGCCTAAGTTTGAAATTACATAGTAAAGTCGTTCATTATTAATAACACAATTACATCTTAAAAGTTACACGAATGTTTTGGGACTGACATAGGCAATAATGTCAAGCAATCCAAAAAGATATCCAGATCAAGTCAAGGAATCGGCTGCGTCGGAGCTTTACCTCTATCCTACTGGCCCTCCGAGAACTCCTTGACCGTGGGATTGGAACTCTCAACATGTTAACCAGAGGTGGTTGGTGCTCCAGAGGTCTTGCCTGTCCAATTCGGGAGAGAATCCATTTATAGTCATAAAACAATAAGCAATCAAGTTACGAGAAGCTAAAAGGGAAGACTTACCAGCATCTGGTCCTTGATCATCATCCTCTAACTGAACACCAACCTCCTCAACAGTAAGCAGCCACATACCCTCTTTCACCCCCGCTTTCTCTTCCTTGGTGAATTGAGTCGTGACCACAACCATTCTAAAGGCCACGCCACCCTCCCTATCTGCATTGGCCTTAGCCTCCTCCAGGGCCCTGAGATAAATCTTGGGCATGACTCGGGGATAATCATCCATCCAAGATAAGTTGCCATGTTTCCAAGTGCAAAAGTATATGTCCTGAAGCATCTCATCCATTATCCCCTCATTCTCCTCGAACTCCCTTATTCAGTCCTCAGAAGCCAACAACTTTACAGTAGCAGTATCCCTCTCCGATTGGTATCGCGAGCAGTCAGCCTGAAAGGATTTCCTCATTGCCTCCATCTCCTCCTTCAGCTTGGTTTGAGTAAGCTCTGCGGCTTCAAGTTTCCCGGATAACTCCTGTACCCGCTCGAGATCCGCTTTTCGGACCTCATCCACCATCGCGATAGCCATATCAATCCGTCCCTTACAAGAAGCCTCCATTTTCCGTAGCTCTCGTCGACTGGCCTTTTCCATGGTTTCCTTTAGTTGTCTGGAGGCGACCTCCTGTTGAGAGATCAAAATGGCCTTATCAGCAAGTTGTTTGGCCTGGTTGGAAACCATTAGCTGCAGTCGAATGTTAGCACTCCCAATTTCTTCTCCAGCCTTGACCAGTCGGGCATGATGCCCCATCAGCTTTCTGGTTTCCTCAGCAACCCGGTCAATATTTGCCTTAGCTTCGTCCCCCAAAGTTACAACCCGAGTGGTAAGCAAATCAAGGTCTAGGGACTTAGCTTCATCCAATACTCTCACCATAGGATTATGGGGGAGAAAGTGCTCACCGGTAGCCTCATCAAAGGTAATATCACGAGAACTCGGATCCAGATCTGGATGACCTGCAAACGGATTACGAGCCAAGCCGGGATGACTTATCCGGGTAACAGTAGGATTTTCAGACAGGTGCGGAGAAGGTATAAATTCAATATTCTCCTCCGTGGTATCCTGAAGAAGCTGAGTTGGAGACTGAGGACCAGGTGGGGATCAAACAGGGCACGACTCCTCTTCTTCCTTTGAACGTCCTCTTCGATAATTCCAAGAAGAGGGCGGTAGCCGACTACGTCTCAAGGGCGATTAGTCGGAGGCTTTGGTTAGAAGCCTTGAGAAGTTTGTATTGTTCAAGATGGCGCCAAACATCTGATGTCTTGGCCGCCTTACCCGCTTCTGGGATAAAAACCAAGCGTTACCAGCAGACATTGAACTATAATTCAAGAAATATATCAAGTTAAGAAGAGTAAAGAGACGCTTTTGCCATACAAACCCTAGGGAGGAGTAGGATACTGCAATAAGTCCTGGATCTCATTCCAGGATGGGAGCTGACCATAAAATATTCCTAAATCCTTATCATAAATGGAGTCTGCAGGAGTCAAAAATTCACCTTGAATCGCAGGAATTGCCTCAGCTGAAGCGCTCTTGGAAGATGAATCGGCACCGATCTCGGCCTTGTCAGCTTTCTTAGACTTCTCCAATAAAGCCAATCCTTCCTCCAACCCTTTAAAAGCTAGGTGGAAAGCATCATCTGTCCACTCCTGGATCATACCTGCTTTCTTAGAAGACAAAGCCCCAGCGCCATTGTCACTCTGTCCGTCGCCACCATCATCGCTATGACCATCACCATCACCTTCTCCACCACTTCCACTCTCCACCTCACTTCCTTCATCCTCGCCTCTTTCCTCCTCCACATCTTCCTCCTCCGGGATGTCTGGACATGTGCTGGGGGAGGGTCCATCGGACTTCTTAAGTTTCTTCCCCCCGGCAATTGGATGTTTCGAGAAGGGTTTCCTTTTGCCGCTCTTCACTGTAGCCCCTCCTTTAGCTTTGGCGGCCCTCTCCTCAGATGTGTCTCTTTGCTTGACCATAGACTGGCGTGGAGGAATCAAGTTGAGCCCCAAAAGAGTAGCATTCCTGATCAAATAAGAAGCTACCCTCTCGTTTTCCGGAATGGCTTCTATTTTCGCAGCCATCTGAACCAGACGATCGTTCTCTACAACCGCAAAGCCACCTGTCGCTAGCAATAAATAAAGCATATAAGGAAGACCATTGTAAAGAACGGAAATTATAAAGGAGATTCAACTTACAGCCAGAGGTGAAGCTGTGGAAAGAAACAGGGTCATCCTTGACAAAGAACCATTCCTTCTTGAACATGCTAAATTTTGAATATAAGTCCAGGACTGGCTTGAGAGACACAACCGATTCTAAGCTAATATATGGAGACCCCTTCTTATAGCCTCTCAAGTTGTACAGGTACCGGATCTCCCGGTTGGAAGGGGGACGCCCGTATTTTCTCTGGAAGATAATGAATAGACTCACCAAGATGGCATAGGAGTTGGGCTGAAGCTGGAAAGGGGCCACCTTCAAGTATGTGATGAAGCTGACTATCCAAGCGTTGATCAGAGGAATGGCTCCGCACATGCAGTGATATCTACTATAAGCAAAATATCCTTCAGGGGGTTATACGGCATCACTCCTTTCCCTGGCAACATCATATGCGCTCTGTCAATCCCAAAGGATCTAGATATAACGTCAAGCTGCTCATCTTTGAGGGAGCTGGGAAAGCAATCAGGCGGTGAGTCCAAGAGCTCCTGAGGGCCGTACCCATCTACTAATGATCTCGGGGACGGTCTATGTCGTTCTGGCTCTGACTGAACCGGGGACACTATGGAGGACTCCCCTTTGTCCTTGGATTTCTTCTTGTCAGAACGAGTTTCTACTTTATGAGACATTATCTGCAACACGAGAAAACACATCGTTAGAACAAGGGATGTAGGCAAACAGTACCAAAAGTCTGGAATCTCATTCATTATTCAAAACATAAAAGATTCATTCGAAAGTTCGAGGCTAAGAGCCCATTCGGCACTCGTACTCCCCAGGTTCATTCGGTAGTTCGAGGCGAAAAGACCATTCGATGCTCGTACTCCCCAGGTTCATTCGGTAGTTCGAGGCGAAAAGACCATTCGGCGCTTGTACTCCCCAACTTCATTCGGTAGTTCGAGGCTAAGAGTTCATTCGGCACTCGTACTCCCCGGACTCAATCGGTAGTTCAAGCATAAAGATCATTCGACGAAAGAAGACTAAATCACCTGGACCGACAGTCAAATTTGGTTCGGTGATATGGTTGATTCGACAGACCGAAGTTTGGTTCGGCTATTTCAAAAGGTATGGAATAGCAAAGGCGTAAGGCCCATACTTATAGGCAAACATAGACGACCGGACTAAGTGGTTCGGCACTTGGGACCGAATAAGAATGTCCAAGCTGAATGACCTAAAACAAAGCACGACATATGCAAGCATATGTCCCACTTTGGGGGGCAAATGTTGGGCGTGTTTCCATCGGACCAGGGCCACCGGACCAATGCTACCGAATCAAAACAAAGAAGGCACCACCGAACCAAAGAGAAGAAGGCACCACCGAACCTAAGTGAGGAAGGCACCACCGGACCAAAGTGAGGAAGGCACCATCGAACTAAAGCGAGGATGGCACTACCGAACCAAGACATCACCGGACCGATCCATGCTCTACTCACCACCGGACCGAAACATTACCGAACCAACATTGCCAGGCTGGATCACGTCAGCCCAGGCCCACCAGCAGCTATATACATCCAAGACCCCTACCTCCAGCCTCACTCTATAAATAGAGGGGTAGGGGTACAACAATGGGGGATGGTTTTGAGAGCTCAAGCACGGATAGAACTTTCAAACAACTTTCATACACTTGTGATAAAAGCTTTGTACTTGTAATCTGAACAATGAAAGAGAATAACATATAAAGTGGACGTAGGCACATTCTGGCTGAACCACTATAAATCTATGTGTCCTTTACAGTTTAGTCCCTCCTTTTTACATATTTGCATGAATCACCCAAATCACTAAGAACAACATAAAATCGACTAATTCATACGACTTGGAGGTGTTTGCCCATTTTTCGTGCAAACACCATATTACTTGCTAATGAAGCTAGAATTGACAATAAAAAATCACAAGACTCTGACTTCAACATCAACTGTGCCACTCATTCCAAGGACAAAGGCCAAAATAATAATAAATCAGATCAAAGTATACAGAGAGGAGGAAATTCTAAAAGGTCAAGAGGAAGGGGCAGTTGGAACAATGCTAATAGACCTAGATGTCAAATTTGTGAAAAAGTGGGTCATACAGCAGTCAAGTGCTACTTCAGATACTCAAATCAAACTAATGGTCAGAGAAGCAACAATCCCAGTGTTAACATGGCTCAGGCAAACTTAGAGACACAAACAAACTGTGATAAAACTCAAAGTTCTAATGACACAGCAAAGCTAGAAAGTGTTCAGGATGACTGCTGGTATCCAGACACCGGTGCAACAAATCACATCACAAATAATCTTGATAATTTGAATCTTAGCAACAGGGAGTACAGAGGTAAACAGTCAATTTGTATGGGAAATGGTAAGTGTATCAACATTACTCATATTGGTAATGCTTATATTAAAGGCAAGAAGCAACTGTACTTTCATAATTTATTAAGAGTGCCCAAAATCAAGAAAAACCTTATTAGTGTATCACAATTTGTAAATGACAATAATGTTTATTTTGAATTTTATCCCAAATACTGTTTGGTTAGAGACATACTAACAACGGAGATTTTGTTACAGGGTGACGCTGAGAAAGGATTGTATAAGTTCAAATAAGTCAATAACAATGTGCACTCAAGCAATCAGAAAAACTGTAACATGTGTATGGAGCAAGAGTCTAAAAATATATTTGGTATGTGGCACTACAAACTTGGTCACCCAAGTGTGAAAGTTGTAAAACAGGTTCTTAATGAAAGCAGAATATCTTTTGATAATGTCTCATTACCCTGTGTTTGTACATATTGCCAATTGGGCAAAAGTCATAAGTTGCCATGTAATGACTCCTCAACAATTTACTCAAAACCTTTAGACTTGATTGCCACAGATCTATGGGGACCTGCACCCATATGTTCAGATTTTAGATACAAGTACTATATTTCCTTTGTTGATGCACACACTAGACATACATGGATTCATTTCTTAAAAGCCAAAACTGAAACTCACAATGCTGTTATAAATTTCATAGTCACGGCTAAAAAACAAACTGGCAATCAAGTCAAAGTAATTCAATTAGATGGGGGAACTGAGTTCAAAACTCTCAATAATTATTTTGAAGAGAGAGGTATAGCACATAGAATTACATGCCCATACACTTCTGAGCAAAATGGGTTAGTAGAAAGAAAACATAGACATTTAGTTGATATTGGACTTACTTTATTAGCTCATGCATCATTACCATTAAAGTTTTGGCCTGAGGCCTTTAATACTGCTATATATCTTATCAATAGGTCACCATCCAAAGGAATTAATGGAATAAGTCCAATAGAAAAATTATGTGGGGTAAAACCTGATTATCATAGTTTGAAAACTTTTGGATGCTTATGTTTTCCTTATCTAAGACCCTACAATGCCAACAAATTAAATTTCAGATCTAAATCCTGTACATTTATAGGATATGCTACTAACCAGAAGGGCTACAAGTGTTTAGATGAAAATGGAAGAATTTTCATTAGTAGGCATGTTGTATTTAATGAAAATATTTTTCCTTACAATAATCCAGAAATAAAAACAACAAATAAAGTATACAACCCAAGGTTTTCAATACCTGACTTACCAGTTTATTCTAAGAATAAGGATCAGAATGAGGAGGTGAGGTCTACTAGAGATCACAACACTCAACCCAATGTATCTGATCAACATGATTCTGAGATGCCAAGTGATCCTAGTCATGCCATTCACTCTCCTGCACAAACAGAACGTGAGAAGAATCAAACTGAAGAAGAAGATCACCGAAGCAACACAAGAGACATGTCAAATCAATTAAATGAAGAAAGCTCAGCTGATACTGAAGCTCATGCAAGACCCAGTCATCCCATGATTACCAGGGCTAAAAGTGGCATTTACAAACCTAAAATATACAATGCAAGCATAATTCCACATGAGCCAGAAACATATAAGGAAGCTGCAAAAGACAAAAACTGGACAGCAGCTATGAATGAAGAGTACAAGGCTCTTATAAACAACAATACATGGACTCTTGTGTATCCTCCAAACAACAAGAATATAGTTGGAGCAAGTGGACATACAAGATAAAGAGAAATCCTGATGGCACAATTAATAGATACAAGGAAAGACTTGTTGCCAAAGGATATACACAGCAATATGAGTTTGATTTTAAAGAGACATTCTCTCCAATAATCAAACCAGCCACTATAAGACTCATTCTCACTATTGCTCTACACAAAGGGTGGTGTATAAAGCAACTAGATGTCAACAATGCATTTCTGAATGGCATCTTACAGGAAGATGTATACATGCAGCAACCACCAGGATATATCAAGCAACCAAACTATGTGTGCAAATTGAATAAAGCAATATATGGACTTAGACAGCTCCAAGAGTCTGGTTTGATAGACTGAAGGCAGCATTGCCAAATATGAAAACCAGTCTATTAAATCAGACAACTCTTTATTTGTTAAAATCAATAGTTCATTAACTGTGTATATACTCATATATGTTGATGACTTGATTGTTAGAGGAAGTAACAAAGATGAATCAACAATGTCATCAACTACTTAAACAGAGAATTCTCAATTAAAGATCCGGGTCAGATCAATTACTTCTTGGGAATAGAAGTACCGAGTAAAGAAAATTCAGAACTAATGCTATGTTAGAAGAAATACATTCAGGAACTACTTGTCGAAACAAAAATGGATGGTGCAAATGCACAACCAACCCCTATGGTCAGCAATCATCAGTTATCTAAAAGCAGGGAAGAAGCCATAAACAATGTTAAACAATATAGAAGTGTTGTAGGAGCATTACAATATGCTACTATAGCACGATCAGATATTTCTTATAGCGTTAACAAAGTATCTCAATTTATGCAGGAACCTCTGGACGAACACTGGAAAGCAGTCAAAAGAATACTCAGATATCTCAAAGGAACGCTAAACTATGGATTATCATTTAAAGCATGCAACAATATAAATATAACTGGATTTTCAGATGCAGATTGGGCTGCAGATCCAGATGACAGAAAGTTAGTCAGTGGACACTGCATATATATTGGAAGCAATTTAATATCATGGTGTTCCAAAAAGCAAACTACTATATCCAGATCTAGTACAGAGGCGGAGTATAGAAGCATAGCTAATGTTACAGCAGAAATAATGTGGTTACAGTCCATACTTGAAGAATTAAAGATAAAGAACAAAGCAAAACCAGTGTTGTGGTGTGATAATCAGAGTGCAGTGTTCATGACCGCAAACCCAATATTGCACTCAAGAACGAAACACATCAAAATCGATATATTTTTCGTTCGTGAACAAGTTCAAAGAGAGAATCTACAAATCAATCACATACCTGCCGCTTACCAGAGGGCAGAAATACTTACAAAGCCTCTAAGCACAAAGAACTTCATAAAGTTCAGATCTGACCTTCAAGTGAAGCTTATCGAAGACAAAGCTCAGAACAAGGAGTCAAACTCAAGCAATTGCAAGGATCTGTAAGATCTGAGTAAAGAACACTCTTCTTCAAGTTGGCGCTCAGATATTCAACTCAAATCTCAACTTTGGAACTCATATGGCAGTAAATCAAAGAGATAAAGCATCAAATAGATTTGTATTGGGAGCTTCCAGCTGATTTCTCCACTTTTAAACTAAAATCAAGCACGAATCTTGCAAATCACTATCAAACCCTAACCCTAGCCGCTCGGGTTTGAGGGGGGCAATTGAAGAAATGAAGTACATCAACTGGCAAAGACTACTTTATGTTATCAGTGTTTTATCTCAACCGTTAATACAAAATTAAAGGCTCAAGAGGATTCATTATATCTCACAACAAAGTAATCGAATACTGGGTCTCACTCCAAAAGCCCAAATACAATTATATAAGGATCACCGAATCATGTATAGAGAATTATTAACTTCTTCATTCAAGCAATTGTATTAGCATTACAAATCTTTGTAAATCAAGCTAGAGAGCAAATTTTTTTTCTTCACAATCATCTTTCTGTTGAAAACTCTTACAATCCCCGATCTTTGACCCCCTGAAGAAAGACGTGGGCAGAGGCAGTTCATGGCCAGGCAGTTTCGAAGGCAGATTCTCAAGAGTTCGACTTGCAGTTCGTATCACCAATTTAGGAAAATGGCGATCATTTGTTCGTGATTTTAGAGACTAATAATCATGTTGCATTTGATAAGTGGAAATTTACTATGGTGGCATACGTTATTGGAAACAGACCGTTGTATAACAAACTTATGGAATATGTGGATAGATTCTGGAAGCCTACACGTTCTTATGATGTGTGCTGCAAATAAGGTAGATTCCTTGTTAATTGATTTCATAATGAGGATGATTATATTAGAATCTTAAAGTCTGGTCCTTTTACATTTAATTCTAAAATAATCATTCTCAAAATCTTGAAAGAATGGTATGTGATTTACTCGTGTATTTTTCTACCATTCCTATCTGGATCAAGTTGCTTGATTTAAATCTGGAAATATGGAATAAGGATGTGATTAGTAGAATCGCTTCCACACTTGGGAAACCTATTCGCATGGATATTAATACGCTGAAAGAAACTCGATTACATTATGCATGCGTTTTAGTGGAAATTGATGCATCTTTCTCATATCCTCAAATGGTTCATGGACTAAACTACTGATACAGCACAAGATGGCACGAGAGGGGAGGAATCGACACATACCTTAATTCGCGATCGGCCATCACCAATGCTCCACGACCTAACTCCTATCCCTTCACCGTTTACCGCGATTTATTCCAACACCGTGCTTCCTATGTCGCTACGCGACTAAATCCTAACCCCGCGACCTAACTCCAACACCGTGCTTCCTATGTCGCTACGCGACTCAACCTCAAACCCGCGACCTAACTCCAACCCCATGCCTCCTACGTCGCGACTCAAAATTAGGTCGCAAACGACCGATTCAAATTCCCTAACTTGCGAGTTTCCTCCCTCCTCTATATGTCGCGAACGATCTACTACCCCACCTCCGCAGTAAGTCGCGAAGTCTAAGTCGCGTGCCAATCCTCCATAAGTCGCTGCCGAGCTTTGATAAATCGCGAAAAAATTTGATAAATCGCAAACGACCCTATTTTAGGTCGCATGATGGGTGATTCTAGGTCGCGACAAAATTCCTTATGCCGCTGTTGCATTTTAAATCGCGAAGATTTCATTGCCGCCTTCTTTTAGCTCGCGTGACAATTATTGAGTCGCGTGATGGCTTAGTTGAGTCGCTGCCGAGCTATCTTAAGTTGCTTGAAGCATTTTAGGTCGTGTGCGTTGTTATTTAGGTCATTTATGCCTTTGTAAGTCGTTATACAGTTTGTATTTCGTTTTCTTAAGTCGCTGTGTTTGTTGTATCACTTTGTTAAGTCATATGTGTTGTAATCTCCTATAAATAGGGGTTGTGTCATTTGTAAAAAAGGTGGTTGTTGAAATTTGAATAAAATTTGGTTTGTGCTTTGAGCCTCAATTTTTAAATTGGTAGTCGAGTGTTAACTCCTATCTCCACTTCGGCATTCGAGTGCGCTCGAATCAACGAATGTTGAAGCCAATTCGCGGAATCAAGTGCGCTTGATCAACGCTCAAAGAATTGTAGGTCTTTCTTCACGGCATCGTGCGCGATCAACGTGTCGAAGATTGCTAAAATCCGGTATCTTCGTGATCAACGGATTTGGGCCTCTTGGTATTCTTAAATCCATCGATTCTTCGTCGATTCACCGATTATTTCCATTAATCGCGTGAGATCCTGGATGGATTCGATTTGCATCGTCGAATTCGCTTTCCACGCTGCGTCAGTTTGGTATCAAAGCTAGATCGCAAGAAGTTTGCATCATTTGGAGACTTAGATTTCGAGAATTTGAAGTTTGAGAGATCGGATTTGCCCTTGTTGAGAAGTTTGATGTTCATCGTGTTCATTGTGAAGTTGCAACAAGTTGGGAGTTTCGATCCATCTCATTTTGGATCAAAGTTGGGAAAGTGTTTAAAATTTATTTTTGAGTTTGTTTGAAGTTCAATCATGCCTCCGAGACGAGCTCAACGTCGTCGAAATATCAATGCTTTGTATGGAAGAGAAGAGGCCGATGAAATGGAACAACGAATCAATGAGAGTTTCACTGAGAAGTTGAATGAAGGGATTGGTCGATTAGAGAGAATGATGATTGAAATGAATCAAAGTAGAAGAAGATATTCACCTGAATCGAGACATGGGAGAAGTAGAGTTTCACCACATTCAGATCGGGAGAGAAGAGAAGATCATGACCGTAGAAGTGTTAACAATCGTGATAGGAATGAAGACCAAAGAAGTGGTGGTGGCAGAGAGGTTGGTGGTCGTGATCGACATCGATATACTTCAGATTTTGATGAGGAGTTTGATGGTGATAGGGGAAGTGTTCGTTACCGAGATAGATATCAAACACGACGTCGGTATCGAGATGTAGAGGATGATCGTCGATGGGAATCGGGAATGAAGATGGAGATTCCTGAATTTAAAGGTGGAATGGTTGCAGAAGAATTTTTGAAATCGCTGTCTAATGTTGAGGAGATCTTTGATTTCAAGGAGGTTCTGAAAGACCGTCGAGTGAAGTTAGTTGCTACTAGGTTGAGAGGGAGAGCTATGGTGTGGTGGCAGAAAACCAAACTTACACGAGAACGGATGGGGAAGTCGAAGATTGTTGACTGGGAGAAAATGAATAAATTGATGAAAGCTACATTTTTACCTTACAATTATCAATCACTCATGTATCAGAGACTGCAGAACTTGAGGCAAGGGACAAAGACTATTAATGATTATGCTGATGAGTTTTATCAACTGATTGCTCGAAATGACATTATGGAGACAGAAGAACAGCTGACTGCTAGATTTGTTGGAGGGTTGCGAATGCAGATCCAGGATATGGTTAATATGTTTGATCCGAGATCTGTGGCTGAAGCGCACCAGAAAGCGTTGGCTTGGGAGAAGCAGGGAAGACGAGGAGGTGGTGTGTTTACAAGTTCCACTATTCAAAGCAAAGGTGTTAGTGGGAGTTCCAATATTTCTAAAGCTTTCAGTAAACCAGCTGTGAAAGAGGTTGAAAGGGCAAAGGTCAACAGCAGTTTTAAATGTTACAATTGCCAAGAAGTGGGTCACAAGAGCAACGAATGTCCAAAGCCAAAGAAGAGAACGATGATTGCTGAAGTTGAAGGCGAGGATGTTGGTGAAGGTGATTCTAGTCCAGTGGAGGAAGATGAACAGGATATCGCGTCGGAAGATGAAGGATGTAATCTAATGATGAGGAGGTCTTGTTAACACCGAAGCAAGAGGATGAGGCTAGTTGGTTGAGGAGCAACATTTTTCAATCTACATGCACTATTCTGGGAAAAGTTTGTAAGTTTGTGATTGATGCAGGAAGTTGTGACAATATTATCTCTACTGAAGCTATGAGAAAGTTGAAGTTGAAAACGGAGAAACATCCTAATCCTTACAAGTTAGCGTGGTTAAGAAAAGGAGGAGAGGTGAAGGTGGACAGGCGAGTTCGAGTTCCATTTTCTATTGGGAAGAAATATAAAGACGAGATCTGGTGTGATATGGTTGAGATGGATGTTTGTCATTTTCTTTTGGGAAGACCGTGGCAGTACGATCGGGCAGTGCAACATGATGGCCGGACCAATAGCTACAGTTTTATGTTTGAAGGCGTTAAGATTATTTTAGTTCCAAAGAAGAGACCACAGGGAGAGAGTAAGTCTGAGGAGATTGAGGAGCTGAAAACTTTATTGACTTTGAAAGAATTTGTTGAAGAAGTAGAGGAGAGTCCAGAGGTATTTTTGTTGATTGGACATGAAGCTACTGAATCAGTTGAAGTCCCAGAGGAAGTGAAGCCGGTATTGGAAGAATTCAGTGATGTGTTTCTGGAGGAGTTGCCAAAGGAATTACCGCCGCTGAGGGATATTCAACATCAGATTGATCTTGTGCCGGGATCGGTATTACCTCACAGGCCACATTACCGGATGAGTCCCAAGGAGCATGAAGAACTGAGAAGGCAAGTGGAGGAGTTGTTAGAACAAGGGCGTGTTCAGGAGAGTTTGAGTCCATGTGCCGTGCCAGCCTTATTGGTACCGAAGAAGGATGGAACGTGGAGGATGTATACGGACTGTCGGGCTCTAAACAAGATCACTGTGAGATACAGATTTCCTATGCCGAGGTTTGATGATTTGATAGATCAGTTGAGTGGGGCAGTGGTGTTTTCAAAGATTGACTTGAAAAGTGGATACCATCAAATTCGTATCAGACCAGGTGATGAGTGGATGACTGCTTTCAAAACCAAGAAAGGTTTGTACGAATGGTTGGTTATGCCATTAGGCTTGTCAAACGCTCCTAGTACTTTTATGAGAGTGATGAACCAGATTTTCAGACCATTCATTGAAAAGTTCGTGGTTGTTTACTTTGATGATATTTTGATTTATAGTGGGAGTACGGAAGAACACATCCAGCACTTGCGAGAAGTATTGTTGATTTTACGACAAGAGCAGTTTTATGCATCAACAAAGAAGTGCGTGTTTATGACGGACAGTGTTTTGTTTTTGGGATATGTACTGTCGAAGGAGGGTATTCAAGTGGATGGAAGTAAAGTGGAAGCTGTCAGGAGTTGGCCACAACCGAAGACAATTACGGAAGTGAGGAGTTTCATGGATTGGTGTCTTTTTATCGAAGATTCATTCCACACTTTAGCAGTGTGATGGCACCTGTAACCGATTGCATGAAAGGAAAGAAGTTTGTATGGTCAGAGGAAGCAGGGGTTGCCTTTGCGAAGATCAAGACACTCTTGATGACAGCACCAATTCTGGTACTGCCGAATTTTCAGTTGTTGTTTGAATTGCATACTGATGCTTCGAAAGTGGGAATTGGTGGAGTATTGAGCTAGAATGGAAGACCAGTTGCTTATTTCAGTGAGAAGTTGTCGGGAGCCAAGTTGAGATATAGCACTTATGATGTAGAGTTTTACGTGATTGTTCAAGCTGTGAAGCACTGGCGACATTACTTGTTTCAGAAAGAGTTTGTTCTTTATACCGATCATGAGGCATTGAAACATCTACAAGGGCAGGACAAGATTTCAGCGAGACATGCTTTATGGATAGCATATCTACAACAATTTACTTTCGTCGTAAAACACAAATCAGGGGTGACAAATCGTGTAGCGGATGCTTTGAGCAGGAGGAATCATTTGTTGACAACGTTGAAGGTTTAAGTGAAAGGATTCGAATCATTGCCAGAATTGTTTGAGGAGGATCCTTACTTTGCAAAATTTGTTGAGAAAGTTAAGGATGGGGATACTGATGAATTTGTGTTGGTTGATGGATTCTTGTTCAAAGGAAAACGATTATGCATACCAGACTGCAGCTTGAGAATGAAGATTATCAAAGAGTTGCATGAAGAAGGTCCTGTAGGCAGAGATCGAACATTGCAGTTGATTTCTCAATCTTATTTTTGGCCGTCAATGAGAAAAGAGGCAGAAAGATTTGTGGAGAGATGTCATATCTGTCAGGTTTCGAAGGGAACAGCTACGAATGCGGGATTATATATGCCGTTACCAGTGCCTTCCAGACCATAGGTTGATATCAGCATGGATTTCATCTTGGGTTTGCCTAGAACTCAAACGGGGAATGATTCTATATTTGTTGTGGTGGACAGGTTTTCGAAGATGGCACATTTTATAGCCTGTAAGAAGACAGCGGATGCAGTTCGGGTTGCTCAATTATTCTTTAAAGAGATTTATCGATTGCATGGTTTACCAGAATCTATAGTTTCAGACAGGGATACCCGATTTCTGAGCCATTTTTGGTTGAGTCTGTGGAAGATGGTTGGAACGAAGCTGAATTTTAGTAGTGTTTATCATCCGTAGACAGATGGGCAAACAGAGGTGGTGAATAGATCGTTGGGAAATTTGTTACGATGTCTTGTGAAAGACAATTTGAAGAGTTGGGATTTGAAGTTGTGTCAAGATGAATTTGCTCACAATCATGCAATTAACCGAAGTACAGGTTTCAGTCCATTTCAGATTGTATATTCAAGCTTACCAAAGGGACTGCTGGATTTGACAATAGTGCCACAACTGAAAGGGACAGTTAAGCGGGCTGCTAATTTTGTTGATGGGTTGACAGAATGCCATAGAATCGTTCAGGAACGATTGGAGAAGACAAATGAGAAGTATAAACAAATGCCAGATAAGAAACGAAGAAGTGTTGTCTTCAAAGAAGGAGATTTTGTATATGCCGTTTTGACGAAAGATCGTTTTCCAGTTGGCACTTACAACAAGTTGAAAGCACGAAAAATTGGTCCAGTAGAAATCTTGAAGAAGATCAATGACAATGCGTATCGATTAAGATTGCCGGAAAATATTCATACTTCTGATGTTTTCAATATCAAACCCTTAATTCCGTATGGTGGGGAGGATTTTGTCGAAGATGATGAGAGTGTGAATTCGAGGACGAATTCCTTCCAACAAGGGGAGGATGATGCAGCACAAGATGGCACGAGAGGGGAGGAATCGACACATACCTTAATTTGCGATCGGCCATCACCAATGCTCCACGACCTAACTCCTATCCCTTCACCGTCTACCGCGATTTATTCCAACACTGTGCTTCCTATGTCGCTACGCGACTTAACCCCAACCCCGTGACCTAACTCCAACACCGTGCTTCCTATGTCGCTACGCGACTCACCCTCAAACCCGCGACCTAACTCCAACCCCATGCCTCCTACGTCGCGACTCAAAATTAGGTCGCAAACGACCGATTCAAATTCCTTAACTCGCGAGTTTCCTCCCTCCTCTATATGTCGCGAACGATCTACTTGTTAAATATGCGTTTATATGATTTTTGTTTGATGATAATAAACATATATACATTCATTTAAATGTATTTGATAATATACTATTTTATTTTTCACAGTTTAAATAAATATTTGTTGAATAAAATAAATTACACAGAATTTGAATTCAAACAGATATTTTATTCAAATAAATATTTATTACAATTTTGAATAGTATAATTTCAAGCTCTCACTATAACTATACAACTTTGATTACATCACATTTTTTTCACATTTACATCAGTACCTCACTACATATCACTCACACTCGTATTTATCTTCAACTGCATTCCAGTTTGAATTCAGCATCTGAGAAATCTGCAAAAATATAAACTAACGCAGTAAAATTGAAAAAGAAATATTTTTGCAATTCAAAAATAAAAGATAATTTTTGAAAATATGATTTTCCTCAGTTATTTGGGTTGTTCGTCATAATTTAAATTTGAATTCATCATACATGAACAACTTGTGACATACACAGTGTATTACTGTATATGCCACAAGGCCGTGTACGCCGATATATACACTTGATTGATTTACAGGGACAAGCGAGCACAGGTCAAACCCAAATGAAAAACCGGGTTCAACTCACGTGCAATAACATTGAAAATCACGACACGAGCACAAGGTCAAACCCGAGTTGTGAAACTGGATTCAACACAGGTGCAAATTCAAAAATCAATTCAAATGCAATAAAATGGTCGGGAGTACACATGCCCAGACTCAAGCCAACATGAAACAAGACCAAGTCAGGCTACAACAGATGATTAAACTCAATGGACCATACTGCAACAGGTCAAGACTGTGTACCCAGCAAATGCAACGACCAAAATCATCAATGAACAAAGACTCCAAGCCTACAAAACTACATGCACACGGCAGCTACAAACTGGAAAGGCCGAAGCCAACATGAAGCAGTTCAATATCCAAGCAACAACAGAAATGTGGGCAATGCACAGTGATACCAAAACCAAATTATACAACAAACACATAGCATCATGAATGGACAGAACAAGTGAAGTATACAAGAGAAGCCAAATGCAGTAAACAACATGTACTTGGAGCATCGAACCATGCACCAACTCAAATGAGCAGTGCCAACAGACCACTTCAACTACATACACACTACGGCAACACATGGAGTTCAAGACAGTCAGGCAACATACTAACTTAAACAACAACAATGAACCAGAGCCAAGAACATATGTACAGTATGGCAAATGCATGTACAAACTATGGTGAATGCAGATACAACATGTCAAAGTAACATAAACAATGCAAACCAAAAATGATACCAGAGAAAGTGAATAGCATGACAAAAGTTATACAAATCCAAAACCAAGCCAGGATGCATCATCCTCAAAAGCAGGTTCAAGTAAAAAGCTCAATGCAACTACAAACAACTGAGGATACACTACAATGAATGCAGAGGTGCAGACGACCAGTAGCCAACAACAAGCCTTGATGAAGCTACCTAACATGATTGTCAATAGTATACAAAAATGCAACAGGAACCAATCTCAAGAACTACAAAGACCATGTCAAACTCAGTGACACCATTAAGCAATGCAAAGAAATCAACAGTCGAAAATATACGTGTGACAAAGTCAAATGTCACAAATGACGAAATCAAATCAATACCGTGTGAATCAAGCTACCAAAAATACGAAATTGACAAAGTCCGATCAAATCCCAAGCATCAATACAAGATCGAACGGCCATTGACGAATTCAAATATATCTAGACGAACGTAATTCAAGGAATTCGAACGCATATATAACCCAATCATCACTGGCAATTTAAAGCATCGAGTTCGAGTATCAACCTAGTAAAGCGAAAGGAAACAGTACATACCGAAATCACAAACAACGAACTCGATCAAGCAGCTGCAAACGAGCGACAGTCGACCATCAGAGAAGCAGCGAGCTAGGGCAACACATCTCAGATCGAACGAAGGAATTGAAGCCCTGATTTACACAAGAGCCGAAGCCCTGATTGGAACAAAGGGAACGAAGCCCTGATTTGCAAAGAAGAGAAGAGAGCCGCCAATATTCTCAAGTAACCAGGCCGATAAAAATAAAAAGAGAAGAAGGGGGACGCATTTGTTTTGGGCCGTGTTTTATTTTAATTAGGGCTTAGTTTTAAATTAGGGTTTAGGGTTATTTTCTTTTGTCTTTCAATTGTTGTTTTTATTTTTCGAATCGAAGAATTTGTAAATCACCACCTAGGGTTAGGTCGTGTCAGATTGTCTAGTTAGAATTAGTTCAGTGAGCAGGGTGTGCGAGTTTGCAAAGCTCTATAGGCGGGAGCAGTGTTTGCGAGTAATCAAAGCTCTGTAGGCGGGAGCAGAGTTTGCGAGTAAGCAAAGTTCTACTGTAGGCGGGAGCAGAGTTTGCGAGTAAACGAAACTCTATAGGCGGGAGCAGGGTGTGCGAGTCTAGTAGAGTGTTTGTGAGCGGGAGCAAATGTTTGCGAGTCTAGTTGAATGTTTGTGAGCGGGAGCAAATGTTTGCGAGTCTAGTAGAGTGTTTGTGAGCGGGAGCAAAAGGGTCTGCGAGTCTAGTAGAGTGTTTGTAAGCGTGATACTGTTTAATTCTAATAGAAATCTGTGAATGCAGCAGTAGGCAGGGGTTGCCGAAGCTGGGTAAATTTTGTGTGTGATTTACTTTTCAGCATATTTATTTTTGCAGATTATTTCTGAGTTTAAATCAAGAAAATTTGCTATAACCCTATTCACCCCCCCTCTAGGGTTAATCTAGATCCTACAAGTGGTATCGGAGCCTGGTATTTTTCTTTAACTCTAGAGTCATGAATCCGTCAAATAGTGCTTTTTCTGAGGGGCAATCTATTGTTAGGCCACCCATGTTTAACGGGATTGATTATGCTTATTGGAAAGTTAGGATGGGTATATATCTTAGTTCTGTTGATTATGATGTTTGGGATACTATTGAAACTTGCTATAAAACTCCCACTATAATCGTTGGTGATACTGAGATTCCTAAACCCAAGGATAGGTGGGATGCTAACGATAAGAGATTGAAAACGACAAATGCTAAAGCCATGAATGCTTTGATATGTGCTCTTGATAAAAATGAATTTAACAGAATTTCTCATTGTACAACAGCACAGGAAATTTGGTACACTTCGGAGGTGACACACAAAGGAACTTCTCAAGTCAAGGAGTCTCGTCTAGCCCTATCCAGCAATGAATACGAAAACTTTATGATGGACAAAGGCGAGAGCATAAAAGACATGTTTGGACGTTTTTCAACCTTGGTATACAACGCTAGAGCGCTTGGGAAAGTCTTCATTGAGGCAGAGCTTGTACGGAAGATACTACGAGCCTTACCGATGAACTTTGAGGCAAAAGTCACGGCAATCCAAGAATCGAAAGATTTGAGTAAACTAAGCATGGAGGAGTTGATTGGTAACTTGATGACATATGAGCTTGAGCTTAAAGCAAAGGAAGAACGCAACAACTCCGAACCAAAGAAGAAGATGATTGCCTTAAAGAGCAAAGAAGAAAGCGATGAAGAAGATCCAATTGAAGAGATTGCAATGGTTGTCAATAATCTTAGAAGATGGTCTAGATTCAAGCCACGCAAGAAGAAAACAAGTTGTAATAGGCCAAAAGATTCTGAAAATTCCGATAATGAACTGACATGTTATAACTGCAACAAGCCTGGCCACATCAAACCAAAATGCCCACTTCTCAAAGACAACAAAGGAAAGAAAAAGAAGAAGAAGGCCTTTGCAGCGACTTGGGATGACGAAGAAGGAGAGGAAGTTTCGGATAGCAGCTCAGAGGAGGCTAACTTGTGTCTTATGGCAAAATCAAATTCAGAAGCAAGCTCCGAGGAATCTAGTGAGGCAGGTGAGTATTCCTATAGAGATCTTGTTTTTATGTTCTTAGATCTTACTAAAACAATTGATAGTCTTGAATCAAAAATTGAAAAACTGAAATCTGAAAGGAGGAAACTCGCCAATGAAAATTCTAGGTTAGAAACTGAACTTGAAAATATTCAAAACCTAGAATGTAACCAATGTAAAATTTTAGGTTCAGAATTGACAAGACTTAAGAATAACTCTGAGAATCTCGAAAAAGAAAACTTGAGTCTTAAGGAAAACATTGACACTAGGAAAAAGGATTTTATAAATCGATGCACCTCACTTTTCACTGAAAACACAACATTAAAAAACAAAGTCCAAAATCTTGAGAAATCACTGAATAATTTTTCAAAAGGAGAAAAATCATTCAAAATGTTATTGGGAAATCAAATTTTTGCCAACAATAGAAAAAGACTAGGTTTTGGGAAATCACAAGATGATGATAATGCAAAAAGTAAAAGTGTCTTTGCTCGATCTGAAATAATTGGACATCATGTTGAAAATCATAGTCATAGGAACACAAAATTTAATCAAGTCAATTTAATGTGCACAATTTGTAGAAAATTTGGACATAATCAAAATAATTGTCGGTATAGACCCAAACACGTGAAAACTATACCAATTTGGGTTCCAGAAGGCACAAATATAAAATCTTTGAAAGTCAAACAAATTTGGGTGCCAAAAGGAACATATATAAATAGTTTTGGGTCTCCACAAACATATTCTGCCACTAACAATCATGGTCCTATAAAAACAAATAGGTCACATAAATCTTTCATCGTGTAGGTGTGGTGGCAGGCTAAGGAACAACAACAGTGTTCTCTGGATTGTGGCTGTTCCAGAAACACAACGGGCGACAAAGAAAAGTTCCTTAGCCTAGTACAAAGGTGATAGAATCACAATGGGCAATAACGAAAAATATCGTAAAGGTAAAAACAGGTAAAGGTATATTTTTAACGATAATGTGATTATCTGCACCATACTCTAAATTAAAATCAGTCAATATTGAGATGAACAAAAGATGATGATTTTGATGCTATGATTTTTTTCAAAATATTGACCAATCATCTTTAAATAGAATTACTTGGAGTAATTATGATGGTTGACTGATTTGGACTTAATTGATATGACTTTTTTGACTTGTTCTTATTTATGACATTGATTTGTGCTTAATTGATGACCAATCAGATTTTCAATTTTGAACTAATTTATATAAATTTGTTCGGTCAAATGATTGTTACTCATGCTACACGTAGATATATTTGATATTTTGGTCACTGCTTGTAAATTTGCACGATTTCAAATTTCATGTGAAAGCTGTTAAAAAGGATTTTAAGAAATTGTTTGAAACTTCAAGAATTTTTTTTTGAAATAACTATGATGTTGATTGATTGTTGATTACTCATGAATATAACCGTTTATCCTACGGTTTCTGAAATTAACACTATAATGTTTGTTTGAGTGTTAACATGGATTCATTTCAAATTTCATTCTGAGATAGCTTGTTAAAATTTCACAATCTGGTCTTTGACATCCAACGAGTGAATATTGAGTGAAATTTAAATTCAGATGCAGATTACACTGGTAATATAGTTGATAGAAAAATTACTAGTGGAACGTGATTAATTTTTGAAACATTCATTTGCTGCATCGTTTTTCAAAGAAAATATCTGCATATTTTTCACTTGAAATAATTTTTCAAATAGCAGAATTTTTTTAAAACCCCCTCGAGAAAATCATGTTTGACCATATTTACAGATTAGTCATTTTTGAAAAATTGATTTTATAATTTTTGAATTTGATTTTAAATGACAAATTTTGACTAATCTAACTCTCTAATGATTATCGAAAAGATCAATAGTGATTGAAAAAGTGATGAGTGTCGATATTTGTCATACATTACTCAAGACAATATATTTAGAAAAATTTCTTTAGAATTTCATAACAAGAGTTATAAAAACTTTTTGTTGGGTAAAAGTTCCATGATCATTTCTATTTCTACCATCTTTCTATCGACCATTACTCATCAAAATTACATATAGTATGTAAATTTGTGGTAGTTTACAAAGGAAATCATTTGTTCTTCAATATCTTTAAATCTGTGAAGGAAATTATTTGTGCTTCAATTTATTATATTTAGCAATAAAAATAAATATCCAAAGTATTCACTCTCATTTAAAAGTCCTCACGGTTATGCATGGGTGAATTACTTGGATTTTTGATTATGTGCTTCCATGCTCATTTAAAAGTCCTCACGGTTATGCATGGGTGAATTACTTGGATTTTTGATTATGTGCTTCCATGCTCATTTAAAAGTCCTCACGGTTATGCATGTTTGGAACGCATATCAAATTTAATTGATTTAATAGACAAGTTGATTCTAATCCCATTTAAAAGTCCTCACGGTCATGCGTGGTTAGAAGATACTTGATTTCATTTTTAAATTAAACTGGAATACTACTAATCTCATTTAAAAGTCCTAACGGTTATGCATGGTTAGTAGATATTCAAATTTCCTGAAATAAATATACCACAAATAGACAGAACTATATGGATTTTTGATGATTTTATTCCCATCACTTCTGAAAGTGGAATATGCGCCTGACAAGGGTAATTATGATTTTTGTTTGAGTTTTATTGAAATTTGATATTTATATTCAATTGAGTTAAATGTTTGATTCATGTCTGTTACTTCATCCCTATTTTTATAATACTGTTATTCTTTTGCTGATAACAAAAGGGGGAGAGAAAAGTTAAGATTTTGTCAAATAGAATCAAGCAAAGGTCAAATAATTTTCCATTTGCATATAGGCTCATTTACATATTTTTATTTGTATGCATATATGTAGGGGGAGTATCATGTAGAGAGGGAGCATTCAAATAGGGGGAGCAAATTGAACGATCAAATACATTTAATACATTCAAAATCTTAAATATATGTTTGTTATCATCAAAAGGGGGAGATTGTTGAATATGCGTTTATATGATTTTTGTTTGATGATAATAAACATATATACATTCGTTTAAATGTATTTGATAATATACTATTTTATTTTTCACAGTTTAAATAAATATTTGTTGAATGAAATAAATTACACAGAATTTGAATTCAAACAGATATTTTATTCAAATAAATATTTATTACAATTTTGAATAGTACAATTTCAAGCTCTCACTATAACTATACAACTTTGATTACATCACATTTTTTTTCACATTTACATCAGTACCTCACTACATATCACTCACACTCGTATTTATCTTCAACTGCATTCCAGTTTGAATCCAGCATCTGAGAAATCTGCAAAAATATAAACTAACGCAGTAAAATTGAAAAAGAAATATTTTTGCAATTCAAAAATAAAAGATAATTTTTGAAAATATGATTTGCCTCGGTTATTTGGGTTGTTCGTCATAATTTAAATTTGAATTCATCATACACGAACAACTTGTGACATACACAGTGTATTACTGTATATGCCACAAGGCCGTGCACGCCGATATATACACTTGATTGATTTACAGGGACAAGCGAGCACAGGTCAAACCCAAATGAAAAACCGGGTTCAACTCACGTGCAATAACATTGAAAATCATGACACGAGCACAAGGTCAAACCCGAGTTGTGAAACTGGATTCAACACAGGTGCAAATTCAAAAATCAATTCAAATGCAATAAAATGGTCGGGAGTACACATGCCCAGACTCAAGCCAACATGAAACAAGACCAAGTCAGGCTACAATAGATGATTAAACTCAATGGACCATACTGCAACAGGTCAAGACTGTGTACCCAGCAAATGCAATGACCAAAATCATCAATGAACAAAGACTCCAAGCCTACAAAACTGCATGCACACGGCAGCTACAAACTGCAAAGGCCGAAGCCAACATGAAGCAGTTCAATATCCAAGCAACAACAGAAATGTGGGCAATGCACAGTGATACCAAAACCAAATTATACAACAAACACATAGCATCATGAATGGACAGAACAAGTGAAGTATACAAGAGAAGCAAAATGCAGTAAACAACATGTACTTGGAGCATCGAACCATGCACCAACTCAAATGAGCAGTGCCAACAGACCACTTCAACTACATACACACTACGGCAACACATGGAGTTCAAGACAGTCAGGCAACATACTAACTTAAACAACAACAATGAACCAGAGCCAAGAATATATGTACAGTATGGCAAATTCATGTACAAACTATGGTGAATGCAGATACAACATGTCAAAGTAACATAAACAATGCAAACCAAAAATGATACCAGAGAAAGTGAATAGCATGCAAAAGTTATACAAATCCAAAACCAAGCCAGGATGCATCATCCTCAAAAGCAGGTTCAAGTAAAAAGCTCAATGCAACTACAAACAACTGAGGATACACTACAATGAATGCAGAGGTGGAGACGACCAGTAGCCAACAACAAGCCTTGATGAAGCTACCTAACATGATTGTCAATAGCATACAAAAATGCAACAGGAACCAATCTCAAGAACTACAAAGACCATGTCAAACACAGTGACACCATTAAGCAATGCAAAGAAATCAACAGTCGAAAATATACGTGTGACAAAGTCAAATGTCACAAATCACGAAATCAAATCAATACCGTGTGAATCAAGCTACCAAAAATACGAAATTGACAAAGTCCGATCAAATCCCAAGCATCAATACAAGATCGAACGGCCATTGACGAATTCAAATATATTTAGACGAACGTAATTCAAGGAATTCGAACGCATATATAACCCAATCATCACTGGCAATTTCAAGCATCGAGTTCGAGTATCAACCTAGTAAAGCGAAAGGAAACAGTACATACCGAAATCACAAACAATGAACTCGATCAAGCAGCTGCAAACGAACGACAGTCGACCATCAGAGAAGCAGCGAGCTAGGGCAACACATCTCAGATCGAACGAAGAAATTGAAGCCCTGATTTACACAAGAGCCGAAGCCCTAATTGGAACAAAGGGAGCGAAGCCCTGATTTGCAAAGAAGAGAAGAGAGCCGCCAATATTCTCAAGTAACCAGGCCGATAAAAATAAAAAGAGAAGAAGGGGGACGCATTTGTTTTGGGCCGTGTTTTATTTTAATTAGGGCTTAGTTTTAAATTAGGGTTTAGGGTTATTTTCTTTTGTCTTTCAATTGTTGTTTTTATTTTTCGAATCGAAGAATTTGTAAATCACCACCTAGGGATTAGGTCGTGTCAGATTGTCTAGTTAGAATTAGTTCAGTGAGCAGGGTGTGCGAGTTTGCAAAGCTCTATAGGCGGGAGCAGTGTTTGCGAGTAATCAAAGCTCTATAGGCGGGAGCAGAGTTTGCGAGTAAGCAAAGTTCTATTGTAGGCGGGAGCAGAGTTTGCGAGTAAACGAAACTCTATAGGCGGGAGCAGGGTGTGCGAGTCTAGTAGAGTGTTTGTGAGCGGGAGCAAATGTTTGCGAGTCTAGTAGAATGTTTGTGAGCGGGAGCAAATGTTTGCGAGTCTAGTAGAGTGTTTGTGAGCGGGAGCAAAAGGGTCTGCGAGTCTAGTGGAGTGTTTGTAAGCGTGATACTGTTTAATTCTAATAGAAATCTGTGAATGCAGCAGTAGGCAGGGGTTGCCGAAGCTGGGTAAATTTTGTGTGTGATTTACTTTTCTGCATATTTATTTTTGCAGTTTATTTCTGACTTTAAATCAAGAAAATTTGCTATAACCCTATTCACTCCCCCCCGCTAGGGTTAATCTAGATCATACACTACTACCCCACCTCCGCAGTAAGTCGCGAAGTCTAAGTCGCGTGCCAATCCTCCATAAGTCGCTGCCGAGCTTTGATAAATCGCGAACAAATTTGATAAATCGCGAGCGACCCTATTTTAGGTCGCGTGATGGGTGATTCTAGGTCGTGGCAAAATTCCTTATGTCGCTGTTGCATTTTAAGTCGCGAAGATTTCATTGCCGCCTTCTTTTAGCTCGCGTGACAATTGTTGAGTCGCATGATGGCTTAGTTAAGTCGCTGCCGAGCTATCTTAAGTCGCGTGAAGCATTTTAGGTCGTGTGCGTTGTTATTTAGGTCGTTTGTGCCTTTGTAAGTCGTTGTACAGTTTGTATTTCGTTTTCTTAAGTCGCTGTGTTTGTTGTATCACTTTGTTAAGTCATATGTGTTGTAATCTCCTATAAATAGGGGTTGTGTCATTTGTAAAAAAGGTGGTTGTTGAAATTTGAATAAAATTTGGTTTGTGCTTTGAGCCTCCATTTTTAAATTGGTAGTCGAGTGTTAACTCCTATCTCCACTTCGGCATTCGAGTGCGCTCGAATCAACGAACGTTGAAGCCAATTCGCGGAATCAAGTGCGCTTGATCATCGCTCAAAAAATTGTAGATCTTTCTTCGCGGTATCGTGCGCGATCAACGTGTCGAAGATTGCTAAAATCCGGTATCTTCGTGATCAACGGATTTGGGCCTCTCGGTATTCTTAAATCCATCGATTCTTCGTCGATTCACCGATTATTTCCACTAATCGCGTGAGATCCTGGACGGATTCGATTTGCATCGTCGAATTCGCTTTCCACGCTGCGTCAACTACAATGAAGAAAAGTTGGACGTTCAGATTTCTTATGAGTATAAACCAAAACCATGCAAAAATTGTAGTGTTTTTTGGACATAATACTAGAAATTGCATTATCACAACTCGGTGTACATGGAAACCAAAGAACCAAAATTCAGAAGGGAATCAGACTACTAATTTACAGCAACAGACACAAACTACTAAATCATATCCACAATTAAGTTCTTTTCATACAAATGATGCACAACAAGAACATAAAGACATGGCAGTGAATGTTGATCACGCACAAATGAAAGGAAAGGATAAAGTGGCTATCTTCAACAGGTTTTTAGTTCTTGCTGATGAAGCTGGCCCATCAGAAAGTATTCCATCTTTTGCTCCACCACCTAGTCCTACCGTTTCTTCTGCCGATCTTGATATATTGATTCAGAAACAGCCTTGACAATAAGTGATGAACCTGTAGTTAATGCTACAGATACAAATCAGACAATAATTGAGATTATTAATATACATAATTCTCGAAAATTTGAGATTCTACTTTCATTGATACTATACGGGAAGAACAACAACAATATACAAAAGAAGTTGCAGTGCGTATAGATGAAATTGGAAAGCCTGATAAAATTAAAAATGTTCCCCAAATGCTTGTGACAAATGATAAATATATTAAGAAGCATGAGAAGAAGATTGCAACCCCTAGAGCTCCTCTTAAAAGAAGTACTAGGAGCTCTGCTACAACCAAATGAATGCATGTGCATGGAATGTGAGAGCTTAGGCACGGATAACAAAATGATATCTGTGTTTAAGTTTCTCCACCCACATAGGCTATCATAGATAGCCTTGTTCGAATCCAAACTTTCTGATACAGCCATATCTACTTTAGTGCTTAAAATGCCACTTAATTGGAAGTGCTTTCATAATAACTCTATAGGCACTAAAGGAAGAGTTGTCCTCATTGATGGAGCGGTTTGGAGTGCACACATATCAGACATGAGTTATCAGTATATCACACAGCTGTTATAACAAATGCATGAGGTTTTCAATGCACCATCTCTTATGTTTATGTCAGTAACACATGTTCAGAAAGAGAGAAACTTCGGGATATTCTTATTCATAATGCTACTTCAATTCGTTTGCCTTGGATTGAATTTGGAGACTTTAATAACGCTTTGAACCCTAAAGATAAGAAGGGAGGATTTCAAATTCCATTTTCTTATCTTAATGGTTTTAACATCTTAAAGTGCAGACTTGTTGAATGTAATGTGCAGGGATATAAATTTACTTGGAGGAAGAGAGGCATGGCTAGCAATATTAACAAAGTTTTGGATTCTACCAGATTTAAGGACCATAGCTATTCCTACCACTTTGAGTGATCACACATCTATTATTATTAATTTTATAATCAACACTCAATCTGTCAAAAATATGCCCTTCAGATACATTAATACTTAGTGTAATACTGAAAGGTATAAAAATTGTGTTTTGGAAGGGCTCATAGCAATAAAGTGGGGAGACTATACTCATCAATTTATGAATAAGCGCAAGCATCTAAAGCAGTGGAACAAAAACATCAATAAGGCTGATATAGTCAAGGATCTTCAAAAATGCTTATGATAACATCTATATCCAACATGATCAAGATCCTAAAGATGATAACTTATATAACCTGTTGATGCAAGTGAATATGGAATTTAAAAAGCAGATGAAAGTACAATATGAGAAAGTCGTTTAGAAAAGCAAAAATTTGTGGCTAGTTGAAAGTGATACTAACTCTAAATTCTATTTTGCAAAAATGTATATGCGAAAGCATTAAAATAGGGTCCAAGCTTTATTATCTACCTCTGGTGATTATATCTATGATAGAAGTGATAGTTCAAGAATCTTTGAACTATTACTTTAAGGGTCCATCAATTTGCACCACGATAATTGCTGTTCAGCACGTTAAAAAAAATTAAATTAACAATTCCATTTTTAACCTTTAAAGAATTAAACCTTGAAATCAATGATTTGGATGCCACGTTGGAAAAAATAGTAACAACGTTAAAAGCATGCATTGTAAAGAGTTAAACCACGTCTACCTTAGATGTTGAAAACTCTAAACCAACGTTCGAAGTTGGCGTTGATATCCAAAAAACACGTCTCGCCACTGCTTGGATGTGCTATAGGAATGCGCAATTTAAGCGCTATATTTATTTTATCCACGTCCATTTTAGGTTTGTTGACACAGAAGCATCACAATACACGTGCATTAGCAGTGTATTTTAATTGCTTGATAGAATACTGGAATCATTTTGAAATAACTAACTTGCTAAACTGTTATTGCTAAAAGTGCTACTTATTATCAGCGATTAGCAACAATTTCATCCAATTTCATGGGTAGGTTTTTCTGGCTAGATTTGATAAAATTTGCAACATGTCATCCAAGTTTTGATGCAAAAAAGAGCTACTATTTAGCATGTATTTTGTAAGTTTTGATGTAAAATTTTTAGATTAAACATATTGCCTTTTGTTTGATGCTTTCTACATCGAGCAATTATCGCTCACGTGGCGCAACGTTTTTTTTCCTCATTGCTTGTCTTAAGTTGTTAGGGTTTGGTTGAAAAAAAAACAGTAGAAGGAAGTAAGAAGGGAAAAAAACAATAGGCAACAAAGGAGCAAGGGTAATTTAGGAATAAACAGGGTGGCAAAAACAAATGCTGGGGTGGAAATTATTTTTTAAAATTGCTGAGGTGGGGAAAGAAAATACTGGAGTGGCAATAGACGGACCCTTACTTTAATTTATATAATGGGACTACAGAGGCCCACTACCATATCGTTGAGCCCAGAATGCTAATCAATTCAAAAGGAAAGAATTACTTACTTGCCCCTGTTCAAAGAGAGGAGATTAAGGATGCACTTTATTCCATCCGTGATCCTAAGAGTCCAGGACCAGATGAGTTCACAGCAAAGTTTTTTAAGTTGCACTATGACTTGCTACAAGATGAAATATATCAATTTATTACAGAGACTTTTTAGACTGCTAAATTGGCTAAAAGTCTAAACCATAACTTCTTGACATTGATTCCTAAGAAAGGCAAACCACAAACTCTCTCTGACTACAGGCCAATAGCTTGTGCAAATGTGATATATAAGATTATTACTAAAATTACATGTCATAGAATTAAAATATTCCTGCCCTATGTAGTGGTTGAAAATCAGTCAGCTTTTATTTCAGGAAGGAATGTTGGAGAGAATATACTCCTTGCTCATGAACTCAAAAAAGATTTTAAGAAGAAAGAAAGCCTAGAATGTGTGTTAAAATTGATTTACAAAAGGCTTATGACATGGTTAGCAGGGAGTTCATCTGCCAAGGCTCCACAGTGTTGCATAATGGGATAAGTATAGAAATCCATATATAATAAGAGATAACTCCCTCCAACCCGTCCACTACATAGCTATTACTTCGCTCATAAATATGCTATATATTCTACTCATTTAAGGGCAATCTAGATAATAAGAAGCAAAACATAAAATCACAAGTCAGACAATAGTATGGTGTGAGCAGTAAATGAATCAAAATACTATAAGAGTCGATATAGTAAGGAGCAAGGTATATAGATTATACATGATCTATCCCTGCAACCAAAGATTTAGCACTTAATAACATAATATACTACTCTCCATATTATAATGATGTAATACAACCAAGTGTGATAAAGGGTGTCTATGTATCTCTATCTCCACTGCCTATCTCCGATGACAATCCTAGAGTGACAAGTGGCTAGCGAACCAGCCATAACAGACATAACATCCATCAAACAATACTAACTGTCACTCAGTGTACTCTGCATATATGATAACTCGTATGACCATTCTTCTGTCAGGGACTAATGGAAACCCCGATTTTCAGTTGTACTCCTTTTAGCCTAATGCTGGTACTAGACTCATTTTTTATGTCTAGGGTACACGGATCCATTCTACTGATTCGGGGTAGCCATTCTTCACTGCCTATGAGCGTCTTCACGATACCCCTGCTTTGAGTATTAAAGAAAACACCTCAAGCATTAACGATCCTTAGTATGCATATCCGAGCCCATCTTTTGCTCCATTTAACTGAATATCCTGGAGGAACCATTCTTCGCTCCTCCACTTAACGACTCCTTTCTTCATTGAGACATTATTCTTAAGGACCATTCTACATTCTCCACTCTACGACTCCTTTCTTCATCGAGCCTTCATCTTCAAAACCTAACTCCATTCATTATCGAGTTACTATTTGAAGACTCTAACTTTCATCATGCTGTTGCACTGCTATCAATCATCATATAAACAAGACAACGCCTCCAGGACGACTTCTAGAACTCAAGAAGCATACTCCATAAATTTGGTCCTGTAACAACCCGTATATTTGGACCATTTAAATTGACAATAATCCACACATGTCAACTTAAATAGTAAAAAACACGAATCATTAATGGAGTATAGATATATAAATGAGAATCATCACAGAATCACAGAAATATAACATCACAGAATAGTGCAGCGGAAATACAACATAGTCATAAGAGTAGTTCATGAAGCTACCCAGAAATACAACAATGTCTCAGATAAAATAAAATAGAACAACATAGATGTCTGAATAGTCCAAATAGATAGAGTAATACTGATAAGATAAGATAAAGATAGTCTTCAGTCTTCAGCTCCAAATAAACAGCAGCAGCAATCCTCAATCTGATCCGAGCATATGCACAAACAACACTCGAATCAGGACATATATTCTTATACAGTTAATATAATCCAAATTCAAATTAAAAATAACTCAAAGATGAATGGAATAAACATCTTTCATGATCCGATAAACTATTTATACATAATAGTGTACGATACATAGATAATGTCTAACAGTAAAGTAAAATATCAAAATAGTGTTAAGGCGTTACCATTATCCCCCTTAACACATTTTATACAGCATCATAGACTGTATAGCACTGTAAACTCCACCGTAAACTAGTGGGATATCAGGGAGTACTCCATAGGTATAATACAAAACAAATTCGTAGTGGTCGCGTATATGGGATACAAGTATGACAAGGCACATGAGGCAATACCCAAGGTAGTGAAACTACCGTTTGCCTGATCCGGACTGGTGAGAACGCATCGCCGCAACGATCACAACACCGCGAAACAACACTCCAAATTCAAGGGTGCGCACCAATCAATCACAGAAGTAAATGAGTAGTTTACGAAGAAGTGTGTTCGCTCGAGGTAGCTAACCCCATTTGGCCCGGCACGACTCCTGATTTTAGTCATTTCCAATTTGACACAAGTGTCAAGGCTATCCATTACCGTTCTCTTTCTTCAATCATCGCGTACGTCAATCCAACCACTTCATTCTAGATCACACTCTGCGTATAGTTATTAAAGTGGTTTTCGGTTTAGACATTGAGTATGTCCCTAACCGATTCCGGTTCCTTTAATAACCTTCGTAATTATTTTACCGATTGGTCGCTTAATATATTTCAAAAACCAATTCAATTTCAGTTTCAATAATAATTCGTAAATCAACATTTCGTTAGTCATTCTAAATCAATTTCTAACATTACGTTTCATAACTTCATAACTTTATTTCAAAATTTCTATAATTCAATTTCAAAGTTTCAACTTAAAACAATTTCAAATATTCACTTAATTCCATGTATAAGTTCGTTCCAAAATCATTTAACGTACAAATCGTTTTAAATTCAATTATCGATTTTATTCTATATTCATTACATTATTTATCATTAAATAATTTCAATTAAATTTCCAATTCATTACTTCCTTAAGTACGTTTCATTATCAAAGCTTACATATTTATTCAATTTGAATTTATCGAATCCAATTCTCTAAATTACATGCATTTCATTTGTTTTCGATAAAGCGCGTTCTATTTCTTATTAAAGAAATTCAATTTCATATATTTATTTCTTTCGTTACAAATTTCAGATCTCAATTAAGACTTAGTTTCACTTATTCAAAAATTCGATTTCTCTTAATAAAGAATATTCAATTCAATTCAATTATTACATAATTCATTCTATTCAATTTAGTTTAATCAATAAACAATTCAATCTTATTCAATTTAATTCAATCATTAAACAATTCAATCTTATTCAATTATCAAATAATTTCAAATCTTAATTATTATCATTTCAAACTTATTCATTAATAATTCCGAACTTAATTATTAATTTTAAACCAAATTATTAATATTTTCAAAACTTAATTTATTGATAATTTCAAACTTAATTATCAAATTTCAAAACTTCGTTATTAATAACTTCAAACTTCATTACTAATAAATTTCAAGACTTGATTATTAATAATTCCAAATTGATTATTATCAGTTTCAACTTAATTTATTAATAATTTCAAAATCAATTATCAAATAATTATACATTTAATCATTAATTAATTAAATTTTAAAAAAATGTTCTTTTGTCAATTACGACGTTTAATATTTGTTTCAAATTCAAATATTCACATTTACGTTCATTCGAGTTTAAATTCCAATTTTATTTGCAACTTTGTTATTAGTCAAATAAAATCTTATTTCATTTTAAATCAAAACATTGACCAATCGGTTTTAATTTAATTTTCTATCCTAAGTCAAGTTCATTTGGGTATCTATCATTTCAACCCGATTCCATTTCAATTCAAAATCAAAGCATACAAAGGGAACTTGTAGTGTGATAGCTGGGATGGTGTCAAAGTAAATAAACAAGCAATAACATCCATTCACAACAATTTAACAATTTATTAAATAATCCCGAAATAATCGTATTAATTTACATTTGTTATTTATGCAAATTAATAAAATTATTTCTAGAATCTGCACTATCATTTCATGTAGATTAAAGATTATTACGGTTTCACTTGTCGTTCAGTTAAAATTTCAATACTACAACAATATACGTTCAAAGGTTCAAAGTGAAATTTATCAAATTCCTACGTGTCAATTGACTAATCAATGTTCATCATATAAATGGGTCACGTTTAACTAATCAAATTTAACATATAAAGGATCAAGTTTAACAAATCAAGTTCGACATATATAATCCATTTTAATTGTTAACTATCCTATATCAATTTCACTTGTAAATTATTTATCGCTTAACAATAACAGTTAGCATCCAATTCAATCATCACATAGCAATCAAACTAAACTTGCATAAGAATATATGTCGTGAAAATTTATTTTACCTTTCGTGGATAAAGAAGTTGGCGGCGAAACAAAAGAAGCACGAATGAAGTAAGAATAGAGTCGGTATAGCACGAACAACGAACGCTGTAATATCGACAAAAGAAAACGATATTAATACAATGAACGTTTGTATATAATTTATAAATTTATATAAATGCGCTTACCGACGATGGAGAAAAGAACAAAAGCTGAGAGATCGGTACTGTTGCAACAAGAAATCAGTCGGTTGCTACTGCACACAACGCAAAGAAAAGTTGGTTACTATTTTGGCGACCAAATTAGATATTTCGTACATACTCTTTTGCAATATCAAAACTATGCGCCAAACTCAGTTTACTATTATTATTATTTTTTTCTTCTTCTTCTTATTTTTTTTTTTATAACAGCCATACTTTGCCAATCACATATGCACTATTCATTTTGCTGTCACCCCCTCACTGTGCATACTCCACACGTATCTCAGCTCCAACATTCACCCCTTCTTACTACTTGCTGTGATCCCACCATGCACACGACTTTCCCCCTTTTTTTTTTCTTTTAACACACGCACACAACTCAGCATAACACAACACTACACAAACAACACTACACACGCACACAGCAACACTCTCCAAATATACACGCAATTTACGCATGCACAGCCCCATGTTCATACACGCATGCACTCATTACACGCTGCATTCTTCAACTCCCACTCATTACACGGCCAGTTCACATATTTTGTTTTTTTTTTCCTCTGAGTCCGAGACCTCCCCTACTTTCACCTTTAACATGCTTCTAGTTGTAAACAGCTGCACACATAACCCAGGTCCAACTTTTTTCCCTTACATACGCATGCCCACACTTCAAATTCCCTTCTTTCTTTTAGATATTACAACCGAGACATGCATAATTCAATGCACTCTCTCACAGGTTACATAAATGAACCACTGCAACACTCAAGGCATGCACATATTCCTCATTTTTCTTTCTTGCAGCACATGCACGTGTGTTCTCGTGCACAGGCCTAGGTGTAGCGGGTTCGTGAGGCGTGCGAGGCGATTAACACGTGGCCGAAGGGTGGAACTGACAACGTGATGTGGTGATTTTCGATAGCCGGGCGAAATCAATGGGTGGTCGGTTTTAGGTGGGGATGGCAAGGGAGAGCGAAGAAATGGGCAGCGTACGGTGGAAGGGAGGTGAGGTACGTTGGTGTGAGCGGAGTTTTCGGCCTTGCATTATTTGTTTGGAAATTTATATTTGCAGTAGAAAATAATAAGGAAGAACAGGTGAGGAGAGGAGGAAGAAAATTACCTGAACAGTTTGTGAGTGAATGGTAGTGAACTCGTACTGCAAATCTTTATTATATTTAAAAGATCCAATATGAGCAATCGCTGTTTTTTTTGAGATACCAAGCGTTGTTCTTATTTTTCCCAAATTTCCTCACAACTTTCTAAACGTCAACACAACTTCCAACTTCCGCCTTCAATGTATCAGCCTAATTATATATAATTTTTGTATGTTTACGAGCTGAAAAATTCTGGGCTGAAATTTTATTAACCGGTCCGTTCTGAACAATTAAATTAACGCGACAGATTTTACGACGGACTCCGATTAGCACGAATAAATATACCATTTCGATCAGTACGACGATGCGCATCCAACGGTACACGGATTATTGCTATACGATGGTTTTATAAAATTCGCATTTACGCCGCTAAAAGAGTACGTTTTGCAAAACAATTTAAACGGAGCAGGCGATGACAGTTTTTGACGAAACGAATTTCATAATCATGATCAGAATACTTTTTACAACATAACTGTGTAAAAATATTTGGATTTGGAAGATAAATTTTACGCAGCTTTATATGGACCGATATACAGTAAAACGCGAACGAAGTTTACTGTAATATTTTGCGACGAAACTTTTTGCACGCTCATATCTAACTAGACGTATGTCATAAATAAAGTTTGGATGCAAATTGAGATCGTTTATAAATTCAAATTTTTTTTTACATTAAAACGATGAATTTACAATTTTAAATCGGGTCGGAAATTCAGGATCGTTACAATCTCCCCCACTCAAAAATTTTCGTCCTCGAAAAGGTACGAGACGAGTGAAGTAGAAATGAAATAAGCAGAAAATCAAGACAGATAATAAGAAATTTGAATTATACCTGAAATTAGTAATTCGGGGTTTGAATCCCGAATACCATCCTCAGTCTCCCATGTGCAATCTCGCTCATCTGCACTCCATTGGACTTTGACGAGATTAACCGACTTCCTTTTAAGTTGCTTTGTCTCACGATCAACTATCCGAAGCGGCTTACGCTCAATAGTAAAATCAGGCTCAATAACTATCTCTTCCAACTGAGTAGTAGGAATAGTCATAGATGGATCGTGCACAACTTTGCGCAGGTGTGAGACGTGGAACACGTTGTGCACATCGGCGAACTTCTCTGGTAATGCAACTCTATATGCCAATGTTCCAATTCTTTCCGTAATCTCAAACGGACCAACAAATCTGGGAGCTAGCTTTCCTTTTCTTCCAAATCGAACAATATTTTTCAAAGGCGACACTTTCAGAAATACTTTGTCTCCTACGCTGAATTTGAGATCTCTTCTCCTTTTGTCAGCGTAGCTCTTCTGTCTATCCTGTGCCGTCTTTATTTTCTTCCTGATTTCTTCGACTTTTTCAGAAGCTTCCATAATTATTTCTGGACTAAGCACTAATCGATCACCCGACTCGATCCAACAAGCTGGTGATTTGCACGGCCGTCCATATAAGGCTTCGAACGGTGCCATACCAATGCTTGCCTGGTTGATTAAAGATGATTAATTCAAATTCAAATATACTTATTCAAATTTGAAATTCAATTCCTTTACCTGGTAACTATTATTATAAGTGAATTCTACCAAGTGAATATGATCTTCCCAGGATCCACCAAAGTCAATAATACAAGCTCGGAGAAGGTCGTCCAAAATCTGATTCACCCTCTCAGTTTGACCATCTGTCTGAGGATGATAAGCTGTGCTCATATTCAGTTTGGTGCCCAAAGCATCCTGGAATGCTTTCCAGAATTTACTAGTGAAAATAGGATCTCGATCGCATACGATGCTGGATGGTACACCATGAAGTTTAACAACTTCTCTCATATATGTCTCGGCCAAACTCGAAGCAGTACGGGTGGACTTGACTGGAATAAAGTGAGCGGACTTCGTCAGTCTATCGACAATCACCCAAATGCTTTCATTCCCCTTTCTAGTCCTTGGCAACCCATCAATAAAGTCCATAGAAATCTGCTCCCACTTCCATCCTGGAATTTCTAATGGTTGAAGCAAACCGGCTGTCTTTCTATGATCAGCTTTTACTTGCTGGCGAGTTGTGCATCTGCTGACATAGATAGAAATATCACGCTTCATCCCACTCCACCAATATAACTTCTTCATATTCTGGTACATTTTAGTAACACCGGGATGAAATGAAAGTGAAGAGTTGTGGTTTTCTTTCAGCACTTCTTGTCTAAGACCATCAACATTAGGAACACATATGCGATTATCAATTCTCAAGACTCCATTACTATCAACATGTGCACCCAATTTGTTATTAGCATTTCCAACTCTACCGAGAACTATTTCTTTGATGCGATAAAGCAAAGTGTCCTCGTATTGCTTGGCTATAATACGATCCATAAGAGCTGGGGAGACGGAAAGCTGGAATAACATTCCCTCAACAAGATTACAACATGCCATCGCTTGGTTTCTTCTCAAAGCATCGGCTACGGCATTCGCTTTCCCTGGAGTATAATTAATATCAAGATCATATGCAGCTAGAAATTCGAGCCATCGGACTTGTCTCTGATTCAAATCCTTTTGCGAGAAAATATATCTCAGTGACTTGTGGTCTGTGAATAACTCGAATTTGGTTCCCAATAGATAGTGCCTCCATAGCTTAAGAGCAAATACAACCGCAAGAAGATCTAGGTCATGAGTTGCGTAATTTTCTTCATGGGTCTTTAACTGACGACCCACATAGGCAATAACCTTCCCTTTCTGCATTAAAACTGCACCAAGTCCATCTCGACATGCATCTGTATAGACGGTCAATCCTTCGCTACCATCAATGACTGTAAGAACTGGGGCAGATGTCAACTTACGCTTCATTTCATTGAAAGCTGCTTCGCACTTTTCATTCCAAATAAATTTCACATTCTTTCTGGTCAGTGCGGTAAGTGGGGCAGCGATACGAGCAAAGTTTTCTATGAATCTGCAATAATAGCCAGCTAATCCCAAGAAACTGCGGATATCTGTAGGAGTTTTGGGAGTCTCCCAATCCTGCAAATTCCAAGGATTTGAATTTAGATATTGATAAGCTGTTTATATAGAATTGACAAGTAAGAATAGAGCTTACATTGATTACGACGATCTTAGCTGGATCGACCGAAATCCCATTCTCCGAAACAATATGGCCAAGAAAACGAACTTCATCTCGCCAAAAGTGGCATTTCGACAACTTGGCTTTAAGCCGATGTTTGCGAAGAGTTTCAAGTACAAAACTCAAATGTGAACTATGTTCTTTCTCATCTTTAGAGAAGACAAGAATATCATCGATGAAAACAAGAACAAACTTGTTAAGAACATCCCGGAAAACTCTATTCATCAAGTCGACGAAATAGGCTGGAGCATTAGTGAGACCGAATGGCATAACTAGCCATTCATAGAATCCATTTTCAGTGCGGAATGCTGTTTTAGGAATGCTATCCACAGCGATTCTGAGTTGGTGAAAACCGGTAGCCAAATCAAGTTGAGAAAAGACTTTAGCTCCATGAAGCTGGTCGAATAGATCATTGATGCGAGGCATCGGGTACCTGTTCTTGTGTGTGAGCTTGTTTAGCTCTCTATAGTCCACACACATTCTGAGTGAGCCATCAGATTTAGTGACAAATACGACTGCAGCACCCCATTCTGAATGACTGCAACGAATCAAGCCTTTAGAAAATAAATCTTCAATTTGAACATTCAACTCTGCCTTTTCTTTAGGAGCCATTCTCCTTGGAGGAAGAACTACTGGTCGTGCACCAAGAATAAGGTCGATGCGGAATTCGATTTCCCGTGGAGGTGGTAGAGAATTAACTTCTCCAAATACATCAGAAAAGAGTTGGACAACTGGAGTAGAGCTTAGTTCATTTGGATGGGAGTCAAGAGAAAATATAAAACTCCCAACATATTCTTGAGGTGATTTTCCTTTAACAACTAAAGGCATACTCTTGTCGTCAATAAGAGAGACGGTTCGAGTTTTACATGAGATAACGGCTTCAAACTTTCGTAGCCAATCAATGCCTAATAGAATATCAAATGCCTCGAATCCAAGAACATAGAAATTCCAAGCGAAGCGGTGAATGCCTTGCATAAGAGTGACATATTTGCAAACCCTTTTGAGGTTAGCGGGCCCTCCGATAGGATTAGATACACATAAGGAAATAGATGCAAGAGTGGGTTCCAAACCAAGTTTATAACACAAGTCAATAGATATGAAGCTGTGAGTTGCTCCGGTTTCAAATAGAACTCTAACAGGCAAGGTATGCAACATAAAAGTACTTTGTAAAGTACCTTGGTTATCCAGAACTTCCGGGGTAGGAACTTCCGGGGCAGGTGTGGAAAGAGCAAAGACTCCAGATGGTGTACCACGCTTCTGTGTTGGGCAGCCTTTCTTGAAGTGTCCAGGTTGTAAGCAGATATGACACAAATCTCTCCTATTCATCTGTGCCGGTGGCGGAACAGCTGCGCTCTTTGGAGATGGGCAGCTACTAGCATAATGACCCTTTTGGTTGCAGTTGAAGCAAGTATTGGATGATATGTCAATGGGCTTCTTCTGAGAGTATCCAAGCCCTGCTTTCTGCTGCCAATTCTTCTTCTGTTGTGCAAAGTTAGGCTTTCTCTTTCCCGACTTACTAGCTGACGTTTGAGCAACTGGGGCTTTGGAAGATGATGTTTCCTTTGGCTTTCCCTCATATCGAAGAGCAAAGTCCATCAACTCAGTGAAAGTTCCATGAACATGAGCGGTGAGAAGCTCGTAATACTCAGGGCGCGCGCCATGTATGAACTTCTCATTTTTAAGCAAAGGTGTGTCGATCAAACCAGGCCGAACTTAGATAGTTCGTTGAATTTCCTCTCATACTCAGTGAAAATCATATTGCCTTGCTTGAGATCCATGAAAGAACGATAGAGTTGGGCCTTCCACTGAGCCATAAAGGAGTCCCTATTTACAAATAATATGAAAACGAGTGAAAATTTGAACAAGATAGAAGGAATTTATTTTGATGTAATTTAGATAGATTTCTACCTAAACTGGGCCCAAGTGATGGTTTCCTCATCGGTACGAGAAGTGACGGATTCCCACCAGTCTTGTGCAGCATCCTGAAGTTGCCAAGCGGCCAACTGATGCTTCTGAGCGTCCGTGATTTCCAAGCCAGTAAAGATCCTCTCCAAACTCTTTAGCCATTGCTGTGCTTCGATGATACTCTCGGAGCCAGTGAATTTGACTCCTCCAAGACGAGTGTACTCCTTACTAAGAGTGGAGAATCAGATTGCGGGGGCTTGTGGAGCAGGAGCATTTCCACCCCTTCCACCTCTAACATTTCTTCTGGCAGCTATCCTGGAATACCAAAAGTGATTTAGAATCCAACATAGGAAGTTATAGAACTTAAGGAAATTCTACTCAACGAATTCAATAAGAAAGATGAATCAAAGGATGTGGATTCTGAAATGATTCTCCCCATTTTAGGGTATGGTTACCCAATCCCTAATGAGCTTTAAACTCCACAGGCTAAGGTTATCGGGAACCAAAGCTCTGATACCAACTGTAACAACCCGTATATTTGGACCATTTAAATTGACAATAATCCACACATGTCAACTTAAATAGTACAAACACGAATCATTAATGGAGTATAGATATATAAATGAGAATCATCACAGAATCACAGAAATATAACATCACAGAATAGTGCAGCGGAAATACAACATAGTCATAAGAGTAGTTCATGAAGTTACCCAGAAATACAACAATGTCTCAGATAAAATAAAATAGAACAACATAGATGTATGAATAGTCCAAATAGATAGAGTAATACTGATAAGATAAGATAAAGATAGTCTTCAGTCTTCAGCTCCAAATAAACAGCAGCAGCAATCCTCAATCTGATCCGAGCATATGCACAAACAACACTCGAATCAGGACATATATTCTTATACAGTTAATATAATCCAAATTCAAATTAAAAATAACTCAAAGATGAATGGAATAAACATCTTTCAGGATCCGATAAACTATTTATACATAATAGTGTACGATACATAGATAATGTCTAACAGTAAAGTAAAATATCAAAATAGTGTTAAGGCGTTACCATTATCCCCCTTAACACATTTTATACAGCATCATAGACTATACAGCACTATAAACTCCACCGTAAACTAGTGGGATATCAGGGAGTACTCCATAGGTATAATACAAAACAAATTCGTAGTGGTCGCGTATACGGGATACAAGTATGACAAGGCACATGAGGCAATACCCAAGGTAGTGAAACTACCGTTTGCCTGATCCGGACTGGTGAGAGCATCGCCGCAACGATCGCAACACCGCGAAACAACACTCCAAATTCAAGGGTGCGCACCAATCAATCACAGAAGTAAATGAGTAGTTTACGAAGAAGTGTGTTCGCTCGAGGTAGCTAACCCCATTTGGCTCGGCACGGCTCCTGATTTTAGTCATTTCCAATTTGACACAAGTGTCAAGGCTATCCATTACCGTTCTCTTTCTTCAGTCATCGCGTACGTCAATCCAACCACTTCATTCTAGATCACACTCCGCATATAGTTATTAAAGTGGTTTTCGGTTTAGACAGTGAGTATGTCCCTAACCGATTCCGGTTCCTTTAATAACCTTCGTAATTATTTTACCGATTGGTCGCTTAATATATTTCAAAAACCAATTCAATTTCAGTTTCAATAATAATTCGTAAATCAACATTTCGTTAGTCATTCTAAATCAATTTCTAACATTACGTTTCATAACTTCATAACTTTATTTCAAAATTTCTATAATTCAATTTCAAAGTTTCAACTTAAAACAATTTCAAATATTCACTTAATTCCATGTATAAGTTCATTCCAAAATCATTTAACGTACAAATCGTTTTAAATTCAATTATCGATTTTAGTCTATATTCATTACATTATTTATCATTAAAAAATTTCAATTAAATTTCCAATTCATTACTTCCTTAAGTTCATTTCATTATCAAAGCTTACATATTTATTCAATTTGAATTTATTGAATCCAATTCTCTAAATTACATGCATTTCATTTGTTTTCGATAAAGCGCGTTCTATTTCTTATTAAAGAAATTCAATTTCATATATTTATTTCTTTCGTTACAAATTTCAGATCTCAATTAAGACTTAGTTTCACTTATTCAAAAATTTGATTTCTCTTAATAAAGAATATTCAATTCAATTCAATTATTACATAATTCATTCTATTCAATTTAGTTTAATCAATAAACAATTCAATCTTATTCAATTTAATTCAATCATTAAACAATTCAATCTTATTCAATTATCAAATAATTTCAAATCTTAATTATTAACAATTCAAACTTATTCATTAATAATTCCGAACTTAATTATTAATTTTAAACCAAATTATTAATATTTTCAAAACTTAATTTATTGATAATTTCAAACTTAATTATCAAATTTCAAAACTTCGTTATTAATAACTTCAAACTTCATTATTAATAAATTTCAAGACTTGATTATTAATAATTCCAAATTGATTATTATCAGTTTCAACTTAATTTATTAATAATTTCAAAATCAATTATCAAATAATTATACATTTAATCATTAATTAGTTAAATTTTAAAACAATGTTCTTTTGTCAATTACGACGTTTAATATTTGTTTCAAATTCAAATATTCACATTTACGTTCATTCGAGTTTAAATTCCAATTTTATTTGCAACTTTGTTATTAGTCAAATAAAATCTTATTTCATTTTAAATCAAAACATTGACCAATCGGTTTTAATTTAATTTTCTATCCTAAGTCAAGTTCATTTGGGTATCTATCGTTTCAACCCGATTCCATTTCAATTCAAAATCAAAGCATACAAAGGGAACTTGCAGTGTGATAGCTGGGATGGTGTCAAAGTAAATAAACAAGCAATAACATCCATTCACAACAATTTAACAATTTATTAAATAATCCCGAAATAATCGTATTAATTTACATTTGTTATTTATGCAAATTAATAAAATTATTTCTAGAATCTGCACTATCATTTCATGTAGATTAAAGATTATTACGGTTTCACTTGTCGTTCAGTTACAATTTCAATACTACAACAATATACGTTCAAAGGTTCAAAGTGAAATTTATCAAATTCCTACGTGTCTTGACTAATCAATGTTCATCATATAAATGGGTCACGTTTAACTAATCAAATTTAACATATAAAGGATCAAGTTTAACAAATCAAGTTCGACATATATAATCCATTTTAATTGTTAACTATCCTATATCAATTTCACTTGTAAATTATTTATCGCTTAACAATAACAATTAGCATCCAATTCAATCATCACATAGCAATCAAACTAAACTTGCATAAGAATATATGTCATGAAAATTTATTCCACCTTTCGTGGATAAAGAAGTTGGCGGCGAAACAAAAGAAGCACGAATGAAGTAAGAATAGAGTCGGTATAGCACGAACAACGAACGCTGTAATATCGACAAAAGAAAACGATATTAACACAATGAACGTTTGTATATAATTTATAAATTTATATAAATGCGCTTACCGACGACGGAGAAAAGAACAAAAGCTGAGAGATCGGTGCTGCTGCAACAAGAAATCAGTCGGTTGCTTCTGCACACAACGCAAAGAAAAATTGGTTACTATTTTGGCGACCAAATTAGATATTTCGTACATACTCTTTTGCAATATCAAAACTATGCGCCAAACTCAGTTTCCTATTTTTTTTTTTTTTTCCTTCTTCTTCTTTTTGTGTTTTTTTATAACGGCCATGACTTTCCCAATCACATATGCACTATTCATTTTGCTGTCACCCCCTCACTGTGCATACTCCACACGTATCTCAGCTCCAACATTCACCCCTTCTTACTACTTGCTGTGATCCCACCATGCACACGACTTTCACCTTTTTCTTTCTTTCTTTTTTTTTTTAAACACACGCACACAACGCAGCATAACACAACACTACGCAAACAACACTACACACGCACACAACAACACTCTCCAAATATACATGCAATTTACGCATGCACAGCCCCATGTTCATACACGCATGCACTCATTACACGCTGCATTCTTTAACTCCCACTCATTACACGACCAGTTCACATATTTTGTTTGTTTTTTTTCCCTCTGAGTCCGAGACCTCCTCTACTTTCACCTTTAACATGCTTCTAGTTGTAAACAGCTGCACACATAACCCATGTCCAACATTTTTCCCTTACATACGCATGCCCACACTTCAAATTCCCTTCTTTCTTTTAGATATTACAACCGAGACATGCATAATTCAATGCACTCTCTCACAGGTTACATAAATGAACCACTGCAACACTCAAGGCATGCACATATTCCTCATTTTTCTTTCTTGCAGCACATGCACGTGTGTTCTCGTGCACAAGCCTGGGTGTAGCCGGTTCGTGAGGCGTGCGAGGCGATTAACACGTGGCCAAAGGGTGGAACTGACAACGTGATGTGGTGATTTTCGATAGCCGGGCAAAATCAATGGGTGGTCGGTTTTAGGTGGGGATGGCAAGGGAGAGCGAAGAAATGGGCAGCGTACGGTGGAAGGGAGGTGAGGTACGTTGGTGTGAGCGGAGTTTTCGGCCTTGCATTATTTGTTTGGAAATTTATATTTGCAGTAGAAAAAAAATAAGGAAGAACAGGTGAGGAGAGGAGGAAGAAAATTACGTGAACAGTTTGTGAGTGAATGGCAGTGAACTTATACTGCAAATCTTTATTATATTTAAAAGATCCAATATGAGCAATCGTTGCTTTTTTTGAGATACCAAGCGTTGTTCTTATTTTTCCCAAAATTCCTCACAACTTTCCAAACGTCAACACAACTTCCAACTTCCGCCTTCAATGTATCAGCCTAATTATATATAATTTTTGTATGTTTACGAGCTGAAAAATTCTGGGCTGAAATTTTATTAACCGGTCCGTTCGGAACAATTAAATTAACGCGACAGATTTTACGACGGACTCCGATTAGCACGAATAAATATACCATTTCGATCAGTGCGACGATGCGCATCCAACGGTATACGGATTATTGCGATACGATGGTTTTATAAAATTCGCATTTACGCCGCTAAAAGTGTACGTTTTGCAAAACAATTTAAACGGAGAAGGCGATGACAGTTTTTGACGAAACGAATTTCATAATCATGATCAGAATAATTTTTACAACATAACTGTGTAAAAATATTTGGATTTGGAAGATAAATTTTACGCAGCTTTATATGGACTGATATACAGTAAAACGCGAACGAAGTTTACTGTAATATTTTACGACGAAACTTTTTCCACGTTCATATCTAACTAGACGTATGTCATAAATAAAGTTTGGATGCAAATTGAGATCGTTTATAAATTCAAATTTTTTTTTTACATTAAAACGGTGAATTTACAATTTTAAATCGGGTCGGAAATTCAGGGTCGTTACAGGTCCTCATTAGACCAAGGATGAGAACACGGTACCGACATCAAGAGGTCAGCACTGACTTTTGTACTTGGCCAACCAGTGGCCAAGTCTCTCCCCATCCGACATCTTGCTTCTAGTACTCCATACCCTTATGCTCGAACCCCGACTTCTCTGCTCTAATTCAAGTCGTTATGTCTTCCAAACTCCTAATTTAAAATCCTAGAACAATTCGTCATAGCTTCAAGTACATAGCCAAATTCCAGTCATCGCCTTGGAACACCCCTACTAGCCAACATTTACCTCTTTACCAAGTCACTGCCAACTTGGGCTAAGCCATGAATGTCGGTACCGACCTCTGACGTCGGTGTTGACTTATGTACTCAGTGAATTAGGGCTTGTGGTTTGAAATGAGAGCTCCATCTATGCTGTAGGTTCTGCCTTCCAAGTCTCGTCCAATTCTGACCTGTTTTGCATTTGATTTGCCTGATTTCTCAATTTATCTACCTAATATTCAAAAGAATAGAAAACAACAAATCGCAACATATAATCATGGGATAACATGCATATATATATATATATATATATATATATATATATCTATTCATATAATCAATATATGAAGATATGATAATCAGACTTGTTTTGCCCTAAATCTAAGTTTTACACTAACATATGTATATGAGTGATAGAGATTACATTAGCAAGTGAATAGGTGTTAATAGCTTGCAAAAATCATTTCTAAAATCATTTAAAAATCTCACATTTATGTTTATAGACATATATGAATAAGTGGTTAAAGTTAGAAAACTATTTTAGACCCAAAAACATGTTTAAAACAATCATTTTAACTATATAAACAAGTATATGAAAGTGAGAGGCCAAAAATCACTCACTGAATACCTGAAATACAAATTTTCGCTATAAATCTGAAGTAGATAGCAAAGGAGACGAAACCAAATTAGTAAAAATGATTTAGCTAAGATTAGTAAGGAAAATGTTTGGTTTTTGATAAAACTAGGGCTAATGGATGTTCATATCTATTTTAGGGAAGAAGGAAATGACATAGGTCAGTTCCTACAACCTCCTTTTAGCACAAAATTCGAAGTGGGTTAGTGGACCTAGGCGCAGACTTAGTTAATTACCCACTAAAACTGGCTAGTAGCTATAACTTTCAAACGACACCCCGTTTTTCTATTATGACCACTCTATGGAAGGAACACCATCCTCTTGAAGCAATGGAAGTAGTTGGAGACCATAATTCAACTTCTATCAAAAGTTATAGTCCAAAAAATATTTTTAGGGTCAAAATAATCACATAAAGATTTGGAAAAAATCATATATGTGAAAAATGTCCCTAAAAGTTACTTTTCAAAAATCTTAGAGTCATATGATCTCGTATGAACAAAATAAAAATATTTTACGATCCTCCGATAAGTAAAACATGGGTTGTTACATCTTCCCGTCATGAGGTTGAACTTTATTTTTAATTTTTCATTCCAATCCGAAAGGGAAGGAAAGTCTAAATCTAGATACTTTTATATGTTATCACCATATGCCACAAATAAAGCGTTTTCATCGCATTTCTTAGTAATTTTGGTAAGAGCATTATTAAGAAAAAAGTAGACTTTCTCCTTGGCATCTTTGATAATGTTGTTCGAATAAGTCAGGATGTCGTTCTTCCTTTTCAACTTATCCTTTAAAGATTTATTCTTGTCAGCTAGCTCAGCCTTTTCTTTGTTGGCCTTATCAAGAACAGCGTTCAGTACTTTCACTTCTTCCACCAATAACTGTTTTGCTTTCTTTCCTTGTCAAGGAAGGGAAAGAGTTTGTCTTTTTCAGAAACAACCTAATACCTTGCTATAGTGATATCAATTATATACTTGTTAAGCGAATAGATTTTTTCCTTAAGTTCGGTCACTTCATTAAAGGGCCCATGAGAAGCCTCTTGGACGAAGAACATATGCTTGGCCTGTAACGACCCTGAATTTCCGACCAAATTTAAATTTTAAACCCATTATTTTAATATAAAAATTTTGAAATTTATATACGACCTCAATTAACGATCAAATTTCGTTTATAAGATGCGTCAAGTTAGTCGTGGATATAGAAAAAGTTTCGTCCTAAAATATTGCAGTAAATTTCGTTCGCGTTTTACTGTATATCGGTTCATTTTAAACTGCGTAAAATTTATCTTACGAATCCAAATATTTTTACACAGTAATGTTGTAAAAATTTATCCGATCAAGACGTCGTAATTCGTTTCGTCAAATACCGTCATCGCCTGCTCCGTTTAAATTGTTTTGATAAACAAACAATTTAATCGGTGCAAAGTTCGAGTTTTATAAAAATGTCGTATCGAAATTATCTATGTACCATTGGAAGCGCCTTGTCGCGCTGATCAAAACGGTATATTCATTCATGCAAATCGGAGTCCGACGTAAAATCGTCGTGTTAATTTAACCGTTCCAGACGGGCCGGTTAAACCATTCTCAGCCAAAAATCTTTAGCCCGTATCCACTTAAATTTGAAAAATATAGTCTCACATGATGTAATAAATGGGGTAGTTGGAAGTTAGGGGTTAGCTTGGAAAGGGGTGTGACGTTTCGTTATTCGAAAAACTGAATTTTACGGTTATGAATTATAAATTTTTATAGAAACGTAACAGTTCATTTTCAATTCACACTGTTCTCTCACGTCTACAAGTATACACTTCCTCCTCCTACATCTTTCTCTTCTTCTTCCTAATCCTTCTTCATACTTCTGTATAAAAAAATAAAAAAAAAGAAACCAGCAAAACACACGTGCTTCTCAACTCCACGCGCCTCTCAACTCCACGCGCACTCCGCCCCTCCATCGATCGGTCACTCACATCGCACCACCTCCAGCCGCAAGTCCGCCTCCTTGCAAATCACTACCTCCAAACACCGGTTGTGCCTACTCCGATGCCGTTCACCCCTTGTCGCAAGCACCACACCCACGCCCCCCAAACAGTCCATCATTTGTCCCCTCCACCAAAGCCTCCATCCGAGCCACCTCCCCTCCTCGCACGTGCATGCTGTGCGGGGAATAAGCGTGCATGAATATGTGTGGTGCTGTGTGTATAAAATGTGGGCGTGTGTTGTGCGAGTGCGAAAGTGTACATGCAGTAAATATGTGTGTGTACAGGACATGTGCGTACATGTTGTAAATGGTGTACGTATTCATGAAGTAGATGGTGTGAGTGGGTTGATGGGTGTTGCCAAACCCACCGAGAGGAAAGGGAGTCATTGTTTTATAAAAGTGCTGAGTTCTGTTTTCTAAAAGAAAGTGTAATAGTTGTGTTTTGTAAAATAAAAAAAGTCTTCGTTTTATATAAAAAGAAAATGAAAATGAACAGTATCGATTTTTGGAAATTGGAGAAGCACTGTTACTTCCGAATAGTGCCAAGAAATATATATACAATATATATATTTTGTTGACTGAATAAATAGTAAACACCTTTCTTTTCTCTGTTGTTGCAGCAACCGATTGAGTTCTTTTTACAGCAGCATCAATTTCTCAGCTTTCGTTCTTTACTTCTTCATCGGTAAGCGCATTTATATAATTTTATAAATTATATATGAACGTTCACTTAAATTAATATCATCTCTCTTTTGTCGATAATTGCAGTGTTTCGTTTGTTCATGTTGTACCAATTCTGTTCGTGCTTCTTCGTGCTTCGCCGTTCATTCTCTAACCACGAAAGGTGAATTAATTTTCACGACTTATATTCTTATACGATAATAATCCAGTTTGGTTGATAATTGATTGATTTTTGATATTTATATTGGACATTAGATTGTTGATGTTAAAGTGATAAATAATATGCAATTGAATTTTATATAGGATAGTTAACAATTTAAAATGGATCTATATGTTGAATTTGATTAGTTAAATTTGTATGATATCACCCCTTTAAATGAATTGACATGAAGAAATTGGTTAATTACACCTTGAACTATTGAATGTATGTTGTATAATTGATGTAGTATGAAATTGAATAATAGACATCAAGTGAAGAACTGTATAAGTATTAGTGTAATAATCTTTAATCTACATGAAATGATAGTGTAGATTCTATAAATAATTATATTAATTTGCATAAACAACAAATGTAAATTAATACTATTATTTCTAGATTATTTAAATAAACTATTAGATTGTTATTGATGTTTGCTATTGCTTGTTTATTTACTTTGACACTATCCCAGTTATCACACTACAAGTTCCCTTTGCTATGCTTTGATTTTTGAATTGAAATGGAATCGGGTTGAAATGATAAATACTCAAATGAACTTGACTTAGGATAGAGAATTAAATAAAACCCGATTGGTCAATAATTTGATTTAAAAAAATAAAGATTTATTTGGATAAATAATAAGTATTTGAAATAAAGATGGAATCTGAATTTTAATGAAAGGAAAAATGTAGATATTAAATAATCTGAAACAAAATATTAACATAATAGTTGCTAAAAGAACGTTGTTTTAAAATTAATTATTTAATAATTAAGTTTGGAATTATTTAATAATTAAGATTGGAATTATTTAATAATTAGGTCTTGGAATTATTTAATAATTAAAATTTGAAATTATTGATTAAGTTTTGAAATTATTTAATAATTAAATAAGATTGAATTATTTAATAATTAAATAAAATTGAATTCTTTAATAAGTAAAATTGAACTTCTTGAATAAGTAAAATTAAGTTTCTTTATTAATTGAGTTTTGAAATTTGTAACTAAGTAAATAAATAAGTGAAATTGAATTTCTTTAACAAGAAATAAAATGTGATTTATTAAAATTAATGTAAGACTTGTAATTTAAAGAACTGATTTGACGAATCTAATTTAATAAAATTTGTAAGTTGATATAATGGAGTTGAACTTAAGTAATTGATTTAATGAATTGAAAATTAAATAGAAATTGTGTGAAAAATAAATTAACTTAACAAATATTGAATGAAATCAATCAATGAGTTTAAATTGATTTGAATGTTAAATTAAATTAATTTAAATGATAACGGAACGAAATTTATATACGAACTTGAATCAATATTGAATTGTTTAAATAAAAATTGAAATAGAATTATAAGATTGTGAAATTATGAATTTGGAAGTTTTGAAACATAAATTATGGAAATTGATATGGGAAGACAAATGAAATGTTGGTTTATAAATTCTAATTGGAATTGAAATTGATTTGGTTTTGAAATATAGTAAACGACCAATCAGTGTAATAATTACGAAGGTTATTAAAGAGACCGGAATCGATTAGGGACATGCTCACTGTCTAAACCGAAAACCACTTTGATAACTATACGCGGAGTGTGATCCGGAATGAAGTGGTTGGAATGACGTACATGATGATTGAAGAAAGAGAATGATAATGGATAGCCTTGACACGTGTCAAATTGAAAATGACTAAAATAGAAGCCGTGTCGGGCCAAATGGGGTTAGCTACCTCGAGCGAACACACTTCTTCGTAAACTACTCATTACTTGTTACTGATTGGTGCGCACCCTTGAATTTGGAGTGTTGTTTTGCGGTGTTGCGATCGTTGTGGCGATGCGTTCTCACCAGTCCGGATCAGGCAAACGGTAGTTTCACTACCTTGGGTATTGCCTCATGTGCCTTGTCGTACTTGTATCCCTATATACGCGAACACTACGAATTTGTTTTGTATTATAACTATGGAGTACTCCCTGTTATCCCACTAGTTTACGGTGGAGTTTACAGTGTTGTATAGACTATAATGCTATATAAATGTGTTAAGGGGAACAATGGTAATGCCTTAACATTATTTTGATATTTACTTTACTGTTAGACATTATCTACTTATCGTACATTATTATGTATAGATATTTTAACGGATCCTGAAAGATATTATTCCATTCATCTTTGAGTTATTGCTATTTCAAAGTTGAACCATATTATCTGTATAAGAATATATGTCCTGATTCGAGTATTTGTTTGTGCATATGCTCGGGTCAATCTGAGGGTTTCTGTTGCTGTGCTACTTAGAAGCTTAAGACCTGAAGACTATCATTATCTTTATCTTATCAGTATTGCTCTTTCCAATTTGGATATTATCAGACATCTATGTTGTTCCATTTCAGTTAACTAAGACATTGTTGTATTTTCTTAGTAGCTTCATGAACTACTATTATGACTATGTTGTAATTCCGCTGCACTATTCTGTTATGTTATATTTCTATGATTCTGTGATGATTCTCATTTATATATATACTCCATTAATAATTCGTGTTTTGTATTATTTAAGTTGACATGTGTAGGTTATTTTCAATTTAAATAGTACAAATATACGGGTCATTACATGGCCGCCTAGAATAAATAACAAGCCTAAATCAGAAAAAAATATAGAGCTAAAAACTCAGACTAACCAGACGGAAGGAAATGCATATCGATAGAAGTTGTTTAATGACAATGAAAAGATGATCCTTAGAATAAGTCGAAGGCTTTGGTGGCATAAGAGGAGCCAAAGAAGGAGATTAGGTAGCCAATCGAAGAAGCTTATTAAATAGCATCACATTAGTCTGGGCCTCAGCCTTCGAAGGAAGAGGACCGTTCAGAAAAGGAGATAGACCAAGATCAACATATAAGCGACTAAGGGCTGTCCGAGAAGTTGGAAGGGAAATGTTGAAGAGGGGATTCTGAGAGTTAGTCACCTCATTTGATTCCTAAATTTTTTGACCAATAGAATCCAGGTTTATAACATTTGGGTTTAAATCCTTATTCACATGTTCCTCCTTATCTATGACAACATGAGTATAATCACCTATAAGCTTAGGTCTCTTACTTGGGAGAGGAGGTGAAATATTAGCAAATGTGCCAATGCTTGCTTTTCTTTTGAGCTCTTCAACCACCTTAGCAATGGAATCTTCATTAAAGGTAGATTTACTCGATCTGGTTTAGGCTGGAGCATCATCCTTGATCTCCTTTTCTTAGAAGCAATAATAAGTGCAGAAGATCCTAAATCAAAGAAAAGAGCTTATGACCTAGTTACATAAGAGATTCCATACAAATAGAAAATAAAACTTACCAAAAGATTGGAGTTGAACTGGGGAAGAAGCGCGAAAAGTATTCCTATTATTGATGACCATTGATCATTTTCCCTAGGAAATCCCCTTCATCATTAAAGGTTCTCCACTCTCTTTCCTCTTAGGGATTAGCTAAACCCAACTTTATTGCAAAGATCGATCAATATCTCAACATCTACACATCCAATAGACATGAAAATTGGATCTCATGCTAATTACAACATATGGAACACCTATTATGATCGCATATCATTTCGAGAAAGTTGGAGAAATTGGCTCTTATTCCTCCATAGGGATTGGCTATAATAAGCCTTCGTAGCATATTGCAACAATGATAGATCAATTACTTGAGTTCTACTAATCCAATTGACATGAAACTTGAAGGTTATACATAATACAATATGGAGTAGCTCCCCTAGGGATTTCATGTCATTTGGAGGAGTTTAGAGGGACCGACCCCTATCCCTCTAAAGCATCGGATGAAACCAGAATGTATGCAACGCCACTTCATGGAAAACATAATATCTCACAAACTATAAGTCCGAATGGCACAAAATTTAGAGAGCAAGCAGCTAACATCATGGGAAAACTCCAGATGGATCTTGCACCATTTGTACACAAAAATAGAGATCATTATAGATCCCTATTATGGGCTCTAATGGGTCTGAAAATTCGTGGGGCCTCGTCATAGCCTGAAGGTTCTTTTGCAAAAAATTTAGCCCGATCCGTGCACATCTTCCCCTAAAAATAAAGCAGGCATGGCATCAGAAAAGGGGATCTTCTTCCTACTTCTCTTTATCTTCAACCTTGGCTACACTCTGCTAATTTGATTCTTGGATTTTGAATTGTTACTATAAACAAGCTACAGTATAATAAAAAGGATTATTCTGTAGTGGACGTAGGTCAGAGTTAGCTAAACCACTATAAATCTTGTCATTTTTTACTTACTTTCATTTTTAGTTTCTTTGTTTTTCATATTATATTCCCTAAATTAGATACTATCTGAGATTTATGACTAGATATTGGTGCTATCATATAACTGGGTGTTGGTGGAAAATTATAACACCAACATTTTGGTTCTTTCACCAAGAAAATTTGCACCTGTGGATTTGGATGTTAGGATCTTAGATTTGAAATCTTGGATACTTGAATCTAGGATGCAATGGCTAGGCAATCAACAAGGAGAGTGCTACCAAAAAGGAGCCACGATGGGAGAGTTAGGAGGCATTCTAAGGAGCTGAAGCTAAGTAGGAATCTATCCACATCACTAGGGATGAAATGGAAACGATGATGTATGCTATGTAGGAGAGGATGCTGAAAAGGCAAGAGGAGACGATGCAGAATTTACTCCAATAGATTGGACAAGCTAGAGCACAGAATCAAGGAAATAGAGCAGCAGGAGGTAATGACAAATTAGATCAAGGAGTTGAAGTAGTAGGAATCATTGGAAATTGAAACCTGGAATATGGAAATGGAGCCAATGGATAATGGAATGGAACAAAGCAGCTGGATAGTCCCGGGCCATCTTAGAGGGATCGACTCCAATCCATCTGGAGGGATCGACACCGACCCCTAAAGGCTAGGTGACATGCCCTCGGGTCTGGTTGATCACGATGCTAGAGGAACTACAATGTAATGACTCTAATTTTTAGTAACATTATTTAGGATATTTAATTAGCTAAATTAAGTAAATAATGTGATGATTAGGGAATTGAAATTTGTGATTAATAGGGGTCACCATGCCATGTTAATAAATAAATTAAAATGAGATAACATGTAATAAAAGAGATAAGGGTAATAGGTGAGGGCAAAGTTGGAATAAGAATATTCTTATACCCTAAATCCTTAGGAATTCATTCACACGTTCATTTGCAATATAAAACTAAACTAGAGGTCGACCACCATTAGCAAAAAACGGAAGATAAACAAGAAAAGCTAAGGAAGAAGATTAATCAAAATCAAATACATTCAAATCTCAAACTCTTTAATCTCAAAGCTACGATGAATAATGAATCCATCTCATATTTTCTATTGTTTTCAGTTTTAAGGTTAATTCGAACTGTTTTGCAATGTTTAGCCGTGTTTTTGAATGATTGAATATTTATATATGCTTATTGATGATTTATACTTATTCATATAGGTCTTATGATATGTTTTTTGTTGTGAAAACCCTATTAAATGATCAAAATTCCTTTTGAATTTAGATTTAGATCAGAAATGTTATTTAAAGATGGGTTTTAATTTTCATAATTTTCCGAATTAATGTGGATTTTATATTAATTTTCTAGTGTGGGAAATGATTATTTGGGTTTAAAATAATTTACGGCTAAATTATTCATGTTTTGGGTCTAAAATAAATATATGTTAGAAAACATATTGAAAATGATTTTCTAGAATTTTGTAGAATTTTCATAAGTGTTTTAATGAAAGTCGCTATGCACCGAATCGATGATGGCCAAATATATAGATACGGAGTTGATGCATAGTAATCACAGCAGCAGCAATATAAATATAATAACAGTTGGAATAAATAGAAAAGTAAAACAAGAAGCAATCATACCAAAGTTTTTATATTAGTTCGAACTTTCCGTTCTACGTCCAGTCTCAAACTCCTTTTTGAATTCAACTATCAACCTTCTCTTAACCCGGAGGAACAGGTATTACACCACCTGAGCAACCAAACAGGACTTCGACCGCTTAGACAACTGAATATGACATTTATCGCCTGAGCAACCAAATAGGACTTCAACAATACAGAAACAAGTAGTGTAATGAATGTTACTTTCTGACACAGCGTATCTCAGAATGTCACTTTGATGTATAATAACTCCTATAACCAAACCAAATGGTATTGAGTGGAGGTGTAGAGGCTAAGGAGTTTATTCGACAAGAATATGGGATGTGAAAATGAAGCACACTAGTCAAAATCTCTGAATCACATGAATTTCTCGTAATTCAGTGTATTACTTAGGAATTAAGAGTTTAAGGTTTAGAATTCAAAGCATGAGTTATTTTCAACGTGTTTTGATTTAGGAATGGTTAGGGGATTATATAGTTGTTGTTGTAGAGATGCTAAAGTAGTGATGCAATCTTCCAGATTCATCATCGATGAAGAGAAGTGGTAGCAAAAGTGAAGAGATTCAACTTCTGAAGTGAAGATACATGAAGGCACCAATTCAAAAAAATATATCTGTTTTTGTACTAGCTTAGTCGACCAAGGATACATCTCGGTCGACTGACAGTGGCCAATTTTGGTCTAGAACTCCGAGCTTTATCTAGTTGGCAGTTTTCTATAAGTTAGTCAACTTAGACTAGTTCATTTAACTGAGAAAGAGTTTTAGTCGAGTGAATAAGAAAAATTTCCAAAAGCTTGCTTAAATTAGTGGTAAAAGCATGCGCTCATCTTTCAGCCTACCTGGGTTCGAGTCCCAACTTCGTGTATATTTAGCCAATTTATTTTTCATCTTTTCCATTATCGTTTTGACCTGAAATAACTTAATAAACATTTAGTAGCATTGTTGTATGATTGTTATCATCAAAACACCATATATATGGTTCTAACATTTAATAAATATAAAACATTATTTAAGGTATGTGACTTGAATATTTTGTACATTTATAAAAGGAGAAGGGTAATTTGTAAATTATTTAAATTAATTGCTTCTGAAATTTTGGCAGCACTTTTAGAAAAGAAAATTAGCAACCGATAATATTTTGACAAACAAGGAAGGTTAGTTGAAAAGTATTTTATTTTAAAGTTAAAAATTTATTTTAAAGTTAAAAACGGATTTTACATGCTTTTGGCATGTTTCGCCTCTTTCGGTACAGGAGTTTCGATTGAGAGCCTCTGCCTCCATTTCCATCGAAACCAATACACATAGTATCAATAACTTGGTACATAGTGAATTGGATAAAGGCGGAAGGAACTGGGTCGAGACCATAGGTTCCGAGCCGAAGCATGACTTTGTTTTAAATTGAAAATGCGTCTGCTTTACTTTCAAATGCTTTCCAAAGGGTTGGTTTCGACACCATCACTTTTTTACTTAGGAATAACTTTCGAAAGAGTGATTTCGACTTATGTTTTATGACCCTTGTGCTCTGTTGAAAGTAGAACCCAAAGATTTCAAAAGAGTAAATTTTAAATGGTTTCCAAATGTTTGCACATATTTAATTGAACCCAAATACTTTCGGAAGGTTTGCTGTTTGTAAAGGTTTTGATGCTTTTGAAAGGTTTTAAAGAAATGCTTCGAAGGAGTGGTTCCCCAATAGTTTGGAAAGGTTTTTCTAATGTTTTCAAAAGGCAATGTTAAAGGTTTTAAAGATAAAATGTCTAAGGTTTAAAGCTTTCGAAGGAAAGGTTTTTCAATGCTTTTGAAAGGAATGTTTTGGCCTTCCGGACTAGGTTATAAAGAAGAGTTACTTGGTTTCGAAAGGGGTACTTTCAATGGATTCGAAAGGGGTACTTTCAAAGGTTTAAATATTTTCATCAACAAAGATTTGAGTAAAGCATATATATAACATGGTAAGATGATTTAAGTAAAGCATAGAGTATATATTTTCTTTTTTAAAGTTTGATTTATAGGTTTAAATCATTTAGAGAAGAAAAGGTTTTCAAGGAAAATTTAAGGGAAAATTACCCATAAGTAAAATGACTCGGATATTTGTATACCAAATGGGACTGGTATAGGTTCGCACCCTATATATTATCTATTAGCTCAGCTAATTTATTCCAAAATTCTATTTTCAGGGCTTTGTTATAGGTAAGACTAAATTGATGTTACACATGAAAGAGAATATATTTGTGTGGAGGTAAGTTATTGGTGAGCTCGCAAAACCATTAGGAACAGGTGACCCTGGGAGAAGATAAGTTAGAAATAAACCATCCAAAAGAGAAGTGTCTAATAGCTGTTAGATTATTTGTTTCTATATTGTTTGGTAGGCGTCAACCAAAGGTTAGTAGTTAGCCAAACTAAACTATAGTATTCGGACAGATAGTTCATTTGTTACCTGACATGTAAGTTTACATGGTATTGCTTTACAGTTTTAACTAGTTTTTGTTGCAGGATTATGATTTGCAAAAGATATGTTTTAAAAGGATATTAGTGAGGTGAAATCCATTCCGCTAAGCGACATGGTCTCACTTAATATCAAATAACCGAGATATATAGTATTATTCACACTAGGATTTATGTCTGACTCAAAATTTATGTTTTTCCCCTTAAACTCTCGGGTGTTCAAAATTGATTTGAGTTGGTTAAGGGTTGAGGTATACAGGTTTTTAGTAGGCTGATGAATAAAGCTATCGGAGATGAGCATGAGGCTGATGGATAGCTATTTAGGAGTTGCAGTTTTGTTTTGTTGTATTGATTCTACTGTGTTGTATTATGTCAGTTATGACAGTATAGTACTCTGGTCAACCAAGGAGCATCTTCATATGTCACTCTTGGCATATTTTGTAATAATTATATTGATCCCTACCTAGGAGACGATTATGGGATTATGTAATCTGGATATGAATCTTGTGTTTTGAAATGTAATCCGAAATTTTGTTTTGAAATATATGATTTTATTTCATATTCAAGTGCTTCTGATATTATGGATACCATTAACATTACCTTTTTTGGTCACCGGAAGTTAATAATTTTGATGACTGCAGTATTTGTAGCGCTTAGCTTTGGCCCTACGGATAGGGGATGTTGCATGTGATCAATCCTATGGAGCTTGGGGTGAATCAAAATTTCGATGCTTGTTTGGAGGAATATGTTCCAGAATTCCCTCATAGACTCAGGGACAGCTTGGACATGATGATATGAGACTACCATTAGAAGATAAAGACGGGTTTGTAGAGATGATCAAGCGAGCTATGCATGGAGGATTGGTGAACCAGATTTGGAGGATGTAAATAGAAGTACATTCGCTCCTTAATGTTAGGAATGCGAGGAATCCACAAGAATTCAAACTATCAAACTGGAAGTTTATGTTGGAAAGTCAAATCCGACTATACATATGATGAGGTATATACGATACATGGAAATACTAGGGGCATCAGAAAAATTCTTAGGATGATGCTTTCCCCTGTACTTAACAGATGCAGCCACACTACGGTTCAGACAGTAGGAAATAGCACATGGATGGAATTGGTCGAAAGATTTATCAAATAGTTTTGGGTTTACATTGCGAGACCCAATAACGTAATGGCATTGACATCATTAAAGTTGTGAGTGGGAGAATCACTCAAGATTTTTAACCAGGTTCAATGCAGAAGTTGTTTCGGTGGATCGACTGGCCTCATCAATGGTTTTGATATGGTAGTGTCAGGAGTAGCAGATAGTTCACATTTTAGGATATCACTAATACGGGATCCACGAATGGATCGTAGGGAATTCTACCATGAACCAAAAGGTTTCTGCGACAAGAACATGCGAAAGCTGATGGAGAGGCAATGGAAGTTAATATGATGAGGGGAGGAGAACCCCCCGTTAAATGCTCAAGAAAGGACAAGTGTAAATGGAACATGTACAATAGCTTCGATGGATCGAAGCCGTTGACAAGTTTTCTTATCAACACCCCAAAGTAATGCTAAGAAAAATGAATAATCCTTTATATGAATAGTGAGCGCGATTCCCTTAGGTATTGCCTTTCGATTTGGCTTTATTTATTGATATTTCTCAAATCAGTCCTTTTGACGGCGTCGAAAGGTATGGTTTTTGGATTATGTGACCTTTTGATGTTAGTGGGCTAGTGTAGATTTCCTTCGAAAGCCTTCCTTTGGATTATATTGAAATTCCAGCCTTTTTAAAAGGTAGGTTTCGACCTTGTCGAAGGCTTGGTTGTTAGCTTACCTTAAATTTAGGTAGGAAGTCGTATTCTCTAGTGGATTTGGAGTAGGCTATTGAATATGCGAGTATATGATTTTTGATTGATGATATTAAACATATATATATACACATATATATATTCATTTAAATGTATTCCTTAATGTACTATTTATTTTTAACATAATTAAATAAATATTTGCTAAATAAAATAAATAACACAAAGTTTAAATCCAAATAGATATTTTATTCAAACAAATATTTATTACAATTTTGAATAATATAAATTTGAGCTCTCACTACATATATACACTTTCAATGTCAATATAATTTACAATTACAATACATTTCAATTTACATAACTGTCCTTACTACATATCGCTCATTCACTCGTATTTATCTTCAACCCTATTCTAGATTGAATCCAGCATCTGAGCAATCTGCAAAATAAACACTAACGCAGTAAAGTTGAAAAGAAAATATTTTGTAGTATAAAATAAAATATGATTTTGAAAATTTTATTTGCCTCGGTTATTTGGGTTGTTCGTCATCATTTAATTTTGAATTCATCATACACGAATAGCTCGTGACATGCACAGTTCATGCAACCCAACCTACAAATTCAATGGAGTTAAGTCATTCCAGATCCTTAGGTCGCTCATGACCTAGTGAAGGTCACTTGGGTACTTTAGGTCGCTTACGACCTAACGAGGGGGAGGATGTAGAAAACACAGTGGAAGAGCAGCGGCAGGTTATTCATAAGTCGCTGGGACGACCTAACGAGCTAAAGGATACATGGCAATGGAAAGGCCGCGTGTCTTTAGGTCGCTCCGACCTAATTCCAACGACATACGACCTAGTTAGGTCGCGTAAAGAAGATTCAGTTGCAGATGGTCTTAAGTCGCATGTAGAAGTTTTTACCATAGGTCGCTCTGTTGGTGGGTTGCGTGAAGATTTCCAGAGGCCACTTCTTTAGGTCGTTTACGCGAGCTATCGACCTTATACCGCTTATGCTGCTTTGACTTAAGTCGCGTGTATTTTAAGTCGCGGGTCTCCTTAAATCGCTACTGGAAGGGTTTCTTAGGTCGCTGGTGGTTATGTCGTGTGATCCTTATGCCATTTATGTGTTGTATTTAGTAGCTCGTGTGAGTTGTATATAATAGGTCGCATGGATGTTGTACATAGTGTTATGCCATGAGTCATTTGTGGTGTTTGTACTTAGGTCATAGGACGTCGAGTTTAGGTCGCTAACGACCTAGCGTGAGTCGCTGTGTGTTTAGCTCGTGTTTGTTGAGTTTGTGTTGAGTTGTAGCCTATAAATAGGCGAGTTGGATCATCTGTAAAAGTTAGTTGATTTTGAATGAAAATTTGTTTGAGTGCTTTGTGCCTCTTTTGAAATTGATAGTTGAGTGAGATCTCCTATCTCCACCTACGGTATTCGAGTGCGCTCGAATCAACGTTCGTTGAAGCCAATTCACGATATCAAGTGCGCTTGATCAACGTTTGAAGAGTTGTAGATTTTCTTTCACGGTATCGTGCGCGATCAACGTGTCGAAGATAGTTAGAATTCGGTATCTTTGTGATCAACGAATTTGGGCATTTCAGTATCTTCATTCCACCGATTGTTACTTTTACCGTTTCGTATATTTTTTCGTATTTCCGCTGCATCATTTTTTGTATTGGAGCTAGACTTAGCCAATCATTGCTAAGCCGAGCCTTGGAACCAAGGAGTTTGAAGTTTGGTGTTCATCGTGTTCATCGAGAAGTTGCAACAAGTTGGGAGTTTTCGATCCATATCATTTTGGATCAAAGTTTGAAGTGTTTGAGGCGAGAATTGAAGCATCATTTTGGTATCATTTGTTGAAGTGTGAAGTTCATTTTTGAAAATCAAGGTCGAGAGTTGAAGTTTTTGAAGTTTGTGTTTGAATGTTGAAGTATTTGTGTTTGATTCAATCATGTCGTCGAGAATAGCTAACCGCCATCAGAATGTTGAAGCGTTGTATAGAAGAGAAGAAGCCGATCAAATGGAACAACGCATTCATGAAAAGTTTGATGAAGGAATTGGACGATTAGAGAGAATGATGTTTGAAATGAATCAGAGTAGAAGAAGGGTTTCTCCTGAATCGAGCCATGGGGGATGTAGAGTTTCACCACATTCAGATTGGGAGAGAAGAGAAGATCATGATCGTAGAAGTGTTGACAACCGTGATAGGAATGTTGATGATCGAAACCGGAGAAATGTGGATGATCATGGTCGGAGGAGTGTAGATCGAAGGGATGTTGGTGGTAGGAGTGGTGGTAGTAGAGATGTTGGTGGACGTGATCGACATCGATATACATCAGATTTTGATGAGGAGTTTGATGGTGATAGAGGAAGTGTTCATTACCGAGATCGAGATCAAGTACGACGTCAGTATCAGGATATAGATGATGATCGACGTTGGGAATCGGGGATGAAGATGGAAATTCCTGAATTCAAGGGTGGAATGGCTGTAGAAGAATTCTTGGACTGGTTGTCTAATGTTGAAGAGATCTTTGATTTCAAAGAGGTTCCGGAAAATCGTCGAGTGAAGTTGGTTGCTACTAGGTTGAGGGGGAGAGCTATGGCGTGGTGGCAGCAAACCAAACTTACACGAGAACAGATGGGAAATTCGAAGATTGAATCATAGGAGAAGATGAAGAAACTGATGAAAGTTACATTTTTACCTTACAATTATCAATCACTTATGTATCAGAGGTTGCAGAATCTGAGGTAGCGGACGAAGACTGTTAGTGATTATGCTGATGAATTTTATCAACTGATTGCTTGAAATGACATTATGGAGACAGAGGAATAATTGACTGCTAGGTTTATTGGGGGGTTGAGGATCCAGATCCAGGATATGGTGAATATGTTTGATCCGAGATCTATTGCTGAAGCGCACCAGAAAGCGTTGGCTTGGGAGAAGCAGGGAAGACGAGGAGGGGGTGTGTTTCCAAGTTCCAATTTTCAAAGCAAGGGTGCTAGTGAGAGTTCCAATATTTCTAAAGCTGTCGGTAAACCAGTTGTAAATGAAGTTGCGAAGGCGAGGGTCAATAACAGTTTCAAATGTTATAATTGCTAGGAAGTGGGTCACAAGAGTAATGAATGTCCGAAGCCGAAGAAACGAATTATGATTGCTGAAGTTGAAGGTGAGGATGTTGGTAAAGTTATTCTAGTCCAGTTGAGCAGGAAGAACAGGATGTTGCGTCAAGAGATGAAGGATGTAATCTAATGATGAGGAGGTCTTGTTTAACACCAAAGCAGGAAGAAGAAGCTAGTTGGTTGACGAGTAATATCTTTCAGTTGACATGCACTATACTGGGGAAAGTTTATAAATTTGTGATTGACGCGGGAAGTTGTGACAATATCATTTCTACTGAAGCTGTGAGAAAGTTGAAGTTGAAAACGGAGAAGCATCCGAATCCTTATAAGCCAGCGTGGTTAAGGAAAGGAGGATAGGTGAAGGTGGAAAGGCGAGTACATGTTCCATTTTCTATTGGGAAGAAGTATAAAGACGAGATCTGGTGTGATGTGGTGGAGATGGATGTTTGTCACTTTCTTTTGGGAAGACCATGGCAGTATGATCGAGCAGTGCAGCATGACGGTCGGACCAATAACTACAGCTTTATGTTTGAAGGTGTTAAGATCATTTTGGTTCCAAAGAAGAGACAACAAGGAGAAAGCAAGTCAGAAGAGATTGAGAAGCTGAAGACTTTGTTGACTTTGAAGGAATTTGTTGAAGAAGTAGAGGAGAGCCCAGAGGTGTTTTTGTTGATTGGACATGAAGCCACTGAATCTATTGAAGTTCCAGAGGGAGTAAAGCCAGTATTGGAAGAATTCAGCGATGTGTTTCCTGAAGAGTTGCCAACGGAGTTGCCACCGTTGAGGGATATTCAGCATCAGATAGATCTTGTGCCAGGGGAAGTATTACCACACATGCCACATTAGCGGATGAGTCCTGAGGAGCATGAGGAACTGAGAAGGCAAGTGGAGGAGTTGTTAGAACATGGGCGTGTTCAGTAGAGCATGAGTCCTTGTGTAGTGCCAACTTTATTGGTGCCAAAGAAGGATGGTTCGTGGAGGATATGTACGGACAGTCGGGCTCTAAACAAGATCACTGAGAGATACAGGTTTCCTATGTCGAGGTTTGATGATTTGATTGATCAGTTGAGTGGAGCTGTTGTGTTCTCGAAGTGACTTAAAGAGTGGATACCATCAGATTCGTATTAGACCGGGTGATGAGTGGAAGACTGCTTTTAAAACGAGGGAAGGTTTATACGAATGGCTGGTTATGCCGTTTGGCTTATCAAATGCTCCGAGTACTTTTATGAGAGTAATGAACCAGATTTTCAGACCATTCATTGGGAAGTTTGTAGTAGTTTACTTTGATGATATTTTGATCTATAGTGGGAGTATGGAAGAGCATGTCCAGCATTTATGTGAAGTACTGTTGATTCTACGACAGGAGAAATTTTATGCTGCAATGAAGAAGTGTGTATTCATGGCGCACAGTATTTTGTTTCTGGGATATGTTCTGTCGAAGGAAGGCATTCAAGTGGATGAAAGTAAAGTGGAAGCTGTCAGGAGTTGGCCACAACCCAAGACAATTACTGAAGTGAGGAGCTTTCATGGGTTGGTATCTTTTTATCGAAGATTCATTCCACATTTTAGCAGTGTAATGGCACCTGTAACCGATTGCATGAAAGGAAAGAAGTTTACATGGTCAGAGGAAGAAGGGGTTGCTTTTGAGAAGATCAAGACACTGTTGACGACAGCACCAATTCTAGTTTTACCGGATTTTCAGTTGTTGTTTGAGTTACATACCGATGCTTCGAAGGTTGGGGTTGGTGGAGTATTGAGTCAGAATGGAAGACCAGTTGCTTATTTCAGTGAGAAATTGTCTAGAGCCAAGTTGAGATATAGCACTTATGACATGGAGTTTTATGCAATTGTTCACGCAGTGAAGCACCGGAGACATTATATGTTTCAGAAGGAGTTTGTTCTTTATACGGATCATGAAGCTTTGAAGCATTTGCAAGGGCAGGACAAAATTTCAGCTAGGCACGCTTCATAGGTCGTGTATCTACAGTAGTTTACTTTTGTTGTGAAACATAAATCAGGGGTGACGAATCATTTAGCTGATGCTTTGAGCAGGAGGAATCATTTGTTGACGACAATGAAGATTGAAGTGACAGGGTTTGAACTATTGCCAGAATTGATTGAAGGAGATCCTTACTTTGCGAAGTTTGTTGAAAAAGTCAAGGATAGGAGTACTGATGAATTTGTGTTGGTGGATGGATTCTTATTCAAGGGAAATCGATTATGTGTACCAGATTGCAGCTTGAGAATTAAAATTGTTAAAGAGTTGCATGAAGAAGGACATGTTGGACGGGACCGCACATTGCAGTTGATTTCTCAGTCTTACTATTGGCCCTCGATGAAGCGGAAGTTGGAAGATTTATGGAAAGATGTCATGTTTGTCAAATTTGGAAAGGGAAAGCGACAAACGCGGGTTTGTATATGCCTTTACCTGCTCCGACAAAACAGTGGGTAGATGTAAGCATGGATTTTGTGTTGGGCTTACCGAGAACTCAGCGGGGAAATGACTCTATCTATGTTGTGGTGGACCGTTTCTCGAAGATGGTACATTTTGTTGCTTGTAAGAAGACGACGGATGCAGTTCATGTGGCACAGTTGTTCTTTAAAGAGATCTATCGCTTGCATGGTTTACCAGAATCTATAGGTTCAGACAGGGATACCAGATTTCTGAGTCATTTTTGGCTAAGTTTGTGGAAGATGGTGGGAACAAAGTTGAAATTTAGTAGCGCATATCATCCGCAAACAGATGGACAAACGGAGGTTGTGAACAGATCGTTGGGAAATTTATTGCGGTGTCTTGTGAAAGATAATCTGAAGAGTTGGGATGTGAAGTTATGTCAAGCAGAGTTTGCTCATAATCATGCTATCAACCGTAGTACGGGTTTCAGTCCATTTCAAATTGTATATTCAAGCTTGCCAAAGGGGCCGTTGGATTTAACGATAGTACCACAACCGAAGGGGATAGTTAAGCGGGCTGTTGATTTCATTGATGGGTTGACATAATGCCATAGAATCGTTCAAGAACGATTGGAGAAGACGAATGAGAAGTATAAATGATCTGCGGATCTGAAGTGAAGAAGTGTTGAATTTAATGAAGGAGATTTAGTATATGCTGTACTAACGAAGGATCGATTTCCTGTAGGAGCATACAATAAACTTAAAGCTCGAAAGATTGGTCCTGTAAAGATTGTGAAACAGATCAGTGAAAATGTTTATAGGTTGAAGCTGCCGGAGGATGTGTACACTTCTGACGTGTTTAATGTTAAAAATCTTATACATTATTATGAAGATGAACAATCCAATGGGGAAGAACTTTTAAACTCGAGGGCGAATTTTTCCCAACCAAGGGAGGATGATGCAGCCTAACCTACAAATTCAATGGAGTTAAGTCGTTCCAGATCCTTAGGTCGCTCACGACCTAGTGAAGGTCACTTGGGTACTTTAGGTCGCTTACAACCTAACGAGGGGGAGGATGTAGACAACACAGTGGAAGAGCAGCGACAGGTTATTCATAAGTCGCTGGGACGACCTAACGAGCTAAAGGATACAGGGCAATGGAAAGGCCGCGTGTCTTTAGGTCGCTCTGACCTTATTCCAACGACATACGACCTAGTTAGGTCGCATAAAGAAGATTCAGTTGCAGATGGTCTTAAGTCGCATGTAGAAGTTTTTCCCTTAGGTCGCTCTGTTGGTGGGTCGCGTGAAGATTTCCAGAGGCCACTTCTTTAGGTCGTTTACGCGAGCTATCGACCTTATACCGCTTATGCTGCTTTGACATAAGTCGCATGTATTTTAAGTCGCGGGTCTCCTTAAGTCGCTACTGGAAGGGTTTCTTTGGTCGCTGGTGGTTATGTCGTGTGATCCTTATGCCGTTTATGTGTTGTATTTGGTAGCTCGTGTGAGTTGTATATAATAGTCGCATGGATGTTGTACATAGTGTTATGCCGTGAGTCGTTTGTGGTGTTTGTACTTAGGTCATAGGACATCGAGTTTAGGTCGCTAATGACCTAGCGTGAGTCGCTGTGTGTTTAGCTCGTGTTTGTTGAGTTTGTATTGAGTTGTAGCCAATAAATAGGCGAGTTGGATCATTTGTAAAAGTTAGTTGATTTTGAATGAAAATTTGTTTGAGTGCTTTGTGCCTCTTTTGAAATTGATAGTTGAGTGGGATCTCCTATCTCCACCTACGGTATTCGAGTGCGCTCGAATCAACGTTCATTGAAGCCAATTCACGGTATCAAGTGCGCTTGATCAACGTTTGAAGAGTTGTAGATCTTCTTTCACCATATCGTGCGCGATCAACGTGTCGAAGATAGCTAGAATTCGGTATCTTTGTGATCAACGAATTTGGGCATTTCAGTATCTTCATTCCACCGATTGTTGCTTTTACCGTTTCGTATATTTTTTCGTATTTCCGCTGCATCAACAGTGTATAATTGTACAAGCCACAAGGCCATGCACACCGACACACATTGATAAAATTGCAGGGACAGGTGAGCACAAGGTCAAACCCAAATCAAAAGCCGGGTGCAAATCAAGTTAAGTCACGATACGAGCACAAGGTCAAACCCGAGCTTGAAGCTGGATTCAACACAGGTGCAAATTCAAATGAAATGGTTAAGACACAAAAATCAAGCCTCGACCAAATTTCAAGTTAATCACCAAAAAACAGAGACTGCAATAGTTCTGACCAAACGATAAAGTTCAATATCTAGTCAAGTTCAAACATGGATTCAAATACAACATAGCAATGTGAATGTACAGACTTCGAGATAACACTCCAGATTCAAATGAAAACCGTGTGACACACACATACATCTACCAACTAGAGGCAAAGCTCTTACACAACATACAGTGACATATTGTAGTGGAGACAACAGCTTGAGACAATGACTCAATACATACACATGACACATGACTCGAGAAAAAGACCTAATACAACATAAATTCAAGTGAAACACATATGGTTAGTCTGCACAGTCAAACTGCAGCCACTAATGAAACCTGACTCAAAGCAAATGCCACAATGAAACTGGGCTAATCCAGACAGCATGAACAACATGAATGATCAAACACCAATGAACCAACTAAGTGTACATGTTCAACCAAGTGGCTCAACTCAACATAGATGCATGCAGACTTCAAGATTCAGTGCGTAGTCAAAATAAAGACTCAAATATCAGTTGCACTGCCTCAACAGTCAGAGCATCATCAACAAAGTGTCAAAGTCACAGTCGAAATCACCATACTCCAAGTGAACAGAGCTTCAACTAGTGCACTAGTTACAGATAATCAAGACTCGAGCAAAACAGAGATGATCATGCCAGGCCAGACTACATGAATACATGGAGCAATGCAACATTCAATGGTGAAGCAACTCGACTACAACAAATCAAACTCAAAGTATGTCAGACCTTATATATACTATCAACGTGAAGACAAATGCAAATACAATGCATCAGTGCACATGTATACCAGACTAGACTTCGAATCAAGCGACACAGACTAACAGTGAAACAAGTGAAGACATATCAATGAAATAATCAACAACAGTTCAATATGACTCAATTCAACTGCACAAGGCCGAACCAGACTATATGTAATCTAGAGCAATAGCAATTTCAAAATAATGATATACAGAAAATTCGAACAAGTTCATATTTTCACAAAATCAAGTGACTAAAGTCAAATGCAAGTATCAGTTTTGAACAAGACAGAGAAGCCGAAGTCAACAGGCACAAAGAAAAGAACATGTCAAGTATGCTACAACGATGAACTCAATCAATGCCGAAGCCATGGAACAACAGGCCAAAGTCAAAATCTATACAGAACATTTCAACATGATATCAACCCAATTCAAACAATATCATCGCATAAACAAGTCAGTGCTGAAGTAGAACAAGTCAGAAATCGAAGCCGTGGTTGCCATGAAAGAAATCAACACCGTGTTAATCAAGTAAAAAAATTATATGAATTGAAAATGTTAGAAATCATCACAATCATCCATACAAAATCAAACGGCAAGCCAAAAATTATCAGACGAATTCAATGAGTACGTACAAACGAAAATATAGGGGTTCGAACCCTATATAAATGATTAACATCATCGGCTACAAGGTATCGAGTTCAAGTAAGCAAAAACAGTAAAGGAAAAGTAAAAATTACATACTGAAGCAAGTTCAAAATCGATCAAAATTGAAGGAACCGAGTGCAAAGAGAAGAAAGCATCGATCGACAAAGCTAAGGGGCGTAAATCATCATTCGATCGAGATACTAAAGTCGGCGACTTCAATTTTCCAAAGAAATAATTTCAAAGCAAAGAGGAACAAGAATGAACATCCATTGTGAAGCAATGATATTGGGCCAAATCTATAATACAAAAGAAAAAGAGATTTAATTTTATCACTTGTTTATTTATGGGTCGGCCTTGTTATTAAGGACTTTAGTTAATTAGGGTTTTGAGTTTTTAAACTGTTTTTACTTTGTATTTTAATTTTTAAACCGTTGTAAATTCTAGTCGAGTGACTAGAGGACGAACTACGGTGGTGTGGTTTGAGAATTGACAACTTAGTAGCTGAGTTGTGGCAGGGTTTTCAGCGTAGAGTTAAGGCTAGTCGATAGCGGGTGTCGCGAGTTTACGTGTGTAAGCATCTGACTGCTTAATTTCTAGTAGAAACCTTGAGGGCAGCACGTAGGCAGGGTTTTGCCGAAGCTGGGCAAATTCTATGTTGTTCTATTTCTTCATTTATTATTCTGCTATTATCTGTGCTGCTATAATTCTGATATATCTGTGTTGAGATTATTTTATATAAATTTCCAAGATAAATTTTTATAATTGATAGTATCACCCTATTCACCCCCCTCTAGGGTGAAGTCGATCCTACAAGTGGTATCAGAGCTAGGAACAAAAGCCATTTTTGTTTTATAAAATTTTGATTTTTCAAAATCCAATTTTCGTTTTAAAAAATTTGAATTTTTAAAATGGCTTCTTTTAATACTGCTTTTGCTGAAGGTCAGTCTATAGTTGGGTAACCAATGTTCCATGGTGAATATGCGTACTGGTAAAATAGAATGAAATTTTTTATGAAAACCATTGATGCGTGGAATATAGTTGAGACAGGTTATAGAGCACCCACTATAGTTGTAAATAATCAAGAAATTGAGAAACCGTTTGATCAATCGAAAGATTTAGAAAATAAGTTACAAAATGCTAATGCTAAAGCTATGAATTCTATTATTTATTCATTAGATCGTATTGAATTTAATCGTGTCTTACATTGTCTAACTGCGTAGGAAATATGACACACACTAGAAGTGACTCACGAAGGAACATCTCAAGTCAAGGAATCTCGCCTTGCCATGCTGAGTAGCGAATACGAGAATTTTTCAATGGCCAAGGAAGAAAATTTTAAAGATATGTACGACGGCTTTCCAACATCATATGCAAATCAAAATCTCTTGGAAAATCATACATGGAATTGGAAATAGTCCGAAAAATCCTTAGAGTCCTTCCATGAAGTATTGAAACAAAAGTGACTACCATTCAAGAATCGAAAGATTTAAAACAAATCAAAGTTGAAGAACTCATTGGAAATCTCACCACTTATGAGCAAGAAATGAAATTCAAGGAAGAGCGTGATGGAGGAGATACTCAAAAGAAATCAATAGCTCTCAAAGGAACAACTGAAAGTGATGAAGATGACGATGGGGCAGCAGAGCTGGCACTGTTAATAAAGAGATTCCTGAAAATATGGAAATCCAGCTCTAAATCAAAAATTGAAAAGCATAATAATCAAAGTTCTAGATAACACAGAATAGCAAGAAATCATTTGTCACACGTGCAACAAACCAGGACACATCAAGCCTAATTGTCCTCGAAATCGACAAGGACAAGAAAAGAAATAAAAAAGAAGTTTTGCAGCCATGTGGAATACAAGTGATGAAGATAATAAAAGTACTAGCAGTGAGAGTGAGAAAGCAGATATGTGCCTTCGAGGTGATATAACTGATAGCAACGATGATGAGCCAAGCGAGGTATCAAAAATCACTCACTCAGAATTACTTATATATTTCCACAAAGTAAATGACCGTTTTAAACGACTTAGGGAGAAGTATGCCAAAATTGAATCAGAAAAAGATACTATGATAGATTTAAACAAAAAACTTGACCAATTAGTTAAAAAATGTCAAAATAGGATCCCTAAGTGTGATAAGTGTCCATCATTCGAAGAGGAGATTAAAAAATCAGAAATTAAAATAAAATCGCTTGAAAATGAAATTCTAATTTTGAAGGAAAGTGAAAATACTAAGAGAGAAAATTCTATTAAAAAGTGCACACAATTATTGAATGAAAACGAATCACTAAAAACACAAGTCTGACAAATATCAACAATTTTAAGAAAAAATTTCAAAAGTAAAAGATTGTTGAATATGCTATTAGGGAAACAAACTGTTAATACACTTAGACAAGGACTTGGATATAATCAATCTGAAAATGTTAGAAATTAAATTAATCACGTTAAATCCGAGTGCACTATTTGTCGAATAATTGGACACAATCAAAATATTTGTTGGTATAGACCCAAACACGTGAAAAAAATTCCAATTTGGGTTCCAAAAGGCACAAATATAAAATCCCTGAAAGTTAAACAAATCAAGGTGCCAAAAGGAACATATATAAATAGTTTTGGGTCTCTACAAACTTATATTTCAAAATCATTTGCCTAACAACCGTGGACTTATAAAAACAAATAAGTCACAAAAATCTTTTATCGTGTAGGTGTGGTGGCAGGCTAATGAACATCAACTGTGTTACTTGGATTCTGGTTGTTCTCGGAACACAACGGGCAAAAAATCATAGTTCCTTAGCCTAGTATAAAGGTGGTAGAATGAAAATGGGCAACAACAAAAATTTATCGTAAAGGTAAAACATGTTATGGTATGTTTATTTTGAACGATATATTAAATGTGATAATGTGCACCGTAATCTGAATTAAATCAGCCAATAATGTGATAATTAAATAAATGTCGATAATGATTCTGATTTTTTCAAATTTTTGGCCGATTATATTCTTATGCCAAGACAACTATAAAAAAATTCTAGAGTCTTTGAACTACTTCATATAGATTAGTTTGGATTAATGATAGTGTTTAATTGGTTGATGATAATACATTTGTTTATTTTACGGCTGACTCTATATTCACGGTGTTTGTTTATTGGCATGGCTTTAATTAAAATTGAAAAGAATTACATTTAAAAAGGTCTTCAAGAATTTGTTGCAACATCACGGTCTGGTTTATAGCATCCAACTAATGATAATATTGACTGAAAGAAAAATTTAGATGCAAATTACACTGGTAATCTAGTTGATAGAAAAATTTCTAGTGGAACGTGATTTATGTTGAAACATTCAGTAATTGCATCGTTTTTTCAATGAAAAAATATGCATATTTTTCATTTCAAATAATTTTCAAATTGCTAACATTTTCCGTTTTATAAAACCCTTCTAGAAAATCACTTTTGTTGACCTTGTTTCAGATTAGTCATTTTGGAAAATTTGGTGTTATAATTATTTTTGGATTTGATTTTAAATAACTACATTGACTAATCTGACTCCCTACTGATTATCTAAAAGAAAAATAACGATTGAAAAAGTGATGAGTGTTGATATTAATCATATATTATAACTTGAGACGGTAATTAGTAAATTTCTTTAGAAATTTAAACAAGAGTTATAAACACTTTTTTTGGTAAAAATTCCATGATCATTTCTATTTTTATCATATTTCTGTCGACCATCACTCATCATAATCCAATATGGTATGTCAATATGTGGTATTTTAAACGTTAAATTATGCATTTTCATTATATGTTTAGCAATAAAAAAATCCAAAGTATTCACTCGTATTTAAAAGTCCTCACAGTTATGCATGGGTGAATTACTTGGAATTTTTGATAATGTGCTTTCATGCTCATTTAAAAGTCCTCACGGTTATGCATGTGTGGAACGCATATCAAAATTGATTGATTTAATAGACAAGTTGATTCTAATCCCATTTAAAAGTCCTCACGGTTATGCGTGGTTAGAAGATACTTGAATTCGTTTTTCTTAAAGTAAAATTTGGAATACTACTAATCTCATTTAAAAGTCGTAACAATTATGCATGGTTAGTAGATATTCAAATTCTTGAAATAGATATACCACAAATAGACACAATTGTATGGTTTTATATGATGACATCATCTATATCAGTCTAAAGTGGAATGAGTCAAACAGTGTATTTATGATTTTTGTTTGATTTTTTATTGAAATTTAATATTTATATTAGATTGAGTTTCAATGTTGTATTAATGTCTATCACTTTATCTCTATTTTTCTAATACTATTACTCTTTTGCTAATAACAAAAGGGGGAGAGAAAAGTTAAGATTTTGACAAATAAAGGTCAAATATTTTCTATTTGCATCTAGGCTCATTTGCATATTTTTATTTACATGCATATATGAAGGGGGAGCTTTGTGTAGAGAGCGAGCATTTACATAGGGGGGATAAAATAGAGTCTATCAATGATCAAATACATTTACTAAAATTCAAAATCTTAAATATATGTTTGTTATCATCGAAAGGGGGAGATTGTTGAATATGCGAGTATATGATTTTTGTTTGATGATAACAAACATATAAATGTATATATATATATATATATATTCATTTAAATGTATTTGTTACTGTATTATTTTATTTTTAACATAATTAAATAAATATTTGTTGAATAAAATAAATAACACAGAGTTTAAATTAAAATAGATATTTTATTCAAGCAAATATTTATTACAATTTTGAATAGTACAAATTTGAGCTCTCACTATATATACACAATTTCAATTTCAATACAATTTGCAATTACAATACATTTCAATTTACATAACTATCCTCACTACATACCGCTCATTCACTCTTATTTATCTTCAACTCCATTCCAGCTTGAATCCGGCATCTGAGCAATCTGCAAAATAAACACCAACGCAGTAAAATTGAAAAGAAAATATTTTGCAGTATAAAATAAAATGTGATTTCAAAAAATTTATTTGCCTCAGTTATTTGGGTTGTTCGTCATCATTCAATTTTAAATTCATCATACACGAACAGCTTGTGACATGCATAGTGTATCACTATACATGCCACAAGGCCGTGCACACCGATACACACTTAATAAAATTGCAAGGACGGGTGAGAACAAGGTCAAACCCAAATCAAAAGCCGGGTTCAACTCAAGTTAAGTCACGGTACGATCACAAGGTCAAACCCGAGCTTTAAGCTGGATTCAACATAGGTGCAAATTTAAATGAAATGGTCAAGACATAAAAATCAAGCCTCAACCAAATTTCAAGTCAATCACTGAAAAATAGAGACTGCAACAGTTCTGATCAAACAATAAAGTTCAATATCCAGTCAAGTTCAAACATGGATTCAAATACAACATAGCAATGTGAATGTACAGACTTCGAGTTAACTCTCCAGATTTAAATGAAAATAGTGTGACACACACATACATCTAGCAACTAGAGGCAAAGCTCATACACAACATACAGTGACAATATGATTATAGTGAAGACAATAGCTCGAGGCAATGACTCAGTACATACACATGATACATGACTCGAGAAAAAGACCAAATATAACATGAATTCAAGTTAAACACATATGGTCAGTCTGCACAGTCAAACTGCAGCCACCAACGAAACCTGACTCAAAGCAAATGCCACGATGAAACAGCACTGATCCAGACAGCATGAACAACATGAGTGATCAAATACCAATGAACCAACTAAGCGTACATGTTCAACCAAGTGGCTCAACTCAACATAGATGCATGTAGACTTCAAGATTCAGTGCACAGTCAAAATGAAGACTCAAATATCAATTGCACTGCCTCAACGGTCAGAGCATCATCAATAAAGTGCCAAAGTCACAGTCGAAATCACCATGCTCCAAGTGAACAGAGCTTCAACCAGTGCATAAGTTACAAAGAATCAAGACTCGAGCAAAGTAGAGATGGCTATGCCGAACCAGACTACATGAATACATGGAGCAATGCAACATTCAATGGTGAAGCAATTCGACTACAACAAATCAAACTTAAAGTATGTCAGACCTCATATATACTAACATGAAGAGAAATGCAAATGCAATGCATCAGTGCACATGAATACCAGACCAGACTTCGAATCAAGCGATACCGACCAACAGTTAAACAAGTGAAGACATATCAATGAAATATTCAACAACGGTTCAATATGACTTAATTCAACTGCACAAGACGGAACCAGACTATATGTAATCTAAAGCAATAGCAGTTTCAAAATAATGATATACAGCAAAGTCGAACAAGTTCATATTTTCACAAAATCAAGTGACCAAAGTCAAATGCAAGTATCGGTTTTGAACAAGAAAAAGAAGCCGAAGTCAATAAGCACAAAGAACAGAACAGGTCTAATATGCTACAGCGATGAACTCAATAAATGTCGAAGTCATGGTACAGCAGGCTAAAGTCTATACAGAACAGTTCAACATGACATCAACCCAATTCAAATAATATCATCTCATAAACAAGTCAATGTTGAAGTTGAACAAGTCGGAAATCGAAGCCGTGGTGGCCACGAAATCAACACCGTGTTAATCAAGTAGACAAATTATACGAATTGAAAATGTCAGAAATCATCACAATCATCCATACAAAATCGAACGGCAAGCCAAAAATATCAGACGAATTCAATGAGTAGATGCGAACGAAAATATAGGGCTTCGAACCCTATATAAATGATTAATATCATCGGCTACAATGGTATCGAGTTCAAGTAAGCAAAAACAGTAAAGCAAAAGTAACAAATTATACACCAAAGCAAGTTCGAACTCGATCAAAATTGAAGGAGCCGATTGCAAAGAGAAGAAAGCATTGATCGACAAAGCTAAGGGACGTAAATCATCATTCGATCGAGATACTAAAGTCGCCGACTTCAATTTTCCAAAGCCTTAATTTCAAGGAAAAGAGGAACAAGAACGAACAACCATTGTGAAGCAAGGACATTAGGCCGAAGCTATAATACAAAAGAAAAAGGGATTTAATTTTATCACTTGTTTGTTTGTGGGCCGGCCTTGTTATTAAGGACTTTAGTTAATTAGGGTTTTGAGTTTTTAAACTGTTTTTTCTTTGTATTTTAATTTTTAAACCGTTGTAAATTCTAGTCATGTGACTAGGGGACGAACTACGGTGGTGTAGTTTGAGAATTGGCAACTCAGTGGCTGAGTTGTGGCAGGGTTTTCAGCGTAGAGTTAAGGCTAATCGATAGCGGGTGTCGCGAGTTTACGTGTGTAAGCGTCTGAATGCTTAATTTCTAGTAAAAACCTTGGGGGCAGCACGTAGGCAGCGTTTTGCTGAAGCTGGGTGAATTCTGTGTTGTTCTATTTCTGCATTTATTATTCTGCTATTATCCGTGCTGCTATAATTATGATATATCTCTGTTAAGATTATTTTATATAAACTTCCGTGATAAATTTTTATAATTAATAGTATCAACCTATTCACCCTCTCTCTAGGGTGAAATCAATCCTACATAGGCTTCATCCTTCTCGAAAGCTATGGGAACGACTTCCTTTGGGTTAAATCTATGAGTCCAAGTCTTGGTATTTAGAGAATTGGTGTTGACCTTTTCGAAAGCTTTAGACCATAGAGGTTATGCCTTCGGAAGGCTATAAAAGATGCTAGGACCAGATGAAGTATCAACTTTGTCGATAGGTTCCTTTCGATGGAGTTAAACTTGAAATATAAAAGTTAATCCAACAAAAGCTTTTTGTAGGCAATAAAGAGATCGATAATGCGCAAGACTTTCCTTTTTTATCTAAGGAAATTTTATTTCATTGAATTCCCAAATCAATAATCTCAAAATTTGGTTACAATGTTTTGTTTAAGAAAAAAAAGTTTGGAATAAGGGAAATCGGATCCCCCAAACGTAACCCCTTGTGTCTTATTTACAAATGCTGGCGGACTCCCTTCCACACCCTTACTTTCGACAATGTTGAAAGGTCCTTCTTTTATATGTTATTGTGAAACTTTTGACCTGGTCAAAAGGTATGCCTCCTTTCGACGTGGCCAAAAGGTGTTCCTTTATATGCTATTATGAACCTTTCGATCTGATCGAAAGCTATGCTTCCTTTTGACATTGTCGAAATATGTCCTTGTTCTTCTTGTCATATTTGCAATTCCTTCGTTCTCTCTTAAGCTTTCAACTTGATCGAAAACCATGCCTTCTTTTGACGCTGTCAAAAGGTGCCCTTATAATTCTTTTTCCTCTGAGTATTGCCTTCTTTATAGCACCTTTCCACACTGTCGAAAGGTGTCCTAGATGGGACTTTGCTTCCTTGTGATTACTAAAGTAAGGTTGAAGCCTTTGACAAAGTCGGCAGGTTGACTACATTGGTTTCAAAGAGATTCAACTGTCATTGGTTTCATTGTTGTTGAGTAGTCCATGCCCTTGTTTTGATCTGATGAGGAACTTTTTCATGACCATTCTGGTTTCGACCAATTCGAAAGGCTTACTATAGCTTTCGAAGGGGTTGTTAATACTTGCTTCAACTTCTTCACCTTGATCAAAAGGTATGATATCCCTGGATGCTATGAGGAGGAACTTTCCGACACCTTCGAGAGGTCTTGAAGCCGCTAACTTTGATGTCAGCATCCCTTAGACTCCTTCTAAAGGTTTGGTCTGAACTATTTTCTCTTGGTCTTTGTTTAAGACCTTTCGACTTAGTCGAAAGGTAGATTTGTTGGAGTAACATTTGCCTCCAACCCCCTCCCCCCGCGAAGGGATGCCCTCGACTATCCAGGTAATCTATGTCAAAATCTAAAAACTCACCGCCTCATTGCCTTCCAGCGTAGATCTGGGCCGTTCATTCAAATCATATCCAATGGTCGATAATCTAGGTGACTTTTCTTACAAAGTACGCTTCTTCTCTTTCTTCTTCTTTTACCTGCAATCAAAATCATCGAGCAAAAGTAAAAGAGTTCTCCAAAATCTTTTAAACTTCACTTTCTAGAAATTGGGATAATTTCCAAATCCAAACCGTAAGTTTAGATTAATCTTTGTTTCTTTAGTTTTCATTCGAACTTCATACATGCTTTCATTAAATTACAGTTTCTAGATCCAAAAATTGAAATTCAACTTTGGTTCGGCTTGTCAGAAAACTTTCTCTTTATTCAACTTCTTAAATTAATAGAATTCATTTCTCACTTTAGCTTTTGAGGTTGACAGTGATTGTTGTTGGACATCTGCTTATCAGGTTCAGCTCTTATTCTAATTTTTTTTTACTTTTGCTCTTTGTTTATAACCTAGGTTTTTGATTTTATCTTTATGCCTTTTTTAATTGAGACAGTTTGATTTCTATTTGAGTTTGTTTGGTTAAAAGATTTGATTTTCTTGATCTCCATAAAATTTTTGAAACCTGGACATACAATCAGGTTTGGGTTAGTTATACCCGATTCAATTACTCGAAGACTTCTCGTGTACAGATGATAAATTTGGCAGCACAAAATGAACTTCCTTCCCCTTTGAGAGAGATTGAGGCGGCAATAGTTGTGACGATCTGAAATTTTTGAGCATTTGAAATTGGAATATTTAATTGATTTTAAATATTTAAAAGTTAATTTTTAACTTGAATCCAAATATCACCATTTATTAGGTAATTTACTGATTAAATTAAATAATTTGAAGTTAGGTAAAATGTTGAATCTAGAGTTTTAAGCTTTTTAAAAATAATTTGAAGGCTTGTAAAATTTATATTGATAGTGCTGGGGATAATAGAAGTTTTAAAATTGAATCTAACAGTGATTTGTTCAGTTTTAAAAATATATCATCTAAATTGAATTTAAAAATAGCCTTCCGAGGCACAGTCTCGGATTTCGACGAAACAAGTTCCATTGGATCCGTAATATTGTATTATTATCGGATTTCAAATTTCGTAGTGATTGGAATTGTTGTGTGAGCATACGATATATAAACGCATTGAAATTTATATCGAAATTCAATATAATAACAGATCCAAAAAGCTATCTTCACCTTACGATCAAATTAGGGCTCAAAACCTTTTCTATTGCGTTCGGAATAGGGGTTTAACATTATGAACGCCTGGCGGCACGCCGCGGTAAGATGTCAGGATTTTAAGTTACGAATTCAAATTAATTTAAATTTGAATTTAAAATTGATATATATATATATATAAATATATATATATATATATATATATATGCTTGTTGACCCGTCAAAAATAAAAATAAATAAATAAAATAAAGATCTGTCCCGCCTATTATGAAGCAAGCCTCTACCCTATTTTATGAATCGCGACTCCACCTATCTCCCCTCCAGTTCGAACGAGAACTATCTTATCTTCTTTTTATCGCCTTTTACTCAATTCAATTTCGTATAAAAAAAGAGAAGAGGGGTTTCATTCGAAGTAAATGGCGACTGATACAAATCGCCTTAAATCGCGTCAAGTTTCGCAAGGTCGAGGTCGAAAGAAAAGAGCGGAGCCAGAATCAGCAATAATAATAAAAAGAATCGATTTTTATCTCAATTTCGAAACCAAAATTTGCCAATCAAGTTTCGCAATTTGAAGTCCGGTTTAGTGGATTTGAAGTGAATGAAGGCGATGAAGGTTGGTTTTTTGATGGCTTTTGGCAGCGGCGGTGGAGATGCTCGAGTTTGTGGTTTCAAGAGTCGATGGTGATTTGGAGTGGAATGGGATGCGGTTGTGATGGCGATTGGCGAGTGGAAGGAAGGTTTGTTTTGGTGATTGTCGAAGAAGTCACGTGATTTATAGGAGGTAGCAATGTCGTTTCTGGTTTGGAGGATTTTGGGTATTAAGGTGGTTCGAGGAGGAGATGATGGCGAGTTCGTGGTTGTTGTTCTGGTTTGAGTTGTAGAGGGGATTCTATGATGTTTGGGTTGCCTGCAATGGATGAGGCTGATGATGGTGGTGGACTTTGACAGTTTTTTGGCGGTAGAGTAATTGCACTGTGTTGATGTACAGTTGCTGCTAACAGTGAAGTGTTGTTGTAGCTCTGTTGTGATGTTGTAAGTTGAATGTAGAGGCAGTTGAAGGAAGTGGAATGGATGTGGGTATTGACGATGGGTTCATGCGAGGTGGAGTCTGGGTTCGTAAGTAAGGTATACCGGTCATTTTAATTTAATTTAAATAATTTATATATGGATAGTATAGTTAAATAGGAAATTTATTTTTGCAATAAGGTATAAGATTTATGTTTTTAATTTAAATAGATAAAAAGTAAAACATAAATTTTTAATATGAGGAGTTTATATAAAAATAGATTTCTAAATCTATATGGACTATGTTATAAATATATATGAAGTTTCAAAAAAAATATATACACATACACATTTTAAATTTACTAGATAATTTTAAAACAATGTATTATTGGAAATTAATTTATCCAATTAACTTTTATAATTATTTTGGTCATTAAAAATAAAAAAAATTCAAAATAAAATTGGTTTAAATTACATTACTAAATGTTAATAGACTCTTCGGTTAGTTCAAATATTAATAAACCATATAATGTTTATACAAGGTCCAAAATCGTGAAGAAAATAAGCCGGATGGGAAATGGGTTGCAACATAAAAGCAAAGGTGGGTTAATCTCACTCTTCTGGCTTGCTATTTAAATTTAAATAGTTAAATTTAAATAATTGGTTGAATGATTGAATTAATTGGATGTGATATATTATATAGTAGTATATAGTATAATGGAGTGATTGATTTTCCGCATTATATAGCGGATGAGACTCTATGCGCCGCATAATAGAGGATGATATTATATTAATCCCATATATCGCGATATTTCACCTCGAAGTGGAATTGGTATTTTATATTGTGCTAACGTCTGTGGATGCAGGGAAACAGGTTGGAGGGATCCACTGGATTCCTCAAAATTATCTAGATTATTCTAATAATTCTATGTTATGATTATTTGCTATTCTGGGTTGAATTATATTGATAATTGGAAATGTTGAATGCTATGGGTTGATCTAATATATTTCGGTACTGAGTTATCAAAATATATAGAATCAGATTTTTTTTGGAAAGAAAATAATGAAGATAATTTGTAAATAAAAATAATTATAGAAAAGTTGGCTAAATTTAAGAATGAATTGGAAAAGAATAAAAGTTGATTTTAAATGTTAATAAATAAATTCCGAGTAGGGAAAGAAGATTTAAATAAACAGGGAAATAATGAATTTTTAAAACTTAAGTGGAGCATTTTAAAGAGTAGAAGAATTTATTTTAAAGATTTAAGCTCTAAATTTATTCAAGGAAATAGAGAAGGAATTTGGGGAATCTGAAATTGGTATTTTTATTTAAAAAGGATTTTTAATTATAATTAAGAAATGAAATATGAGGTTAGTGGATTTTGAATAAATTGAGTACGTAAAGGAACTTATTTTAAATTAGGTAAATTGGAAATCCATTTGAAAATTGATTTAAGTGTTGGAATTGGGATTTTAAAAGGAGGCTGTGACTATGAAATGTTTGAACTGGGTTTATAAAAGTATAGTAAAATATATCAGTGGATATTTGGGAAGAATAAATTCACAGTGAGAATTTATTAAAGGAATGGGTAAATTTGTTCAAAAATAATTAGTGATTTATTTGTAAAGGACGTGGAAGAAAAGCTTATTTCCCTGAGTAGCAAAGTACGTTTTCAAACAAATATAAAGGTATAAGTTAAAAGTTGTTTTAAAAGGTATGTTTTAGAAAATTTATTATTTCTGAATGTTTAAATTCTAAAGTAAGTATTTTTCAAAATTTATTATCGTAATAATTATTTAAAAGATGATTTGGTAATTTGTTCAAAGGAGAAAATCTAGTTTTATATTTTGTAAAGTAACCTTATTTTAAATATTCCTAAAGTATTATTTTTAATTAAGTATTAAAGTAGTTTTTCTAAATTTAAACGTTAAAGCATATTTTATAATAAAGTATTTTTAAATTAATTTAAAAAATCTAAAGTTTTGTGCTTGGTGATTTCAGTGGAAATAGAGAATATTTGGGAAATTTATTCAGTAAAAGGAAGATAGTTTGAAATTGTTTTCAAAAAGGTTTGAAAAGTGGAAATATATCTTGCGAAGATATTTCGAGATTAATAAATAATTAGGAGAAATTATTTATTGTTTGATGGAGAATAGTGTTGACTCAAGGGGTACGGATTTGCGGGTCGTTACATTTGGTATCAGAGCTTAGGTTGGTGATAACATTGGCTCTGGTGGGAATTTCTCATAGAATAGAGTCCATAGTACTCTAGAATGAGCTTGAGCGTATTAATAGATATGAGTGCGTACTTGTTAGTGAATATAAAATTGCTTTATGTTGAGTTGATTTGTCGGTTAAGTGTTTATGGATTTTGGTCGATATGTGGGACGCCATGTCATCGATAGGGGTTTCTAATCTCTTAAACAAGATAAATCGACACAGTTTAAATAGGGTAAATGAAATAATTTTACCCAAATTATTTTCATATATGAAGGGAATAATTTTTCGTAAATTATTATAGTTATATATGGATGCTTGGTTGTTTGGGATGTTGATATTAAATTATTGTCATTAATGTGTAAAATTGAATAAGATATTGAAATCATAACCAAAAGATAAGAAATAAATTCATATACAAATGGGATCTGTAAATGTGATTTATAATTGAATAAGGAATTGAAATCATCATTAAAAACTAAGAAACAAAATTCATATACAAATGAGATATGTAAATGCAAACTATAAATGTGAATTATAGTGTGATTAATAATTAAAATAAGATAAAATTTCAAAGTAATGTTTGAATATAAATTCAAAGGATTTGGAATTTAAAAATTTAAATTCTTTTGAATTTGAAAATGATTCTCAAAAAGTTGGGAAAAATAATACATATTTGAGAAATATTTTTGAATCGGATTTGAAATCTAGAGAGATTTGGAATTTAAAAATATTTGAAGGGTTTTAAAAGAGATAAAAGCATTGAACTCTTTTCGGTCGCTGGAAAATAATTCCGATGATGATCGCGACATCATCGGTGTTCATTTTTGAGTTTTCAAAAGGGGGAATTGCTACCTGGATGTTTTGGATTAATGTTTTTTTGAGAAATTGAGTTTGATTTTGAAAGTGAAAAGGAATAGTTTTGTTTAGATATACATGTTTTCAAAATTTAATTTTGGACATTTTAGTAATGGTTTAAACTCTGGAGTTGGTTTGAAATGTTTTGGTATGTTTAAGCAAAAACTCTGGAATTATATTAAAAATGTTCTAGAATAATGAATTAGTTTGGAAACTTATAAAATTTGAAGATTTCTTTAGAGTAGAATAATTTAACTTGGAAAAAAGTTAAAATTTTTAAGTAAGTAAGAAAACGAAAGTAAGTTAGAATGTAAGCCATTTAATTTAAGTGAATTAAAGGAAGTTAGCAACAGAAGGTAAGTAAATTGGAGAACTTATAGAGACTTAAAATTTGAATTAAATTAGAATGTAACTAAACCAAGTTAAATAAAAAGTGAATGTTAAGGAAATAAATCTAAGTAGGCTGAATGAAATAAGTTAATGAAATAAATTTATTAGTTAGGAATGAATAAATGAGTTTAAACTTGTAAGCAAAAAGGGAATTGAAACTTAATGTTAAACTTAAGTTTGAATGGAAAAAATATATTAGTCCAGTTGGACTAAATAAAACAAAGTTTTGAGATTAAAATTAGTAAGTAACTGATTGATTTAAATGGTATGCAAATGAAATGAATTTGTGAATGAATATTAATAAGTGAGTAGCTTATAAAAATTTAAAAAGGGAATAAATAAGCCGGAATAAAAGTATTGGTATTCTGGAAATAAAAAAAATCCAAACTTGGGATATAAAGTAAGATTGAACTCAAGAAAATTAAATAAAATGGTTTTGAAGATAAAAAAATCAAGTATGGGATTATAAATTGAAAGTGTGGTTGAATGAGATTGAATTGGATTAAAACAGATTTGGTGTGAGTTGTAAACAAATCCAATTCAAGCATAAATTGAATGGCCTTATTATTAATAAATTCAATAATGAATTGTTAATGTGAATTAAAATTTAAAAATGGATAAAAGAATAAACTAATCGAATAAATTAGTAAAATGGTTGGGATTTGATCAAAGGAAAATCAAATCAAAGATTTAAATGGAAGTTGGTTGAATAAAATAAACTTTAGTTATTTGGTGGAATAGTTTGAAGAAAATAAATAACTTATGTAAATTGTGAGATATTTATTTAATATATTGGTTGTCGAGTTTAATAAAATGGTTTGGAATCAAACTTTTTGGAAATGAAAGAAAATGCAATGAAAAGATTGTAAATAAATTAAAATGGGATAGAATCAAATGAAAATTGAGTTGGAATCAATTTAAATGGTTATAAAGCTTAAGTAATTATTTATTCACATTAATATTGTCGAATTGCATAAGAAAATGGATCGTTCGACGTAAACGGGATTAGATAAAATTCTACGCATTATTAGAAGTGAAATAGGATGATTTTGAAATAAATGGGAATAAATATGAGTTTGTTTGCTTAGAATGAATTAAATATAAGCGAGCAAGTTGTAAATCACTTAAACTGAATGGAATGGTTTGAAAATTGGTTGTAAGCAATTGTAATAAGTGTCGGAACCTTATATGTGCTTATGGAAATTATATAACGTGCATTATATGTGAAATTTATGTGTTGGCTATTGAAAGTAAGTGAAATGTTAATAAATTGCATATATTTAGTACTTATATGTTTGAATTGAGTAAGTACAGGTACGGGAAGCCGTTTGGCTGGATTTGATTGCGCAAAGTGCTAAAATAATAAGCCGCTTGCTCAAAAATGCTAAATAGTACGCAATATAAAATAGGAAGTATGAACTGTTTTTGTTTTCCCGACCGTGTGGGTCGATGTATATATATTTATATCTCTTGTCAAATTGCAAATGCTCCTCCGTACAAAGGAGACTCTGCCAAAAAATTTCGAAAATTTTGGGAGTTAGAAAAATTTTGAGAAAATTTTTGTTAGTGACAAAACGATTTCAAATTGGAAATTGAAATAAATTCGTGAATGAAACTAATTTAAAATAACGGTATGAATCAGTTATAAATGGAAGATAAAATTCAATATTCAGAGTTGAAGGTAAATTAAATTCATATGGAATGGGAAAACTAATTTGAATAGAAGTAGATATGAAAACTTCTGCAATGAAATGTATAAAATGATTTTAAAAGCTATGATTGGATATTATTGCTAAGTAGGATTTGCAGGTATTATAAAGGGAAAGGAAAATTGGTTTCGATTTCAGAAGATAGATTTGAATTCCTCGACAAAAAGGTATGTGTTTAAATTTCTGTATGAAATTTGATTGGGTTTTTAATCTAGACACTTATCCTTTTGTTTTCTTTTGGAATTTGGAAGCCGTAGAGGCATTTTTTGGTTGTACCGAGCTAGCCGTGCAAAGGAGACGCTGACAAAAAATTTCGAAAATTTAGGGAGTTAGAATATTTTTGAGAAAATTTTGATAATTCAAAATTTGGTTTTAAATTGAAATTTGAAAGATTAAGCAAATAGTATTATTTGAAAATTATGGGAGAGTTTGGAGAAGTTAGTAAGAAGGGTAATGGGTCTTTTATAAAAAGATAGTTGGTAGGATGTTGAATTGATTGTTTTGGGAAAAGTAAACGGGTATTGGACCATTCTTCCGAACTAGTAATTTCGGAGACGAAATTCTTTTAAAGGGGGAGGAATGTGACGAACCATAATTTTTAAGCATTTGAAATTGGAATATTTAATTGATTTTAAATGTTTAAAAGTTAATTTTTAACTTGAATTCAAATATCTCCATTTATTGGGTAATTTAATGATTAAATTAAGTAATTAGAAGTTGGGTAAAATGTTGAATCTGGAGTTTTAAGCCTGTTAAAAATAATTTGAAGGCTTGTAAAATTTATATTGATAGTGCTGGGGATAATAGAAGTTTTAAAATTGAATCTAATAGTGATTTGTTCAGTTTTAAAAATATATCGTTTAAATTGAATTTAAAAATAGCCTTTCGAGGCACAATCTCGGATTTCGATGAAACCAGCTCCATTGGATCCGTAATATTGTATTATTATCGGATTTCAAATTTCGTAGTGATTGGAGTTGTTATGCGAGCATACGATATATAAACGCGTTGAAATTTATATCGAAATTCAATATAATAACAGATACAAAAAGCTATCTTCTCCATACAATCAAATTAGGCTCGAAACCTTTTCCATTGGGTCAGAATAGGGGTTTAACATTATAAACGCCTGGCGGCACGCCGCGGTAAGATGTTAGAATTTCAAGTTACGAATTCAAATCAATTTAAATTTGAATTTAAAATTGATATGTATATGCTTATTGACCAGTCAAAAATAAAAATAAATTAATTTAATAAAGATCTGTCTCGCCTATGTTCTGAAGCAAGCCTCTACCCTATTTTATGAATCGCATCTATCTCCCCTCTAGTTCGAACGAAAACTATCTCATCTTCTTTTTATCGCCTTTTACCCAATTCAATTTCGTATAAAAAAAGAAGAGGGGTTTCGTTCGAAGTAAATGGCGACTGATACAAATCACCTTAAATCGCGTCAAGTTTTGCGAGGTTGAGGTCAAAAAAAAAGAGCGAAGCCGGAATCAGCAATAATAAAAAAAAGAACCGATTTTTATCTCAATTTCAAAACAAAAATTTCCAATCAAGTTTCACAATTTGAAGTCGGGGTTTAGTGGATCTGAAGTGAATGAAGGCGACGAAGGTTGGTTTGTTGATGGCTTTTGGCTGCAGCGGTGGAGATGTTCGAGTTTGTCATTTCAGGAGTCGATGGTGATTTGGATTGGAATGGGATGCGGCTGTGATGGCGATTGGTGAGTGGAAGGCAGGTTTGTTTTGGTGATTGTCGAAGAAGTCACGTGATTTATAGGAGGTAGCGATGTCGTTTCTGGTCTGGAGGATTTTGGGTATTAAGGTGGTTCGAGGAGGAGATGATGGCGAGTTCGTGGTTTCTGCTCTGGTTTGAGTTGCAGAGGGGATTCTATGATGTTTGGGTTGCCTGCAACGGATGAGACTGATGATGGTGGTGGACTTTGATAGTTTTTTGGCGGTAGAGGAATTGCACTATGTTGATGCACAGTTGCTGCTAGCAGTGAAGTGTTGTAGCTCTTCTTTGATGTTGTAAGTTGAATGTAGAGACAGTTGAAGGAAATGGAGTGGATGTGGGTTTTGACGATGGGGTCATGCAAGGTGGTGCAAGCCTCTACCCTATTTTATGAATCACGAATCCACCTATCTCCCCTCCAGTTCGAACGAGAACTGTCTTATCTTCTTTTTACTGCCTTTTACCCAATTCAATTTCGTATAAAAAAAGAGAAGAGGGGTTTCGTTTGAAGTAAATGGCGACTGATACAAATCGCCTTAAATCGCGTCAAGTTTCGCAAGGTCGAGGTCGAAAAAAAAGAGCGAATCCAGAATTAGCAATAATAGAAAAAAGAATAGATTTTTATCTCAATTTCGAAACCAAAATTTGCCAATCAAGTTTCGCAATTTGAAGTCGGGTTTAGTGGATTTGAAGTGAATGAAGGCGATGAAGTTTGGTTTGTTGATGGCTTTTGGCAGCGGCGGTGGAGATGTTCGAGTTTGTGGTTTCAAGAGTCGATGATGATTTGGAGTGGAATGGGATGCGGTTGTGATGGCGATTGGCGAGTGGAAGGCAGGTTTGTTTTGGTGACTGTCGAAGAAGTCACGTGATTTATAGGAGGTAGCGATGTCGTTTCTGGTCTGGGGGATTTTGGGTATTAAGGTGGTTCGAGGAGGAGATGATGGCGAGTTCGTGGTTGTTGTTCTGGTTTGAGTTGTAGAGGGGATTCTATGATGTTTGGGTTGCCTGCAACAGATGAGGCTGATGATGGTGGACTTTGACAGTTTTTTGGAGGTAGAGTAATTGCACTGTGTTGATGTACAGTTGCTGCTAGCAGTGAAGTGTTGTTGTAGCTCTGTTGTGATGTTGTAAGTTGAATGTAGAGGCAGTTGAAGGAAGTGGAATGGATGTGGGTTTTGACGAAGGGGTCATGCGAGGTGGAGTCTGGGTTCGTAAGTAAGGTATACCGGTCATTTTAATTTAATTTAAATAATTTATATATGGATAGTATAGTTAAATAGGAAATATATTTTTGCAATAAGGTATAAGATTTATGTTTTTAATTTAAATAGATAAAATGTAAAACAGAAATTTTTAATATGAGGAGTTTATATAAAATAGATTTTTAAATCTATATGGACTATGTTATAAATATATATGAAGTTTCAAAAATAAAAATAAATATATACACATACACATTTTAAATTTACTAGTTAATTTTAAAACAATGTATTATTGGAAATTAATTTATCCAATTAACTTATATAATTATTTTAGTTATTAAAAATAAAAAAATTGTTTAAAAGAAAATTGGTTTAAATTACATTACTAAATGTTAATAGACTCTTCGGTTAGTTCAAATATTAATAAACCATATAATGTTTATACAAGGTCCAAAATCGTGAAGAAAATAAGCAGGATGGGAAGTGGGTTGCAACATAAAAGCAAAGGTGGGTTAATCTCACTCTTCTTGTTTGCTATTTAAATTTAAATAGTTAAATTTAAATAATTGGTTGAATGATTGAACTGATTGGATGTGATATATTATATAGTAGTATATAGTATATTGGAGTGATTGATTTTCGGCATTGTATAGCGGATGAGACCCTATGCGCCGCATAATAGCGGATGGTATTATATTAATCCCATATACCGCGATATTCCACCTCGAAGTGGAATTGGTATTTTATATTGTGCTAACGTCTGTGGATGCAGGAAAACAGGTTGGAGGGATCAACTGGATTCCTCAAAATTATCTAGATTATTCTAATAATTCCATGTTATGATTATTTGCTATTTTGGGTTAAATTATATTGATAATTGGAAATGTTGAATGCTATGGGTTGATTTAATATATTTCGGTACCGAGTTATCAAAATATATAGAATCAGATTTTTTTGGAAAGAAAATAAAGAAGAGAATTTGTAAGTAAAAATAATTAAAGAGAAGTCGACTAAATTTAAGAATGAATTGGAAAAGAATAAAAGTGGATTTTAAATGTTAGTAAATAAATTCCGAGTAGGGAAAAAAGATTTAAATAAACAGGTAAATAATGAATTTTTAAAACTTAAGTGGATCATTTTAAAGAGCAAAAGAATTTATTTTAAAGATTTAGCTCTAAATTTATTCAAGGGAATAGAGAAGGAGTTTGGGGAATATAAAATTGGTATTTTTAGTTAAAAAGGATTTTTATTATAATTAAGAAATGAAATATGAGGTTAATGGATTTTGAATAAATTGAGTAAGTGAAGGAACTTATTTTAAATTAGGTAAATTGGAATTCCATTTGAAAATTGATTTAAGTGTTGGAATTAGGATTTTAAAAGGAGGTTGTGACTATGAAATGTTTGAACTGGGTTGATAAAAGTAAAGTAAAATATATCAGTGGATATTTAGGAAGAATAAATTCACGGTGAGAATTTATAAAAGGAATGGGTAAATTTGTTTAAAAATAAATAGTGATTTATTTGCAAAGGACGTGGAAGAAAAGCTTATTTCCCTGAGTGGCCAAGTTCGTTTTCAAACAAATTTAAAGGTATAAGTTAAAAGTTTTAAGTTGTTTTAAAAGTATGTTTTAGAAAATTTATTATTTCTGAATGTTTAAATTCTAAAGTAATTATTTTTCAAAATTTATTATCGTAATAATTATTTAAAAGATGATTTGGTAATTTGTTTAAAGGAGAAAATCTAGTTTTATATTTTATAAAGTAACCTTATTTTAAATATTCCTAAAGTATTATTTGTAATTAAGTATTAAAGTAGTTTTCCTAAATTTAAATGTTAAAGCATATTTTACAATAAAGTGTTTTTCGACTATTTTAAAAAAATCTAAAGTTTTGTGCTTGGTGATTTCAGTGGAAATAGAAAATATTTGGGAAATTTATTCTGTAAAAGGAAGATAGTTTGAAACTGTTTGCAAAAAGGTTTGAAAAGTGGAAATATATCCTACGAAGATATTTTGAGATTAATAAATAATTCGGAGAAATTATTTATTGTTTGATGGAGAATAGTGTTGACTCAAGGGTTACGGATTTGCGGGTCGCTACAGTAGTGGATTTTCTTTCTTAGCCCCTTTCGTTGGAGTCGAAAGCTGTTGTGGTGCCAATTTGATCAACGTTGTTGAAAGGATATGTAGCTAAGTGGAGTGGATTTGTCCTTTCGATAGTCAAACATTTCGACTTATTCGAACCCGTTGATCCCTTCGACAACATGCCTTCGAGAAAGTTGAATCTCTTTAACCCTAGAGTTGTCTCTGCCCATCTTTGTCAAAACGTCTAGAGTATGTATGAGTTTAACTTAAAACCTTTATGCATTAATGGGTAGGCTAGGTCTCAACAACATTGATCAAACCTTTCGACAACATCGACAAAATTAATATTTTTACTCAGGAATTTTAAGTTATTCTTTTTAGCAAAGCTAGCCAGCTTTATATTGGGCCGTGCCACTATGTATTAATGAAGACTAGTTGCTCTGCACATGCACAGAGCAACTATGACTGTTTTTGTAGTGGAATTTTTAGTTATTGATTTCGACAACGTCGAAAGGTCTTATTGCTTAGCTTTATGTTACGCTTGTAGTTTATCTAGGCTTCCATAGAGCTTTCGTCGTTGTTGAAAAGTGTTGAATGGATTAATGTTAAGTCTCATCCTTTCGGCTGTATTAATAGCTCAAGGAACACATATTATTACTTATTTATTTTTTAGGCTTTTGACAATGTTGAGATATACTGATTTAAATTTGATGCTATTGTCCTTTTGATATTGTCGAAAGCTTAAGCTATTGTCCTTTCACCCCTATCGAAACCTCAAGCTATTGCTCTTACAACATTATCGAGAGCCCAACGTATTGTCCTTTCGATATTGTCGAAAGCTCAAGTTAAGCTATTTGGTTTCTGACTTAAATTGTTTGCACAATCTTAAAGCTCTATGTCTGTTTTCATGTTTAAATTATCTAGGTAGATTTCTTTGTTTAATTCTCGAATGCATTTCAAATTCATAAATAATCAAGGATTTTAACTAAAACATTTTCACTTGGTAGAGTCATGAGTTCTCCTAAGAAAGATGAAGCTATTTCTAAGCATACTTCCATTTCATCCCAAGACGAAGTCAATGTCATCCTTAGGGATATTAGTATTACTGAATCCCTCCTCGGGAAAGGGACACCACGGACAACCCTCCTGAAGAATATTTTGCTTATACTGCCATTCACTTATGGCATGGCAGATTCTTACCTTTCGCAAAGTTCTTATCTTCATTTCTATCCTATGATGGAATCTCTCTAATCCAACTGTCTCCAAATGTCTACACTCATCTCCTATCTCTAGAGATGATGGCATTGGAATCTGGGATCCCTTCGCTCAATGCTAAAGTGTTAAACTTATTAACTAAGTTGGCAAGGTTGAGCAATCTTAATAACCAAATATACAGAGTCAACCCCTACAAGAAGTTAATATCTGACGGGGTCAAGGACTGGGAGAGCTAGTTCTTATTTGTCAAATGTTTTGCTAATATTCGTGGAACTTTTTCCTCTCCCCGTAAGTCTAGTCTTGTGTTGTCTTTCCGCAACTTTATGATTTTCATTAACTAATCTCTTGCTTTATCAGGTGTCTCTTCCAAGAAGCTTATTGATGTCAACAAGAGAATAGTTGACTATCTATTTGTGTCTTCAAGACAAATTGGGAGTAGAACGACGCTTCTAACTCCTTCAAACTTAATAAAGCAATCTCTTATGTCAGTGGGACAGAGAATCTTAGGAACTCCTCCTTCATTCTTTCACACTTCACATGGCAAACGCTTTCTCTCCCTGGGAGATGCTAAACATTTCTCCCCAATGTCACCTATCTGTGCCGACCCTTTTGGTATATTAGTTTAGAATTTTCTTCTTTATCCCTGGCATTCTTTGAAATATTTTGATTGACTTTACATTAGCTTGAATTTGTTCCAGCTTCTTCTCAAGTCATAGTGTCCTCTAGCGGCGCTTCCCCTCCTCCATCAACTTCTGGAGTGAAATCAATCATACCAGCTTTTGCAAAATCTAAGAAAACTTTTAAAAGAAAACTAATGGAGCCTCCTGAAGATGCATCCCCAGAGAAAGTCATTAAAATCATTGATGTGGAGAAAGAGGAGAAGCGCTTATCTTGTGAACAAGTCCCAAAGAGTCCTATTGTTGAATCCCTTAGAGATAAACCAAAGCAAAATCCGCCTATTCCTGACTTTTTTCCATGCATCTCCATTTTTGATTCTCTAGCTGCACTTGAGCAAATGCAACTAGCTTTATTAATGACCCATTCCATGAAACAAATTCCTCCAAAATCATCATTTTCTACTCCTCCATCTGCAAATTTTGAAGAACTAATTAAGCTAATCCTTCATTCTGAATCCTTCACTTCTTCTTGTCCACCCTCTTTCACTCCAGACTTGGTGGGGAATTATAACTCTCTATTGGAGCAACAACTCTTGGTAAGCTCTTACTCAATTGACCTTATCATCATTGATTTTCTCTAATCGCTAACTTGTTACATTTTTCACTCCAGATTTCTAAGTGTTAGGTAGCTTTAAACGAACACATTTCAAATTCTTCAGCCGGATCCTCCAAGCTGCAGGAGAAAAGTTTTAAGCTTAAAAATCAAGTATCTTCCTTGACCACTGCCAAAAAAGACGCTTCTAAAGAGTTGAAGCTTCCTCTGTTAGGGTCGAGGCTGATTTTGAAGAAGAAAGCAGGCTTGCTAACTCTCTACTGATGAAAAACTTGCCATGGTTGACAAGCACCATTGTCCCAGTGGTTAAGTGATTCAGCTTTCGTGCGAGAGGTCATAAGTTCGAAACTTGCGTAGCATGATTCGAACGTTTATTAACATGTGATTTGTTGTATATAAAGTACCATTTCAAAAAAGGCCATGGAGCTCACTCTAAAAGATATGGAAGATGAAAAGGCTCACTTTGTTGCTAAGAACACTTCATTGAAAGATAAATTTAAGAAGACCAGAGCTTCGCTTAAACTTGCTGCTCGTACTCTTGCTGATGTCAAGCAACAAGTATCCCAGTTTGTTGATGCCTTCTTAAGGTAAATGATGCTGAAAAACTATGAAGATGCCCTTATGCTTGCATACACCGACAATTACAAGAACTTCCCTAACTTTGGCTTTCCTTCAATTGATCTTGCCCTAGCTGAAAGAGTGATGGGCAAAATTAGTCAGATGAAGCAAGGTATTGCACCTGAGGATGAGGAAGAAATTATTGCTGCTGAAGTTCTTTCTTTTCAAGTCCCCTCCTTCGAAATCAAATCAGATTCTAAGGAGGAGGTTGACAAGGTTGACGCCGCTGAGGATAAAGATGATAGATGACAACAATGGCTGTGATGATGATAATGATGGTGGTGATGTTGATGACCTTGCTGGAGATCAAGGTCTTGATGTTGATAACGAGGGTTCTTGTGGAGCTTCAGAAAAAGATGGTAGCGATCAAACTGAATTTCCTAAAAAAGAGTCATCCCTTCAAAAGGATGTCCCACCTGTATCCCCCGGGCATTCCGCTACTCCATAAGGTGAGCCTGCTCCTGCCTAAACCGAGGATCCAAAAGAAATAGAGCAGGCCTTCCAGGCTTCTGTTCTAGTTTCCTAATTATGGAACTCCCTGTTTAAATATCTTTCTCTTCGAAGATAATGATTAGTGTAAAATCATTCATTTTGGATAAGGAGGAAGTCTCAATTTCCTTATGGAACAAAACTTGAAAGAAAACAAATAGAAATTAACAAGTAATATAGGAAGTTAGACAGATAGATAAAGAAGAATAACAACCTCTCTGACAAGTATCATAGCCTTGTTGCCTTCTATCATCTTTCAAAAATCAAAGGGCTGCCCAATTATTAAAGAGAACACACCTCCGATATGACGCTTTCGTAAGGAAAATCAAGAGTTTCTTACTTTATTTTGGATGATGATCAAAGAAAGGGATATTTTAGGTAATTTTTTGTATAAAGCTTATTGTAGACATTTTATTATAGACTTTTTGTACATTGGAGAATTTGGCGGGGGTTTACTTAGACGTTTCCATAAAAGGTACTTACATGAATTCGGATCTGACCCACATCCCAGAGCGTGCTGGAACTTACCACGGGTCAGGTTGATTCCTCAAGATCTCCCCCTGGATAGCTTAAGAACTATAAAGTTAAATTTGTTTAAGAGTTTTTCTCTAAGTCTATTTTGTTTGAACCAAATGAATGATTGAATATGTAACAATTAATTAATCTATGAATATATATTTTTAGCTCTATTTTCTGTGCTTAGCTACTTTTGTTATACTATTACAGAATGACACTTCTCTAGGTCAACTCATCCCTAGAGACCATTAAAGCCAATATGTTAAATTGAGAAGGTTTTACTCTAAAAATGCATCAATTTTAAAGACTTCATAATTAGCGAGATATTTCTTCACGATTTACAAAAATTGTGCTTGGAACGCCCTCACCTCCATTTTGACTTCCTCGATGATGAGAAGGAAACTCTCCTTAAAGAGATCAGAACATTCCACTCTAAACTAATTTGTGGTCGCGATAGTCCCCTAGCTGGGAAATGGGAGTATATCAAATGCCCGTCGGTCATAACCCTGGAAGGAAATACTATGCCTTTTGATTCAACAGTTGTGCTTTCAACTAACTCTCTTGATAAAGTTAGAAAACTAGTTTTCCAACTTTAAATGTAATCAAGTTGTCATTGTACCTTTTTAATTTCATTGTTGTTTGAGTTGTAATCTATTATAATAATAATAAAGAGATTTCTTAGCTTGAATTTGACATTATTTTATCTCTTTTTTTTAAATAGGAGTTATAGTTAACCTCAACTTCTTTTCCTCATAATTTATCATAACACGTTGATGCCATTAGAGAGAAGTTGTTGATAGCGAGCGAAGGAATCGTGGTTAGTAATGTGATCTTATTAGCACACTTCGATGGTAATGTTGAAGCTGTAAAATGGCACAAGAGGTATTTTCTTCAGAAAAAAACCATCGCTAGCAGTCACAAAGATCATATTGCCTACCTTGAGGCTGAAATCAAGAATAAAAATGAGATGATCACTACACTTAAACGACAAGTGAAGACAAATATAGTCCTACAATTTACTTCGATCAAAAGATTTCAGAATTTATTCAGCAAATAAGTGACTTGGAGTTGAAACTAAAAGATAGGCAGGCATGGTGTGCCTCTTTGGAATTCATCATGGGGGACAAGACTTCGAGTGTTGACTTGTCGGTCCTTCACTCTACTCCTACGGTTACTACACCATGTCGAAGCTTCTTGCGGTCAAAAAATTCCCTACTATGCTCAACCCTACTCCGGGCTTAGACAAGAATGTTGTGGGCAGTTGGTGTAGGAGAGTCAAGTTTGAGATGGCCAATTATTTCGATGAGTAGCAGAAGATCAAATATTCTCAAACTATTAATGATTATGCCACTAAGAACCAAAAGCTCGAGCGTGATATTTATCTCTTATAAAAGCGCATTACGGAATTAGAGAGGGATAACAAGACCATTAGGGCAGCAAATAGAGCTTTCAATTGCGCTCTGAAAATTAACATTGATGCTATTGATGATGAAGACAGAATAAGAAAGAAAGAAAAGAAACTCAAGGAAGTTCTTTGCACGGTCATTCGCCATGTCATGGAACCTTCAGTCGTAGAAACTCTTAACAAAGCCGCTCAAGATTTGTAATTTATTTGTAAGTCTTACTTGAATGAACTTATTTTGTATACATGTAAAAATTTCATAGATTTGTAAGTTATCTCATGATTTATGTAAATTTGGAAAGTAGCACCTTATTTGCAATCCTTTTCTTGTGATGTCACTTTTGAAAAGCCTTTAAATTTCTCCTTCATTGACTTTTGGACTTGCTGAATCTTTTGCTATTCCTCGTTATTTTAATTTCCCTGAAAAGCATGCAGCAAACAATATTTCTAATTGTTAGCTTGAAATTGACATATTTATCTATGTATGTCATTTGCTATATTAACAAACCATCCTGTTAAACTAAATGTTAAAATCTCATCTTTAACCACGATGAGAGATGATCAAGAATGTAACTCCTTCCACTTGGCCGGAGAGTTTGAAATTTACTGATAGAAAATTTCACTTTATCATAGGGGTATATATATTAGAATATAACCTTTATTTAATAAAGAACCTGATTCAAAAATCAGCATTTGAAATTTTGAAATAGTTACTCTTCGACCCATTCCTCAACATTAATGGGATGTGAAAAGTTAGAAACCCAAAGTTCCTATTGGGAAACTCTTAACAGCGTCCTTTATGATAATTTACTTCGACCCAGATTTAGGCATTTAGGATGAATAGGAATCCAATGATCTTGCATCCAGATTTGGATTTACTTAAGCAGCAAACTTGATACCCAGATTTGGTTATAATATGTTAGTGATTGATAAAGACCCGAAGCCTAGATTCGAGCGTTAGATGATGGAATTATATCTGAAAGACCCGAAACCCTTATTTAGGTATTAATAGCTGATGTTTAGAAATGGGAGTCCCGAAACCCAGATTCGGGTAATAATAAGAGGAGTTATGTCCCACTGTTTTGCTTATGTCTTCTTTGACATGTATGAACCCTTTAGGTTTTGAATATATATACAAATAATCTGATTAGTTGTCTCTTGAGCTAGGATGTCTTAGTTCATGATCGGATATTCTTTTTCTTGAGCTTGAACATCTTTGTTCATGATTTGATGAGCCTCTTCTCGGTCTTGGATGTGTCAGTCCTTTATTGAATGAGCCTTCCCTTGGGCTTGGACATCTTAGTCTATTATTTGATGAGCTTCTTCTTAAGCCTGGTTTTCTTTGTCCATTGTCGTCTGGTGCTCTTAGTTAGCTCATCTTAGAGGTTGGAACCAAGAAATTACCCGACCTCCTTCCAGGAGGCATCCTACCCAGGCCTTTTTGCGACGCAGACAGGGGCTTGTTCGATGCTTTACGCTAGCCATTTTATGCCATGGATAAAGGCTACTCTGTCCTCCTTCCAGGAGGTGCCTTAACTTGGTCATAGCGTGGCATGGATAAGGGCTTATTTGGTGCTTTAACCTGGCCATCTTATGGCAATGGATAAAGGCTTACTTCATGCTCCCTCCAAGAGGTGCCTTGACCTGACTAGAGGCACAACCAATGGCTTGTCTGGTGCTTTAACCTGACCATCTTATGGCGCAGCTAAAGGCTTACCCGGCCTTCCTCCAGGAGGTGCTCTGCCTTGGCCATCTCGACACGAACAAAGGCTTTTTTACCATCTTAGGTAGACTGCCATCTTAGGTAGTATCCAAATATAAGGAGCATTTCACTCCTAACCATGTAGATTTTCTCTTTATACAAAGTTGCTCTTTATTGATTTTATCTCAAATTATTTTATAAACTCATGGATTTTTCCTTAATGAAAGAATTTTATGATTATCCACTCCACCGCTCAGCAATGGTTGGTTTCATGACCATTCATCATATGATAGTAGCAGTAGGATCATCCTAAACTCCTTTCATGTTTTGGCTTCTTTTTCTGTGATGGCCAATAGTTGAGCTCATCCTTTGTAAGCAAGTAGACGTTCTCAGCTGATGTTGTTGAGTTGCACTCCTTTGAAGTCTAGACTTGAAGCTTGATTCTTGTGGAAGGCTTCTTGACTTTTTGTTCCTTGGCTTTTTGTTCCCATGCTCCTCAATTGCTTTTTTTAGCACTCTTTGTACATCTTGTGTAGGAAGTGTTCTCTTTACAATTAATTATTGCCATTTATTAGGAAAGGCGTTGTAATCAGCTATTATTTCTTTCTCAAAGATTATGTCTTTTGAATAATGTTGAATGGTTCTTATCATTTGATTAAAGACATTATCACTTCCATTAGTCCTTTTTCCAAGTGCAAAGATAGGGGTAGGACCAACATGAAAAGGATTTAGACTTCATTCCTCAGGATCATAAAATTCTGTTTTCTTCTTGTTTATAATTCTTAGGGCTTCGAGCCTTAATCTCAGTTCCTCATCTTGATTGGAGTTCTTGATAATTGTTTGGGGGAACCTTGACAAACGTGGTTTAGAAGAACCTTGTTTAAATCTCTTAATTCTTGTAGCAATGATTTACCAATGCTGATAAACTTGAAGTGGAATTGACTTAAGGAGGGTTAGAGATTAGCACTGTTGGGGTTGTATCCAAGTTGGAGGTTTGAGCCTTCCTTCTAGCACCAAAAATATTAAAAATTTTCTTGTCAACACCCCAAATTAATGCAAAGAAAGATGAATAATCCTTTATATGAACAGTGAGCGTGATTCTCTTAGGAATTTCTTTTTGATTTAGTTTTATTTATTGATATTTCTCAAATCAGTACTTTGTGTCGAAAGGTATGGTCTCTGGGTTATGTGACCTTTTGATGCTAGTGAGCTAGTGAGATTTCCTTCGAAAGCCTTCCTTTTGATCAGATTAAAATTCCTTGAGTTAAGTCTTTTGGTAGGTTCGATCTTATCGAAAGCTTGGTTGTTAGCTTCCCTTAAATTTAGGCAGAAAGTCTTATTCTTTAGTGGATTTGGAGTAAGCTTCGTCATTGTCGAAAGCTACGGGAATGACTTCCTTTGGATTAAACTGTAAGTCCAAGTCTTGGTATTTAGAGAATAGGTTTTGACCTTGTCAAAAGCTTTAGACCATAGAGTTGATACCTTTGGAAGGTTACAAAAGTTGCTAGGACTAGATGATGTATCAACTTTGTTGATAGGTACCTTTTGATGGATTTAAACCTGAAATATAAAGCTTAATCCAACAAACCTTTTTGTAAATAGTAAAGAGATAAGTAATGCACAAGTCTTCCCTTTTTTCTAAAGAAATTTTATTTCATTTATTTCCTAAATAAATAATCTCCAAATTAGGGTTGTAATGTTTTGTTTGAGAAAAACACAAGTTTGGAATGAGGGAAATCAGATCCCCTAAACCTAACCCCCTGGATCTTATTTAAAGATGCAGACGGACCCCTTTCCATGTCCTTTCTTTCAACAACGTCGAAAGGTCCTCCTTTTATATGCTGTTGTGAACTTTTCAACCTGGTCAAAAGGTATGACTCCTTTCGACGTTGTCAAAAGGTGTTCCTTTATATGTTGTTATGAACCTTTCGATCTGATCGAAAGCTATGCTTCCTTTCGACATTGTCGAAAGGCGTCCTGGTTCTTCTTGTCATATTCTAGCAATTCCTTCATTATCTCTTAACCCTTCGACCTGATCGAAAACCATGCCCCCTTTCGACGTTGTCGAAAGGTGTCCTTATCATTCTTACACCTCTAAGTATTGCCTTCTTTATAGCACCTTTCGACATTGTCGAAAGGTGTTTCGACATTGTCGAAAGGTGTCCTGGAAGAGGCTTTGCATCTTTGCGATTAGTGAAATAAGCTTAGAGCCTTCAACATGGTCGGTAGGTTGAATGCATTGGTTTTGAAGAGATTCAACTGCCATTGTTTTTGTTGTTGTCGAGTAGTCCATGCTTTTTTTAATTTGATGTGGAACCTTTTCAGGACCATATTGGTTTCGACCGATTCGAAAGGCTTACTCTAGCTTTTGAAGAGGTAGCTAATACTTGCTTCAACTTCTTCACCTTCTTCAAAAGGTATGAACTCCCTGGATGCAGTGAGGAGGGATTTTTCGACACCTTAGAGAGGTCTTGAAGCCGCAAACTTTGATCACAGCATCCCTTCGACTCCTTCGAAAGGTTTGGTCAAAACTCTTCTCTCTAAGTCTTTGTTTAAAAACTTTTCGATTTAGTCGAAAAGTGGATTTTTTGGAGCAACAGAAGCAGCAGAGAGGGGTATCCAAAAAATTTTCTTACTCAAAATTGTATGAAATCCTCGAAGGTTATATCTAGATACTTGAGGATTGTAGGATCGATTTCACCCTAGAGGTGGGGTGAATAGGGTGATAGTATAAATTATAAAATTAATTGCAGAAGCTTATAAAATATTCAATTCAGACCACAGAATAGCAGCACAGATATCGCAGAATATAAATAACAGAAAAAACAGAACAACACAGAATTTACCCAGCTTCGGCAAAACCCTGCCTACGTGCTGCCCCCAAGGTTTCTACTAGAAATTAGATAGTCCCTCGCTTACACACGTAAACTCGCTATACCCGCTATTGACTAATCTAACTCTACGCTCAAAACTTTGCCACAACTCAGCCACTAAGTTGCGAATTCTCAAGCTACGCCACGTAGGTTGTCCCCTAGTCACACGACTAGAAATTAAATGGTTTAAAAAAGAAAATTACAAATTAAAAACAATTTAAAACAAAATAACCCTAATTTAAAAACAATAACCCTTTAAATAATAAAGGCCTTTTATCAAAGCCGTCCCTTTTATAATTTGGTCCGTTCCCTTTTTCTTTCTATTTGCTCCGTTCGTTGTTTTGAGATAGTAGCGGCTTTGTCCTTCAATCCAAATTAGGGATTTCGTTCGTGATTCAATCTAGGGTTTTCGAAGTGCCGACAATATGTTGATTGATTCGATGATTATTCGCATGTAGCCTTGATCAATTGTTGCTCACTTCGGCTGCTTCGTTGATCGAATTCTTTCCTTGATTCGGTATGTAATTATTTGCTTTTGCTTTATTGATTTTATGCTTTCTAGAATTCGATGCGTATGTTGATGATGATCCTAGGGTTTATATAGGACTCAAAATCCTATTTTTGCGTTCGTATAAAATCATTTGAATTTGTCATATTATTCACCTCGGCCACTTGATTTTGTTTCGATGATTGAGATGTTTTCTGACTTGTTCAAAAACGTATATTTGTTACTTGATGGTCACGGCGTTTATTTGAGATTGTGATGACCACGGCTTGATTTTTATGTATGAACACGGCTTCTTGACTTGACTGCATCTCATGGCTTTGATTTGTTCAACTCTGGCCATCTTGAATTTTTAAACTGCTCTTCTGGATATTGTTCGAACTGTACTCATGCTCGATTTGCTTGCTTCGGCTGCTTCATTGACATTGACTTGTTGGATTTTACTGTAACTTAGCTAATGGTTCATCTCTGCTTCATGTTCGTTCCTGAACATTACTGTTTTGGTTTAACCTATATATCATTGACTTGATATCATTAATTCAATGTTTTTGATGCTCCTTCGATTCAGTGAGGCTTATATTTGAATGTTAGTTGTATTAGTAGTTGATTTGTAGTCTCTGGTATTTCATCTTGGCCATGTTGCATTCTGGTCTGGATATCATGATGTACATGTGTGTTGCATTTCATTTGCGGCCTTGACTTTTGTGATATTTGAACTTGACGGCTCTGGCTCGATGTTGTTACTGCATTCATTACCACTGTCTTGCATTTTAGCTTGTACTATCCGGTCTGGTTGAACTGAGTTTGATTTGGTTTCATTTTTGCTGTGCATTTAGTTGGTGTGTTTGCACTGTGCATTGAGCATTGTGTCACTTGTATACTGCAGCTTGGTCTTGCCTTGGTTCTGGCCATTCCTTGTTGCCTTGTTGCAGTTTGGTCTGCTGTCATATTTGCTGTCCACTGCAGTTTGTGTTGCTCACCATGTTGCTCATACATGTTTTCATTCACTTGAGTCTTGTGATTTACATATATGTGCATATATACAGTTGCTCGGTCCTTGATTGTTTCAGTATTCATGTTGTTGTGCAGTAGCCGTGGTCTTTGTTGTTGTAGCATGCACTCGTTGTTGTTTCCAGTTGCACTTGAATCTCTTGGCACTGCTGTTAGCTTTGGTGTATGTAGCTTGGTTCATGTGTTGCATTGCAGTTGATTCATTAGCATGCTACTGATTGGTCTGACCTGAACTTGGTTCACTTCATGTTGATTTTTGAAATTTCACTTGAGTTGAATCCAGTTTCAAAAACTCGGGTTTGACCTTGTGCTTGAGTCGTGATTTTGAATATATTACACGTGAGTTGAACCCGGCTTTTCATTTGGGTTTGACCTGTGCTCACCTGTCCCTGTAGCATTATCAAGTGTATATATCGGTGTGCATGGCCTTGTGGCATATACAGTGATACACTGTATATGTCACAAGTTGTTCGTGTATGATGAATTCAAATTTAAATGATGACGAACAACCCAAATAACTGAGGCAAATATTATTTTCAAAATTCATCTTTTATTTTATATTGCAAAAATATTTTATTTTCAATTTTACTGCGTTAGTGAATATTTTTGCAGATTGCTCAGATGCTGGATTCAAACCGGAATGAAGTTAAAGATTAAAATACGAGTGTGAGTGATATGTAGTGAGGTTAAATGTAAATGTAAAATAGTGATGTAATTGAATTTGTATCAAAGTTGTATAGTGAATAGTGAGAGCTTGAATTTGTACAATTCAAAATTGTAATAAATATTTATTTGAATAAAATATTCGTTTGAATTCAAATTCCGTGTTATTTATTTTATTCAGCAAATATTTATTTAATCTGTGAAAATAAATAGTATATTAACTAATACATTTAAACGAATGTATATATGTTTATTATCATCAAACAAAAATCATATAAGCGCATATTCAACAATCTCCCCCTTTTGATGATAACAAACATATATTTAAGATTTTGAATATGTTAAATGTATTTGATCATAGATATATCCTAATTGCTCCCCTTATTTAAATGCTTCCTCTCTACACGATGCTCCCCCTACATATATGCATAAAAATATGCAAATGAGTCTAGATACAAATTGAAAATTATTTGACATTTGCTTGATTTTATTTGACAAAATCTTAACTTTTCTCTTCCCCTTTTGTTATCAGCAAAAGAAAAATAGTGTTAGAGAAAATAGAGATAAGGTGATCGATATTAATTAACACTAAAACTCAATTGAATATAAATATTAAATTTCGATAAAAAAAAAATCATAAATACTTTAATTGACACATATTCCACTTTAGAATGATAGGAATGATTTCATCAGATAAAACCATATAGTTGTGTCTATTTGTGGTATATTTATTTCAGGAAATTTGAATATCTACTAACCATGCATAACCGTTAGGACTTTTAAATGAGATTAGTAGTATTCATAATTTTTTTATTCTAAAAAAAAAAATTCAAGTATCTTCTAACCACGCATAACCGTGAGGACTTTTAAATGGGATTAGAATCAACTTGTCTATTTAATCCATTAATTTTGATATGTGTTCCATACATGCATAGCCGTGAGGACTTTTAAATGAGCATGAAAGCACATAATCAAAAATCCAAGTAATTCACCCATGCATAACCGTGAGGAATTTTAAATGAGAGTGAATACTTTGGATATTTATTTTTTATTGCTAAAAATATAATAAATTGAAGCACAAATGATTTCCCATTTAAAATACCACATATTGACATACTATATGGAATTTTGATGAGTGATGGTCGTTAGAAATATGATAGATATAGAGATGGTCATGGAATTTTTACCAACAAACAGTTTTATAACTCTTGTTTAAATTTCTAAAGAAATTTATTAATTATACCGTCTTGAGTCATAAATTTAATCAATATTCACACTCATCACTTTTTCAGTCACTATTTTTCTTTTCGATAAACATTAGGGAGTCAGATTAGTCAAAATAGTCATTTAAAATCAAATTCAAAAATAATTATGAAATTAATTTTTCAAAAATGACTAATCTGAAACTATGGTCAAAAATGATTTTCTCCAGGGGGTTTTAAAAGAAAATTTTCTGCTATTTGAAAATTATTTGAAATGAAGAATATGCAGATATTTTCTTTGAAACACGATGTAGTTACTAAATGTCTCAACAAAAATCACGTTTCAGTAGTAATTTTTCTATCAACTAGATTACCAGTGTAATCTGCATCTGAATTTCTCTTTCACTCAAAATTATCATCAATTGAATTTTATAGAACAAAACATGAAGTGTGCACCAAAAATTTCAAACTCAATTTTTACAGCAATTTATATGACATTCTTTTGAAGCCGTGTAAATAATCAGAAAACCGTGAATATAGAGTCAGCCGTATTATAACCAATTGTATTATCCAACAAAACACTATTTTTAATCTAAACTGATATATATGAAGTAATTCAAAGAATCTAGAGATTATTATAGTGTTTTTGGCATAAGAATATACTTGGCCAACTATGTTGAATAAGTCAGAGTCAAAATCAACATCTTTTCATCATCTCAATATTGGCTGATTTTAATTCAGAATACGGTGCAGATTATCACATTTAATATATCGTTTAAAACATACCATTACCTGTTTTACCTTTACGATATTTTTCGTTGTTGTCCGTTGTGATTCTGTCACCTTTATACTAGGCTAAGGAACTTTGCTTTATCGCCCGTTGTGTTTCTGGAACAACCAAAAATCCAGAGAACACTGTTGTTGTTCCTTAGCCTGCCACCACACCTACACGTTGAAAGATTTTTGTGACCTATTTGTTTTTATAGGTCCATGATTGTTAGTGGCAAAAAATTTTGAAATTTTTTTTGTAAAGACCCAAAACTATTTATAATTGTTCCCTTCGGCACCCAAATTTTTTTAACTTTGAGAGTTTTTATATTTGTGCCTTTTGGAACCCAAATCGGTATAGTTTTCACATGTTTGGGTCTATACCAACAATTATTGTGATTGTGTCCATATTTTCTACAAATCGTGCACATTGAATTTTCTTGATTAATCTTGTTTTCAACAATTTTCACACTATTATATCAAAGTCCTTGTCTAACCGTATTAACAGTTTGCTTTCCTAATAGCATGTTCAACGATTTTTTACTTTTGGAAAATTTATCTAAAGTCGTTGACAATTGTTGGACTTGAGTTTTGAGAGATTCATTTTCATTCAACAATTGAGTGCACTTTTTAATAGAATTTTCTCTCCTAGTATTTTCACTTTCTTTCAAAATCAGAATTTCATTTTCAAGTGATTTTATATTGATTTCCGATTTTTTAATTTTGTTTTCGAATGTTGGACACTTATCACACTTAGGGATCCTACTTTGATAGGTTTTAACTAATTGGTCAAGTTGTTCATTTAATTCTATCAAAGTAACCTTTTGTGATTCAAGTTTAGCATATTTCTCCCTAAGTCGTTCAAAACAGCCATTTACTTCGTGGAAATAAATAAGTAATTCAGAGTGAGTGAGTTTTGATACCTCGCTTGGCTCATCATCGTCGCTATCAGTTATATTTCCTTGAAGGCACATATCTGCTTTCTCACTCTCACTGCTAGAACTTTGATTATCTTCATCACTTGTATTCCACGTGGCTGCAAAACTTTTCCTTTTTGATTTCTTTTTAAAGTCGCATTGATTTTGAGGACAATTGGGCTTGATGTGTCCGCGTTGATTGCATTTGTGACAGATGATCTTCTGTTCTTCAGAGTAGTCTAGTGCTTTGGCTATTCTGCTTTACGCTTTTTGAATTCGAGCTGAATTTCCATATTTGTAATTCCATTTTTTTGAATTTCTTTATTAATAGCTCCAATTCTGCTGCTGCTTCATCATCGTCATCGTCATCTCTTTCGGTTGTTCCTTTGAGAGCTATTGATTTCTTTCGAGTATCACTTCCTTCACGCTCTTCCTTGAATTTCATTTCTAGCTCATAAGTGGTGAGATTTCCGATGAGTTCTTCAACTTTCATTTGTTTTAAATCTTTCGATTCTTGAATGGAGGTCAACTTTGCTTCAAATTTTCATGGAAGGACTCTAAGGATTTTTCGGACTATCTCCAACTCCGTGTATGATTTTCCAAGAGCTTTTGATTTATATACGATATTGGAAAGTCGTCCATGCATCTCTTTAACATTTTCTTCCTTCGCCATTGTGAAGTTCTCGTATTCGCTGCTTAGCATGGCAAGGTGAGATTCTTTGACTTGAGATGTTCCTTCGTGAGTCACTTCTAGTGTGTGCCATATTTCCTGCATAGTTAGACAATGTGAGACACGATTAAATTCAAATTGATCCAATGAACAGATAATAGAATTCATAGCTTTAGCATTAGTATTTTGTAATTTATTTTCTAGTTCTGTCCATTGTTCCTTTGGTTTCTCTATTTCCTGATTATCTACAGTTATAGTTGGTATTCTATAACCTGTCTCAACAATATTCCATGCGTCAATGGTTTTCAGAAAAATTTCCATCCTATTTTTCCAATAAGCATATTCACCATTGAACCTTGGTGGTCTAACTATGGATTGACCCTCAGCAACAGCAGTATTAAAAGAAGCCATTTTAAAAATTCAACTTTTTAAAATAAAAATTGGTTTTTGTAAAATCAAATTTTTAAAACAAAAACGGCTTTTGTTCCTAGCTCCGATACCACTTGTAGGATCGATTTCACCCTAGAGGGGGGGGCGGCTGAATAGGGTGATAGTATAAATTATAAAATTAATTGCAGAAGCTTATAAAATATTCAATTCAGATCACAGAATAGCAGCACAGATATCGCAGAATATAAATAACAGAAAAAACAGAACAACACAGAATTTACCCAGCTTCGGCAAAACCCTGCCTACGTGCTGCCCCCAAGGTTTCTACTAGAAATTAGATAGTCCCTCGCTTACACACGTAAACTCGCTATACCCGCTATTGACTAATCTAACTCTACGCTCAAAACCTTGCCACAACTCAGCCACCGAGTTGCGAATTCTCAAGCTACGCCACGTAGCTTGTCCCCTAGTCACACGACTAGAAATGAAACGGTTTAAAAAGAAAATTACAAATTTAAAACAAAATAACCCTAATTTAAAAACAATAACCCTTTAAATAATAAAGGCCTTTTATCAAAGCCGTCCCTTTAATAATTTGGCCCGTTCCCTTTTTCTTTCTATTTGCTCCGTTCGTTGTTTTGAGACAGTGGCGGCTTTGTCCTTCAATCCAAATTAGGGCTTTCGTTCGTGATTCAAATTAGGGTTTTCGAAGTGCCGAAAATATGTTGATTGATTCGATGATTATTCGCGTGTAGCCTTGATCGATTGTTGCTCACTTCGGCTGCTTCGTTGATCGAATTCTTTCCTTGATTCGGTATGTAATTATTTGCTTTTGCTTTATTGATTTTATGCTTTCTGGAATTCGATGCGTATGCTGATGATGATCCTAGGGTTTATATAGGCCTAGAAATCCTATTTTTGCGTTCGTATAAAATCATTTGAATTTGTCATATTATTCACCTCGGCCACTTGATTTTGTTTCGATGATTGAGATGTTTTCTGACTTGTTCAAAAACCTATATTTGTTACTTGATGGTCACGGCGTTGATTTGAGATTGTGATGACCACGGCTTGATTTTTATGTATGAACACGGCTTCTTGACTTGACTGCATCTCACGGCTTTGATTTGTTCAAATCTGGCCATCTTGAATTTTTAAACTGCTCTTCTGGATATTGTTCAAACTGTACTCATGCTCGATTTGCTTGCTTCGGCTGCTTCATTGACATTGACTTGTTGGATTTTACTGTAACTTAGCTAATGGTTCATCTCTGCTTCATGTTCGTTCCTGAACATTACTGTTTTGGTTTAACCTGTATATCATTGACTTGATATCATTACTTCAATGTTTTTGATGCTCCTTCGATTCAGTGAAGGCTTATATTTGAATGACAGTTGTATTAGTAGTTGATTTGTAGTCTCTGGTATTTCATCTTGGCCATGTTGCATTCTGGTCTGGATATCATGATGTACATGGGTGTTGCATTTCATTTGCGGCCTTGACTTTTGTGATATTTGAACTTGACGGCTCTGGCTCGATGTTGTCACTGCATTCATTACCACTGTCTTGCATTTTTTCTTGTACTATCCGGTCTGGTTGAACTGAGTTTGATTTTGTTTCATTTTTGCTGTGCATTTACTTGGTGTGTTTGCACTGTGCATTGAGCATTGTGTCACTTGTATACTGCAGCTTGGTCTTGCCTTGGTTCTGGCCATTCCTTGTTGCCTTGTTGCAGTTTGGTCTGCTGTCATGTTTGCTGTCCACTACAGTTTGTGTTGCTCACCATGTTGCTCATACATGTTTTCATTCACTTGAGTCTTGTGATTTACATATATGTGCATATATACAGTTGCTCGGTCCTTGATTTTTTCAGTATTCATGTTGTTGTGCAGTAGCCGTGGTCTTTGTTGTTGTAGCATGCACTCTTGTTGTTTCCAGTTGCACTTGAATCTCTTGGCACTGCTGTTAGCTTTGGTGTATGTAGCTTGGTTCATGTGTTGCATTGCAGTTGATTCATTAGCATGCTACTGATTGGTCTGACCTGAACTTGGTTCACTTCATGTTGATTTTTGAAATTTCACTTGAGTTGAATCCAGTTTCAAAAACTCGGGTTTGACCTTGTGCTTGAGTCGTGATTTTGAATATATTGCACGTGAGTTGGACCCGGCTTTTCATTTGGGTTTGACCTGTGCTCACCTGTCCCTGTAGCATTATCAAGTGTATATATCGGTGTGCACGGCCTTGTGGCATATATCACAAGTTGTTCGTGTATGATGAATTCAAATTTAAATGATGACGAACTACCCAAATAACTGAGGCAAATATTATTTTCAAAATTCATCTTTTATTTTATATTGCAAAAATATTTTATTTTCAATTTTACTGCGTTAGTGAATATTTTTGCAGATTGCTCAGATGCTGGATTCAAACCGGAATGAAGTTAAAGATAAAAATACGAGTGTGAGTGATATGTAGTGAGGTTAAATGTAAATGTAAAATAGTGATGTAATTGAATTTGTATCAAAGTTGTATAGTGAATAGTGAGAGCTTGAATTTGTACAATTCAAAATTGTAATAAATATTTATTTGAATAAAATATTCGTTTGAATTCAAATTCCGTGTTATTTATTTTATTCAGCAAATATTTATTTAAACTGTGAAAATAAATAGTATATTAACTAATACATTTAAACGAATGTATATATGTTTATTATCATCAAACAAAAATCATATAAGCGCATATTCAACAAGGATATCTTCCTTATCAAAGGCCACCAAGGAGGGAAACCTCCGAACGCGAATGGGCATCAGGAAAGTGCCACCTATTCCATGAGCTGGATGGGCACAATACAAATGACTGTAGGCATTTAATGGATATCATTAAGAATGCGTGAAGAATTTTCATTTACAACAATACGTAAGGACTCGGTCTACGGTGATGGAATGGGAGCAGCAACCGTCCACCTCGAATGAAAAAGGCAATGTATCAAGGTATCATCATCATCTTGTCATCAGTTGAGGATGGCATGGAGTAAGTAGCAAACACCATAGTAGGATGGCTAAGTCACCTACATATGTACAGGATTGAGGACTGTAATGACCCTAATTTTAGTTAACATTACTTAGACATTTAATTAGATAAACTAAATTAAATAATGTAGGAGGTTAAGAGGTTGAGATTTGATAAGTAAACTTGAGCCATGCCATATGAATAAACTGAAATAAGTTATTAAAACTTAAGGGAAGGAGGAGGAAAATTAGAAGGGAAAAATAAGAAGAGCCTTATTTTATATCCTAAAACCCACTTATTCTCGACTTCGTTCGTTCATTTGCATCTACAAACTAAACTAAAACCTAAGGGGTGTGGCCAGCTATTAAAGAGAAGGGAAACCAAAGATTAAAGTTTGAAGATTCAAGATAAAGAGCCTAGGAAATCAAACTTGGTCCAAATCTCAACATTCTTAATCAAACCAAGGTGAATAATTAGTTTAAATCTCACTTTTGATAACAATTTCGGTTTCAAGTTAGATCTAAATTATTTTTCAAGTATCATGCCATGTTTTGACATATTAAATGGATATACATACTTGTTGATGATTTATATGGATTTTATGATATGTTTAGATTAGAAAATCTATCAAACGACATCCAAATGATTTGCATTATTGAGCTATGGTCAAAATTATTATTTTAGAAGGGGGTTTCAAGTTTCATAATTTTCTAAGTAATTATGGATTTGTTGTGAAATTTCCAAGAGAGAAAATAGTAAATTTCGGGTTTAAATTATTTAAGGCAATTAAATAATGGTTTCAGGCTTGAAATATATATATATATGTGTGTGTGTGTGTGTGTTAGAAAACATATTTAATGTGAATTATTATGATGTTTGGGATTTTTCTAAGTGATTAACTATGGTATATAAATTATTTTAGTTGTAGGACTTAAATAATTTAAACATTTTATTAAGGACAAGAGCTTAAATGTTAAACTATATTCAATAGGATTCAAACTACTTTCGATAGGAATTCTAAAAAGAGAAGTTGATAAAGTTTTATCATTCAATAAGATTTTGACATATATTAATGGTACTTGTAAAGTATTTTCTTTAATGAGCAAAAAAGCAGTTTTCATACAAATTACATCTTCACCACTTAACCCTGCTAGCTTCCGACGTCATACATCCGCCTCTAACCCTTCCGTGTCCATTCGGTACCAATATACATGGTGTCAAGTTATTGGTATAAAGTGTATTAGACCTATGCGATAGGTAGTAATGGTGTCGAAAGTATACATGTGTAATGGGTGAAGTTGTATTTCTAGGTTTCGAATCTATAAACCCGCCTTTGGTTTAATATCTTCGAAAGGGTTGCTGTTTTAGAACCCCTTTGGTACCCTAGCTGCTGCATTAAAACCTTATAAGAGGCTGATTTTTATAGCCCTTAGGTCAATGAGGGTGAAAGTTAGGTTTCGAACCAATAATCCCCCACAACCATTGAAGCCACCTTCCCCAGTATTTCCGAAAGGAATGACTTAGCCACTTTTACTAACAGTTTTGAAGGAAATGGTTTCGAAAGGATAGCATTCGAGTGTTTCCTCTTTTATACTTTGTAGTTTGTTTTGTTTTCAAAAGTATAGTTTCGAAAGTAATATTTTAATTGGTTTGGAAGCTATGCTTCCATAACTTCTTACTTGAACCTAATTTGCCTTCAAAAGGCATGTTTTAAGTGTTTCAAAAGGTTTGTTTTAAGTGCTTTGAAAGGCGTGTTGTAAGTACTTCGAAAGGTATGTTTTAAGTGTTTCGAGAGGAATGTTTTCAAGTGTCTCAAAAGATATGTTTAATGATTTCGAAAGGGATGCTTTCAATGATTTCGAAAGGGATCCTTTATATGATTTTGAAAGGGATTATGTAAGGTTTAAACAATGGTTTCCAAGGTATTGTTTTGGCATTATAGCTTATGTTAGTTTCTAAGTTAAAAAGGGGCTTTAACTTATTTCAAAGGGATAGATAACCAAATTGATTTTAGGTTTTCATCAATATTGTTCTGTAAAGCACATACCATAGCATAAGTATTTTGAGTAAAGCAAAGAGTATGATTTCCTTGTTTTACAAACATATAATTTCAAGGGTAAATCGGTTGTAAAGATTGATTTCAAGGAAATGAAATCCGAATAGGGTGGTCAGCCTAGGTATTTGCTAAGTATATGACTCAGATATTAGATGACTAGATGAGGCTGGTATGGGATCGCACCTTATACTTTAGCTAGTAGTCCCTAGCTAGTATAAGTCCAAAATTCTAGTGTATAGGGCTTTATCGTAAGTAAGACTAAAATGATGTTACACATAGAAAGGAAAACACGGAATAAAGATAGGTTATTGGTAAGTCTGCAAAACCGTTAGGATTAGTTGACCTAGGAGAAGTAATCAGGAAGCTCTGGTGGTCAATAACTATGCAGTTTGAGCAGAGTTTATGCTAGGCTTGGAGGGGAGCCATTTATCAGGACTAAGGATGCAATTGAAGTAGAGAATTGGTTGCTTTATTGCGAAAGGATTTATGCTCATTTGGTACTCAACAATGAGCAGAAAAGGAGATTTCTATCTAGATAGTTGCAAGAAGCAGGACTGTACTGGTGGAACAATGTTACTGTAGGAGTAGTTGAAGAGGCTGTGACTTAGGCATAATTCAGAAGGAGGTTTATGGAAAGATTCATATGGGAGATCGCCAAGTCAACTGTGCTAAGGAAGTTTGCTGATTTGGTATAGGAAGACATGACAGTGCTTGAGTATGCTACTATATTTTAGGAATTATCGAGATATGGATATGATACGGTTGATATGGTTATCAAAAGGAATGAAAAGTTTATACACGAATTGAGACCTGAGCTTGCTAAAGCAATTTTGCCATATATTAGGGATCCATGCGATGTAGTTGTCGAGATGGCTTTGAGGAATTAGTAGATGCTCGCTTTCTTTAATGGTAACAAAGTAGCGAAAACTCAAGGTAGGCGGAACCAGAAGATAAAGTTTTTCCATAAGAAGGGAACTTAGAAGAGTGGAGCTGCCAAGAAAGAAAAGACAGAAGTTATCAGCTACAAGTGTGATATGAAAGGGCATTTCGTGAATGAATGTCATTCAAGGGGATGGAAAGAAAGTGATTAGCAAGAAGAATATCAAATGCTTCAACTATGACCAAATTTGATATTATAAGAACCAGTGCAAAGAACCGACTAAGGATGGAAAGGACAAAGTGTTTGCATTGGAACAACTACCTCGGGACCAACAGTGTAACGAATACGATTTTTCGACGCTTGAAAACCGACATCAATACGTCCACTGTATCAACTGCCGAGCAATCGAATGCCGGTAAACCGAACTGTTATGGTTAAAGAAGAAGAAAAAGATAGAAGAAGAGAGAAAAGGATAGAATAGAACAGAAAGAAACAACAGAAACAATAACAGAATCTCACATATCACAGCGGAACAACATATAATAGATAAATGAATAATCTTTAAACAAAGAACTATATCAGTTATTACATTACATCATATTACATTACATTATCAGAGTGTACAACAACAACAAACAACAAACAGCGGAAAAGAAATACTATATACCAGTGAATACGCCATGCCATCCAGCTTGCCCCCATCAACTCCTGAATTCCAGAATATCATGATAACCTGACTCTAAACTGTCCGTGTGGAAATTGGTGGGCACCCAGAGTTTTGGAAGGAAAACAATAAACTCCAGGTCAGTCATGGGACCGGTGTGAGAACTTAAAACAGTTTATCTTTAAAACAAAGAACATGATAATTTTAAAATAGATTCGCAATGCTTTTTTAGAAAATGAGACTACCATAAGGCCTCCGCACACATACACAATGCAAACGCAGAATCGAAGGAGATTTCTCCTTATGATAGTCAAAGATGCTTGATACGCATTAAAAAGAAACATTTGATATTATTACTAGTGCATAGTGTAGGAAAAATCATTTCGAAAGTAAAGATATAAATGTTAGCCAACATACGACCATTATCGTATGCCTACTATAGCTACCATCTAAACAGTGGTGACCACCATAAGTAAATGGCAGGTTCTACAACTAAAACCGTACAAGGTACGTATTGAAGTTTGGATTTCCAACAAATGGTCAAGCCAAGGACTTCCCATTTCCACATGGGTACGCCTCTGGAAAGACGACCCGAGAACCTAACCGGATCTCTTCCAACACAAGGCCGGGTTACCCTTCAAACTGGGTAACTACTGACACGAATATGTCATTCCCCGATCGTATCCGATCTATATCCAAGGATCCTCGATTCCAACAACCACAAAGTAATAAATTTGCAGCAACAACATAGGTTAAGTATCTGGGCTCCATACCATGATACTACCTCTATCCAGAAGGAATGACATACACTAAAGGGGCGCTACCCTCTAATAACCTTGCCGCATCCTTCCTGTTTTGACCATTTCCGGGGTATGAGTTCCGACGAAATCTCGTCCACAAAGCCACACATTATACAAAAGCTGTGCTTTGATCATCAAATGCTCAATAGCACTTCGTATGCCACATTACCAATTTTGGAAATGCATCATTAGTAACCATCAACTACATAACCTCTAAGGGTGTTAAGCTAAGAGAATAAATTCTCCGCCACCAACGGAAATATATTTGATAGAAACCAGCTTTACATCTCAAATTGTAACGTCATACACACATCCATACAAGTCCGTTCCGGGATCGAATGGAACCAAAGGCACTTCCAAAGAAGTCCTTGCAATCCGGATATTCACTAATCACGACCGGACTTCCCATCACAAAGGGTAATAAATTTCTATATCGGAGATCAGCCGATGCAGAAACACTCGACGATAATCCTTCCATTTTCACAAATATCCGGTCTTCAACACCGGTCATCAAATGCAATCCATAACGACGTGTCACATATTCGGAATGGGTTATACGACCCCAAGGTCCTTTCTCGGCTAACCCGAATAGTGAGCGCTTATTTTGAAAATAAGTGTGGCATTCAAATTCAAGAAAATCACAACAAATACCCATTCAAAGGTAAATATTGATAGTCGGTTATTTAACTATCAATAGATATGCACAACATCACTAGATTCCAAATAATTTTCCAAATTATTTATTTTCCAAATTATGTTTACTAGATATATAATTTCCACACTTCAACCGTTTGAAAACAAATTTCAAATCATTTTTCACCTTTCAATCTTTGAAAACAAATTTCAAATCAATTTCCTTAAACGGAAAAACTTCCAAATATTTATCCATTTTAAATTTAAAATGGTTCATTTAAATCAATCAAATAAATCCTTACCAATTTACTTTATATTTAGTTCCAAATTCGTAAATTTATTTCCACACTTCAAAAATAAATCAACGTTTATTTTTAAACAAATTTCCCTTTCTTTTATAAATTCCGTAGTGAATTTACACTTTCAAAATATATATGAATATACGATTTTCAAATCGATTTCTAATATTCTTTTTCAATTTATTTTTAAAAGATAAAATCTCAAAACATTCACTTCATATTGGAAAACATTTCCATACTTATTTAATAATAAGTGATTCACAAATCCATTTATTTTCAACACTTGGAAAATATTCAATATACTTAAATCGAAATTAAGTATATATTTCATTCTTTAAGGAAAACATTCTCTTAAACACATTTATTTGGGCCCAAAACGAATTTTGCGTAAAACTTCGTTACGACAACCCAAAATCACTAGTATAGGGATTCGAAATGAAAATAGATATATAAATCCCAATATTATACAAAACCTTTCCTTTCGGAAATCATTTACTATAACAATAGTGTTATAGTCCACCATTTCCTTATTTCTCGAAAATGTCTATTTCAACAATAAATGTTGAAATCTATGTATTCGATACTTAACGCTTTTTAAAACAACTTCAAATCGTTTTAATTCTATTTAAATATCACTTTCCCAAAACACTTTAATATATTATCCACTGTCCCAAAATCGTGAATATTCTTCTTGTTAACCAAATTCAACATTTTTCTACACATTTTGTTTAAAGGATTATCCACCGTCCAAAATCGTGAATATATCTCCTTTAAAAATCTAAAATAATTGACTTATCAAAATAAGTCGGTTTCGGATTTATAAAACAATGTTTATAAATTCCCATTTATGTTTTTTTTTAAAGACTTCAATTTATAGAATTTAAAAATCTTACTACTTATAAATTCCATTTATAACCTCATTTGCAGCATTAACAAAACTCCTTTTATAATTCCATTATTTCGATTTATAAAATATATATTTTATAAATCTCATCTATAAACCATTTATACTTATTCGAAAATTTCAATTAAAATGCCAAAATCCGATTTATAAGTTAATTACTTATAAATCTTTTATTTTACAAAAATCTATTCATTTTATAACTTCCCAATTTATAAACCTATAAATCTCATTTACTTATGAAATCCTTTTTTTTCATTTTAACACTTATAAAAACTCGTTTTATATTACCTATATTTTTAATTTATAAATATTTATTTTATAAATCTTTTATATAAATCGTTTATAAAAATTCAAAAATCCCAATTTAAACTATCTTATAAAATTCATTAACTCCATATTTCCAAAAATCACATTTTAACTATATTTCACAAAGATCATAATTTTTGTAACGTTAATTTATTTAAAATGAATCAATTCAAAAATTTAATAAACATATACTTTAAAAAAAATCACATTTTCAATTTGAAAATCATCACTTTAAAATCCTTTTTAAAATTCCAAATTGGCCCAATGATGCAACATACCAAATCGTCAATACCGACATCCAAACATCATATATCGATATGATAATCAACAAATATCACAATATCTGTAATCAAATAAATACTGATGAGGAATCCAGTTGGATCCTTCCAACCTGTTTCCCTGCATCCACAGATGTTAGCACAGTACCAATTCGTTCCAATTTGGAATATCGCGGTATATAGGATTTATAAAATATTATCCTTTATTATACGGCGCAATAGGGTCTTATCCGCTATATAATGCGGGAAAATCAACTCCAAGTACATAAATAATACCAATTCCAATCAAGATGGAATTATTGCGGTATATGTTTTTAATAAATAACCTCCGCATAATATAGGCGTATAACGTCTATTTTAACAATCAATAGATAATAATTTATCATCCAGGCATACAATCATCAATTTTAAATCTAACTATTTAAAATTTAAATCGAAACAATTCGATTGAGTGAGAAGTTCTCACCTTGCTTTCAATTCAGTTTTTCGCGTTTTATTTCGAATAAAATTAAACGCGCGTTTAATTTTACCCGAAATTCAAACTAGCTCCAAACGACTCCAATCCAGCTCCATCGCGTAGTGCTCGTCAATACGAACCCAATGCAATTCGTTGCGTTTTCGACCTCGTATGAAAAAGTTACGTATTTTTAAAGATTGTACACATTATAATATAAAATAATTCATAATATCTTTTAATTTTTATACCCAGATTTCATCATGCCCGTCCAAATTTCAACATGAAATCAGGGCCACATGTTTTTGCTTCTTCCCAAACATGTTGCTTCCAGGGTATTAACGCACGGCGGAAACCCATAAACACAAACTAGGGTTGAATATCGCGGCCTCCACGATCAACTTCAGGTCGATCAACGACCTTCATTGTGTGCGCTTAGCTCCACTCTATACTCGGCCAAGATAGCATGAAGCTCGGCCTCCCCCCTTGCACGTAAAACGAGAGCAACCGTGCGACTTTAAATGCAGATTCCCATCGATCCGAAGCTCCATTTTCGATCACAATCGTTGAAATTATAGAGCTCGTCGTTGTCTACAAGTTTGTAGTTGATAATTTTTCAAAACGATGTGTGGATTGGAAGATAATTGGAGGAGAAGGAGTGAAATTCTCAGCCATTGAATTTAAAATGGCGGCTGAAGCTTAGAGGAACCCTAGGGTTTTAAGTTTGTTTGCAAAGTGAAGATAGAGGAGGTCTTTTATAGAAAAATTCCAAATTACTATTCATCCGAAATTTTTCAAACTCCAAATCTCGTGCGGTGACCGGAGTTTCTAGGGTTTACCCCGCGTTCCGGACACAATGGAACGTGTTTCAGATCAAATTTAAATTAAATCGATTTAAACCAATTTCTATGCGTTTTGGCTTGCCCCGGACAAACGGTAAATCCGATTGACACGAAATTTGAAATCTTACAATAATATCACATTACGGATCCGATGAAGTTGGTTTCATCGAAATCCGAGACTGTTTGAAAAATGGCTATTTTTACATGTCAATTAAATATTAAAATATTCAATTTTCACAAATTAACTTTTAATTCGATTTTTAAAGTTCTACAACATCATTCTAACTCCAAAATGACATAATAAAATTTTACAAATCAATTTTAATCATATTTAACCCAATTTCCAATTATTTCTGTAATTTCAAATATTAAATTATCGATTTAATTATCCAATTAAATCCAAATATTCGAAATAAAATTTATTCGACTGTTTAATTTCACTTATTAATATTTGAAATCAGTTAAATATACAATTTTTTAATTGACAGAAATTTTGGGTCGTTACAAACTTCCTCCCTTATAAGAATTTCGTCCTCGAAATTACCAAGTAAGAAAAAGTTACAGAATCCATTAACTTTCCAAAACAAACCATTCAAATTAGATTGCACAAATCTCTTAAGTGTTTAACTTTCCCAAAAATCCCATAGTTAAACTTCTTAAAAAAAATCTTTACTAAGTTTCCAAATCCAAACTTAGTTTTCAAAATTTTCAAATTTTCTCAAAAATATTCTAACGCCTTAAATTTTCGGAAAAATTCGCCAGAGTCTCCTTTGCGCGGCTCGATCCAAAAAAAATGACAGTATATATATCACAAATATGCATCTCATCAAGTGATGAGGCATCTCGCAGGGAAAAAAGTGTAAAAGTTCGATATTTAATCCGAGATATGTACCTTATATATTATTAGCGAGCATATACAACTAATATAGCGCGAAAGCGAGCTCCAAACGCGAAGCAAGCGCAATCTGCACCTACTAAACACTCAACAAATAATGAGAAACATGCATATATGAAAATAATATCAATATACAACATATAGCAACATAACAACTACATGTGCCAACATAGCAAATGCATTTAATCAACACATGCAACCATCAAACAACTATCCAACCAATAAACATCCAACAAATCCATAACCAAATCAATATAAATTCACTTCTCATTAATATTCAATGAATTGGTTTTCCAATTTAAATCACATTTGATTCATTAACATTGGGTGTTTTTACTAACATTCACTTATTCATATTCAAGTTGGTTCACTTACAAATCAAATTCATTTCTATTTAAGATTCACTTAACTTTCAATTTGATTTCAATGATTTATAGCTTTCTATTTCATCAATTCAACTTCATTAACACTTAATGAATTATACACAATCAATTAACAACCATATAACAACCAATGTATATTCAACATAACCAAATTATTTAATTTACATTCAATTTGGTCCAACACTTTTAATTCCAATGGGTTTATATTAAATTGATTTTCATTCAATTATTCAACTTCCAATAACATTAGCTTTTAATGAATTAACACTTAAATTCATTATTCCATATCAATTTATTTTACATTCAATTGATTTACATTCAATCCATTTATCAATTCAATTGATAATTCCTTTAACAATATAAAGTTGAATTTCATTTATATAACTCAAGTTAAAATTCTTAATGACTTCACTTCATTAATTCACTTATTAATTTACTTTGACACCAAAATCAACTTTATTCAACATCACTTAAGTTATATTCCATTTCAAACATCATTTGCTTAGCTTAACTTAAATTTCCACTTATAAATCCAATTCAGATTTCATTTCTATTTAACTTTTACCAAAGTCAAATTTTCATCACTTATTCAAATTCAAATTTATTTTGCTTAACAAAATTGTTTAACCATTTTTAACAATTTGTTTCACTTTCATTTTCTCATTTCATAAGTTATACAACTTTTATTCAACAATTACCACTTGGATTTTTATTGATTCACTTATACTTCCTTTAATTTAACTCCATCCTTTAAGTTAAATTTATTCTATCAAAATTCAAATTGTATAAGTCATCAACTCATTTATCATTCCCATAAATATTTTAAATACGATTCCAGAGTCTTTTCAACCTTTCAAAACTATTTTTGAAATCAATTCAAATTATCTTTTGAATTTCCAAAACCAAATCCAAATTTTCCAAACAACTTTCATTTAAAATAATCTGGCAGGAATTCCTCTTTTGGAAACCCAAAAATGAACACCAATGATGTCGCAATCATCATCAGAATTATTTTCCAGCGACCGAAAAGAGTTTAGAGCTTTAATTTCTCTAAAACAATTTTCCAAAATATCAAATCCTTTCAAAATACTTCTCTAGAATTTTGTTTTTAGATTATAAATTACATTTATAAATCTTTTACTTATATAATTTCACTTCTTATATATAAGATTATTTCACAAGTGTAAATCATTTTAATTATAACTTCATACTTATAATTCATTTGCTTATACAATTCATTCTTTTACAACTGTTGTTTTTATTTAACTTATTCAACAACCAAACAATCAATTCATATACACGTTAATAATTTTGAAAAATTATTCCTTTATATATAAAATATAATCAAGGTAAAATTATTTCATTTACCCAATTTAAAATTATACTATGTCGGTTTATCTTGTTTAAGAGTTTAGAAACCCCTATCGATAATATAGCGTCCCATCTACCGACCAGAATTCACAAACAGCTCAACGGATAAGCAAACACAATATAAAAACATTTTTATATTCACTAACAGATATGCGCTCATAGCTATTATTACACTCACACTCATTCTAGAGTACTACTGACTCTATCTCTAAGGAGTAATTCCCAACAGAGCCATGGTTGTCGCTTAACCATAAGCTCTGATACCAAATGTAACGAATGCGATTTTTCAACACTCGAAAACCGACATCAATACGTCCACTGTATCAACTGCCGAGCAATCGAATGCCGAAAAACCGAACTGTTATGGTTAAAGAAGAAGAAAAAGATAGAAGAAGAGAGAAAAAGATAGAACAGAACAGAAAGAAACAACAGAAACAATGACAGAACCTCACATATCGCAGCGGAACAACATATAATAGATAAATGAATAATCTTTAAACAAAGAACTATATCAGTTATTACATTACATACTATTACATTACATTATCAGAGTGTACAACAACAACAAACAGCGGAAAAGAAATACTATATACTAGTGAATACGCCATGCCATCCAGCTTGCCTCCAACAACTCCTGAATTCCAGAATATCCTGATAACCTGACTCTAAACTGCCAGTGTGGAAATTGGTGGGCACCCAGAGTTTAGGAAGGAAAACAATAAACTCCAGATCAGTCATGGGACCGGTGTGAGAACTTAAAACAGTTTATCTTTAAAACAAAGAACAGGATAATTTTAAAATAGATTCACAATGCTTTTTTAGAAAATGAGACTACCATAAGCCTCCCGCATACACACATAATGCAAACACAGAATCGGAGGAGATTTCTCCTTATGATAGTCAAAGATGCTTGATACGCATTAAAAAGAAACATTTGATATTATTACTAGTGCATATTGTGGGAAAAATCATTTCGAAAGTAAAGATATAAATCTTAGCCAACATACGACCATTATCGTATGCCTACTATAGCTACCATCTAAACAGTGGTGACCACCATAAGTAAATGGCAGGTTCTACAACTAAAACCGTACAAAGTACGTATTGAAGTTTGGATTTCCAACAAATGGTCAAGCCAAGGAACTTCCCATTGCCACATGGATACACCTCTGGAAAGACGACCCGAGAACCTGACCGGATCTCTGCCAACACAAGGCCGGGTTACCCTTCAAACTGGATAACTACTGACACGAATATGTCATTGCCTGATCGTAACCGATCTATATCCGAGGATCCTCGATTCCAACAACCACAAAGTAATAAATTTGCAGCAACAACATAGGTTAAGTATCTGGGATCCATACCATGATACCACCTCTATCCAGAAGGAATGACATACACTAAAGGGGCGCTACCCCCTAATAACCTTGCCGCATCCTTCCTGTTTTGACCATTTCCGGAGTGTGAGGTCCGACGACGTCTCGTCCACAAAGCCACGCTTTATACAAAAGCTGTGCTTTGATCATTAAATGCTCAACAGCACTTCGTATGCCACATTACCAATTTTGGAAATGTATCACTAGTAACCATCGACTACATAACCTCTAAGGGTGTTAAGCTAAGAGAATAAATTCTCCGCCACCAACGGAAATATATTTGATAGAAACCAGCTTTATATCTCAAATTGTAACGTCAGACACACATCCATACAAGTCCGTTCCGGGATCGAACGAAACCGAAGGCACTTCCAAAGAAGTCCTTGCAATCCGGATGTTCACTAATCATGACCGGACTTCCCATCACAAAGGGTAATAAATTTCTATATCGGACATCAGCCGATGCAGAAACATTCGACGGTAATCCTTCCGTTTTCACAAATATTCGGTCTTCAACACCGGTCATCAAATGCAATCCATAACGACATATCACATATTCAGAATGGGTTATACGACCCCAAGGTCCTTTCTCGGCTAACCCGAATAGTGAGCGCTTATTTTGAAAATAAGTGTGGCACTCAAATTCAAGCAAATCACAACAAATACCCATTCAAAGGTAAATATTGATAGTCGGTTATTTAACTATCAATAGATATGCACAACATCACCAGATTCCAAATAATTTTCCAAATAATTTATTTTCCAAATTATCTTTACTAGATATATAATTTCCACACTTCAACCATTTGAAAACAAATTTCAAATCATTTTTCACCTTTCAATCTTTGAAAACAAATTTCAAATCAATTTCCTTAAATGGAAACACTTCAATATTTATCCATTTTAAATTTAAAATGGTTCATTTAAATCAATCAAATAAATCCTTACCAATTTACTTTATATTTACGTTCCAAATCCGTAAATTTATTTCCACACTTCAAAAATAAGTCAACGTTTATTTTTAAACAAATTTCCCTTTCTTTTATAAATTCCATATTGAATTTACACTTCCAAAATATCTATGAATATACGATTTTCAAATCGATTTCTAATATTCATTTTCAATTTATTTTAAAAGATAAAATCTCAAAACATTCACTTCATATTGGAAAACATTTCCATACTTATTTAATAATAAGTGATTCACAAATCCATTTATTTTCAACACTTGGAAAATATTCAATATACTTAAATCGAAATTAAGTATATATTTCATTCTTTAAGGAAAACATTCTCTTAAACACATTTATTTGGGCCCAAAACGAATGTTGCGTAAAACATCGTTACGACAACCCAAAATCACTAGTATAGGGATTCGAAATGAAAATAGATACATAAATCCCAATACTATACAAAAACCTTTCCTTTCGGAAATCATTTACTATAACAACAGTGTTATAGTCCACCATTTCCTTATTTCTCGAAAACGTCTATTTCAACAATAAATGTTGAAATCTATGTATTCGATACTTAACGCTTTTTAAAACAACTTCAAATCGTTTTAATTCTATTTAAAATATCACTTCCCCAAATAATTGTTGAAATCTATGCATTCCGAACACAATGGAACGTGGTTCGAAGGCTAATTCGATCATGAGTGCGAGTTACGGCAATAAACGATCAAATTTAAATTAAATCAATTTAAACCATTTTCTATGCGTTTTGGCTTGCCCCGGACAAACGGTAAACCCGATTGACACGAAATTTGAAAACTTACAATAATATCACATTATGGATCCGATGAAACTAGTTTCGTCGAAATCCAAGACTGTTTGAAAAATGGCTATTTTTACACGTCAATTAAATATTAAAATATTCAATTTTCACAAATTAACTTTTAATTCGATTTTAAAAGTTCTACAACATCATTCTAACTCCAATATGATATAATAAAATTTTACAAATCAATTTTAATATATTTAACCCAATTTTCAATTATTTCTGTAATTTCAAATATTAAATTATCGATTTAATTATCCAATTAAATCCAAATATTCGAAATAAAATTTATTCGACTGTTTAATTTCACTTATTAATAGTTAAAATCAATTAGATATACAAAATTTTAATTGACAGAAATTCTGGGTCGTTACATACAGTAGGGAAGAAAGGGAAAGCTGTGTTGGGAGGTACGCTTTTGATTCAAGGTGTGTTAGTTAGAGTTATATTTGATACCGGTGCATCGCATTCTTATATATCTCATTATTTGGTAAATAAGCTTAACCTAGACCTTTATACCTGGCTACATCCTTAAGGGTTGCGAATCCGTTAGGAGAGTACGTGACTTTTGGGATAAGATGTGACCACTTAGAACTTGAATTGTTAAGTCATATATTTGCTTGTAGTTTGCATGTGTATGATTTCATAGGTTACGAAACTATTTTGGGTATGGATTGGTTAAGTCGGATGCTAGGATATTTTGCCATGATAGGAAAATATGACTTAGACACCCTATTTGTAGTGATCGGATTATATACACTGTAGAAAACCCAGAATTAAATTCTTGCCCTTTGTTGGGTGTTATGGATGAAGAAGATGAGTTGAATCGAGTTTTTTTGTTAAAGAATTCACAAATGTCTTTGAGCTCATGATAGGACTACTGCCAAAATGAGCCATTGAATTTCAGATAGATTTAGTTCTCGAAGCTGAACTTGTGAGTAGATCTCCAAGTAGAATGACACCCACCAAGATGAAGGAGTTAAAGGTGCGGTTGGTGGATATAGAAGGTAAGAATTTTATCAATTAAGCAGTTCACTTTGGGTAGAAGCCGCAGTATTTGTTAAGAAACTGAATGGATCATTGTGGTTGTGTATCGATTATCGTAAGCTGAATGATAGAAGGATAAAGAACTGATGCCTGTTACATAGGTTTGATGATTGTTCGACCAATTGAGTGGAGCCAAAGTATCTTCTCAGTTGGAATTGGCAACAAGATCCATTAACTTAGAGTAGCAGTGGATAGTATTCCTTTGATGGCGTTTAGGACCAGATATGGATCATACGAATGGTTAGTGATGCCATTTGGTCTAATTAATGCACCAGCATTCTTCGTGGACTTGATGAACATAATCTTCTGGGAGCATCTGGATAGATTTATATTAGTATTCATAGATGACATATTGATATATTCCAAGGATGAAAGAGATCTTGAAGTTCGTCTTAGGACAGTGCTTGAGACACTGAGATGCATCAATTGAAGGCAAAGTTTTCGAAATGTCAGTTTTCGAAAAAGGATGTTAAGTTTCTTGGACATGTAGTCTCATAGAAAGGGTTGTCAGTAGATCCGGCTAAGACCGAGGTAATGAATAATTGGAAAAGACCCAAGACAATGACTAAGATAAAGAGTTTTCTTGGCTGGCCACGACCTAAAATGCATTAAGAATTTTTCGTGGATAGCAGCAACGATAACTAAGCTAACTCGGAAAAATGTGAAGTTTGTTTGGATTGATAAATGTGAGGGCGGAATTCCAGAAACTGAAACATTTGTTGACTAATACACCTGTGTTTGTGTTTCCCGAAGGGAATCGGGACTAGTGGTATACACGTATGCATATGGAACAAGATTAGGAGTTTTGTTAATGAAAAAAGGTAAAGTTATTGCTTATGCTTCTCGACGGTTTAGACCACATGAAGTTAGATATCCAAATCATGATTTAATATTACCTGTGGTAATTTACACATTGAAGGTGTGGAGACATTACCTTTTGGAAGAAAGATTCGAGTTGTTTACGGATCATAAATCATTAAGATATTTATTCTCTCAAAAGGAGATGAATATGAGACATCTAAGATGGTTAGAGTTCATAGTTGCATACGACTTTGGTATTGAGTACATATCAGGGAAAGGGAATAAGATTGCAGATGCACTTAGCAGAAAACATTAGAATGCAGTACTGGAAATGATAGTCGAGTGGAAAGATTTAGAAGCACCAACTATATGCAGAGTACAATGAATATCTGAGGCTAGTTCTAGTTGAGAAACCACCATGTTATCATCTTTAAAAGTTTAACCGATGATGATCCAAAGGATTGCATCTAAGCAGAAAGATGACCCAGTGTTAGCTGAGAAGATTAGAAGGCTAAAGGCCGATATCGAGATTGATGATCTGAAGGATTTTATTCCTAATCAGAGAGGGTGGTTGAGAAAGAAGGAACGATTGTGTGTCCTAAATGTAGAAAACCTAAGGAAGGAGGTCCTTGGAGAACGTCATCGACCAAAATTTACGATTCATTCTAGGGGGACCAAGATGTATCAGAATATGAAAAGATGTTATTCTAGAAAGGTACGAAGAGAGATGTAGGCCTATAAATGAAGCAATATTTGAATTGTCAACATGTAAAGGCCGAGCACCAGAAATTGAGTGGGTTACCTCAGCCTTTGGATGTTCCAGTCTGAAAATGTGATTCTATCTTAATGGATTTCATAGAAGGGTTGCCTAGGTTGAATAGCGGAAATGAGAGTATCTGGGTTATAATGGACAAGTTGACTAAGAGTGCACATTTTATACCCGTTAAGTCAACCGGGGCAGTACCAGATTTAGCTAAGTAATTCATAAGGAATATAGTTAGACTGGTAGAATTCCCAGTAGTATAGTAAGTGAAAGCGATTCACTATTTACTAGTGAGTTCTAGAAGAGTCTATAGAAGACTTTAGGTACCAAGCTCAAGATGAGTACTGCTTACCATCCATAGATAGATGGGTAGACGGAGAGAGTTAACGAAATCTTAAAGGATTTGTTAAGAGCTTACATGCTAGATTTAGGAGGATCATGGGAAGACCATCTACACTTAGTCAAGGTTTTGTTTAACAACAGTTATCAGACTAGTATAGGGATGGAACCATTAGAAATTTTGTATGGAAGACCATGAAAATCTCCCGGTTGTTGGTTAGGGACCTGGGATAGATTATTTCTTGGTCTAGATTTGGTTGGAGAATCCGCAGAGAAGATTAAGTTAATTCGGGCTAGAATGAAGGAGGCTCGGTCTACGCAAAAGAATTATGTTGATAAGAGATGGAAAAACCTAGAGTTCTCAGTTGGAGATAATGCTTTCGTAAAAGTGTCACCGATGAAGGGTGTGAATAGATTTCGAAAGTCAAGAAAATTGGCACTAATATTCATTGGACCATTTCCTATTATAGAAAGGATCGGGAAACTCGCTTATAGAGTAGAGTTATCAAATAGTTTGGCAGGAATACACAACGTTTTCCATATTTTTCATCTAAAAAGTGAATTAAAGATCCAGAGACTATTATTACACTAGCTGTGTTAGAGGATCTAGTAGTGGAAACAGATATGACTATAGATAGAAAACTAGTTCATGTAGTTACGAGAGATGAGAAGAGACTAAAGAACAAGAGAGTCAGATTAGTCAAAGTCCAGTGGAGTGACAATGAGAGAGACCATACTTAGGAAACCGAAAGCGGGATTAGGGACGCTTATCTTGACTTGTTTCATGGTAAGTTTTATCTTTATGTCTGATTTTTATAGGAACCTTATCGTCATTTCGAGGACGAAATTCTTTGAGGAAGGGAGTCTGTAATGGCCCAAATCTTAGTTAACATTATTTAGACATTTAATTAGATAAATAAAATAAATAATGTAGAAGGTTAAGAGGTTGAGATTTGATAAGTAAACTTGAGTTGTGCCTTATGAATTAACTAAAATAAGTAATTAAAACTTAAGATAAGGAGGAGGAAAATTAGAATGGCAAAACAGGAAGAGCCTTATTTTATATTCTAAAACCCTCTCATTCTCCACTTCATTCATTTATTCATTTGCATCTACAAACTAAACTAAAACCTAGGGGTGTAGCCGGCTATTAAAGAGAAGGGAACCCAAACATTAAAGTTAGAAGATTCAAGATCAAGAGCTTAGGAAATCAACCTTGATCCAAATCTCAACATTCTTAATCAAACCAAGCTGAATAATCAGTTTACATCACACCTTTGATAATGATTTCGGTTTCAAGTTAGATCCAAATTATTTTGCAAGTATCGTGCCATGTTTTGATATATTAAATGGATATATAAACTTGTTGATGATTTTTATGGATTTTATGATATGTTTTGATTAGAGAATCTATAAAATGACGTCCAAATGATTTGCACTTTTGAGATATGATCAAAATTATTATTTTAGAAGGGGGTTTCAAGTTTCATAATTTTCTTAGTAATTATGTATTTATTATGAAATTTCCAAGAGAGAAAATAGTAAATTTTGGATTTAAATTATTTAGGCAATTAAATAATGTTTTCGAGCTTGAAATATATATATACGTTAAAAAACATATTTAATGTGAATTATTATGATTTTTGGGGATTTTTCTACGTGATTAACTATAGTATATAAATTATTTAAGTTATATGACTTAAATAGTTTAAAAGTTTTATTAAGGAGAAGAACTTAAATGTTAAATTATCTTCAAAAGGGTTCAAACCGATTTCAATAGAAATTCTAAAAAGAGAAGCTGATAAAATTTTATCATTCAATAAGATTTTGACATGTATTATCGGTAGGTGCAAAGTATTTTCTTTAATAGGCAAAAAAGCAGTTTTCATGCAAATTACATCTTCGCTACTTAACCCTGCTAGTTTTTGACATCATACTTCTGCCTCTAACCCTTCCGCATTCATTTAGTACCAATATACACGATATCAATTTATTGGTATGAAGTGTATTGGACCTATAAGAGAGGTAGTAATGGTGTCGAAAGTATACATGCATAAGGGTTGAAGTTGTATTTTCAGGTTTCGAATCTATAAAACCACCTTTGATACCCTATTTGGTGCATTAAAACCCTGTAAGGGGCTGTTTTTATAAACCTTCGACCAATGAGTGCGAAAGGTAGGTTTAGGGACGATACCCCTCCGCAAACCTTAAAGCCGCATTCCCCAATGTTTCTGAAAGGAATGACTTAGCCTCTTTTACCAATGTTTTCGGAGGCAATGGTTTCTAAAGGACGGCTTTTGAATGTGTCCTATTTTATACTTTGTAGTTTGTTTTGTTTTCAAAACTATGGTTTCGAAAGTAATACTTTTAATTAGTTTCGAAAGTAATACTTGAACCCAATGCCATTGAAAATTATGCTTTAAGTGTTTCGTAAGGTATGTTTTAAGTTGTTCGAAAGGTATGTTTTAAGTATTTCGAAAGGTATGTTCTAAGTGTTTCGGGAGGAATGTTTTCAAGTGTCTCGAAGGATATGTTCAATGATTTCGAAAGGGATGCTTTCTATGATTTCAAAAGAAATTGTTTAAGGTTTTAAACAATTGCTTCGAATATATTGTTTTGGTTTTATAGCCTATTGTTTTCTAAATTAAAAAGGGCTTTAACTTATTTTAAACTGATAGATAACCCTATTGATTTTAGATTTTCATCAACATTGTTCACTAAAGCATATATCACGGCTTTTGAGTAAAGCAAAGAGTATGTTTCCTTATTTTATAAAGATATGATTTCAAGGGTTAATCATTTGTAAAGATAGTTTTCAAGGAAATGAAATTTAAATAGGGTGGTCATCCCAAGTATTTGCTAAGTACATGACTCATATATTAGATGACCAAATGGGACTGCTATGGGGTCGCGCCCTATAGTAGCCCCTAGCTAATGTAAGTCCAAAATTCCAGTGTGTAGGGTTTTGTCACATGTAAGACTAAAATGATGTTACACAGAAAAAGGAATACACAGAGTTAGTTAGCTTATTGGTGTATCCGTAAAATCATTAGGATCAGCTGACCCTAGGAGAAGTAAGTTAAGGACAGACCGTCCAGTATTTTGTCTAATAGAAGTTAGAATATTTATTATGTCCGGTAGGCCCGAGTCAGCCAGTGGTTAATAATTTGCCAGATAAAACTATAATTTTTTGACAGATAGTCCAATGATTACCTAATTTATATGTGTGTTTTATTGCTATTGGTGTTATAATCAGTTTGATTGTAGGATTTTGATTTGCAAAAGATATGTTTTTAGAAAGGATATTGGTGAGAAGAAACCTGTTCCACTAAGTGGCGTGGTATCACTTAATATCAGTAAACTAAGAAGTAATAGAATTATTCACTCAGGCCTTTTATCTGACTCAAAGTTCATGTTTTCCATTTGAACTCTCGGGTGCTCAAAATTTAATTTGAGTGGACTAAGATTTAAGGACTTTTTAGGTTTAGTAGGTTGGACAAATAGGCTTCCAAATACGTGCAAGAGGTAAAGCTAACTATGTAGGGATTGTTTAGTACTATTTCCACCGTGATGTATTTATGATTGATATGTCTATCTATCTAGTACTACGATCATCCAAAGGGGTATCTTCACATGTTGCTCTTGGCGTATTGTAACAACCCCCAATTTCGTACCATTCAAATCGACAATAATCCACACATGTCAGACTTGAATGATGCAAAATAACAGATTGTAAATAAATTTGGAGCAAATGAAATCAAATATACAGAATCACAGACACAGAACAAACAGAATAACTCGCAGCGGAATATAAAATAACATAGTAGTTCATGAAGCCACTATAACAGAGTCTCAAACCAAATACATAATATAGTCTGAAAAACAACAGAATAGAAATCCCAAATACATAGAAGTTCACTAATACATGAGATAAACTAATATAGCTGAAACAGAAGTAGATAAATATGTAGATAAGTAGAAACTCCAGTGAAAGACCAGCTCCAGGAAGAGAATCCAAAGCTGTGAATACTCAGGCTGACCCGAGCGTAAAGCAAAACACAAAACACTCGAGTCAGGACAATATATACTTATATAATGTAAACCAACTCAAGTGAACTGTAATAAAGATACAAGTAACTTAAAGGATGCCTGGGACCGCCTATCCTCTAAGGATCCGTTAAACTATTTACTATATAGTAATATTTTGCTATTATACTAATGTATATAGTAAAATAAACATACTTTTAAATAGTGTTCCGGGCTACCCATATCACCCTTCACACATAATAGTCCCCGCATTCCATCCAATATCATGCCATCTCCACTCCGGGTGACTGTCAGAGGATACCACACAGGCTACGGGAGAAAGACAAACTCGTAGTAAAGGCTCGGAAGGGTAGGTGACACGGCACACAAGGCAATGCCAGGGTAGATATACCAATTACGCACACGGGCTGGTGGTAACGCAGCAGCCACATACGCCCACCCCGAACAACACTCCAAAATCAAGGGGTGCACCCAATCGATCACAACAGTAATAGAATGGTATCGAAGAAGTATGTTCAGCCAGAGGTGCTACCTCCTTTGGCTCAAGATCGCTCCTGTTTTAGCCACCTTATGCTAACTCACGGGAGTTAGGTCCATGAAATGTACCATAGGAACGTCGTCACCGTCCTACTTCATTCTGGAATCTCCACCGCGCACACAGTTGTTAAAGTGGTTTTCGGTTTCGACAGAGAGTATGTCCATATCAGATCCCGGTCTCTTTAACAACCAATCGTTATTATAACCCGTAGTTATAATTTCAAAAATGGTATTTATTTCTCAAAATCCAATATCGTTTCAAATCCATTTCAAAATATCAACTTATCATTTCATTTGAAAAACATATTCATTTTTATTCAATTTAAAAATACCATTTCAATTCACATTTCAAAATAGTTCAATTCCAACAAATTACTTCATTTAAATCCTTTAAAACTGAAGTTATTACATTTAATAATTAAATTATTAAACTTCCAAAATTTTCAACTTTCAAACTTCATTCATTCACTTAATTTTATCAAAACAGTGAAAATTCAACTTTCGCAGCATTTGGAAATTGCTACAGAAAATTATATTCAAAACAGTTAAATTTAACAAAAGACAGCTTTTAAAATGTTGTAATAGTGTTACATTAGTTTCAAAGAAGAAAAACTTAGTTTAATCCAACAATTATATTTTCTATAATTCACTTTTAACTTATAAAATCACATAATTTTACTTTTATAACCATCATTTAATTTTCTTTAATTTCATGATTTCATAAAGTTAAATTTCCATTTAAAAATTCATATTTAACACTAATTCACTTATTAAATTGCAGTGTCCAATTTTAAATTCATTACATTTAAATTTCAGCCTAACACTTAAGTTAAAATTCTCAAATATAACTTAGTTTATATTTTTATTTACTTAATTAAAAATTCACTTTTAAGTCAATTCCAAAAGTTCCAATTTTAGTTACAATTTAAAATTTCAACTTAAATATTCATTCATTTCACATTTCAACTTTATTAAAATCATTAATATGATATAAAATCACTTTAAATTCCTTTAAATTCAAATTATCATAAATTTATCATGCTTTATTCTATTTAATTTCAAATTATAATTAAATCAAATTTCCCAAAATAGCTTACATTCAAAATTTTCTAACCTTTTCGTTAATTTATTTCACTTGTAATTATTCAGAAAATCAATAATATTTTACCAAAAATCATTTTTAATTAGGTTTAAATAAAAATATTTTAATATTTACATTTCTAAAATAATTTTAAAAATTTTAGAAAAATATATTAACTATGGGTCTGTATAAAATTTTCTACACTAGGAAAAGTGATACGGGTAATATATCATTTCAACCCGTAATTACCAAGAAAAATCCGGGTTTTATCATTTCAAACCCGCAGTCCCAAGTAAATGAAATAAATTTGAAAATCATTCAGGCCTATCATTTCAGCCCATAATGATTTTCCCTTATTCTAAAGTACGTTCGGGTATGTATCATTTCAACCCATAGTGATTCTAATCTAAAGGGAACTTGCAGTGTGATAAACGGATAAAATAACAGAACAACATAATATAACAGTAACAAATGTCATAATAGGTGTTTAAGCATGGGTGAACATCATATAATAGTAACATAGCAAATAATAATATAGTGATGCAGTTTACATATTCACAAGTGATCAATTTACTATTCATATAAGTATAAAACTGTCTGGTGAGAATAACTCACTGTTTTGAGTTGATGACAAAACGACGAATTGCACAAACAAGATCTACAAAAGCACAAAAGCACGACACAGATACGAATGGAGGAGCCAAGGATTAATTCCCTTGAATACCAATCAAACAAAACAATATAACAAGTATAAGGTTTCAGACCAAAAATTCGATAAACTATGCTAGAAATAACTTCATAAAACAAAGCTGAAATGCTTTGCACTTGCTTCCGACATCCCATAGGCTCGGCCAGAGGTGGAGTACAGGTCTAAGGCAATGGTTTTGGGTCAGGTCTGGGTTGCTAAGGTCGGCCTAACATGAGTTTGTTGATGGCAAAATTTATGGAGATGGAACAACAACACAACAAGGCATAACTACTAACAACATCACAAGTTTCAAGCAAACAAAGCTCGGCCAAGGCTGCTGTGGTCACGGCCAGAGGAGTGGGGTCCACTATGGTGACGTGGCAGAGGGTGCTGGAGGTGCTAGAGGTGGTGGTGGTCATGTAGATGGCGGCCATGGGTGGTGGAAGTGGTGGATGTGAAGGCTTGTGCTCGGCTAGGTCAAGATGTTGGAGTTTGGTGAACTTGGTGAAGGAACTACCACCTAGGGTGGTACGGATGGGGATGGTCAGTGAGGAGGAGGTGCTGGTGGCGTGCTCAGGTGGTGGTGGTGGTGGCAGGTGCTGGAGAGGGGCATGGCCGATCCTATGATAAAGAAAATCAAGTGCAAATCAAACGAAAAATCAACATAAGTGAACAAAAGGAGATAAAAGAAAAAAGAATTTTACCAACTTCTCAAACAAGTGATGGGCGAATTTTTTTCTAGAAGTTAGGTGAGAAATGATTTATGTGAATGAAGAATGAAGTGGTCGGCTGAAGATGTGGAGAGTTATGGCTAATTGATGGCAAGAGTTTAGGAAAATGAAGAGGTGGGAAAATCAAAAGCCATTGGAAATAAAAGGTCACAAACCCATTCAATTTGCCTTTAATTATTTATAGAAGTTTATATATTCTGAAATAACAATATTATCAGATAAAATTTCGAAACTTTAACAAAATATAAAAATATATGTACCATTTATTAATTATATAGAGAAAATTAAGAAAAAATAGTTAAAACAGTGAACTAGACAAGAAAATTTGAAAGTAAATGAAATAAATAAAAAAATTCATATGATCTTGTAAAGTACTTTTAAACATAAATAATAACATAAAACAAAATTTTATTCACAAAATAAATATTTAAAATTTAATTTAAATATAATTTTTAATGCAGAAAATAGCAAAAAAGGGGAAAACAGCCCTTAAAAATAGGAAATCAATACAGTAAATTTTGAAAAAAAATTCTATTATTATTTTTAAAATATTTAGAGATGAAATTTCACAAATAAAACAAATTTAAAATAAAATAAAGAAATTTAAAATAAAGAAAATGGCAGAAAATTAGAAAACAGCCTTTAAAAATAGGAAATAAATACGATAAATTTTGGAAAAATTACATTATCATTTTAAAAATGTTTAGAAATGATATCACACAAATAAACAAATTTAAATTAATTTCAAAATGAAATAAAGTCAAATTTAAATATATAGTCAAAATCTAGGGTTGTTACACTCTCCCCCACTCAAATCTTTTCGTCCTCGAAAAGAACGGAAAGGAAAAATAAAGAGAAACAAGATAGAGAAACAAAATAGTACCTGAAACGAATAGTTTCAGATTCGAAGCACGAATGCTCTCCTCCGTTTCCCAAGTACAATCTCGATCATCAGTACTCCACTGTACTTTGACCAGATTAACAGATTTTCTTCTGAGCTGCTTCGTATCTCTATCGACAATACGAAGTGGCTTCCTCTCAACAGTCAGGTTAGGCTCAATATCCAAACTATCAAGAGCAGAAGGCTGGACAATAAGAGATGGATCATGGAGATGACGGCAAAGATGTGAGACATGGAATACATCATGCACTCCAGAAAGCTTCTCGGGCAAATCCAGACGATAAGCCAAAGAACCAACTCTTTCCGTGATGCGGAAAGGACCAATGAACCTAGGAGAAAGCTTCCTTCTACGACCAAATCGAATGACATTCCTCAAGGGAGAAACCTTAAGGAACACCTGATCACCAACAACAAATTCCAAATTTCGCCTACGCCTATCAGCATATTTCTTCTGTCTATCCTGAGCGACTCTCAGCCTCTTCTTAATCTCCTCAACTTTCTCAGAAGCTTCCAAAATCACTTCAGGACCAAGAACTAAACGATTACCGAATTCAATCCAGCAAGATGGAGATCTACAAGGTCGCCCGTATAAAGCAGCAAACGGAGACATTTTGAGACTGGCCTGAATGCAAAGATGGAATGAGACAGATAAAAAGATCAAGAATAGACTGAAAACAGAAGATAAGATAATACCTGATAGCTATTATTGTAGGTAAATTCGGCAATATGGAGATAATCTTCCCAAGATCCTCCAAAATCAAGCACACAAGCACGAAGAAGATCCTCGAGAATCTGATTTACTCTTTCCGTCTGACCGTCGGTCTGAGGATGATAAGCAGTGCTCAGATTCAAACGAGTACCCAAAGATTCCTGAAAAGCCTTCCAGAACTGACGAGTAAAGATAGGGTCACGATCACAAACAATACTGAGAGGAACACCATGGAGACGAACGATCTCTCTCATGTAAATCTCAGATAAACTAGAAGCAGAACGAGTAGACTTGACCGGAATAAAATGAGCGGACGGTCAGTCTATCAACAATAACCCAGATACTCTCATTGCCTTTCCGAGTCCTCGGTAAACCATCGATGAAATCCATGGAAACCTGTTCCCACTTCCAATTAGGAATCTCAAGGGGCTGCAACAAACCAGGGGTCTTCTGGTGATCGGCTTTGACTTGCTGACAAGTCGCACACCGACTAACAAAGATAGAGATATCCCTTTCATCCCCTTCCACCAATAAAGCCTCTTCATATCTTGATACATCTTCGACACACCAGGATGAATAGAAAGTCTGGATCTATGATTTTCCTGAAGCAACTCCTGTCTCAAACTATCAACCTTCGGAACACAAATCCTGCCATTAATCCGCAAAATCCCTTTGTCATCAATCTGAGCTCCACTACTACCTCTACTACCCCCAACTCTGCTACGAACACTCTCCTTCATCAATCTAAGCATCTCATCATCATCCTGCTTAGCCATAATCTGATCCAGAAGAGGATAAGAAGAAACAACAAGCTGACACAACAAAGCCTTCTTCCGACTCAGAGCATCGGCCACAACATTAGCTTTACCGGGAGTATAGTTAATGTCGAGGTCGTAAGAAGCCAGAAACTCAAGCCAACGAACTTGCCTCTGATTCAAATCCTTCTGGGTGAAGATATATCTCAGAGACTGATGATCTGTGAAAAGCTCAAACTTGGTTCCAAGAAGATGATGCCTCCAAAGTTTCAAAGCAAAGTCAACAGCAAGTAACTCTAAATCATGAGCAGCATAATTTTCTTTGTGGGTCTTCAACTGATGGCTGGCATAGGCAATAACCCTACCATCCTGCATGAGAACAGCACCCAAACCCTCACGATTAGCATCAGTATAAATTGTAAATCCCTCACTCCCATTCGGAACAGTAAGAACTGGTGCGGAAGTTAGCTTGCTCTTCAACTCACTGAATGCAGCCTTACACTTATCACTCCAGACAAATCTGGCATTCTTCCGAGTTAAAGCTGTGAGAGGTGCAGCAATCCGAGCAAAATTCTCAATGAATCTCCGGTAGTAACCGGCAAGGCCCAGAAAACTACGAATATCAGATGGAGTCTTTGGAGTTTCCCAATCCTGGAAAAATCGGGGGAAAATAAAACAATAGGAAAAAAAATAGAATTATTAAAATGATAGAGAAAGAGAAAAAAGAAAGACTTACATTGATCGCAGCAATCTTAACTGGATCAACAGAGACTCCATTACTAGAAACAATATGCCCGAGATAACGGACTTCATCCTTCCAAAAATGGCATTTAGAAAATTTAGCCTTTAACTGATGATTTCTGAGAGTCTCAAGAACATATTTCAAATGCGACTTATGCTCATCCTTAGTCTTAGAGAAAACAAGGATATCATCAACAAAGAGTAGCACAAATTTATTAAGCACATCGCAAAAAACACGATTCATCAAATCAACAAAGAAAGCAGGAGCATTAGTCAAACCAAAAGGCATGACTAACCATTCATAAAATCCATTCTCAGTGCGAAAAGCAGTCTTGGGAATGCTATCCTCAGCAACCCTGAGCTGATGAAAACCTGTGGCAAGGTCAAGCTGAGAGAAAATAGTGGCACCATGAAGCTGATCAAACATATCATTGATACGAGGCATAGAATATCTGTTTTTCATAGTGAGCTTGTTCAGCTCTCTATAATCAACACACATCCGAAGTGAACCATCAGATTTGGTGACAAAAACTACCGCAGCTCCCCATTCAGAAAAACTGGGCCTAATCAGACCTTTGGAAGATAAGTCTTTAATTTGCTTTCCCATCTCAACCTTCTCGCGGGGTGCCATTCTTCTAGGAGGAAGAACAATAGGTCGAGCACCAGAAATAAGATCAATTCGAAAATCAATTTCCCGCTTCGGAGGTAAAGAAATGACTTCGCCAAATACATCGGGATATAATGTAACCACAGGAGTTGAATCAAGGTCACTGGAAGAAGAATCCAAAGAATAAATAAAGTTGCTAGCAAAATCCTGAGACATGCGGCACTGAACAATCAAGGAATTCCCTTGATCATCAACAAGCTGAACAGACCGGGCTTTACAAGAGATATGAGCATTATGATTCACTAACCAGTCCTGACCAAGCAATAAATCAAAAGCATCGAAGCCCAGAATATAAAAATCACCACTAAAGCGATGATCAGAATGGAGAATTTCACCTCTCGACAAATCTGATTAAGGTTAGCAGGACCCCCAATAGGATTTGAAACACATAATCGAACAGAAGTATACTCAGGAGAAAGGAGATGTTCAAACTTATCACACAAATCAACAGAAATAAAACTGTGTGAAGCACCAGTATCAAACAACACACGAACAGGATGATGAAATAAAGTAAATGAACCCTGGAGTGTACCTTGGTCATCACTAGGAGCAGGGGCAGGTGGAGGAACTGGAGATGAGGCAGAAGTGACAGCAAATATACCAGAAGGAGTACCCCTCTACTGGGTAGGGCAATCCTTCTTAAAATGACCGGGCTGGAGACAGATATGGCAGAGATCACGTCTAACCGACTGAGCAGGTGGAGGAACTGCAGCACCAGATAATGTGGGACAGCTTTTGGCATAGTGCCCTCTCTGATCACACCTAAAGCAAGTGATGGAGGAGAGATCAACTGGTTGCCTCTGAGCAGGGGCAGATGAAGAAGATCCCAAACCAGGACGCTTCTGCCAATTCTTCTTCTGCTGCTGAAAATTAGGCTTACGCTTCTTGGAAACTGCAGAGGAAGACTGAGCACCAGAAACACCAGGACCTTTGGATGTGGGATTCTCATAGCGAATAGCCATATCCATAAGCTGGGTGAAAGAACCATGAACATGAGAAATAAGGCGACTATAATACTCTGGCCGAGCACCAGCAATAAATTTCTCATTCTTCTTAAGAGGAGTATCAATAAGGCCAGGACCGAACTTGGAAAGTTCATTGAATTTCCTCTCATACTCAGCAAAAGACATGGTACCCTGCTTCAGATCCATAAACTCACGATAAAGCTGAGATTTCCCGGCTTCTGGCATCCATTTTGCCACAAAAGCCTCCTTGGAAAAGAGATACAGAAAACAAGCTTAAGATAGATTCAAAGAAAGGAAAAATAGGAACAAAATTAAGATAACCCAAAGGATACCTAAACTGCTCCCAAGTGAGATCAGCCTCGACGGTGTTAGTCGTAATGGACTCCCACCAATCTAAAGCAAAATCATGCAACTGCCAGGCTGCAAGCTGATGCTTCTGAGCATCAGTAATGTCAAGACCAGTAAATATCATCTCAAGACTCCGCAACCACTGCTGAGCCTCAATGATAGTCTCTGAACCGGTGAATGGGGTTCCACCAAGTTGAGAGAATTCCTTACAAAGAACAGTGAACCTGACCGGAGCAACAGGTTGAGGAGCTGGGGAAATACCGCGACCCCTAACTCTGGCATTTCCCCGATTCATCTTGAAAAATATCAAGAATGAATTTAGGATAAGAATAAAGACAAGCCGAAGACAAAATAAGATAAGGCAAGATAATACACTTGGATGAATATCTTAAAGAAAGAAAAGATCCTAACAAGATAGATACGAAAGAAAGGAAAGTTAGAAAACATTTGAAAATCCTTTAAAAGCAAGAAAAATTTATATATCAAAATAATCTTTGAAAATCCTTTGAAAACATTTTGAAAAATCATTTTATACTTTGAAAATACGTCTCTCACAAAGATATGATTCTGAGATTGATTTCACTCATTCTAGGGTGGAAATACCCTATCTCTAATGAGTTTTTGCTCCGCAGAAGCAATGGTTGCCAAAACCAAAGCTCTGATACCAACTGTAACAACCCCCAATTTCGTACCATTCAAATCGACAATAATCCACACATGTCAGACTTGAATGATGCGAAATAACAGATTGTAAATAAATTTGGAGCAAATGAAATCAAATATACAGAATCACAGACACAGAACAAACAGAATAACTCGCAGCGGAATATAAAATAACATAGTAGTTCATGAAGCCACTATAACAGAGTCTCAAACCAAATACATAATATAGTCTGAAAAACAACAGAATAGAAATCCCAAATACATAGAAGTTCACTAATACATGAGATAAACTAATACAGCTGAAACAGAAGTAGATAAATATGTAGATAAGTAGAAACTCCAGTGAAAGACCAGCTCCAGGAAGAGAATCCAAAGCTGTGAATACTCAGGCTGACCCGAGCGTAAAGCAAAACACAAAACACTCGAGTCAGGACAATATATACTTATATAATGTAAACCAACTCAAGTGAACTGTAATAAAGATACAAGTAACTTAAAGGATGCCTGGGACCGTCCATCCTCTAAGGATCCGTTAAACTATTTACTATATAGTAATATTTTGCTATTATACTAATGTCTACAGTAAAATAAACATACTTTTAAATAGCGTTACGGGCTACTCATATCACCCTTCACACATAATAGTCCCAGTATTCCATCCAATATCATGTCATCTCCACTCTGGGTGACTGTCAGAGGATACCACACGGGCTACGGGAGAAAGACAAACTTGTAGTAAAGGCTCGGTATGGTAGGTGACACGGCACACAAGGCAATGCCAGGGTAGATATACCAATTACGCACACGGGCTGGTGGTAATGCAGCAGCCACATACGCCCACCCCGAACAACATCCCAAAAACAAGGGGTGCACCCAATCGATCACAACAGTAATAGAATGGTATCGAAGAAGTGTGTTCAGCCAGAGGTGCTACCTCCTTTGGCCCGAGATCGCTCCTGTTTTAGCCACCTTATGCTAACTCACGAGAGTTAGGTCCACGAAATGTACCTTAGGAACGTCGTCACCATTCTACTTCATTCTGGAATCTCCACCGCACACACAGTTGTTAAAGTGGTTTTCGGTATCGACAGAGAGTATGTCCATATCCGATCCCGGTCTCTTTAACAACCAATCGTTATTATAACCCGTAGTTATAATTTCAAAAATGGTATTTATTTCTCAAAATCCAATATCATTTCAAATCCATTTCAAAATATCAACTTATCATTTCATTTGAAAAACATATTCATTTTTATTCAATTTAAAAATAACATTTGAATTCACATTTCAAAATAGTTCAATTCCAACAAATTACTTCATTTAAATCCTTTAAAAGTGAAGTTGTTACATTTAATAATTAAATTATTAAACTTCCAAAATTTTCAACTTTCAAAGTTCATTCATTCACTTAATTTTATCAAAACTGTGAAAATTCAACTTTCGTAGCATTTGGAAATTGCTACAGAAAGTTATATTCAAAATAGTTAAATTTAACAAAAGACAGCTTTTAAAATGCTGTAATAGTGTTACATTAGTTTCAAAGAAAAAAACTTAGTTTAATCCAACAATTATATTTTCTATAATTCACTTTTAACTTATAAAATCACATAATTTTACTTTTATAACCATCATTTAATTTTCTTTAATTTCATGATTTCATAAAGTTAAATTTCCATTTAAAAATTCATATTTAACACTAATTCACTTATTAAATCGCAGTGTCCAATTTTAAATTCATTACATTTAAATTTCAACCTAACACTTAAGTTAAAATTCTCAAATATAACTTAGTTTATATTTTTATTTACTTAATTAAAAAATCACTTTTAAGTCAATTCCAAAAGTTCCAATTTTAGTTACAATTTAAAATTTCAACTTAAATATTCATTCATTTCACATTTCAACTTTATTAAAATCATTAATATGATATAAAATCACTTTAAATTCCTTTAAATTCAAATTATCATAAATTTATCATGCTTCAATATTCTATTTAATTTCAAATTATAATTAAATCAAATTTCCCAAAATAGCTTACATTCAAAATTTTCTAACCTTTTCGTTAATTTATTTCACTTGTAATTATTCAGAAAATAAATAATATTTTACCAAAAATCATTTTTAATTAGGTTTAAATCAAAATATTTTAATATTTACATTTCTAAAATAATTTTAAAAATTTTAGAAAAATATATTAACTACGGGTCTGTATAAAATTTTCTACACTAGGAAAAGTGATACGGGTAATATATCATTTCAACCCGTAATTTACCAAGAAAAATCCAGGTTTTATCATTTCAAACCCGCAGTCCCAAGTAAATGAAATAAATTTGAAAATCATTCAGGCCTATCATTTCAGCCCATAATGATTTTCCCTTATTCTAAAGTCCGTTCGGGTATGTATCATTTCAACCCATAGTGATTCTAATCTAAAGGGAACTTGCAGTGTGATAAACGGATAAAATAACAGAACAACATAATATAACAGTAACAAATGTCATAATAGGTGTTTAAGCATGGGTGAACATCATATAATAGTAACATAGCAAATAATAATATAGTTATGCAGTTTACATATTCACAAGTGATCAATTTACTATTCATATAAGTATAAAACTGTCTAGTGAGAATAACTCACTGTTTTGAGTTGATGACACAATGACGAATTGCACAAATGGGATCTACACAAGCACAAAAGCACGGCACAGATACGAATGGAGGAGCCAAGGATTAATTCCCTTGAATACCAATCAAACAAAACAATATAACAAGTATAAGGTTTCAGACCAAAAATTCGATAAACTATGCTACAAATAACTTCATAAAACAAAGCTGAAATGCTTTGCACTTGCTTCCGACATCCCATAGGCTCGGCCAGAGGTGGAGTACAGGTCTAAGGCAATGGTTTTGGGTCAGGTCTGGGTTGCTAAGGTCGGCCTAACATGAGTTTGTTGATGGCAAAAATTATGGAGATGGAACAACAACACAACAAGGCATAACTACTAACAACATCACAAGTTTCAAGCAAACAAAGCTCGGTCAAGGCTGCTGTGGTCACGGCCAGAGGAATGGGGTCCACTGTGGTGACGTGGCAGAGGGTGATGGAGGTGCTGGAGGTGGTGGTGGTCATGTAGGTGGCGGCCATGGGTGGTGGAAGTGGTGGATGTGAAGGCTTGTGCTCGGCTAGGTCAAGATGTTGGAGTTTGGTGAACTTGGTGAAGGAACTACCACCTAGGGTGGTACGGATGGGGATGGTCAGTGACGAGGAGGTGCTGGTGGCGTGCTCAGGTGGTGGTGGCGGCGGCAGGGGCTGGAGAGGGGCATGGCCGATCCTATGATAAAGAAAATCAAGTGCAAATCAAACGAAAAATCAACATAAGTGAACAAAAGGAGATAAAAGAAAAAAGAATTTTACCAACTTCTCAAACAAGTGATGGCCGAATTTTTTTCCAGAAATTAGGTGAGAAATGATGTACGTTAATGAAGAATGAAGTGGTCGGCTGAAGATGTGGAGAGTTATGGCTAATTGATGGCAAGAGTTTAGGAAAATGAAGAGGTGGGAAAATCAAACGCCATTGGAAATAAAAGGTCACAAACCCTTTCAATTTACCTTTAATTATTTATAAAAGTTTATATATTCTGAAATAACAATATTATCAGATAAAATTTCGAAACTTTAACAAAATATAAAATATATATACCATTTATTAATTATATAGAGAAAAATTAAGAAAAAATAGTTAAAACAGTGAACTAGACAAGAAAATTTGAAAGTAAATGGAATAAATAAAAAATTTCATATGAGCTTGTAAAGTATTTTTAAACAAAAATAATAACATAAAAAAAATTTATTCACAAAATAAATATTTAAAATTTAATTTAAATATAATTTTTAATGCAGAAAATGAAAATAGCAAAAAATGGGAAAATAACCCTTAAAAATAGGAAATCAATACAGTAAATTTTGAAAAAATTATATTATTATTTTTAAAATATTTAGAGATGAAATTTCACAAATAAAACAAATTTAAAATAAAATAAAGAAATTTAAAATGAAGAAAATGGTAGAAAATTAGAAAACAGCCTTTAAAAATAGGAAATAAATACAGTAAATTTTGGAAAAATTACATTATCATTTTAAAAATGTTTAGAAATGATATCACACAAACAAACAAATTTAAATTAATTTCAAAATGAAATAAAGTCAAATTTAAATATATAGTCAAAATCTAGGGTTGTTACACGTATTTTACAATAATTATATTTGATCAAAACCTATGAAAGGTTTTGGTATTATGTAATTGAATACAAAATATTGATTTGAAATGTAATCAGAAAAGCTATTTTTAAAATCTATGTTGATTTTATTTCATATTTATGTGCTTCAGATATTATGGATACCATTAACATTACCATATTTGTTACCAAAAGTTAATACTATAGATGACTGCAGCATCTGTAGCGCTTAGCTTCGAGCCTCAAAATAGGGGATGTTAACAAGACGGTCCCTAGGCATGCTCTAAGATGATGGTAAAATATAGTGCTTGAGTTTGTGAAATTTGTTTTTTGTTCTTGTTTTCCTCAAACTCTTGATTTTCTAGTTCTATTTGAACTCTGCTCTATTGGCTATACAGACTCTTATTTTATATTTTAGCAAATGGACTTAGGAATGCTTAAATTTGGATCAATATAATAGATAACATAGGTCACGGTTGTGGTCCTATCTGGAGAGACGGAATAACTATCGCAAGGTACTGTTCTTTTGATCAGGCGAACACGACGAAACGGACTCATGCATCATGGATTAAGCCCTTAATTAGGTATTAAGGATGAAGAAAAAAACCCAATGGGTCGTCAGGTATGGAATATGCCTAATAAGGGGTAGGTCGCTTCGCCCGAACATGATGGATCAACCTACTGGTCGTCGCGTATGGATTTCGCTCAACAAGGATCCAGAGAGATCAAGGTTGTTCGGTATGGACTATGTCCGGTAAGGGGTATGTATCTTTGCTCGAATGGGATGGATCGACCTACTCAGGTCATCGAGTATGGATTGTGGTCGGTGAGGATCGGAGAGATCAAGGTCGTCAGATATGGACTATGCCAGGCAAGGGGTAGGTCACTTCACTTGGTCATGATGGATTTACCTAGTCAGGTCGTCGAGTATGGATTGTGCTTGGCAAGGATCCGGAGACATCAAGGTCATCAAGTATGGACTATGTCTAGCAAGGAGTAGGTAGCTTCGCTCGAACGTGATGGATTGGCCAACTTAGGTCGTTGAGTACGGATTGTGCTCGTCAAAGATCCAGTGTGATCGAGGATCTGGATTATGATAATGTAACATTCCTATTTTTAAATCAAATTTAAGTTGGTAATTAATTTAATTTTTGAAATTAAATTGTGAATTAATTTGGTATTTTCCAAAATTAAATAGATATTTGTTTGTTTATTAGTATAAATGTAACATTCCTGGTTTTTTTTAACTTAATTAATTTGGAAATTTATAAATTTTGGTTTGATTTGGTTAAATAATTAATTGATTTAGAATTAATTTAAATATTTGGGAATAGATATGTATATAAGAAAGGTGTTTAAAAGTTAAATCCTATATATATAATATGTGTATTTATTAAAGTATAATTAGTTTTAAAATCATTTCCTTTAAATTTATAGAAATGAAAATTTGAATTGTAAATTTATAAAACGAGATTTTAAAAAAAATGTATAACACTTAAAACATAATAAGCATAATTTGAGAATATTATGTGAATATAAAGCAATTTATAAAATGATAGGGTTAAAACAAATTTTAGTAACTAATTTAATGATAAAGGACTTAAACATAATTTAATGGATTTTTGACAAATGTTAAATAAGTAAAATATAAACTTATATGTGTAAGCTTTGTAGCTTATGAGATAACAAGTGTAAGAAATGAATAAACAAGTGGCATTTAAATTAATTTTCTTTTAAATTAAAATGTAAAATAACATACAAAAGAGAAAAATATGCTTCATCTCATTTTCTTTGTAAACATTCAAAACAATTCAAAAAGAAAATCTCAAACAAGACTATCTTAAAACCAAAATCTGAAAAGAAAATGCAAAAGAAATCAAAACCAAATTCAAGTGTTCAAAAGTGCAACCTGGAAATGAATTCAAACCTGAAAATCAAATGCAACTTTAAAGCTTCAAGATCAAACTGTTTCAAGATCAACCTGGCAATCAAGACAAAACAAAGAAGAAAGATCAAAAGGAAAAAAAATCTGGAATCTGAAAGCAATTCAACTGTATCAAGCTTCAAAAAATCAAAAAAAAAAAAAAAGCATTTCAAAAACCTGGAAACAACAAAATCCCAGTTCTCCACTTTGTTCTCTGCTTTTTAAGGTGAGCAAACTCAACCTGTTATATATCTAAATGATTTGTGAATTAGGATATGTAATGTGTTTGAATTATGTGTATATTTACCTGCATGTTTGTATATATGAAAAATATCTGAGAGCATATGTACGTAGATAGGAAAGTAGGCTCTGTTCTTTGTTATAGGATTCAGAAACAAGATTAAAAAAATTTCAAGATCTCATCCTATAATCCCTTTTAGGTTTGAATACTTAAACAAAAGATGTTTAGATTAATAAGATGTCAATTGTAAAAATGGGTTCAATAATTTATATTTAGTTCATATTCAAAAAATGATAAAATACAGTAGAATCTTTTAAAAATCTGGAAATCAGATATTTTTGATTTCATGTTTTGTTTATATCAACAGATTACTATTTAAAATTATGATTATTAAAATAGAAATCGAGATTTTTAGTATCGATTCAAGGTAGAATCTTCGCGTTGAACGGTAAATGGAAATTCATCGGTTTTCGATGATCAATGAGGAATTAGGCATCGAGCTTTGGTCTGAGGGGAGATGTCGTAATAAGGATTAGAGGAATATTCGTGATCGAGCTTGTAGATCATCGGTGTGGCAGAACGATTATGATATAGGGCTTAAAGTTCAGGTTGGGTCGCTGTCGAAACTGAGGAGAGTTCATTATTGTTAGCGCGTCGAGTTCACTTAGAATGGGAGGAATAGGAGCGTGAAATTCTGGTGAAGGTCTGGGCTCGGCGTCGTGATGGCTGGTGATTGGCGGTGGCGTTTGCGGGGTATTTTTGGTAGCTGGCTATGTTCCAGGTGATTTTGAGCAATCTCAAATTTAATTTAGGAATTTGATGTGGATTCTGGGTGGATGCTGGTACGAGATGGTCGACGTTGACTCATCGGCGATGGCAGGGGTGGCTGGAGCTCCAGCGTGGGGTTGGGCATGTGTACACGTGAAAAATTTCTGTGATTTTTGAAAAAATTGGGGAGGAAGGCATAGGCTCGGGTCGAATTCGAGGTAAATTGGGAAGATACTCGGGGAAGAAGAGATGTGGGATTCCTCGAAGTTAATCTCGAGTATTCAAGCATCTGGCTTGGGTTTAGCTGAAGTAAAATATGCTAGTTTTTTTAAAAAGAGACAGCAAGTTTAAATTAAACTCTTAAATAATTCTCTTATATTTCACCTAAGCTGGACATAGTGAAGGAGTTTGAAACAAATTATTTTAAATTTAATTATGTCTTAAAAAGTTTTAAATTTATATAACCTTTATTTTCAAAAGGTTATTTATTTTAATAAACTTAATGTTGTTATTAAGGAGTTAATTGAGAAGTTCAAATGTTTTATTTAATTAACTCAAAGACCTATGTTTATTTAGGGATAAATAAAGATAAATAGTTTGATAAATAGTTTATCTTTTAAAATAATTAAGATCTTGAGTAATTTTTTTATGAAATTTACAATATGGCGATAATTACTTAATTAATTAATGGTTGATTTATTTATGTAATAAGATTAAGAATAATTGGTAACTAATTAATGTCGTTAATTAATCAAGGTGATTAATTTAATTATGTGATTAAAGGTTAAATAAATAAATAAATAAAGACTAATTAAATTAATTTAATGATTTGTAATTAATTAGTTAATTAGAGGATAATTAAATAATTTAAGGTTAATTATTTAAATAATTATTAATTGATAATTGAAGGTTAATTAATTTATAAAGGTAATTAATTAAATGATAATTAATTAAATTAATTAATTAAGGATAATTAATTAAATGGTAATAAATTAAAGGTTCATTAATTAATTAAGAATAAATAATTGGGGGTTAATTATTTAATGATTAGGGATTGATTAATTCATTTAAAGTTGATTTATTTATAATTAAGGGTTAATTAATTATGTAATTAAATAAAAGGTTAATTAAATTAATGTGATTAATTAAAGACTAATTAATTAATTAAAGGTAATTAATTATGATGCATAATTAAGGATTAATTATTTAATTAATTTCATAAATTAATACCAAATGATTTGTAATTAATTAATCAAGATTATGTAATTAATTTATAAGTAAATAAATCAAATTGAAATTTAAATTGAGTTAATTAAGGATTAAACCATTAATCAATATTGTTTATAAATGATTATCGAATGCTTGGGTTGCTTATGAATGTTTGTATTATATGAAATATCTTGAATTGATTGTTATCTTTGGACTGTAATATTCTATTCTATGAATTGAGCTGTGTGTAATTTATTCTGTTTGTTTATTTGTAATACAATTATCTGTAAATATGTGAATGAAAGATAAGCGTTATAGATTATACCGCTTAACAATATTGATGTGTTTGATTCTGTGATGATTGATGTTGTTGCACTATTGTGTAAAACCCTTGGACTACACCATACACACACAAATATGGATTTCACGTGGAAATCTGCTAAGTCACATATTTTTGAAAAAAATTTTAAAAAATGGAATTTTTGAATCAAAATGGTTTTGGAAATGGATTGGGTTTAAAGTGAAAAAAAAACTTTTGGAAAGGAATTTCAAAGATGAAAGTTATTTGTGACAAACTTGATTTAATTTTGAAATTTGATTCAAAATTTGAATTTAAAATTTGAAATTGAATTCTATGTTGAGGATTTATGATGTAAAAAGGTTATACAAACTATAAATGTGTTTATATGGGTTTTTAAACCATTTTAAAAGTATGGTTTTGAGAATTTGAATTTAACCCAAGTTTATATTTGAAAGGCCTTAACTCGTGCAAATATAATCAGGTTTTCTGAAACGGAAACAAGTGATTTCAAATAATAATAGCTTTTATATAAGGAAATAACTTCCAAATTATAATGAAAAGATTTCAAGTTTGAAATAGAATGGCTTTGAAAGTTATGAATGAATCTTTGGAAATGATTTTTGAAAGCTATGAATTGAATCTTTGATTGGATGAGTCAATCCAATTTAAAAGGGAAATCGTTTTGAAAGGCTATGAATGAATCTTTGTTAAAGAATGGTGAAGTTTGTTTTCAAATTGAAAAGGGATCTGAAAAGCGTATCTTTTGTATAAAGGATTTGAACTGGAAAGATATTAATAAACCTTTGTGAAAGATTGGTAAAGTTTGTGAACTTTGTAAACTTTGTGAAGTGAATCTTTTGTTCAAAAAGATTTGTAAATGGTAATTTGTTTAACCATTTGAAAGAAAAGTTTTGGGTAATAAGTTGTGACTTAACTGAAATCCCATATCCATATGTTTTTAAATATTGCGCTCACTATACGGTTTAGTCGGTAGAGGACTTTATGTCATATAACTCATTCCGAATAGTGATACGACGTTATGGATAGCAATTGAAGACCGGATATTTTCGAAAACGAAAGGATTTCAGTTGATTGTCTCTACATCGGCTGATCCCTGGTATAGAGATTTGAGCACCCATTGTGATGGGAAGTCTGGGCGTGATTAGATATTATCCGGATGTGCAAGGGCTTCTTTATGAAGTGCCTTCGGTTCCGTTCGATCCCGGAACGGATTTGTATGGATGTGTGTCTGACGTTACACTTTGACATGTAAAGCTGGTTTCTATCGAATACATTTCTGTTTGGTGGCGGAGAATTATTCTCTTAGCTTAATACCCTCCTCTGAGACGTACGAGCTCAGAGGTTATGTAGTTGATGGTTACTAGTGATACATTCCTAATTTTGTAATGTGGCATATGAAGTGCTGCTGATCATTTTTTGATCAAAGCATGGCTTTTGTGAAAAGCGTAGCTTTGTGGATGAGACCTCATCGAGCCTCACAAACCGGTAATAGTCGAAACAAGAAAGATGCGGCATGGTTTCGGGGGTAGCTTCCCTAGGGTATAACCATTCCTTCTGGAAAAGGGTAGTATCATGGTATGGAGCCCAGATACTTACTCATGTGGGCACTGTAGTATATTTATTACTGTGTGATGTTGTTAGTGTAGAGGATCCTCGGTTAAAGGTCCCAAAGGACCGGAGGTGGCATGTCTTAGGTTTTACTTCCCGGGAAGGGGGTAGTCGGCCTTGTGTTAGCAGAGAGCCAGGTAGGTTCTCGGGGCGTCCCTCCAGAGGCGTACTCATTGTGGAAATGGGAAGTACCTTGGCCTGACCATTTGTTGGAAAATCCAAAGAAACAATACGCGCCCAGTACGGTTTTAGTTGTATGACCTGCCATAGAATGTGGTGGTAACCTGCTATTAAACATGGAAGCTATAGTAGGCATACGACAAATGTTATATGCTGGCTAAGATTAATATTATACTTTCGAAACTGTTTTCCACTATGCACTAATAATAATATCAAATGGTTTTCGCGTATCAAGCATGTTTGACTATCATAAGGAGAAATCTCCTCCAATTCTGCGTTTGCATGGTGTGTGTGGCGGGAGGCCTTATGGTAGTTTCATTTTTCAAAAAGCATTGCAGATTTCATTTTTAAAATCTTTTGTTTGTTTTAAAGATAAAAAAATTTTGTTTGCTCATACCAGTCCCATGACTGACCTGGAGTTTTTTGATCCCTTCCTAAACTCTTGTTGCCCACAATTTTCCACACGGGTAGTCTAGAGTTGGGTTTTTCAGATAGTAGATATAGATATCGATTCGGTAGCTATCGGCTTTCTCATTGGTATTCTTTGAAGACTTTGGATATTGAAGCATTTGGTTAGGAAGACGGACGAGACTTGCTTAGCTTGGTGCAACTTGAAGGTGGTTCGAGCTATCTATGGAGATTGCTGATATTAGTGTTTCTTCTAGAGTTTCAAGTTCTTGTTGTTTCCGCTGCTAGTTCATTGGGTTTTCTGCTGTAGCATTTTTTTGTATCTCCGATATTGGTCATTATTTTATATTTGGATATTGTATTCATTGGAGTTGTATATGATATTCATTTCTTTCTTCCGCTGTGTTGTTATACTTAATGTGTTATGAGCTCCGGCGAACCAGATTCGACGTTTGGATCTACGGCATTGGAATACGAGTGTCGTATTCGGTGCCGATTTTCGAAGGTCGAGTCAGGGTCGTTTCATTTGGTATCAGAGCTGAAGTTTGAACTTTAGCTCAGGAGTATAACACATTAGGTAACTCATTAGAGATAGGTTGAAGTATACCCTAGAATGAGTATGCCCCTAAGATATCCGTTCGTATGCCTTAGTAAATTCTCTTACTATCCACTGATAGTGAGTATGAGTGCAAGAAGAGGATGAGATAGGGGACATGGGAGAACCACTACAAATGGTCAGTACCCTGTAATAGCGGAAACGACTTTCTCTATCTATCTCCTTTGATTCGTCTTTTCAATTCTTTGATTGTTCCTGGCAGCTCCAGGAAGAAGCTTTGATATATTTGCATGGGACACAAACTCTAGATGGGTTAGAATTATTTGTTTGGGTGAATTGTTTGCTTTGGTTGCTATGGTTGATAGGTATATTTTGGTTGTTTAAACTAAAATTTTTGGATTGCATCAATATATCTGTTTATTCTATTGGGTCCAGGTATATTCTACAAGTAGTTAGTTATCTTTCGAACTAATCAATACCCCTGTGTATTCGTAAATCAGGTGACCCGAGTGTCTTGTATTGAATGAGTTCGTTCTCATAATTATTAGTGATATTCTGATTTGGTAAGCCAAATGCAGAATAGATATTCAGTTTGATTCGGTGATTCATCTCTCTATCTTTCTATATTTCTTTATTGTCTCCCTACTTTCAAATTTCGAGGTCAAAATTTTCTAAAAGGGGGAATCTGTAATATTCCTGGTTTTTTTAAATAAATTAATTTGGAAATTTATAAATTTTAGTTTAATTTGGTCAAATTATGAATTGATTTAGAATTAATTTAAATATTTGGGAATAGATATGTATATAAGAAAGTGTTTAAAAGTTAAATTCTATATATATAATATGTGTGTTCATTAAAGTATAATTAGTTTTAAAATCATTTCCTTTAAATTTATAGAAATGAAAAATTGGTTTGTAAATTTACCGAATGAGATTTTTTTTAAAAAAAAAATGTATAACATTTAAAACATAATAAGTATAATTTGAGAATATTATGTGAATATAAAGCAATTTATAAAATGATAGGGTTAAAACAAATTTTAGTAACTAATTTAATGATAAAGGACTTAAACATAATTTAATAGATTTTTGACAAATGTTAAATAAGTAAAATATAAACTTATATGTGTAAGCTTTGTAGCTTATGAGATAACAAGTGTAAGAAATGAATAAACAAGTGGCACTTAAATTAATTTTCTTTTAAATTAAAATGTAAAATAACATACAAAAGAGGAAAATAGGCTTCATCTCATTTTCTTTGTAAACATTCAAAACAATTCAAAAAGAAAATCTCAAGCAAGACTACCTTAAAACCAAAATCTGAAAAGAAAATTCAAAAGAAATCAAAACCAAATTCAAGTGTTCAAAAGTGCAACCGGGAAATGAATTCAAACCTGAAAATCAACTGCAACTTTAAAGCTTCAAGATCAAACTATTTCAAGATCAACCTGGCAATCAAGACAAAACAAAGAAGAAAGATCAAAAGGGAAAAAAATCAGGAATCTGAAAGCAATTCAACTGTATCAAGCTTCAAAAAATCAAAAGAAAAAGAAAACATTTCAAAAACCGGGAAACAACAAAATCCCAGTTCTCCACTCTGTTCTCTGCTTTTTAAGATGTGCAAACTCAACCTGTTATATATCTAAATGATTTGTGAATTAGGATATGTAATGTGTTTGAATTATGTGTATATTTACCTGCATGTTTGTATATATGCAAAATATCTGAGAGCGTATGTATGTAGATAGGAAAGTAGGGTCTGTTCTTAGTTATAGGATTCAAAAACAAGATAATTTTTTTTTCAAAATCTCATCCTCTAATCCCTTTTAAGTTTGAATACTTAAACAAAAGATGTTCAGATTAATAAGATGTCAATTTTAAAAATGGGTTCAATAATTTATATTTAGTTCATATTCAGAAAATGAGAAAATACAGTAGAATCTTTTAAAAATTTGGAAATCAGATATTTTTGATTTCAAGTTTTGTTTATCAACAGATTACTATTTAAAATTATGATTTTAAAACAGAAATCGAGATTTTTAGTATCGATTCAAGGTAGAATCTTCGCGTTGAACGGTAAATGGAAATTCATCGGTTTTCGATGATCAATGAGGAATTAGGCGTCGACCATTGGTCTGAAGAGAAATGTCATAATAAGGATTAGAGGAATATTTGTGATTGAGCTTGTAGATCATCGGTGTGGCAGAACGATTATGATCTAGGGCTTAAAGTTCAAGTTGGGTCGCTGTCGAAACTGAGGAGAGTTCATCGTTGTTAGCACGTCGAGTTCACTTGGAGTGGGGGGAATAGGAGCGTGAAACTCCGGTGAAGGTCTGGGATCGGCGTCGTGATGGCTAGTGATTGGTGGTGGCGTTTGCGGGGTATTTTTTGGTGGCTGGCTATGTTCCAGGTGATTTTGGGCAATCTCAAATTTAATTTAGGAATTTGATGCGGATTCTGGGTGGATGGCTGGTACGAGATGGTCGACGTTGACTCATCGGCGATGGTAGGGGTTTTTCAGATAGTAGATATAGATATCGATTCGGTAGCTTTCGGCTTTCTTTTTGGTATTCTTTGAAGACTTTGGATATTGAAGCATTTGGTTAGGACGACGGACGAGACTTGCTTAGCTTGGTGCAACTTGACGGCGGTTCGAGCTATCTATGGAGATTGCTGATATTAGTGTTTCTTCTAGAGTTTTAAGTTCTTGTTGTTTCCGCTGCTAGTTCATTGGGTTTTCTGCCGTAGCATTTTTTGTATCTCTGATATTGATCATTGTTGTATATTTGGATATTGTATTCATTGGAGTTGTATATGATATTCATTTCTTTCTTCCGCTGTGTTGTTATACTTAATGTGTTATAAGCTCCGGCGAACGAGATTCGACGTTTGGATCTGCGGCATTGGAATACGAGTGTCGTATTCGGTGCCGATTTTCGAAGGTCGAATCAGGGTCGTTTCAATATATAAATATAAATATGATTTTAAAATAGAATTTCTAATTTGAAACACAGAAATAAGTATTTTAAATAATAAATTAATTATAATTTTGATTGTGGATTAATTTCAAAATTTTTGAAAAATATATTTTTGAATATATATAGATTGATTTTAAAGTTCATTTTGAATTTGAAACTCTAAGATAAATATTTTTGAAATAAATTGAGTTTAATTTGGGAAGTCAATTGTAAATATTTTACAATTAAATTGAATTTGAAATTTAAAAACAAATGTTTTGAATAATATCTGGATTTGAAAATTCTATGAATTAATACAAATAGGAACTTGTTTTTCTTATATAAATACATATATTTTGGAAGTTATAATTTGAATAAAATATAGATAAATTTTTCCAAAAGCTATTTAAAGGATTAAATTCAAATATATATGTAGTTATATATTAGTGTTTAGTTAATTGTTAAGTTATATTCTTTAAAGTCATAATACATGTCTTACACAAACATGAAAAAATAAGTTAGAAGGGTTTTAACAAATAATTTATAAATTAAGTAAAATTTAAGGAAGGGGGTTTAAACACAATTTTATCATATATGGCAAATGTAAAATATGTGAAATATGAATGTAAAAAGTGTTCACAAAGTTAACAAGTGGGAAATAGGTTTGTTTTAAATTGGAAAATATAAAACATGTATTGGAAAAAAATGCGGAAAAGAAAAAAACAGTTCATTCTTTTTCAGTTCAAAACCTTCTCTCATCTTTTCTCTAAAATCTGAAAACCCGAAAAGAAAACTGAACAAAGTTTAAACCAAGCAGTTCACAAATCAAAAGCCCGAGGATAAAAACTTGAAGAAAATAATGGATTCAAGCTCAAATTCAAATAGCAACCTGAGTTCAGAATCTGGAAACAAAACAGCAAAGTTACTGGAAAAGCAAACCCTCTGTAAAATTTCAAAACCCTGGGAGTTTTCTTGAAATCAATTAATCTCAGCATAGTTTTCAGACTTCAATCTTCATCCTGGAAACTCAAAGATTTGAGATAACTAAAACAGTGCAAAAGAATCAAAAAAAACAAACAGCAAGCAACTTTAACCTGGAAACCCAAAAACAAAACAGATAAGAAAATCAAGCAAACAATTACAAGTTGGAGCATCTAAATTTGAGGCAATTAGATCAAAGTTCAAGTTCAATGACCAGAAAAAAGAAAAAATTAAAACAAATCAAATAGCAAATTCAAGGTTCAAGTTCAAAACTAGTTTCCAGTTTCAAAAAAAAAAAATCAAAATCTGGTCCTGCGCCTTCACACTCTAGGTGAGCAAACTGGCCTTAAATCCATTATATGTTTTAATGAATGCCTGAACTGATTTTCTTCTCTGAGATATGTTATTCTGGTTTGCATATGTATATTTGTGTGCTGTATGTGTGTGTGTGTGTGTATACATAAAAAAAATTAGGCATGCCTGTATATAAAAAGGAAAAAGAAAACTGCCTTTGTTTTAAAAACAGGTTGATAAAGATCAAGAAGAAAATCATATCTCAAATTATAAAAAGAATTAAATACTGATCTCTAAATGAAAATTTATCATGATAGAGTAATACAAATATTAAAAAGAGAATTCAAGCAAAACAAATTAAAGTTTTCTTTTGGAAAGTGAAAGTACAGGCTAAAATTCAAAATGTGTAAAAATTCAAATATCAAAATTTATGATTTCTAGTATGTCAATTGAATCGTTTTTGAAACCATCATTTTTAAAAGAAAAATCATATTTTTTAATCGCGTATTCACTGATTAATTTGGGGTTGATCAAATTTAGGGTTTTTGCCGAATTTTGGTCATCAGCGTGATGATGATGGTCGAGGTTGAGGATAGAGGTGGATGAAGTGATATGGGTTCGGGGGAAAATATTCAAAAAAATTTTTTTTTTGTGATGGCCGTGCGATGTTCGTTTAGGGTTTTAACCCACAATTTGGTTCCAGTAGAAGTTTGGGTTGGCGGATTTCGTCAGACCAGCGGATTTGATCACTCCGGTGGGGATGGCTGCGTATGATCAAGACGAAGCTTAAGTTAAGTATTCATGGCCCTGATGGCCAGAGGTGGAGTGACGAGTTGTTTTTCTAGTGGTCGTTTTCGATGCAGTCTGGGTTAGCAAGCTCGTTCGTGAATTCGTCAAGGTCGTGTGTATCTCGGTGCTCCTATGGCCCATACGAGCTATTGCCGAGATGTGGAAGGTGGTGACGTCGGTCGAAGTTCGTCAGTGTCGTCGTGCATGTGCATAGCACCAAGGCGTGTGTCAGTTACTTGTTGTATGGAAGGAGATGTTTGACTCGAAGTACCACTCGGGGTTCAGGATTGATGACTCGAAGCTTGGGTCGAGAAATTCTGGCAAAACATCATGTCGTTTTTGAAACTTCAACATAATTTTAAAATTTGAAGATGACGGGTTGATTCTTGGTTAAACTCGAAGCAAGTATGAAAGACACTCGGGTGTCACTCGAAGTAGCTCTAGGGTGATAGCATTTCCAGTTTTAAAACTTTAAAAATCTAAGTCTAAATGATTTCTAAATTTATTCTTTTCAAATGAATGATTGTTGGTAAGTTGAAATTTGTATCTGAGGGTTTTAAAATAAAATGTTTTAAAAAAAAAATTTAGTTAAGAATGTTTTTAAACTTATATTTTCAAAAGTTTATTCTAAATAAAACTTAACCAAGTAATTAAGGAAATGATTAAACATTTTATATTTTTAACTTAACTTAAGAGTAAATCAATTAATATTGTCAAATATGATTAAATAATTGATGAATTATAATTACTTAATAATTTACGAATAATTAATTAAAGAGTAATTAATTATTAATTAAAGTTAATAAATTTATAATTAAAGATAAATTTATTAAGGTGATTAATTAATTAATAATTCATAAATGAAGGTGATTAAGATTTAATTAATTAATAATTAAGGATAAATAAATGATTAATTAAGGACTATTTAATTAAAGGATAAATAATTAAGGGTTAATTAATTAATATAATTAATTAAGGATAATTAATTAAAGAATAATTAAATAATTAAGGGTTAATTATTCAGGTATTAAAGATTTATTCATTTATTAATTAAATTTGATTAATTAATAATTAAAGGTTAATTAACAAAGGATTAAAGTTTAAATAAATGATTAAGGTTTGTAATTAATTAATGCTAATTAATTTGGACTAGTGATTAATCTGATTTTAATTAATCAGATGATCAATTAACCCTACTTATGGATGTTTGAATTGAATGAACTGCTTTGAATTGTTTGATATCTCTTTTATGTGATGCTTTGTGATTTGAACTATTTAAATTCAAGCTGTGATGAATGTAATTTATTTAACTGTGATGAATGTATATTATTTATCTATGGATCTGTGAATGGAAGATAAGCGCTATAGAGATATATCTCTTATCTATAATTACTGTACTTAAATCTGTGATGATTGATGATGTTGCACTATTAGGTAAAATCCCTGGACTACACCTTGCATTTGGATAGTCAAATTGTAGGTATAGATTCGATAACACTCAATCTCTGGATTTTGGCAATTGCAATTGGATCGAGTTGCTTCACTTCAGTATTGATGGTGGTTCTCACTTTCAGGTTTGGAGTCTTTCTAGCCTTGGAAGTTTTGGAGATGGAGTTGCAGAAATTGGAGTTCCTTCTTCGGAGTTCATGTTTATGTTATCTCTTTCCACTGCTATACCTTGTCTTTGATATTTGTCTCTGATATTGTTGTACCATATTGTATCAGATATTGTATCAATGTTGTATATATTGATATTCATTTTTCTTCCGCTGTACTGTTATACTTAATTTGTTATAGGCTTCGGCGAATCAGATTCGACGTTTGAATCTGCTGAATACGAGTGATCTATTCAGTGTCGATTTTCGAAGGTCGAGTCGGGGTCGTTATAGATAAAAACCTGGGGAGGTCATGGATTTTGATACCAGCTTCGAAAAACAATGGATTTAGCTTTAAATGGATGGGGATACGGATAAAACGATCTGGAAAGACTGTGAATTTGGGTTGGATTATGGATTTCAAATATTGGATTTATGGCAATTCAAAACACACCTTCCTATCGCAAGGCATGTTTGGGGGGGAAGTGTCAACCCTCCTTTTGGTAAGGTAGTACATAGGAGGATTTAACCAAATAGACTTCATGATCATCCAGGTAAAAATCCCGAAGAGATGGTTTCCAGGATTAGAGATCGATTATATATGAATATATTGATTATATTTGAAGGGATTCAGTTGGACATCACTCAAAAAATGGCTAAGTATGGAATTAATACTTCCCCTAGAAAAGAGATCGGAATAGAGCGATCAAAATACAGGGATCGGATTAAACAGGATGCACACAACAAAAATTCAACGATGATCGCCCCATAACTCAATAAGCACATGAAGGATTGATGTAAAAGTTTGGAAACAGAAAGAGGGGACCCTAAGGAGCCTACCCTAGGGTTCAAAAGGCCTTTGGATGATTTTGAAGGGATTGGCCTCTATCCCTCTAAAGGGATCGGCCCTTTTCCCTCTTAGGGATTGGCTAAACCCAACTTTCTTGCAAAGATCGATCAATATTTTATCATCTACACATCCAATTGACATGGAACTTGGACCACAGGCTAACTAAAACATATGGATCACTCCATGGGGATCACATATCATTTGGAGTAAGTTGGAGGGATCGGGTCTTATCCCTCCATAGGGATCGGCTATAATCTGCCTTCGCAGCGTATTGCAATAAAGGTAGATCAATAACTCGAGACTATTCTAATTGGCATGAAACTTTGAGGATATACTTAATATAGCATGGAGAAGCTTCCCTAGGGATCACCTATCCTTTGGAGGAGTTTGGAGGGATCGGCCCCTATCCCTCCAAAGTGATCGGCTTAAATCAGAATGTATGCAACACCACTACACGAAAAACACAAAATCTCACAAACCGTAAGTCCTAATGATACAAAATTTGAAGGGCAAGTAGCTAACATTATAGGGAACGATCCAGATGGATAGCACCCCATTTTGACACCAAAATAGGGATCGTTGCTGATCTTTATTGCTGGCCACAATGGGTCTGAAAATTCTTGGGTGGCCTCATTATGGCCTGAAGGTTCTTCTGCTAAAATTTCAGCCCGATCCATGCAAGTTTTCCCTATAAATATCAAAGACATAGTATTAGACAAGGGATCTTTTTCGTACTTCTCTTTATCTTCAACCTAGGCTACACTCTGGCAATTTGATTCTTGGATTTCGAATTGTAACTGCAAACAACCTATAGTGTAATAAAAAAGATTATTATGGAGTAGATGTAGGCCGAAGTTAGCCAACCACTATAAATCTTATCTCTTTTTTACTTGCTTTCATTTTTAATTTGTTTATTCTTCATATTATATTCTTTACATTGGATACTATTTGAGATCCACGACTGGATATTGGTGCTGTCATACAACTGGGTGTTGGTGGCCAATTTAGACGCCGACAGATAGTGTCCACTTCTTCTTGAGTGGTAATATGATTAGTTAAGATGATAATCCCCTTTCTTGATAGAGATAGAAGGTTTATAACTCTTACTAGCTTTCTTTCTTGCTTTTTTGCCCTCCATTTTTCTGCTAGGTGATATTATACCAAATCAGAAAAGTATTAAATATCTTGTTAAATTTAAAATGCATGTGATAGAAAATAGGCAATTATATGCTAAAACAAAAACGATAGCAAGTTAATCAAAAATTACCCAAGGACTAATAGGAAAGTGTTGAAGTACAAGTTAAGTATTATACATAAACAAGATTTTGGCCCTTAAACAATCCATGCCAAAATTTATGAAGTGCTTAAGTTTTTAGTCAATCAAAAATATGTACATGATTGTTAGATCCATGATGGAAATGTAAATTTATAGTTATACAAAAGAAGTCTGATTAATGTCAAAATCATTAAACTGACATTGTGATAATGATGTCATAATAATGACTCAATGTTGAAATGATAGGTAACCGAGTCAATGAATAATGCTGGAATGGTCTGAAATTATTTTTATAAAAAAATATCAGTTACATGATTAAATCATGAATTTTCCATATGATGCAATAAAAGTTAGTGATGTTGCATAAAATTTAAACCAAATTATTGTAAACAGGTGTTAGAAAAAAATAATGACACACAATGTAAGGTTATCGGCTTCATACCATAACCCCCTACATTGTTGTCACATTCATGAATCGATGTCGCACCTCTGTTTAGTTACCAACATTTTAGAGATCTCCATTGTAAGATTTTCCACATTTTGTTTTGGTTGTCAAAATGTAATAAAAAAAGGGAAAAACTATTTGATGTAAAACATCGGTTTGATGCCGTAAGGCAACAATTTCGGAATCAAACTACTTAATATTGGGTTTTGGGTTTAATAAAGCTATTCACTTCATAAGTAAAATAGAAGTTACTAAGATTAATGTTGCCTAACTCCAATTAACTCAGTAAATCCTCCACCGACATAATAATTAAAAATTGATTCCATTCGTAAGCATTGTGGATCATTACTTTAATTAGTAATAGGAAAATTACCGTATAAACCCAAATGTCGATTCAAATCCAAGAATCCCCAAATAAAAGCCCACTAATGATTTCGATATAAAACTTCGTAATTTAGGCTATCGATGTAATTAAAATGAAGATCATATCTTTGAATTTGTTTGAATGCCCGAGGCTGAAAGTTTTGAATGATTTTGAAAATTTGAAATTTTTTTGCTCGAGTCCTGAATCGTAGGTAAAAAGGAAACGGAGAAGAAGCTTTGTTACTTATAGGACATAAGAAGATAAATAGTCACTAATGGATTATATTTAAATGAGCGGTTGGATCTGAAGGAGAAGACCAATGGCTGGCAAGTTCCATTATCAAGACATTGACTTGAAAAGTCAATACTTCCTTCATACTAGGGGGAAAATGTTACATCCATTATTGATTATGAAGGCACGAAGGAATGACAACAACAAGAATGTCAAAGTTGAAGGATTTCTAGATAAAGGAAGTGTTAAATTAAAGAAAACCAGGTCATCATAGCCAATGGCAAAGGCCAACAACGATGCCGCATACCGTTAATGCCCCCAATCATCAATAAAGCACTATACTTCATAAGGGCTATGATATCGGAAGACAGCATATCGTAATCTATCAACATGACGAAGGCACTACATATTATTGATGCTACATCACATCCATGCCGCATCCCATCAATGTCGCATGTCGTCAATAGTAAGTGCTGAATGATAAAAGATCGAAGCTTATCGTAAGTCATCAATATGATTGGATATGTCATATATCTTCGATGTTGCGACTCACTAGTAAATGTCATATGAAGCTAATGCCGTTACTTATCAATACTGCCTTTATTCAATGTCACATCTCTTCAATGCCACTTGTCATCCCAGCCGCACTTAATTAATGTTGAATTAATTCCATGCCGCATTCCATTAATATAAAAATATAGGTTGCCACATACCAACAATATACAAGAGTATATCGCATGTCACCAGAGTGAAAAGGATCCCAAATGCCTTCATTTCTAAGGTTGATGTCAAAAGCTATCAAGCCACATGCAATCAGGATGATGATGCCTCAATCCTGTTATATACCAAAGGATGCTGTGAATCATCAAATCAAAGTAATTTCCCAAGCGCCATCTAGATGGACCTTGATGCCGAAGATCACGTATGCCACATTGACATGTGGCATCCATGTCGTACCTTTCTACCCCATACGGACCTAGGAGCATAGAGGAGGGGTGATCAATTCTTTTCTCATTTTTTGCTTTTTAAACTTTGTAATCCTAAATCAATTTGATGGTTTTAGTGCTACTTGTAATCTTGCGACCCTTATTGCAAATAAGGGCTTGTATTTTTACATTCACATTTTATATATGAATAAAGAGACATGAATTATGACTTGTGATTCTTACATGACATTCACTTTACCATTGAAAGTGCATACGTTCAACGAGTGGACAAAAGATCCTTTAATCATGACTTATTGAATAGTAAGCGCTTCTGATTTCAATCATAACTAGTTTTGAGTTTCCAAAACACTCATGATTTCGAGACCAACATGGATTCAACATGGAGCATGATCCTTCCTAAAGAACTAAAATAGGATTACTGAATTCTTTACTCAATCGAAGCTCATTTTCCTCACACTTTGTAGGGTTAATGAAGTAATTCATTAACATATATATATATATATATGTATGTATATGTATAATATTATAATTAAACCAATTTCACAAGTATTAAATACAGGAGATTTCAAATTGCGTTTATACCAACAATTTTGCTACAACCATTCACACATAATTTCCAACTAAATCAAACAACAAAATCAAACATGTAAACAAGTGTAGGCCATTATACATGTTATAGAGAATTAAAAGAGAGATTGTACTACATATATTATTGTCATTTGCTTTTTAAAATATACAAGGGATCCAAAAGCAATAACTTGCATTTTTATCAATTTTAATTTATATTTTGCATAAAAAACATTATATCACAACAGTATACAAATCAGCTAGTGATTAACTCATCAAAACCCAAACTAATCCAAGACATAGAAAATCCCGATATGAGCACAATAGCAAAGACGGCGTCTCAATTGGACCTCATATGAAAAAGTTACGAATTAAATAAGATTTTGGATAAACTAACTTAAAATTAACAATTTACCTTATCCTCCTACAATCCCTCTTCCTCCTTCCTCTCAAATTCAAAACATGCATATTGTGCACCTGTACAACATGAAACTATTCATGATCACCTTCCCTCATCAAATTCTCCATCTACACTTGACCTTCAATGAACAGTCGAATATTCCAAACTCCTCCTTACGTCCTCTATGCAACCGACACCACCATGTCACGTTCGACCTCCTCCATAAATTTTGGACCAGCTTACTCATCCTCTGTTCAAAATCACAATCCACCATTGGCCACTACAACAGATCCGACTAATGCCAAAGATCCTCTCTCGCACCCTAAATTCTGTGATATGCTCAAATCCACCTCTAGCGCCTCCCTTTGCACGTGAGTGCCACCACCACTAAATGACAATTAAATTTCTTGACCCCATCATGAGCCGCACCATCCCATCCTACATCTGTAAAATTGCTTTTTCCTAACTACATAACGCCACCCTCCGATTCCTCGATCGATGCTCCAAGAGATTATTGCCAACCCTAATGTCATCCAACAAAGTCGAGCAACCCCAAGTTAAGCCACACTCCAAACAATGCCCATATATTTGATGAGTGCACGCGCATGATCCCAATGGATCCAAAATCGTGTGATTTCGATGTCCTTAGCTCTAGAAATAATTAAATAAACAAGAGGAAGAGTGGCGGCTATGCTTTATTTCACTCACAGGCAAAAAATAAAAAGAAGAAAGGGAGATAGGAGGTAAAGGTTTTGTGGGTTATTTATAATAAAGTATATTGTTATTTTAACTTTCTTTTTTAATCATGAACGTTCTGAGATTGCACGACCACACAAGATACCAGATCGCCATGGAACTGATGGTGTACACCAACTCATTATTCCAAATCCAACGACATCGATTTGTTAAAATCTTAGATAGTGTCCCAAGATGATAATTTCACACGTTGATTAAAAAGAATAATTATTAAAACAATTTTATCACTTTAATTATAAATCGAAGTTTTACCATTATCAATTATCAATTAAAAAGAATTCAATAAGCTTCCAAACTCATTTTTATATTATTAAATCCAAGATTTAAATATATTTAAATAATTTCAATATCTAAACAAAAAGTGTTCAAAATTCTAGGTCGTTACATCCTTGCTTGCGTGGTATTTCGAAGGATGATTATCAAGGGCTCTGTTAAGTATTTTGCTCTGTAATGATCTCAGTTTGGCTAATGATGTCTAGGTCCTCCCATCTCTGGGAGAACCACTCCTCCAGTCTTCCATTGATGTCTGATTGGTTCCGTTGTAGTTAATTGAACTCAGGCATCATTAACTCCAACATCCAACCCATAATCATCAACATTTATTATAGATCATCCTCCAAATTAGACAGGTTCGCAGCTTCAACTCCTAATCCCTCAAGTCCTCCGAAGTTCATCTCATTACCTATAACAATCCTGCTTTCCAAGTTGTAAATTTAATTAAAATAAAAATGTTGAATTTTAGTTTTGATAATTATTAATCTAAAAATATTTTCTTAATTAATTTAATAAAATGCCATAATAGAGATGAAATATTTTTATATAGAAAATAATTTTTGTACGACCAAAATATTTAAATAATAATAATAATAAATAAATAAATTTAATTATGTGGTCGTATTAAATAATTAAATAGAGTGAAACAATATTGGACTTAATGAAATTATGCAGTTGTCGAGTTATTTATTTTGTATAATAAAGTGTATTTACGAATAAATGATAGAAATAAATATATGTGAATGTTGTAATTTAATTTGCAATTAAAGTATAAAAAACTTACATTTTTTCAAGGGCTTAAAGCTAAGAAAAAGAAGAAATAGATTTAATAACAAATGAAGGTTTATTCATCTTACCAAGCCCAAACCAGCTTCTTGATATTCTCATCTCGGACCCTAAATTCGCAAAAACCAAAAATAGTGTAGCGACCCACAGTTTTGTACCCTTTTGAGTTGATAAAAATTCATTCTTGTTCAACCCAAATTGTACGAAAGAGCGAATAGCTAGGTAAAGGAAGAAAAGATAGAAGAACAAATAGAAACAGCAACACAGAATCTCACAATCGCAGCGGAACAAAATATGTTATATAACAACAGATTTTTATACAAAAGAATCCGTAACTGTTTTATACTTACAATCATCACAGTACAATAATCAATACATCACCTAGACAGTTATAATAACTTGTCCCCATACAGCGGAAATATAAGTCAAGTACGGAAATATGTCTGAACTCCTCCAACTCTTCTCCTGAGCTCTATAGCATTCTAATCCTGAAACTGTATACTTGGCCTGACCCGAGCATTATAATATATTAACACCCGAGTCAGTCTGGAAAACCAGTGTGAGAAAACACACTCAATTTAAATTATTAGAGTTATCATAGTCCTTCGAAAAACAAAGGTATCTCGTAAGACCACGTCACACATAAACACAACGGGTTTTTTCCCTTATGACAACCAAAACATTTTTATAGAAAATCCAGCGGTATAATAATTATGTGTAAAGACAAATACTTATTTAAATAGCTGAAATTGTTACATTAATTAAATTCCAGCATACTAGGCTCTACAAGTAAAACCGTAAGCTCATATTGGAGAATGGATTCCAATGAATGACTGGGCCACTGGGGTACCGTCCATCATAGTCCACCTCTAGAATAATGTGCCGAGGACCTCGCCGGGATCCCTTGCTACACAAGACCGACCTACCCCTAACCTGGATAGACCGAATATGTTATCAACCCTAGTGTTCCCACCCTTACCATTGAGCGCTCCTTCCATGCACAACCATATCCATAATAAATAGGTTTCCGAGGACATTTAGTAAAGTGACAACGCACCCCTGTTTTAGTCATTCCCAGTGGATGAGTCCCGGTGTATGAGGCTCGAGGCAAACTGTTAGCTTTCAAGAAACTATTCCCCTAAGAATGCTCATCGCCCTCCAATGACGATGTTCTGATAGCATTCGTCCATACAAGTTGCCCTGGGTCTAAACAAACCGAATCAACGTTTTCATCATCTTTATGGTATCAATTCGTTACGTTCAAATCAGATCAAAGTGGTTTTTGGATAATTAAATCCGATCCCCATCTCTTCGAAACGATTATTGAAATTGGCCAACATTGATAGTGGTTATTTAACTATCAATAAAACATCCATAAGCAGGCACTAGGCCTTATTTTTTTTATAATCCTTCAAAAAAAATTCTTTAAAATATCTTTACCGAGATATATGCCCTACCTCTTCCAATATTTCTATTTTTGTAAATATTTTCAACACTTGTATCCATAAAAGGATATTTCACCATTCTCAATCTTAGAAGTATTTCCAACTTCCATTTTTCTAACACTTAGAAAATATTTCTATTCCAAATCATTTCCCACTAAAAATATTTCCAAAACCTTCTTTTCAGTACTTAGGAAAACATTCATACATATAATTTCAACAATCATCTCGATATTAAACTTGGAAATATTTCATAATTTACCTCATAAGTCTCCGAATTTTTAATAAATCCTTCCTACAATTTCCAAACCGATTATACTTATTTATAGTCCCATCCAACCATTTATAACTTCTTTAAATGAATGCAAATTCTTTTCAAAGTTATCGCATCTAAACATTGGAAATTTCCTTAAGTCTCTAAAACTCCATTTATAAGATTTCCCTTTCAAAATCTCATCCTTAAGTTCAACCCTGTTTACACATCTTGAGAGAATATTATAAATAAAATTTCAATCATTTCAAACTATATAAATATAATGAGCATTTTTAGAGAATAGTAATTTATTTTTATTTTTAAAATATGTTTTAAGCTACTACCTAAAAAATTAAACACTTTTAATAAACCATCAATAACTCATTTTAAAATGAACAAATTAATTTGCAAAGCTGATTATAAAAATTTAAAATTTTATTTCAATAAATATTAAATCTTTAAAAATCCATTTTCCGATGTATCCAATACTAACAAGATTAAAATTTCAAAGTTTTAAGTAATAAAGTTTTTCCTTTGAAAAACAAGCTTAACTTCTTAAAAATAAAAATATAATTTGAAATCTGAATACCCAATTTAATTTATAACTTCCTCTCGATTTCACAGCATGTCGATTCATTGTCGATTCCATAACCATTCTTATTTTAAAAATAGAATCTGCTATTTTTCTCAACCCTGTTTCCATATTCTAATATAAATTCACCCTATGAATTTATATTCCCAATTATCATCTGATAACGAATTCCTTTATTGATAAACATCGTTTATAAATTTTATAAACTCCTTTGGTTTTATCTTTTTATAAACAAATTTATTTATAAAATCTCATTATGTAAATTCGCTTCTTATAAATTTCATTTATACTTCCACTCTATTTTTATATTTATTTTAACCCCTTTTCATATTACAGAATACCATTTACAAACTCCTTTACATAATTAATTTTTAAAGTCTTTGTTTAAAGCCATTTACGAATAGTTACGTACAATCCAAAATGAATATATATATATATATATATATATATATATTATTCTTTAAAAATAATCCAGTTTCTAATATAAATATTTTTATATCAAAAACCTCCTTTTAAATTCCTTTAAATTAAAAATAATAATTTATATTATTTAAATGCCAAATTTATGGCCCTTGCTACTATAGGATAAAATCTAAATCATAGCAGCTCTATAGCAAATTATTCACACAAATCATATATCATTATAAATGAAAATAAATCAACATTTTTGAGGAATCTAGTTTGATCCTTCTAACCTGTTTTCCTGCATCCACAGATGTTAGTCAATAATTAAAATACCAAACCCACTTCGAGGGGGATACCATGGTATATAGGGTCATCTGCTATTATGCGGAGCACATAAGTTCTCATCCTTAAGTGTGCGGGAATATCACTCCAAATACTAGTATATATGCTACTATACATAATATATCATTCAATAGACAATAATTTATAAATTCAACCAAGCAATCAAGTTTAATTTTAATCATTTTAAAATTAATTACAGTAATCCAAATGAGTGAGATTTACTCGCCTTGAATTTTAACTTGCCAACATCTAGATTTTAAATTTCTAAAATGCCAACTGACTCCGAAGAATCCCCTAACCAAATACATTTTGAAGCATTCGTCATCACGAGCCTAAAGCAAAAATTCGCATCCCAAATTTATTATGAGAGATATATACATATTCTAAGTTATTGATTTTTAAATTTATATTCTATTAAACTAATTACATTATTAAATAAATCAATTACCCATTAAGACTAACAGCCATAACCTCCTTCACATGCCCTTGTTTGCGAATCAACCACACAATACGCCCTTCCATTTGATCACTGCTGCCATAGTGACCCCTTCGAGCACTTACCACATTGAGTGGAAACCCTCGACAACTTTATTTTCGACTGGAACCATAATCCAGTAGTCTAACTCGCATTCTTTCTTGGCTTACTTGTACAACACAGTCCGTAGCTGGAAACCGCAAACCAAGACAGTGGACTAGCCCTTGCCTACCACCACCACTTGAACTCGAACCCTCGACCTTGTTCTCCTCCACTCCATCGACCGCTATGCCCAGCCTTACTCGCTGTTGTTCGAGCCCACGCTGCCACTCTTTCCGATCACGACTCGTGCTTCACCAGAAATCGCAACATCAAACTTCCTCCAGGTCGTTGCGATTTCGCTCGATTTCCTTTCTCTTTTTTTTCTAGAGACGAGGGATTTTAGTTTTTCGGTTTCTATTTTCGAGAGGAAGAGGAGGATGTGCGAGTTATAGGTGAAGGGTATGGTGTGCTTTAGAAGATTGGGTATAGGGTTTGACTTTTTCTTTTCCATTACAATATTTTATAATTTTTCTAAAGTATCTCGTTTTAGCAACTTAAAATTTAGATCTTCTATCGAGGTGTGCCGCTAGGCGTTTATAATGTTATACCCCTATTTCAAAAGCAATGTAAATAGTTTCAAGTCCAAATTCGATTGTATCGAGAAGATAAAATTTTGGACCCAGTTATTATATTGAATTTTTTATATTAAATTTCAGCGCGTTTATATTTCATACGACCAAATGATAAATCCAAACGCTACAAAATTAGAAAACCTATAATAATACACTATTATGGATCCAAAGGAACTAGTTTCATCGAATTTCGAGACTTTGTCCCGGATCGCTATTTTAACGGGTCAATTAAATCGATAATTTCAAAATTTTCAAAATCTCTAGATTTTTTTTTAAATCTTACAAACTAAATTATAATTAAGAATCCAACATTTAAGACCATTTAAATATTCACAATAAACCGTTGAAAAATCCATATCGTTAAATTCCTCCCTCTTTAAAAGAATTTCGTCCCCGAAATTATTAAGGCAGGAAAAGCGCTCCAAACCCATAACTTAACCAAACCCACTTAGTTTAACTCGACATTCACTTTTCTAATTTTTTTTGTTCCAACCAAAACAATTAGTTTCAATTCTAATTCCATAACCCTTTACGTCAATTACAATTTGAAATCAAATTGTCGTTAACAAAAGTTTTCCAGAAAATTTCAAAATTTTTCTAATACCCTAAATTTTCGAAATTTTTTAACAGACTCTCCTTTGTACGGAGAGCCTTTTGCAATATGACAAGAGAGATAAATATATATACATCGACCCACATGGTCGAAAAACAAAATATATATCAATATTTATTCATTTTATTGTATTTAATCCGAAAACATACCATATATTAGCATTTTAAAGCATTATTAAGCAAGCATTTACTTCAAAAGCAATTTCACAACCCAAATCTAGCCTAATAGTCCCTCTGTACCTGTACTTACTCAATTTGAGACATGTAAGTCTCAAAATCTGAAATTCATTAATATTTCACTAATTTAAATAGTTAAAACACATAAAATTCATAAGCAATGCATGCTAAACATACACTTATAAGCAATTACAAGGTTCAGATGCTAATTTAATTACTTTCAATCAATCCATATTTAATTCGAATGATTTACAACTCAATTTTCTTACATTCAATTCATATTAATACCAAACATACCATATCCACTCCAAAATGATTAAAAATCAATTTATTCACATTCTATTTATCCATAGAATATTTATTTACTTTTGTTCATGCCAAATGCCAAAAAAAATTTCTATGCAATTTCGGGGATATTCATTTAATAGAATACCATCTAAGCTTATGGCTATTTTAAATTGTTTCCAAATCAATTTATATTTAATTCTATTCCATTTCAAATTTATTCTCAATCAATTCAATTATATTCCATTCATATCTACATTATATAAATCCACTTAATTAATCTTGGAATCATTCATGTTAATTAAACAATCAGTTCACAAATTTGTTTGAGTCAAACCTCCATCCAAAATTATTGACTTAAGTTATTTTGTTTATTTTCAATTTATTTAACTATATACCTAAGTTTGTCTCCCTTGCCATTAAATTACAATTTAAGTTTTTGATTTAGTTTTTATTCAATCAAATCTTGATCCATTTACTAATTAATTTAATTAGTTCATTCATTTCATCTAGTTCAAATTTTAATTCCATACTCCAAATTTATTCTTGGATTCGTAGTATCAAGGCTATATTCAATTTTTATTTACACTCACATTGAATTTATTTATAACTTAAGTCATCACTTTTTTCATCAATTTCTATTTTATCCCACGACAATTCAAACATATTTAATTCGCTTATAGTTAAGTCGAACTTTATTTATAACTCAAGTTCTATTCTAAAAATCCACTTTCAATTCACAATCCAAATTTATTCAACCAAATTAAATTCCCATACTCAATTCACTAATTAATTCATCTAATTAGTTCACTTCCAATTTATATCTCAATATCTAATTTTTATCTCAAAAATCATTTCTTTTAGGTTACTTGAGTTCAAATTCATTTCAAATTCAAGTTCGGATTTTTATTTCTTCACTAAAATCTCAAACCATTTTTATTTTGGGTTTTTCTACTCCATTTTTTCAATTTGATGACTTAGATAACTTATTTTTCACATTTCCATTAATTTTATACTCGAGCACATTCACATTTTATTTTTTACTCTGGATTGTACATCTATTTATCGCCTAAGTAATTTTAATTCCATTAATTTCAGTTTTTATAAAACATATAACTTATTTATTCACCATTCCAACATTTAAAACATTCAGGTCGTTACAAATTCCGAAATTTCTTGATTTTTTTCTAAAAATCTAACTAAATAGATTATATTTCAGAATCCAACATTTAAGACCATTTAAATGTTCATAATTAACCGTTGAAAAAACCAGGTCGTTACAAATTGACAAGAGAAAGAAAAAAATCACGATCGTGCTCACGTAGGGTTAGTGATGCTAGCTATGGTGGCGCTCGGATGAGGATGGCAACGTCGAGGGAGGACGCATTGTCAAGGCGGACGCTAGCAGTGGCTGGTGATTAAAGGAGGCACCCAAGCTTCAAGGTGATGGGCTATGGGATGACGACTGGTCATGCAATGTCGTGAGGTTGCTGGCATCGGGTGAGGAAAGGCTGGCGATCAAAGGAGCCAGGAAATTCGAGAGCCTAGCATAGCGGAGATGCGTCGACTAGTGATGTCTATGAATGAAGTAGAGGTAGGTGTTGGTTTGGGTTCTATAGGTTGATGGCAATGACTGAAGGTTGGAGGTCGTTGGTGTATGAGTAGCTGAGGCAAATAGCAATGTTTTGCTAGCTTTTGGATTAAAGTGAGTTATTATATTTAACTCACACATCTACATCTAAAATAATTATAACCCTTTGTGAATGCCTTGCTTTAGTTATGAATTATTCTAATTCTTGGTAGTGATTGAAAGATATGACCGAAATACAATTGCATGCTATAGTATTTATTAGTTTAGTGTTGAATTGTGTGTTAAAATATTAAGTTCGATTCGATGGTCGATTAAGAAATTGGATGTATGTTGAGAACCATTAAAACTCATTTTATATTTATAGCTAGATTATATGATGTATGTACATTATTTTTATGATCGAAATTCATCAAAATGGTGACTCGGATCGTTAAATGAGCTCTCCACTTGATGAATGATTTTCATGTATGGTTTTCAATATTTTTTAAATTCTCGAATGTGATTTCTCAATTTTTGGATTCTTGATATAATTGTTTTAGGAAATTTTATTCAACAGTATTAAATTCATAACTCATTTCCATATCTGACTTCTATTTTAAGCTTTTAAATTGATTTTAATTATTTTTAATCCTCTAAAATGACCATTTCAATTATATTCAATATCTAAGAATGTTTTGAAAGCAAATAAAAAATGCTGCTCTTTTATAAAATATATTAAAAAAGAAATTATCTTATTTCAAGTGACCTTGATTATATAAGTTATTTAAATAATTTTGGAAGAGTTTTCAAATACAACTCTTCTTTAAAGTGAAATGAAGGATTTAAAAGTAATTTTGCGAAATTATATCTTTGTGTATATATATATATATAATTATCTTAAAAATCATTCATTTTATTTATTCTGGATTTGAGATTTTAATGAGATTTCATGTTTTTCTATGAAATAAGGAATCTTAATAAAAGGTCGAATTGTACAAATCGATATGGGACTTTTTGTACAATTCTTTCACTTATTTTTGTAACTTTTTAATAGAGTAAATTGAGTGGAATTTATTAGCATTTAGTAAGTACTAGAATATCATTATATGCCATGGGACGTTTAGTGAAATTTTAGCGATTGCTAAAGTGATTGTGATTAACACTTTAGAGTTGAATGTTTGGCTATATGGGCTAAAAGATCCCCTAGAAAAATATAACTCATATTTTTTGACGATCATGACGATTATTTAATTTCAGGGATCCAGTTGATCGTTCGTGATCATGTAACTTACTAGATGGTTCCAGGATGTTATTTTCCTTTAGAGATCAATTGATGGTCTCCATAGGTTTTTATGGGTGGCTAGCTATCACCATATGCATTTAATGGTTTACTAGTGGCTACATTTATGAATTCATGTTTATGCATTTAGTGGTAGCTTACTAGTGGCTACATTTTGGCTTCATATTGCCTAAGAAGAGATAGCAATTATTAGTAGCTTTCTAGTTGCTACATTCATGTTTTTATGTCCAAGAGCGGACCGTACCTCTATGTTTTATCCACAAAGTGGATAGTGCCTTTGATTTAGTGATATTCTTATATGGATTTACTTTAGTTCTATTGATATAAAATGGACATCTGTGGATCACCATATTTGCGTATGATAATTTATGATAGATTTCGAGTATTTTATGAAATGGCGATTATCTTGTGATATATCATTTTGGATTTATTTGGGTTGGCATATTTCATATGACTTAGAAATTATATGTAGTCATATAGTATTGTGATACATAATTATCACACCTTTTAATTAGATATAGTCTGACTTATTTATTTTTATAATATTCGGTTAAGGCCGAGACTCTATAGGTACTAGAACTCTCTGACTTTAAACATGCACACTAGCTTGGTAGTAAACTATTTCTGACAATTTGAGTTTACCTCAAGTATATACATGGATATATTTTGTATGAGATATTGTACATATTAGATTCGTGGGTCTAGTATTATTATTTTCTGGATTTATAATTTGTAGTTGTATATGATGTATATTATTCCACTGTGATATGTGCTTTTGTGACCGATATTGTATAATATTCTAATTTTAATTAACCCGTGTGTATTTCTTTGTGTTGAGATTGCACACATCGATTATCCAGTTCTGATCCTCAATTTTTTTTTGTAAAAATGACATGTCAGTGTTAGCCTAAGGGAACATTCACATAAGGTCTCTCTTAACAAACCTCATTCTCTATATTACTAGACAACATTACTTAGTAACACTCTTTAGTATTATAGGTATGTAGGTGGGCCGCTACAGCTTGGTATTAGAGCAAGGTCAGAATAATATAAAATATAAGAGATGTGAATCTTGACCTAGAGCGACTTAGAGTTCCAAATTTCCCTTGGGTTTGTGGTAGTTACTCTTTACTAAAGGAATAATAGGAGTATACGATGATTACTAGGGTAATCATTCAGGTTATTATTTTTGTATTATCTATTCTCCTTATCCCTACCTCTTATGTGTATTTGTCTTATACAATGTAAGTTGTGATGGAGCAAGTTTGAATGGAAGGATCCAGTAGTGATCAAAGTGCGCGGTGAAAGTTAGAAGATAGCTTTTCGCTAAAGGCGATTGTTTGTTTGATTGAAATGTACGTTGTTTGCGTCAATGTTTGTTTTGTTTAGGCTTAGTCTAAAATGTGGAATATAATAAGAAGTTATTGCTCAAAGAATTTATAAACCCAATGAGTCTAAATGAACCCAATTTTTGATAGAAGCCAATGATTTCTCTAAAACTGAACCGCTGAGGAATAAGAAAATAGTTTAAGCAATTAATAGTTATAATATATATAGAATGATAAATAAATATAGTTAAATTTGGAATTGGAAAATATACTTAATAAATAAAATAAGATATAAAAAAATCTTGAACGTTGCTAATTGTTATGAACAATTGAATATAGCATGATGTATTGTTTTGATTGTAGATAGTTGGTAATGGATGTGTATATATATAACATTATAAGTTAATATTTTTATGTAAGCAAACAAATGATTTTGAGAATGTATAAATATTATTTTCTAAAGTGGTTGGAAATAATTTTAATGGTATATTTTGTGTTGATTGGTCCATCGAGAGGTTTATGAATTTTGGTTGATACGAGTAGCTAACATATCGATAGGAATTTCTAAACACTTGAACGAGACTAGAATTGGCACAATATTTTAAAAATATAACGAGAAATGTTTTACTTTGAGTTTTACCTTGTTTTATAAAATAATGTATTAAATTATAAAATGAAGATTTTGTTTACTAAATTTAGTTATGTTCAGACAACTTATGCAGCCACAGGATTAGTGTGAAGTTGAGATAATGGTAAGGCATTGTTGATATAAAATTCTAGATACTCAGCATTACAGCCACTTGGCGAGACGAATCGATAAAAAACTTATGGCATGAGGATGTTGTATATTTTATTATAAATTAAGCATGAGAATTTCATCTATAAAATAGAATAATATGCATAATTATGAATTTAATATTTGTGTGTGATTCTGACGTGTTAAAATGAATTTTATTTGGATGCAGTGGATATTTGATTAATAATGTTATATATGATTTTATAAAAATAAATTAAAACTATAAAAGTACAAATTTAGTTTTTGTAAAGAGTTTAGAAATTTATAAATATATATGTATGTATGCACATTTATATCGAAAAGAAATATGTGCAGATTTTAATAATATCAAACATATAAGCTAACTTATCTGATATGCATGCATATTTAGCATGATAAGATAAGTCCAAAACATTAGAATTTTAACATTAATAATTGAAAAACATGGTGTACTGTACTAAATGTAGTCCCGAGTGAGTAACTTATTTGATGATTGCAGAAGAAAACTACTTGTCAATTTCTAAGGAGTCATGTACTTGATGTTAACAAGTATTGAGCTTAGTGCCTATGAATGCATTAAGCTGCTCAAAATGTAGAAAATGCTCAAGGACTGTAAATAAGGATTTCAATATTTTCATTACAAAATCTTATTTTTGTGTTTAGTACATTTTGTCAAATGCAAAAAATTTACTGAATCAAGAAGTTATAGAGTTGATTGCCAAATGCATGTTAGAGATAAATAAAGAGATCTATCGAGTAGCTAATATCCCATATGCATAAAGATATTAAAGACAACTGGGTGCAAATACAAAAAAAATTATGGACGAAAGCTTATTGATAAAAATCAATTCATGCACCTTTTACTCATCTCTAATATTGGACTGCCAATATTTTAATCTAATCTCTTAAGGACTTTTGTCTTCTATTTCTCATGCACATGTGAAATTTGCCAGTTCCTGTTTAAGATCCTATACATCAAATAAGAATTTACCATCAACTGAGCTACCATACGCTTTTAGGCATCAACGTCATTATTTGTTAAGCTATAAAACATGATTCAATCGTATTTTATGTTTATTTTTTATATTGCTCATTGAATAGAAATCAAAACTTGTGAACATATGACCAGACGAACACTTTAACCGTTTGACCAAGCAAATTTATTATTGTTAGCACCAAAAATGGTCACCAACACCCGGTTGTATGTGAAAGCACCAACATCCAGGATATAGACATAGATTCATAGATCACAGAATAGATTGCATAAAGTTAAATTTACGTGCAAGTTTTATTGTGGTTCGACAAACTCCGGCCTACGTCCACTTCAATAGTCTTTTTATTATACTGTAGGATTGTAAATACGGTTGTTTTTAGCCTTAAAAAATTAACGAAAGAAGAGATAAGAAGTGATGAGCGAAAGCCAAAAGAAGTTCTAGAAGAAGAAGATCCCTTGCAATGAGGCAAGTCCGATGTATTTATAGGTGAAGACGTGCATGGATCAGGCTGAAATTTCATTGGAAGAACCTCCAAGCCTAGACGACCCGACCCACAAGATTTAGGGTCGATCGCTCCCTGAAAACCTATCGGTGTTGATCGTTAATATTAAATTCTTTTGGGGTGCAATCATTCTAGTAGGTAACTCATGATGTTAGCTACTTTACCTTCAAATTTCATGCCATTTCGATTTACCCTTTGTGAGATATTGATCGATCATCATTGAGTTTGATCATTTGGGCTGAAATGATATGATCATTCAAGAACAGTATAGGCCAATCGTTCAAGTTTCTCCAAATGATGTGTGATCAATATGGTAGGTTCGTCTATGAAATATTTTACTATTCTCAAAGTTTCATGTCATTCTGACTTACCATTTTTGAGATATTGATCGATCATCATTGAGTGGGATTGTTTGGGCTAAAATGATACGATCGTTCAAAAACAATCTAAGTCGATTTTTCAACTTTATCCAAATGTGGTGCGATCATTTTTGGGGACTCCTTTCTTTAATATATTGATGTTCCTAAAGTTCATGTGTAATGGAGTTATAGATTTTGAGTTACGGATCGATCATCGTCGAAAATGGCCAAAATGATCGTCAAAAAGCCCACTTTAGGGTTGGCCCGAAGTGAGACCGGAAGTAATCACCATTTTAGCTCGAAGTAGGTATTGAAAATTTTGGCCCAGGGTTACACTCGAGTAAAATCCAAATTATCTCCAAGCAAACATGATTCTAACTCCAACCATGAAAAACAATAGGTGCCGATCGTTTTTCTCCCAGCAAGCACGTATTCAACTACAAGCACGAAAATGATCGGTGCTGATCTATTTTCTTCTAGCAATCTCCCAGCAAACACATATCCGACTCCAAGCATGAAAAACAATCGGTGTCGATCAATTTCCTCCAAGAAAACATGTATCTGATTCCAAGCACAAAAAACGATCGGTGCCGATCTTTTTTCTCTGAACAATCTCTAAGCAAACATGCATCCAACTCCAAGCACGATCCATCATTACAAATTCTGTGACTTCAAGCGAAGCATGCATCAACTCCAAGCAAGTAGCAAATTTTTCCAGGTTCGACTCCAAGCAAATTACCATCGATCCGTCAACACCGATCCATCTTTTGCCTATAACTCAAGCATACAAAACCCAATCGACTTAAAATTTGAAATATAGCCTTATAGGACCTTTCTTGTCACACCATACTAATTGTACCTTACTTGGGTCAGAAATTGGGGTTTCGATCTGATCCTTTGCCTAGGTGAAGTGCCAGTTCCATACTTAGCCTTTTTTTAGCGTTGTTCATCCGAATCCATTAAAGTGTCATCCATATTTTCAAATACAACCAACCACCAATCCTAATAACCATTCGTTTTAGCCCAATTCTTGGTATCTCGACCTACTCAAAAGGCGAGATGACATTTGCCTCCCAAAACATGTCATGTAGTAGGAATGCATGTTTTGAATTGCTATAAATCCAAAATCAAAAGTTCAAAATCCATTTATAGCCGAATTAACCAATCCGGAATCCAACTCAAATCCACCACCTCTTCAGACCGTTTTATCCGAATCCACATCCATCGCCAAATCCATTGCTATTCGAAGCCGATATCAAGATCCATAACCTCTTTGGGTTGTTATCCTAATCCAAATCCTCGATCTCATCAGATCTCAACTGAGCACAATCCGTAGTCGACGACCGAGTAGGTCAATCCATTGCGTTAGAGCGAAGTGACCTACCCCTTTCCAGACATAGTCCATACTAGTTGATCTCTAGGATCCTTCCGAGCACAACCATACTCGATAACTTGAGTAGGTCGATCCATCGCATTCGAGCGAAACGACCTACCCTTGACAGGCATAGTCCTTATCTAACGAATTATTGTGTTTTATTCTTCGGGCTTGATACCTAGTTGAGGACTTAATCCATTATACACGAATCCGTTTCGTCGTTTTCGCCAGATGAAAAGACCCATACCTTGCGATTATTATCTAGTCTCTCCAGACAAGACCACTACCGTGACCGATGTTATCTATTATATTGATCCAAATTTAAGCATTCACAAATCCATTTGCCAAAATATAAAACAAGATTTTGAACCTCCAGGCCTAGATGACCCGACCCATAAAATCTGGGGTCGATCGCTCACCAAAAACCAATCCATGCCGATCATTCATATTAACTCCTTTTGGAGTGCGATCATTCTAGTGGGTCCCCTATATGTTAACAACCTTCTCCCCAAATTTCATGTCATTCTGACTTTTAGTTTGTGAGATATTGCTTGATCACCATTGATTTCGATCATTTGGGCTGAAATGACACGATCAATCAAGAATGATGCAGGCCGATCATTCAAGAACAATGTAGGCGGTAGTAAGCCGATCATTCCCGTTTCTCCAAATGACGTATGATCGATATGGTAGGATCCTCTACATAGTACTTTACTATCGCCAAAATTTCATGTCATTCCGACTTACCATTTGTGAGATATTGATCGATCATTATTGAGTTGGATCATTTAGACTGAAATGATATGATCGTTCAAGAACAATATAGGCCAATCGTTCAACTTTCTTCAAATGACATGCGATCATTTTTGGGGACTCCTTTCTTCAATATATTGATGTTCCCAAAGTTTCATGTGTAATGGAGTTGTAGATTTTGAGTTATGGACCGATCATTGTCGAAAATTGCTAAAATGATCGTCGAAAAACCAACTTCAGGGTTGACCCGAAGAGAGACCCAAAGTAACCGCCTTTTGGACTCAAAGCAAGTGATAAAAATTCTGACCTAGCATTAGACTCTGGTAAAATCAAAATTTTCTACAAGCAAACATGATTTTTACTTCAAGCGCGAAAAACGATCAATGCCGATCTTTTTCTTTAAGCAACTCAAAGCAAGCATGTATCCGACTCCAAGCACGAAAATCGATCAGTGCCAATTGTTTTTCCTTAAGCAATCTCCAGGAAAACACATATCCTCCTCGCGAAACAAGATCGGTGTCGATCTTTTTTCTCCAAGCAATCACCAAGAAAATATGCATCCAACTCCAAGCATAGTCCAGCATTTCAAATTTATGCACCTCCACGCGAACCATGTGTCGACTCCAAGCAAGTAGCAAATTTCCCAGGTATGACTCCAAGCAAATTACACCGATCCGTCAACACCGATCCATCTTCTTTTGACTATAACTCGAACATATGAACTCTGATTGACTTAAAATTTGAAATGCCTAGTAGGACCTTCCTCGTCACTCCATACTAATCGCACCTTAATTTGGTCAGAAATTAGGGATCCGATCCGACCTATTGCCTAGTTGAAGTGCCAATTCCTTATTTAGCCATTTTTTAAGTGTTGTTCATTCAAATCCATTCCACAATCGACCATAATTTCGAATACAACCGATCTCCAAACCTAATAACCATCTGTTTTAACCAAACTCGTGGTATGCCGGTCTAACCAAAAGGCGGGATAACAATTATCATGCATAAATGAAAATGAAATAAAAAAATTAATAATTTAAATTTGTTGTTGGTAAAAAAAGAGGTTTCTAAGAAGAAGCAATAAAATGTATGTAGATGATTAATTATTACTAAAGAAAATGAGACGAAAAGAAATAAAATTTAGAAGTTTTATACTTTGAAAGTGGTTAACAAATATGGACATCAATTTTGATTTTGTTATCCGATTTTGATAACTCCTTTTCCAATTAAAAGACATGTTAATGTAGAACAACTTTCTTTTTCATCACTTTCAAAAAATTTGAAACCTATTGGTGTTAGATTCACTTTGAATCAAGTCAAAAACCAAGCATGAAGATTTATTTTTAGAATTTCAAAGCCTACGGGTTTAGATCATAACTTAATGATTTATTCGATTCTGATGATCTTGCACTTTCCAAAAAGCTAAAATATAAGGTACAACTTTTGAGATTAGAGTTTTGTAAAATTTGTCATTTCCTATGCTAAAACATTATTTTCCTTAGTGGGCCTACATTTTTTTCAATTAATTTCTAAAGCGATATCTTTAGGGAAAAATGTTGTTACTGATTGTATACATTACATTTTGATGATCTAGATGCTACTTTTCAAAGCCTTTACATTTTTTAACAATTTTGCATTTGGAAACCATGCCAAATTTGTGAAGTAGCCTTAAAACTTTGTCGAGAAGCGGCCTAGTTTGAAAATGCAAGCTGCTATATATTTTAAAGTTACACATGCTCATTATATCTTCTTATATGTGACTAATGTTGTAGTTAAGTTAAGAATAGGTATTGAAGAGGCCTAGTTGGACTAAGTTGGACTAATTGACGAATTTAGCTTGCTTTTGCTCACATGAAAAGCAAGATAACTAGCTTTAAAATGCTAATATAAAGGTACATATTTATGTTATATCGATAGATATGAATTATTATGTTGTTTTCGGATACCCCATTTACTGGGATGTATATTTATTGTGATTTATATTGCTGTGATTTTTTGAAATGCTATCCATACAGAGGAGGCTCTGCCAAAAAAATTTGGAAAATCCGATACTTGGAAATTTTGCACTAAATTATACATATACGAAAAAAAGAAAGTCAATAAATAAGTCTATGTAAATTTATGACACACGATAAGGTTAGGTCTAATGTTAACCACTTATAGGATTGAGTGAGTTTCAACTTAATTGAAGACTATAGAATACGAAGAAGGTTTAGGGTATGAGTTGTCTATGATGATTCCATATTAGAAATTGGGAGGAAGCAATTTTTGCTAGGGGAAAGTCTGTAACAATCATGCTTTCTATGATGTAAATTTAATCAAAATAAAAATGTTGGATTTGATTTTTAATAATTATTAATCTAGAAATACATTTTTAATTAATTAAATAATTTTTTTAATAGAGATAAAATATTTTTGTATGATTGAAATATTAAAATAATAGTAATGACAATAATAAATAAATTTATTTATGTGACTATATTGAATAATTAAATAAAGTGTAACAATATTGGATTGAATGAAATTGTGCAGTTGTGAGTTACATATTTCATAGAATAAAGAGTATTTATGAATAGTTGATAGAATTGATTATATGCGAATGTTGAAATTTAGTTTGTAATAAATGACAAGAAAATTTACATTTATTCAAAGGTTTAAAGATAAATGTAATGACACGTAAATTTTTGATAATTTAATTTGTTAATTTGATGAATCTTGTTACTTAATATTGGAAGAAATAAAAAGTTGTAAGGTAATAGTGAAAAAAACTAATATGAAACGGAACAAGGTTAATTAAAGTTAATAATTTATGAACTTGAATGAAATTCCATGTAAACAAAATAATTTAAAAGTGATAACTTGGTTATAAAGTGAATATAAAAAAACAAGTGTAATATTCAATCAATTGGTGGATTAATATATAACTATTGATAATTGGATAAAAACAGTGTTATGTAAGCTATTGTAACATCTGTTTGTTAATAATAACTTATAAGTGTAATTAAAAGCTAACGGTAACAATTGTTGTATGTTACCCTCTATTTAACCTGTTAATTTAAACTGGAAATAAATTTCAATAAATGTAATTAAATATTATGTTAATGTAAATTAAGTTAATATTTGAAAGTAATATTAATTTTATTCATAATATGATAGTTGGTTAAATAAAAAGAAAGGAAACCGAGATTTTTTTATTAATTGAATTTAAAAGATAGTAATTGAATTTAGTGCAAATAAATGAAATTAAATATTTAAATATTATGATAATGGGAAATTAAGATGAACTTGGGAAACATTAATGTGCTAAGAGATAAAACAATGTTAGCTATACCCTTATTGTAATGAAAAGACTTGAATAACAAGGTTTAAAAATTTCATAAATGGATTTTGGAATTTTAATTTATAATTTCTGAATTTAATGAAATTGAAATTTAACACTGAAATTGATGGATTAATCAACTTTAAATTGACATCTAAACTTGTTTCAATTATTGAAATTGTTCAAGAAATCAAAGATGATAAAGATTGCTAATTATAGAATTGAAATTGAAATTGAAAATTGATTTAACTAATTTAATTTTAGTTTATTGATTAATCAAAATAGCCATTTTGGACACTGACTAGCATTTCAACGAAACTATTTTCATCGGATCCGTAATGGTGAATTATTATAGGATTTCAAGTTTCGTAACGATCTGGCTTGTCGTTTGATCGTACGGACTCAAAACGCCTTGAATTGAAATCCATTTGAAATAAAATGATTTTAACATAACTTCTTCATACGATCCATTGATTTTAAAATATTCAAAAACATATATTTTGATATATGGGTTGACCATTTCCGTTTCGGAATTGAAACGGGCTTTTCAGGTCAATTATCGTTCAAAACTCAAAACAATCGAGCCCATTCCTTTCTATTTTGTTCTGCTCATATATATATATATATATATATATATATATATATATATATATATATATATATATATATCATTATAAACCCTAGCTGCCTTTCTATTTCTGTAACATACAGGGTTTTCGACTTCCGTAAGTCGACATTAATACGTCCATTGTATCAACTGCCGAGCAATCGAAGGCCGAAAAAACCGTATTGTTAGGGTTAAAGAAGAAGAGGTAGAAGAAGAAGAAAGAAGAAGCAACAGAAACTATATCAGAATCTCACAATCGCAGTGGAACAACATATAATAGATAAATGAATTAACTTTAAATCAAAAGAACTGTATCAATTTATTACATTACATCACATTACATTACATTATCAGAGTTTACAACAACAACAACAACAACAACAACCGAAAAGAAATACAACATATAATAGTGATACACTTCGCCATCCAGCTTGCTCCTGATCTCCACAGCATCTCCTGAATTCCAGAATGACCTGATAACCTGACTCTAGACTGCCCGCGTGGAAATTGGTGGACACCCAGAGTTTAGAAAGGGAACAATAAACTCCAGGACAGTCATGGGACTAGTGAGAAATTAAAACAGTTATATCTTTAAAACAAACAAAGAAATATTTTAAAATAGATCCGCAATGCTTTTAGAAAATATAACTACCATAAGGCCTCCCGCACACACACACACAATGCAAACGCAGAATCGGAGGATATTTCTCCTTATGATAGTCAAACATGCTTGACACGCAGAAAAAATTTCTTTGATATTATTACTATAAGTGCAAAGTGTAGAAAAACATTTCGAAAGTATAATATAAATCTTAGCCAACATACGACCATTATCGTATGCCTACTATAACTACCATGTTCAATAGCAGGTTACCGCCACATTCCATGGCAGGTTATACAACTAAAACCGTACAGGGCTCGTATTGTTTCTTTGGATTTTCCAACAAATGGTCAGGCCAAGGAACTTCCCATTGCCACATGGGTACGCCTCTGGAGAGACGCCTCGAGAACCTAACCGGATCTCTGCCAACACAAGGCCAGGTTACCTCTGCAAAAGTAGGTAACTACTGACACGAGTATGCCATCCCCCGGTTGTAAACAACCTTTATCTGAGGATCCTCAACCAACATCAATCACAAAGTCATATATATTTGCGACATCCACATAAGTTAAGTATCTGGGCTCCATACCATGATACCACTTCTATCCAGAAGGAAATGCACATACCCTAAGGGGCGCTACTCCCTAAAACCTTGCTGCATCTTTCCTGTTTTGACCATTACCGGGGTGTGAGGTCCGACGAAGTCTCGTCCACAAAGCTATGCTTTTCATAAAAGCTATGCTTTGATCAACAAATGATCAGCAACACTTCGTATGCCACATTACCAAATTGGGAACGTATCACTAGTAACCATCAACTACATAACCTCTGAGCTCGTACGTCTCAGAGAAGGGTGTTAAGATAAGAGAATAAACTCTCCGCCACCAACAGAAATGTGATAACCCATATTTCTTTAGCATCAGATAATTGTATAATTATCTGATTTAAAAATATTGAAAATACTAATTTATAGATTAAACTAATAAATGTGATAATCTCCTCTATTTATAATTGGCAGAATTGTTATTTTCAAACAATGGTAATAATGTAATGATTTTCAAATTAAATTTGTATTGTTTAAATATATACATATATTATAGTTGATTTCAAATTGGATTTTTTTAAATTGAATTCGGATTTGAGTTTGAATTGGAATTTGAGATAAATATATATATATATATATATATAGACATTATAAAACATAGTTTACATATATATATTTGTGAACATAACGAATAATTATAAATACTTAATTTAAAAGGGGTAAAAATATAATTATTAAGTTAAGATAAAAGGAGGACTTAAACATAAAGATGCTCATTTTTAACAAGTGTAAAAAATTCCAACCATGCAAATACATGAGTAACTATGAAAATAACATGTGTTAAATAGTTAAGTAGAGTAAACATTATATACATTTAAATGAAAAACATAAATGCATATGTACTTAAATAATATAATAAAAAGAAGTTTAACACTTGAAAACATATTAAGGTGGTTTTAAGACACTTGTAAAAGTATATGAATATGTGTAATATAATTAGATAGTAAATGACAAATGTAAGTTTTTTTTTACATGTGTCAACCTTTAATTTTATTTTGCTTTTATATTTTTAATAAATCATACTTTAATTTATAAAGGCATATACTTCCTCTCTTCCAATTTTTTAATTTCTATTCTCAGCTAAAACAAAGAAATTTTAGAACAAAACTTGTAAATTACTTCAAACCACAAACTGAAATTCATTTCTAATTTCCAAACTCAAGGATTTGCAGCCTAAAACTAAGCTCAAAAACCCAATTTGGATTACATTTCTTCCTGCAACCATTATTTGTAAGCCTGTAATCATTTTCAAGAGTTCAAGTAATAAAATCTGAAGCAAAGGCAACATCAACCTGAAACAAATTCAAGTTAAAAACATATTCAAGATTAGTTTCAAAGCAAAGATTCGGCCTCAAAGCAAATGAGCAGATAATCATAATTTTCCAGGCTCTGTTCTATGCTTTTACAAGGACAGGTGAGTAAAACTGATATTTGTTTTAAAATCTGTTGAATAATTTGATGCATGCAACCTATATCTGAAGCAAGCATGATAAATTAATGCCTGATGTTTATTATATGTTGCATATTTATATATATCTGACTATATAGTGTATATGAGTGAATACAGAGTGTTGGTTTCTTGTTATTGGAAACAAACTTGAAAAAAAAGTGCATATCCCAATATTTAAATAGATGCATGTTATGATTCTTAAAGGTAAAATTTTTGTATCAACTCAAGTTTTTAAAGCAAGCATTCGAATCAAAAGTTTTAAAGCAAAAGCATATTCCAGTTTAAACTTTTCATATCATAGAAGCCTCCGTTCGTCTTTATGACAGATGAGTAAACAATTATTTAAGATTTAAGTAAATCCGTGTGTATGATTTATGAAGAATATTGTGTTTTGCTTGTGTACCCTCTTTTCAGTTTTAACTCTATATATATACAAATATGTTTGTGTTGTGCATTCTTTTGATTTTTCCTATTTTCTGGGTAACAGGGTGGGAAACAAACAAGTAAATTAAATTTCTTTTCATTTAGTCATTACCAAGCTTAGGATTTAAAACAAATAAGTATGTTTAAGCATAGGTTATGATCTAGAAATTGTTTTAAACTCGATAATGGTGAATTGTCTCTGTAAACTTAGTTTTACAAAACAAATTTTAAACTTGATGATAAATTCGAATGTCATGAAATACGAATTCAGTTATATAACTTGAATTATCATCAGAAAATAGGATTTCTAAAACAAAGTTAATAATTTTTCTTTGAGTATGCTAAGAGAAGTTGCTAAATGAACTGAAATTGGGCTTTGAGCAAATACAGATGGCTGGAGGTCTTTGTGATGTTAGGGATTTGGACCAGGGATGGTGTAACGACCCGTTAAGTTCGACCATTTAAAATTGTTTGTTTAATAGGATTTTGTAATTTATTTTAGTTGAAAGAATAAAGGTGGTAGATAAGTATTAAAATGAAGGCTAGAATAAATTATATAGAAGTGACTTAGAAACCTATTTAAAGACATTTGAATAAAATTCAAATGAATTAAGTAGAGAAAGAAAGAAAAATTCTTACCTGTACATAGAATTTAATATGGGAATATTAAACCAATTTAATGCAATAAAAGATTGTGAACGATAAATTGAATAGATTAAGAAACCCTGTTATTGCAAGTCAATAAATTTGTAAACCCTAATGAACATCTCAAAATTTATAAATTTATTGAAATTTAAGACATAGCATAAGCGTAGAACTATAGGTATGATGACAAACTTTTATAAATTGTCTAATTAAGGGTCAGCAAATTTATTTGGAAATCAAACTCAATTAAGGGTAAGTAATTATGATGGATTGATGGCATAAACGTTACTAATTTTTATCATAGTAACGGAAGTGCAGATGGAAGGCAACTGTAGAAATTTAAGTACGTATTAACAATTGAAAGGGGCTGTCGATTGAGTGGAGTACTTTAGGTTGTCTTACTAAATTTAGAATTTAACATAAGACAAATAGAAATAAATCAATAAACGTATAGATTTTAAGTTTATTATGATGAATTATTTTAGTGATATGACTTAGAATAAATGAAATAATTTGGGTTAATTGGTATTTAATGGAATTAAAGGTTGCAATATTCATAGGTAAGGATTTAGATGAAATAGATTGATGTATGAAAAATTTAATTTGATAAATGGCAATTAATTCCTTTAATTTGTGCAATTAATGTATGTTTAATTGATAACGATAAAAAGTTGATTTTTTTCAGTGTAACCAACGTAAAATATTATCATAGCATGATACTTGGTTTGAATAGAAGGATTTGATTTAATGTGAAAATTTTTGTTCTAAGTATTGAATAAAATTGAGAATCAAATTTTTTTTTATGATAATAACGTTAGTATTGGTTAATAAATAGATTTCAATGCAGTAACCAAATAAATGGAATAAGATGAGTATATATTGCATAGAAATGAAATGATAAATTATTGATGTAATGGAAGATATAACCATGTCAATTATGCATATAAGGTAATAAGGTAATGAAACCGAGGTAAATTAATTAATTGAGACTTTAAGTAAAATTAACGTGTGGAATTGACCAAGGTTCAATAAAATGAGAATTTGATTGGTTATATTTATTGGTTGAGAAATGTAAATGTGTATTTGGGGAATAAATTTAGTCAGACTTAAGTATTGAATTTAATTAATTAATATATATGATAAATGATGATTAAATAAAAAACCCAATACTCTATATATATGTATAATATTTGAGTGAAAATAATAATACACTTATAAATGTGGAATTAAGAGTTTACAACAACTATTTTAAGTAAAGAAATTGTTCATTCAAGTAAATTTGAAACATCGCAATAGGTGTAGATTAAGTGTTGCGTTAAATAAATTATAAAGGAATAAATTTATAGAAACGTAGGAACGGAAGAATGAACATTATAGTAACGTAAAACGTATTGTAGGATAATAATTAAGTATAGGCTTGTAAATTAGATGTATGACAATAAATTTTGTACGTAAATCTTTCTATTAGTTGATAAGTCTTATTTTGATCAATTTAAAGGAATACACTAAATTTTGTAGTTAGTACGGAATATTGATGAGTGAATGAATAAGATGAAACAAAGGTGGAATGTATTAGTTGAGGTTTTAAGTTATTTATGTGATAAGTTACCAAAATTACAATTTTATCTAAATACAGTAATTTATGCAAACAAAAGATGAACATTTTGAAATATTACCACAGTGATATATAAAAGAAACGTTAACTATGTAGTTGGAGAATAATTGATATATTTTGAGTTGGATAATAGAAATCAAGTTATTTATATAATTAGATTTAAGATGAGAGTATAAGTATATGATTAAATAATTGGGTTTTGCGAATAAAATTTATAATTCCCAAATAATAAGAAAACGCAGAGGTTAACACTGCGAAATTTATATACTTATAAATTTTAATTCACATCCAAGCTTATTTGGAATTGATTGGATTATATAAGTAATGAAATTTGGCCAATATTTAAAGTTGAAAGAAAATTTGGATTTTATGATTTATTTTAATTTATTTAATAAATATTAAAAATAGCCATTTTTGTCACGGACTCGGATTTCGACGAAACTAGTTTCATCGGATCCGTAACGGTGAATTATAATAATGTTTCAAGTTTCGTTGCGATCGGACTTGTCGTTTGATCGTACGGACTCGAAACGTCTTGAAATTTACGCATTTTGAAATCAATTTGAAATTTTTATTTTTTTAGCATAACTTCTTCATACGATCGAATTTGGTCGCGAAACTTTTTCCATCGCGTTCAGAATATTTTGAAACACCTATTTGGATATATAGTTTTAACAAATTCGACTCCGGAGGCAGAACGGGCTTTTTGGGCCAACTATCGTTTAGCACGTTCGTTATCCGTACCCATCTAGCCTTCTTTTATCTGTCTATATATTTGCGATTATAAACCCTAGCCACTCCTTATTTTCATTTTTCTATACGTACATCTCCTTCTCAACTCCTCATTCCAATGGCAGAAAAAAACCTAATTCCCAAATTCCAAAATTTTATTTCAAAAAAAAAAAAAAAAAAAAAAAAAAAAATTTGTGGATCTGCAGCAGCTTCTGGTCGCGCTTCGGGTTTCAGAGGAGAAAACCCTAGAGCAACTTCGGGTCAGGAAGAAAATGACTCGGGTCGCTCCGGGTCGTTTTGGCGAAAACTCCAAGCAAGCATCGGGGAAATGAGGCGGCGCCCCGAAGTCGAACCCGAAGTTGACCCAGGACCAGAATTTTTCATTTTTCAAATTTTCATAACTTTTGCATACGAGCTCGGATTCACGCGCGGTTTGTTTTGCTGGGATCGTATCGGAATTTCTGACGTTTTGGCACTGGTTTGGATGAATTTGGAGACTGTCCAATTTTTGGGTTTAAATTGGATTTGAATTCAATTTAAATTCAAAAGGTGAGTGTTTTAACCCACTCACAACTACTAGAAGCTTTTATGTTTGTTAAATAAATTTTAGAAATGAATAGAAATTTATTTATGAGCTTTTGGCATGTTATTTCATTCATATCTGTTGAATTGCATTTTATTGAATGTAACTGTTAATTTAATTGATTTATTGCGTGTTAATTGGCTGTTAGAAATTTTTGGTTGCATATGAACTGCTAGTTAACAGTTATGTCAATTATCACTGAATATAAATTGTTAGATTAATAGTTGAAAATTTTAATTTGAATAAACTGCCAGTTATCACCTGTTATATATGATCATATATATAATTGTTATTGATTGATATTGGTTGATGGTTGCGATTGGATGATGGATGTTGTTGATGGATGGATGTTTATTGCATATCATTAAATTGAAAATTATCATGCATATTTCATTTTTCGGGATTGTGGTTTGAAATGATATATAACCGCAAATTTTTATTTTTAAATTGCGGATTGAAATGATAAATATCTGTATCACTTGACCATAGGATAGAAAACTATATACAGGCACCGCGGTCTATATATAACTATTTTAATGTGATTTCTATGGTTTGGATGGAATACGGTTTATAAAAATCTTAAATTTTATACTGAATAAATGTTTTCTTCCATAGTTATATGCATATGAAGTTGAAATTTTGAAATTAAAAGGTGAATAAATTTCTTTATTAAAAATGGAAGAAAATTAAGAAAATGGAGTTTGATGATTATATCCTATGTTTAAATATTAAGTTGGAAATTTTGAAGATATGATATTTATAATTGGATTTTTTTTCCAAAATATTTTGAAATGAATATTCTAGTAAAAATTGAATTTGGAAATATATATATATATATATATATTTTACTAGAAATTGAAGTCTTATTAATTATGGATTTTATGTGAATGGTCAGGATTAATTAATAGAATATTGATTTTTGAAAGGATAAAAATCCAACTTTAGTTGAAATATTAATGCTCCAAAATGGATATAAATATATATAAAATTGAAATGGTTTTGCGACTTGAAGTAATATTTTGGATTTTGGTTTAACTTTAAAAGAAGAAATATTTGGAAAGCCATGTAATTTATTTCTTTATAAAGCAACAGTAAAGTTAAACTTTTTTTTAATTCGCATACCGTTGAATATCCAAACCATTTAGTTTTGAAAATAATGGTTTTAAAATGCTATGGATTTTCGAAGAATTATGTTGAAAGTTACAAACAGAATATTGGTTACATGGGATATTAAATAATAAAAAGTGACATAATTTTTTGGAAAGGAATAATTTTATTTGGGATAAACGATATCATATTGTTTTGGGTTTTAAAAGAAGAAATGATATCGTAATATTATGGTTTTGAAAGGGACTATGTTCTGGTTTTAAAGTATAAACTATTTTAAATGACCGCGGTGTTATAATAACGATTGGTTGGCAAAGAGACCGGGATCGGATATGGACATACTCTCTGTTGATACCGAAAACCACTTTGACTAACCGTGTACGCGGTGGAGATTCCAGAATGAAGTAGGTGGTGGCGACGTTTCCTGTAAGGTAAATACGTGGACCCAACTCCCGTGAGTTGGCATAAGGTGGCTAAAACAGGAGCGATTCTCAGGCCAATGAGGTCATTCCTCTGATCGGACGCTCCTCTTCGATATTATAATTTGACTTGGATTTGATTCAGTGGCCACTTCTATATTTTGATTTTGGGGAGTTAGTCCGAGGTGGGCGGTAACTGCGGCTACGCGTTTCCACCAGCCTGGATAGCAATTGGTATATCTACCCTGGCATTGCCTAGTTGTGCCGTGTCACCTACCATATCGCCCCTTGTACGAGTTTGGTTTTCTCCCGTAGCCCGTGTGGTATCCTCTAGTGGCTTCCCGATCAGGAGGGGCTATGATATTGGACGGACTACTGGGACTATTACGTGTTAAGGTGGAAAATGTAAAGCCTTAACGCTATTTAAAAGTAAGTTTATTTTATAAATAGACACTATTATAATAGCGCAATATACTACATAGTAAATAGTTTAACGGATCCTTAGGAGATGTAAATCCCGAACATCTCTTGAGTTACTGTACTCATATTTATATTCTGTTTATTTAACTCACATAAGATATTCTAGTCTGACTCGGGTGTTTTTGTCTATTCAAATTCGCTCGGGTCAGTCCGAGCATTTCAGGATAGCAGATTTTAGCTTTGGAGGACGAAGACGAAGAATAAGTATTATGTTATATATAGTATTACACCACACTCTTTCTATTCCGCTGCATTGCTTGTATTGGTATGTGTAACTCTGATATTTATTGTAAAAGAAGAATCAAGCTTTTGTAAACTGTTTATGAACTGTATATTTGTTATTATATTTTATCCTTCCGCTGTGAGATTCTGTTTTTGTTCTTATTTCTTCTCTGTTTTTCTTATTTATCCCATAACAATCCGCCCTTGCGTATGCTTTGAATTGGCACGTGTGTTGGTTTAAAGTGTGCAAAAAGGCGGGATGTTACAGTTGGTATCAGAGCTTTGGTTTAGCGATAAACCTTGGCTTTGTGGGGTTTGACTCTTTGTTAATAGGGTAGAAATATCCTATGGGAGTCGCTGAGTGTATATATAAGAGAGAGCGTACTTGTTAGTATTAATAAAAAGATTTTAATATTGTGTTAATCTGTTCCGCTTTGTATTTATAAATTCTGGTTGATGCATGGGACGCTATGTCATCAATAGGGATTTCTAAACACTTAATAGGACAGACCGACATAATATTTGTTTTTAATATAGGTGAATGAAATAATTTTGCCTATTATATTTCTATATATAAAAATAGTTTTATAAAGATATATATATATTTGGTTGCTATAGATTGGATGTTAGGCAATAAAAATATTTATAATAACTGAAGCTAAGTGAAATTATAATAAACCAAATTTGGAGATTTAGAACTTAAGTCCGGGATTTTTGAAAATTTGCTTTCAAAGAATTTGTGAAATTTATTGATTTGGTTTATAAGTATTTTCTTATATAAATATTTCGTATAAATTGGAAGAATTGTTTTAAAGAAGATTTTGGAAAAGAATTAAATTCTGTACTTTCCTCTCTGTCGCTGGAAAATAAATTCGGTGATGACGGCCGCATCATCGACTTTCATTTTCGAGTTTCGAAGGGGAAAGGCCACTGTAGTAAATTCTACTGCAGATTTATTTTTGAAATTTTCTAAAAATTTTCTTTTATTGTTCTAAATATAATTAGAGATATAAAAGTTGTAAGAACTTATTTATCTATTATTTTGAAATAGATTAAAATTTGACCCGGTATTTAATTCTAAATTTTTCCGTTAATTAATTGTTTAAACTTTGTTAGTGAAATATTAAGTAAGAAAGTTAATGCTAGGGATAAGGGAAGTAAAAGTTTTTAACTGATAAATAATGGAAAAGATTTATTGAAGAATGAATGAATTGAAACCTCTAATTGAAATAAGAGAATAACTGCAAAGCTATAAAGAGGAATTTGCATACATATGAGACAAAGGGTAATATGAATAAACATTAAATTTAATTAAAAGAATGGAGATTAAACTTGTATAAGTTCAATTGCAATTTCCTTAACATAAATAACTTACCCAAATATAAAAGTTGAAGTGTTAAATGAGAAACTGGAATTGAATATTTTACAAGTAGGAATTTAGGAAAAATGAAGTATTCAATAAATTACTGTTATAATAAGAATTTATTGGTATAAACTTAAGTGATAATTGAAATTTTACCCAAATTAAAGGTGAGTATTATTAATAGGTGATTTTAACTTAAGTAAATAAAATGAAATTCTTTAATAAATAAAGATTGATGTGTACGGTTATAAACTTAAGTATGTTTTAAAATGCTACTAGTAATATAATAAAAAGTAGGTAATATAAATAAATGTCTGTAAACCCTAGATAATGAATTAATAAGATCCTTTATTTATAAAAATGGAGGTTTTAAGGTTAATAATTTAAGTGTAAGTAGAGGGTTACTGTAATTAAATATAATAAAACGTAAACATTAAATAAAGGAATGAAATTAAGGGTAAGTTGAAATTGTAATTTATAAAACGAATATATATTTATTGAACCATTAATAAATAAAAAGGAATTGAGAAGAAACTTGTAAATTTTCACTTGCATTCTTAAACATACATAACTTACCATATAATAAAAGTTGCAATGTTAGTAAGAAAATGTAAGGGGAAATCTTACAAGTGAAGCTTGAGGTAATTAAGGTATTCAATAAATTTGCTGTTATAAATGAGAATTAATTGTATAAACTTAAGTTAAATTGGAAATTTTACTATATAAGAAAGGGTAAGTAGTATAAATAGATGATATAAACCTTAGTCAATAAATTGGAATACAATATAATGAATTTTGTAACAAATGGAAAATGAAAATTGTAAGAAACAAAGAAATCCCTCCATAAATGAAAGAAAGAAAATAAAACCATTGAAGCATGAAATAAATGTATAATAAGCTATTGTGGTGTTGATTTGAATTGTTTGGTTGATGTATGGTTGTTGGGTAAGGAATTTTGGAGTTGTTGGAGGAACAATAATCTATCTCTATTCCATCTAAGACTGTTGAGTAACGGATGCACTTGATAGTTATTTCTCACTCCGTAAAATTTCATAATTTGAACCCGAACAACTAACGGTTGTTGATTGAATGATTGTTGTTTGTGGTGTGTGCCGTTTGTTAAAATGTATGGTTGTTGCATTTGATTTGGATATGAATGATTGAATCTACCCAAACATTTCACTGTAATATAGATATTTAACTTTTAGATTTTATAAGTGAATACAGGGGTTGGAAGCAACTGCTACTGCTTTTGGTTCCAAAATAATAAGCGTATTGCCCGACAAATAGGTACGTTTCCGGATTACGTATAAAGCGCTATTTTATATATTTTCCCGTGTTGGGATATTTTATTTTGGATAATATATGTAATATATTTGTATATTTGGATATTATATTTTCTCCAGAGTCCCTCCGTACAAAGGAGACTCTGCCAAAAAATTTCGTAAATTTTGGACTTAGAATTTGGTTAAAGATATTTTTCCAACTTTAATAGTTCAAGTATTAAAAGACATAATGATTATAAAACAAGTGTATTTCATTAAAGGAAATTAATTTAGTAAATTATTGTTATAAGTTAATATTTGAAATTAGATATACTGTTTTATTCTTCCTTCTCCCTTCCTTTCCCTTTTCGGGGACGAAAAGTTTTGAGTGGGGGAGAGTGTAACGACCCGTTAAGTTCGACCATTTAAAATTGTTTGTTTAATAGGATTTTGTAATTTATTTTAGTTGAAAGAATAAAGGTGGTAGATAAGTATTAAAATGAAGGCTAGAATAAATTATATAGAAGTGACTTAGAAACCTATTTAAAGACATTTGAATAAAATTCAAATGAATTAAGTAGAGAAAGAAAGAAAAATTCTTACCTGTACATAGAATTTAATATGGGAATATTAAACCAATTTAATGCAATAAAAGATTGTGAACGATAAATTAAATAGATTAAGAAACCCTGTTATTGCAAGTCAATAAATTTGTAAACCCTAATGAACATCTCAAAATTTATAAATTTATTGAAATTTAAGACATAGCATAAGCGTAGAACTATAGGTATGATGACAAACTTTTATAAATTGTCTAATTAAGGGTCAGCAAATTTATTTGGAAATCAAACTCAATTAAGGGTAAGTAATTATGATGGATTGATGGCATAAACGTTACTAATTTTTATCATAGTAACGGAAGTGCAGATGGAAGGCAACTGTAGAAATTTAAGTACGTATTAACAATTGAAAGGGGCTGTCGATTGAGTGGAGTACTTTAGGTTGTCTTACTAAATTTAGAATTTAACATAAGACAAATAGAAATAAATCAATAAACGTATAGATTTTAAGTTTATTATGATGAATTATTTTAGTGATATGACTTAGAATAAATGAAATAATTTGGGTTAATTGGTATTTAATGGAATTAAAGGTTGCAATATTCATAGGTAAGGATTTAGATGAAATAGATTGATGTATGAAAAATTTAATTTGATAAATGGCAATTAATTCCTTTAATTTGTGCAATTAATGTATGTTTAATTGATAACGATAAAAAGTTGATTTTTTTCAGTGTAACCAACGTAAAATATTATCATAGCATGATACTTGGTTTGAATAGAAGGATTTGATTTAATGTGAAAATTTTTGTTCTAAGTATTGAATAAAATTGAGAATCAAATTTTTTTTTATGATAATAACGTTAGTATTGGTTAATAAATAGATTTCAATGCAGTAACCAAATAAATGGAATAAGATGAGTATATATTGCATAGAAATGAAATGATAAATTATTGATGTAATGGAAGATATAACCATGTCAATTATGCATATAAGGTAATAAGGTAATGAAACCGAGGTAAATTAATTAATTGAGACTTTAAGTAAAATTAACGTGTGGAATTGACCAAGGTTCAATAAAATGAGAATTTGATTGGTTATATTTATTGGTTGAGAAATGTAAATGTGTATTTGGGGAATAAATTTAGTCAGACTTAAGTATTGAATTTAATTAATTAATATATATGATAAATGATGATTAAATAAAAAACCCAATACTCTATATATATGTATAATATTTGAGTGAAAATAATAATACACTTATAAATGTGGAATTAAGAGTTTACAACAACTATTTTAAGTAAAGAAATTGTTCATTCAAGTAAATTTGAAACATCGCAATAGGTGTAGATTAAGTGTTGCGTTAAATAAATTATAAAGGAATAAATTTATAGAAACGTAGGAACGGAAGAATGAACATTATAGTAACGTAAAACGTATTGTAGGATAATAATTAAGTATAGGCTTGTAAATTAGATGTATGACAATAAATTTTGTACGTAAATCTTTCTATTAGTTGATAAGTCTTATTTTGATCAATTTAAAGGAATACACTAAATTTTGTAGTTAGTACGGAATATTGATGAGTGAATGAATAAGATGAAACAAAGGTGGAATGTATTAGTTGAGGTTTTAAGTTATTTATGTGATAAGTTACCAAAATTACAATTTTATCTAAATACAGTAATTTATGCAAACAAAAGATGAACATTTTGAAATATTACCACAGTGATATATAAAAGAAACGTTAACTATGTAGTTGGAGAATAATTGATATATTTTGAGTTGGATAATAGAAATCAAGTTATTTATATAATTAGATTTAAGATGAGAGTATAAGTATATGATTAAATAATTGGGTTTTGCGAATAAAATTTATAATTCCCAAATAATAAGAAAACGCAGAGGTTAACACTGCGAAATTTATATACTTATAAATTTTAATTCACATCCAAGCTTATTTGGAATTGATTGGATTATATAAGTAATGAAATTTGGCCAATATTTAAAGTTGAAAGAAAATTTGGATTTTATGATTTATTTTAATTTATTTAATAAATATTAAAAATAGCCATTTTTGTCACGGACTCGGATTTCGACGAAACTAGTTTCATCGGATCCGTAACGGTGAATTATAATAATGTTTCAAGTTTCGTTGCGATCGGACTTGTCGTTTGATCGTACGGACTCGAAACGTCTTGAAATTTACGCATTTTGAAATCAATTTGAAATTTTTATTTTTTTAGCATAACTTCTTCATACGATCGAATTTGGTCGCGAAACTTTTTCCATCGCGTTCAGAATATTTTGAAACACCTATTTGGATATATAGTTTTAACAAATTCGACTCCGGAGGCAGAACGGGCTTTTTGGGCCAACTATCGTTTAGCACGTTCGTTATCCGTACCCACCTAGCCTTCTTTTATCTGTCTATATATTTGCGATTATAAACCCTAGCCACTCCTTATTTTCATTTTTCTATACGTACATCTCCTTCTCAACTCCTCATTCCAATGGCAGAAAAAAACCTAATTCCCAAATTCCAAAATTTTATTTCAAAAAAAAAAAAAAAAAAAAAAAAAAAAAAAAATTTGTGGATCTGCAGCAGCTTCTGGTCGCGCTTCGGGTTTCAGAGGAGAAAACCCTAGAGCAACTTCGGGTCAGGAAGAAAATGACTCGGGTCGCTCCGGGTCGTTTTGGCGAAAACTCCAAGCAAGCATCGGGGAAATGAGGCGGAGCCCCGAAGTCGAACCCGAAGTTGACCCAGGACCAGAATTTTTCATTTTTCAAATTTTCATAACTTTTGCATACGAGCTCGGATTCACGCGCGGTTTGTTTTGCTGGGATCGTATCGGAATTTCTGACGTTTTGGCACTGGTTTGGATGAATTTGGAGACTGTCCAATTTTTGGGTTTAAATTGGATTTGAATTCAATTTAAATTCAAAAGGTGAGTGTTTTAACCCACTCACAACTACTAGAAGCTTTTATGTTTGTTAAATAAATTTTAGAAATGAATAGAAATTTATTTATGAGCTTTTGGCATGTTATTTCATTCATATCTGTTGAATTGCATTTTATTGAATGTAACTGTTAATTTAATTGATTTATTGCGTGTTAATTGGCTGTTAGAAATTTTTGGTTGCATATGAACTGCTAGTTAACAGTTATGTCAATTATCACTGAATATAAATTGTTAGATTAATAGTTGAAAATTTTAATTTGAATAAACTGCCAGTTATCACCTGTTATATATGATCATATATATAATTGTTATTGATTGATATTGGTTGATGGTTGCGATTGGATGATGGATGTTGTTGATGGATGGATGTTTATTGCATATCATTAAATTGAAAATTATCATGCATATTTCATTTTTCGGGATTGTGGTTTGAAATGATATATAACCGCAAATTTTTATTTTTAAATTGCGGATTGAAATGATAAATATCCGTATCACTTGACCATAGGATAGAAAACTATATACAGGCACCGCGGTCTATATATAACTATTTTAATGTGATTTCTATGGTTTGGATGGAATACGGTTTATAAAAATCTTAAATTTTATACTGAATAAATGTTTTCTTCCATAGTTATATGCATATGAAGTTGAAATTTTGAAATTAAAAGGTGAATAAATTTCTTTATTAAAAATGGAAGAAAATTAAGAAAATGGAGTTTGATGATTATATCCTATGTTTAAATATTAAGTTGGAAATTTTAAAGATATGATATTTATAATTGGATTTTTTTTCCAAAATATTTTGAAATGAATATTCTAGTAAAAATTGAATTTGGAAATATATATATATATATATATATATATATATATATATATATATATTTTACTAGAAATTGAAGTCTTATTAATTATGGATTTTATGTGAATGGTCAGGATTAATTAATAGAATATTGATTTTTGAAAGGATAAAAATCCAACTTTAGTTGAAATATTAATGCTCCAAAATGGATATAAATATATATAAAATTGAAATGGTTTTGCGACTTGAAGTAATATTTTGGATTTTGGTTTAACTTTAAAAGAAGAAATATTTGGAAAGCCATGTAATTTATTTCTTTATAAAGCAACAGTAAAGTTAAACTTTTTTTTAATTCGCATACCGTTGAATATCCAAACCATTTAGTTTTGAAAATAATGGTTTTAAAATGCTATGGATTTTCGAAGAATTATGTTGAAAGTTACAAACAGAATATTGGTTACATGGGATATTAAATAATAAAAAGTGACATAATTTTTTGGAAAGGAATAATTTTATTTGGGATAAACGATATCATATTGTTTTGGGTTTTAAAAGAAGAAATGATATCGTAATATTATGGTTTTGAAAGGGACTATGTTCTGGTTTTAAAGTATAAACTATTTTAAATGACCGCGGTGTTATAATAACGATTGGTTGGCAAAGAGACCGGGATCGGATATGGACATACTCTCTGTCGATACCGAAAACCACTTTGACTAACCGTGTACGCGGTGGAGATTCCAGAATGAAGTAGGTGGTGGCGACGTTTCCTGTAAGGTAAATACGTGGACCCAACTCCCGTGAGTTGGCATAAGGTGGCTAAAACAGGAGCGATTCTCAGGCCAATGAGGTCATTCCTCTGATCGGACGCTCCTCTTCGATATTATAATTTGACTTGGATTTGATTCAGTGGCCACTTCTATATTTTGATTTTGGGGAGTTAGTCCGAGGTGGGCGGTAACTGCGGCTACGCGTTTCCACCAGCCTGGATAGCAATTGGTATATCTACCCTGGCATTGCCTAGTTGTGCCGTGTCACCTACCATATCGCGCCTTGTACGAGTTTGGTTTTCTCCCGTAGCCCGTGTGGTATCCTCTAGTGGCTTCCCGATCAGGAGGGGCTATGATATTGGACGGACTACTGGGACTATTACGTGTTAAGGTGGAAAATGTAAAGCCTTAACGCTATTTAAAAGTAAGTTTATTTTATAAATAGACACTATTATAATAGCGCAATATACTACATAGTAAATAGTTTAACGGATCCTTAGGAGATGTAAATCCCGAACATCTCTTGAGTTACTGTACTCATATTTATATTCTGTTTATTTAACTCACATAAGATATTCTAGTCTGACTCGGGTGTTTTTGTCTATTCAAATTCGCTCGGGTCAGTCCGAGCATTTCAGGATAGCAGATTTTAGCTTTGGAGGACGAAGACGAAGAATAAGTATTATGTTATATATAGTATTACACCACACTCTTTCTATTCCGCTGCATTGCTTGTATTGGTATGTGTAACTCTGATATTTATTGTAAAAGAAGAATCAAGCTTTTGTAAACTGTTTATGAACTGTATATTTGTTATTATATTTTATCCTTCCGCTGTGAGATTCTGTTTTTGTTCTTATTTCTTCTCTGTTTTTCTTATTTATCCCATAACAATCCGCCCTTGCGTATGCTTTGAATTGGCACGTGTGTTGGTTTAAAGTGTGCAAAAAGGCGGGATGTTACAGATGGAGGATGGTCTGACGATGTCAAGAAAAATGATCGGTGACGTTCCAGTTCGCCATGGCGCCGGCGATTGTCCAATTTCGAGTTAAGCCCTAATTTTTCAAGGCTTGAAATAAATGGTCGCTGTGGATGCCTTGATGTGTCGAGCTGCATGTGGATTGGAGTAGCGGTAGCGTGGAGGATAACGTTGACGCTGGTGAAGTTTGGTGACATATGGAAGTCAGCACTGCCTGGACAAGGCGATCGATGGTCGGGGTATTTTCGTTGGGAAGCTCGTATGTGTTGTATTTCGTTCCCGTGAACGATTTCTGTTTTTGGCTGCTGAGATCGCATGAGTGAGTGATTGTTGTCTTGTTGGTGATCGTTTCAGGCGATGAAGGTTCGTCGGCGGTGGGTGCAAGTGCACCGTGGGGGGTGTGCATGTTTTTTTATCTGGAAGGTTTGAGTTTTCGGGGTTATGCTCGGGTTGATGATGGGTTTTACTCGAGTCTCTCTTCTGGCTGCTCGCGTGAACGTGTAGTATTAGGTTCTCGAACTTAATTCTAATAATATGTTAAAAGGAAGAAGACTTATGGTTTCAGAAGTCAGGGTGTGGAACATTGTTGGTTCAGGTTTAAAAACCTGCAAAGAATTTAAACTGGAGGCAAGATTTTAAACTGTTTAAATCAATTTAAAGTGTGGATTCAAATTTAATTTCAATCCTAGTTGGAATAGATAAGTTTTATAGAATATAAAATGTTTAAACAACGTTAAATTGTTAAAGTACATTTTTAAATGGTATACACGAATTTATCTCGAGTAAATTGAGTTTTTACTCGAAATAGGGTGGGGTTTTACTCGAAGAAATTAAGGGGTAGATCGGGTAAAACAATTGGTTACAGATTTCAGGTGATTATAGTAGGAAATTCCTATAGGTCTTTAAAGATGATTTAAATAATGTAAATTGAATGAACACAAATTATTTAGTAAGAACGGTAGTTGATTAATGTAATCAATTTAAGGGGATAAATACATAATTTTAATAATTAAGATAAATGGTTAATTAGATTAAGAAATCAGTGCAAGGAATTGATTTATTGATGAGATTAATTTCTGCAATCAAGGATGATAATTTAATTAAAGGTAAAATTATTTAATTAAATTTATTTATGAAAACTACTTATATAAAAAAATAATTATTAGTCATCATTTATTAAGGTAAGTAATTAATGGGAAATCACTAAATGAAATTTATAAATAATAATGACTTAATATAAGAAATTTAAAAGATTAATTTGTTTAAGAATTGATGTGATAAAGATTAAGTAATTAAATCTGTAATTAAAGGTTAAATCAAGTAAGGATAATTAATCAATGGATAATTACTTGATAAAAGCAAATATTACGTAGTGTAATTAATTCAGGATTGGTTAATTAAAGAAGTTAATTAAGGAGTATGATTAATTTAAGGATAATTGATCAATAGTGATTATAAGATAATTAATTTGAGTGATTAACTAAGAATCAAGATAAGTAATATGAAGGGGTAGAGGGTAATTAAATTGTGTAATTAATTAAGAATTAATTACTTATTGTAATTGAAGGATAATTAATCTAGGGGATTAATTAAGATAAATAATGAATGAATGATTGGTTAATTGACTTGAAATAAATTAATGTTAAATAAAGAAATCTAAGTGGTTGAGGTTAGTAATTCAATCAAGCTTAATTAAAAATTAAATTTATATGTGATTAAGCTTTGCTAATGGATGATTGAATGGTATGGATGCTTTGGATGAGTTGATATCTCAGTTATGAAATGTTATGTATTTCATTTGGATAACTTGGGTTAGGATGACATGAGACTTAAAGGGGCCAGAGTTGGGTATTAGTAAATACCCGAAGCCACTTCGATTTTTTATAAATTGATATGTGAAATAGGTGATGGCTATAACAACTCGCGGAGTTGTAAATTAATATAAGTTACACCGGGTTTATATAAGTTGTATGCTTTTGTATTCATTATTTGATGGGTTTACTCACACTGATTACCAGCCTGACCAGGATGTTACTTTGATGTAATGCTCGGGTCAGACCGAGTATTACAGATTTTCAGGTAAGGATGTTCTAGAGCTCAGGAGGCGATCTGGATGGCTAGAACGTATGGAGTATTTACCATTTTGATATATTATTGTATAATTGGGACATGTTGTTTAAAACTGTCCAGTGAATAGTAATGGTTGTAACTCTGATGTATAAATAGAAGTGTATTGATATAGTTATTCTTTTAATTGTTATTATGTGATATTATATTTTGATCCGCTGCGAATGTGAGGTTTTCTGTGTCTTGTTCCTATTTCTTCTTCTTTCTCTTTCTTTTCTCTCTAACCATCTGGAATTTTCGGGATCGAAATTTCCGGGTCGTTGCAAGAAATGTATTTGATAGAAACTAGCTTTAATCTCAAATTGTAACATCAGACACACATCCATAAAAGTCCGTTCCGGGATCGAACGGAACCGAAGGTACTTCCAAAGAAGCCCTTACAATCCGAACATTCACTAATCACGTCGGACTTCCCATCACAAAGGGTGATAAAATCTCTATATCGGAGATCAGCCGATGCAGAGACATTCGACGATAATCCTTCCGTTTTCGAAAATATCCGGTCTTCGATACCGATCTTCAAATGCTATCTATTACAACGTATCACTATTCGGAATGAGATTCATGACCCAAAGGTACTCTCTCGGCTAAACTAAATAATGAACGCTTATTTTAAAATAAGTGTAGCATTCAAATTCAAGCAAATCACAATAAATACCCATTTAAAGGTAAATATTGATAGTCGGTTATTTAACTATCAATTTATATGCACCACATCACCAAATCCCAAATAATTTCCCGAGTTATTTATTTTCCAAAAATATCTTTACAAGATATATTTTTCCACACTTCAACAATTTGAAAATAAATTTCAAATCACTTTTCACTTTTACAACTTTTGAAAACAAATTTTCAAATCATTTTCCTTACGCGGAAACACTTCCAAATATTTATTCATTTTCAATTTATCTTAAAAGATAAAATCTCAAAACATTTCACTTCATATTGGAAAACATTTCCATACTTATTTGATAATAAGTAATTCACAAATCTATTTATTTTCAATACTTAGAAAATATTCAATATACTTAAAAAGCGATTAAGTATATATTTTATTCTTTAAGGAAAACGTTTTCTTAAACACATTCATTTGAGTCAAAACGAATGTTGCGTAAAACATCGTTACGAAAACCCAAAATCACTAGTATAGGGATTCGAAATTAAGATAGATATATAAACCCCAATACTATATAAAACATTTCCTTTCGAAAATCATACACTATAACAACAGTGTTATAGTCCACCATTCCCTTTTATTTCTTGAAAACGTCTATTTCCACAATAAATGTTGAAATCAATGTTTTCCATACTTAATACATTTTAAAACCCCTTTAAATCATTTTAATTCTATTTAAAATATCACTTCCCCAAAACATTTCTTTAATATATTATTCACTGTCCAAAATCGTGAATATACTTCGTTAACCAAATTCAACATTTCTACACATTTTATTTAAAGGATTATCCACTGTCCAAAATCGCGGATATATCTCCTTTAATAAGCTTTTATATTTACTTGTCAAATTCAATTGGTTTCGGATTTATAAAACAACGTTTATAATTTCACATTTATATATATTTTATAAAAACTTCAATTTATAAAATCCCTTAATTAACAAATTCTTTTTATATCTCATTTAAATGCCAAAATCCAATTTATAAGTTAATTACTTATAAATCTACTTTTATTTTACAAAATCTATTCATTTTATAACTTCACAATTTGTAAATCTATAAATTTCATTCGCTTATGAAATCCATTTATACTTCCTTTTAACACTTAAAAAAAACTCGTTTTAAAATTCCAATATTTTAATTTATAAATATCAATTTTATAAATCTTTTATATAAACCGTTTAAAATAATTCAAAAATCCCAATTTAAACCATTTTACAAATTAATGAACTACTTATTTCAAAAATCACATTTCGGTCATATTTCACAAAAATCATAATTTTTATAACATACAAATTATAACGTTTATATATTTAAAATGAATCAATTCCAAAATTCAATAACATGTATACTTTCAAAAATCATTTGAAAATCCTTTTAAATTCAAAATCATTACTTTAACATTTTTATAACTCCAAATATAGGCCCAATGCTGCAACAGCACCAATACGTCAACCACGGCATCCAAACATCATATATCAATATGATAATAGAATATATCGCAAATATCTGTAAATAAATCAATACGGTTGAGGAATCTAGTTGGATCCCTCCAACTTGTTTCCCTGCATCCACAGATGTTAGCACAATACCAATCCCGTTTCAAGACGGGATATCATGGTACATGAGTTTATATAAAATATTATCCGCTATTATCCGGTGCAATAAGGTCTCATCCGCTATATAATGCGGGTAATCAACTCTAAGTACATATATAATACCAATTCCACTTCACGGTAGAATATCGCGGTATATGTGTTTAATAAATAACATCCGCTTAATATACGGCGTATAGGGTCTATTTCAATACAACAGATAGCAATTTATCATTCAAGCATACAATCAACACAATCAAGTAATTTTTAAATCTAATTATTTAAAATTTAAATCGAAACACAATTCGATTGAGTGAGAAGTTCTCACCTTGCTTCCAATAACAGTTGTAGTGTTTTATTTCGAATAAAATTAAACGTGCGTTTAATTTTACCCAAAATTCACACTATCTCAAATCAATCCCAATCCAGCTCCATCGCGTAGTGCTCGTCAATATGAACCCGATGCAATTTGTTTCGTCTTTTTTCGACCTCGTATGAACAAGTTATAGCGTTAGAAAGTTTATACAATTTAATATATAAATTAAATACTATTTATTTTTAAATTTTAAACCTAATTTTCATCTTGGGTCGTCCGCTTCATCAAAGCAAATCACGGCCGCGTGTTTTTGCTTCTTCCCCGTTGCATTCGAACGTAGTAAACCCAAGGTTGCCATTAGCTTTTGAATTTTTGTGACCAACATAGGCCATTTTAAGGCGATCGAGCAACTCCACGATGAAGAGCATCGTCGACTCCACCTTCGGCCTGAGTATGGTGAAGCTCGTCCCCTCCCCTTTATTGGAAAATGTGTGCAACTTACGGCCGTTCGAGCATGATTTGCCGATGATCCACACAAAATAAATCGATCACCACCGTTGATCTTCAAGACCTTGCTGCCCTCTACGATTTTGCAGTTGAACGTTTTACGAATATATTAACGGATTGGAAGAAAATAGAAGAGAAATAGTTGAAATTTTCTCTCTATTGATAGCGAAACTGGCGGCTAGGGCTTAGAACTAGGGTTTTGTGAAAATAATGAATTATGAAGTCCTTTTATAGAAAATTCTCGCGACACTATTCGCCCGAATTTTTCCCGAACTCCAAACGAAGCATGCCGCCCGGTGTTTATAATGTTTTACTTCCATTCCGAACGTAATGGAATATATATCGGGAGCCAAGTCGATCATATTTGGAAGATAGGTTTTTGAATCGACTATATTAAATTTAAAAGTTCACTTAAACCGATTTCAGTGCGTTTTAGCTTGCCCCGGACAAACCGTAAATCTGATTGACACGAAATTTGAAATCTTACAATAATATAACATTACGGATCCGATGAAACTAGTTTCGTTGAAATCCGAGACTTTTTGAAAAATGACTATTTTTACTCATCAATTAAATATTAAAATATTCAATTTCCACAAATTAACTTTTAATTAAATTTTAAAAGTTCTATAACATCATTCTAACTCCAATATGATTTAATACAACTTTACAAATCAATTTTAATCACATTAAACCCAATTTTCAACTATCTCTGTAATTTCAAATATTAAATGATCGATTTAATTATCCAATTAAATCTAGATATTCGAGATATAATTTATTCGACTTATGTAACGAAGCGGATTTTGCCCGTTCGAAAATCGACATCCATACTTACATCGTACTCGAATGCCGTAGATTCGACCGTTCAAATCCGAGTCGCCGGAGCTTATAACACCATTAAGTAAACAACACAGCGGAAGAATAATGAATATCAATATACAACATCTGATACAACATCCTGATACAACAGATGATACAATAGACATCGATATACATAAGAGGTATGATACAATAAAATAGCAGCGGAAAGAAAATCAAGAAAATCGATAACATCAGCAGCGGAACAAATAACTCTAATATAATCTTCAAGAGAGAACTCCAACAGCAGCTCGAACCATCATCACGATACACTAAGTCGAGCAAGACTGGTGCATATCCAAAGACTGAAACTAGCTCCAGATAATCCATCACAACCTAACTATCAGAAAAACCTAACTCTAGACTGCTCGTGTGGAAAAGGGTGAGCACCCAGAGTTTAGGAAAGGAACAATAAACTCCGAGTCAGTCATGGGACTGGTGTGAGTAACAAAAACAGTTTATCTTTAAAATAAACAAGATTTATAAAAGAAAATCCGATATGCTTTTTAGAAAATGAAACTACCATAAGACCTCCCGCCACACACACAATGCAAACGCAGAATTGGAGGAGATTTCTTCTTATGATAGTCAAACATGCTTGATACGTAAAAAGTTCTTTGATATTATTATTATAAGTGCAAAGTGCAGAAACATTTCGAAAGTAGAATATTAATCTTAGCCAGCATACGACCATTATCGTATGCCTACTATAGCTACCATGTTCAATAGCAGGTTACCACCACATTCCATGGCAGGTAATACAACTAAAACCGTACAGGGCGCGTATTGTTTCTTTGGATTTTCCAACAAATGGTCAGGCTAAGGAACTTCCTACTGCCACATGGGATCGCCTCTGGCGGGACGTCCCGAGAACCTAACCGGATCTCTGCCAACACAAGGCCGGGTTACCTCTGTAACTAGGTAACTACTACTCGAGCAAGCCATTCCCCGGTCCTTTGGGACCTTTATCCGAGGCGCCTCTAAGCAACAACCACACAGTAAATGAGATTGGAGCTACCACATAGGTAAATATCTGGGCTCCATACCATGATACCACCCTTTACCAGAAGGGAATGACACACCCTAAAGGGCGCGACCCTAATAACCTTGCCGCATCTTTCCTGTTTTGACCATTTCCGGGGTGTGAGGTCCTGATGCAGTCTCTCCCACAAAGCTACGCTTTGGTACAAAGCCATGCTTTGGGTCAACAAATGATCAAAGTAATGATCACAAAGATAAATGATCAAACAAATGATCATATCACAAATGATCAAACAATGATCATCAACACACAGCAGCACTCAGCATGCCACACTACCAAATTGGGAGTATATCGCTGAAAACCTTCAACTACATAACCTCTGAGCTCGTACGTCTCAGAGAAAGGTGTTAAGCTAAGAGAATAAATTCTCCGCCACCAACAGATATGTATTTGAAAGAAATCTGCTTTATCTCTCAAAGTGTAGTGTCAGACATGCAACCATACAAGTCTGTTCCGGGTTCGAACAGAACCGAAGGCACTTCCAAAGAAGCCCTTGCAATCCGGGTATTCACAATCCCGATCGGACTTCCCATCACTTAGGGAATCTCTATACCGGAGCAACTCAGTGCAGAGACAATCGATAGGTTATCCTATCGTTTTCACAAATACCCGGTCTTCAACACCGGTCTTCAAATGCTATCCATAACGACGTATCACATATTCGGAATGGGTTATACGACACAAAGGTCCTCTCCCGGCTAAACCGAATAGTGAGCGCAATATTTAAAACATATGGATATGGGATTTCAATTATGCCACAACTTAATAATTCAAACTTTCTTCAAATGGTTTAAACAAATAACCATTTTCAAATCTTTTAAACAAAAGATTTATTTCAAAAACCTTCAGTGGTTTAAACAATTTCCACACTTTAATCTTTTAAACAAAAGATTTAATTCACAAAGTTCACCCTATTCACAAAGATCCATTTATGGATTTCAAAACAATTTTCATTTCAATTGGACTAACTCGTTAAATCTTTAAATTAAAGATTTAACTCATAGCTTTCAAAATTTGATTAACTCTTTGAATCTTTAAATCAAAGATTCAACTTAAGCTTTCAAACCATTCCCATACTTGGAAATTCATTTTTTTAACTTGAAGTCCTTTTTAACACAAATTGGACGTTCATTATTTAAGTGAAAGCTTTTATCATTTGAAAACAATTAGTTTTCATTTCAGAAAGATCCAATTATATTTACACGAGTTAAAGCCCTTGAATTTAAATTCAAATTCCCAAATCGATACTTTCAAAATAGTTTAACCCATATAAATTGGTATAACATCTTTAGTCCCTAGTTTCCAGATCATAGAATTCAATTTTAAATATTGAATTCAAATTTAAATTAAATTATTTAAATTCCAAAACTTAATCAAGTTATTCAAAATAAATTTCATCTTTGAAATTCCATTTCAAAAGCTTTTCACTTTAATTTCATTTCTAAAACATTTGAATTTAAATTTTCAACTTTGAAAAATCATTTCAAAATGTGTGACTTAATTGATTTCCTCGTGAAATCCATAATTGTGTGTGTATAAGTGTGGTCCAGGGGTTTAACACAATAGTGCAACAACATTCAATCATCACAGATTTAAAACACAGAAATATAGTCGATAAGCAATATAAACTATAACGTTTATCGCTCATTCACAGATTCACAGATAATATGCAATTGAAAGTAAATGAATAAATTATACACGGCACAAACCACAGAATAAAATATCACAGATGAGACATGACAATCAATTCAAGGTATCTCATACAATACAATCATTCATAAGTAAGGTCAAGCATTTAATAATCATTTATAAGTAGGATTAACTAATCGTTAAATCCAAATTAATTCAATTTTATTTCCAAGCAAATTTATTCAGTTATTATGAATCCATTACCCAATCCTGATTAAGTAATTACAAATCATTTGATGGAATAAATTAATTTGTCAATCGCTTTAATTAATTAAATTTTCCTTAATAAATCATATTAATTAAATTAACCTTTAAACCAAATTCATAATTAATTGACTTCTTAGTTAATTATTTTAAGAATTTAAACCTTTAATTACTTACCATAAACTAATTACATTTACACAATTTCATAATGATTATCATTAATTAAATTAATCACATTAATTAATTATAAAAAAAACCCTTAGTTAATTATCTTCATTTTCTAATAACATTACTTAAATTACTTTCTTAATAAATCTCTAATTATAAATTAACCTAAATCATAAATTTATAAATTTAATTAATAGATCATTCCTTAATTATCTTATTAATTACATCATTTAATACCTCAATTATCTATAAGATAATTTATTTCTTTATTAATGACTTAATTAATATTAAGGTGTAAAACATCACGCTTTTGAATTTAAATTAAAATTACATTTCGAATTTAAGTTTCAAAATGATTATTCTTTTAAACATAAATCCAATTTAAAACTCAATTTAAAATCTTTAAAAATAAATGTAAATAACATCTATTGCTTATATAAGAGAGATTTTGATTCACAACTTTGATTTCATTTTCTTTTAAACCCTTGAATTTAAAACTTGATTTAAAAATCCAATTTCATTTTAAAACCTTAAGATTCAAAAGTTTATTTGAAAACTAAAATTAACTCCAATTTAAGTTTTAGTTCCGGATTTTACATTAATTTGAAAATCCACTTCTAATTATTTACAACTTTGATAAAAAAAACAAATTTCCCTTTTTAAAGCTTAAAGATTCAAAGTACCCTTTTGAATTTAACTTAAACTTGATTTAACTTTATTAAGATCAAGCTTACCAATTTAAATTCATTTAGCTTTGGTTTAAATTCAATTTGCAGACAGTTTTGAACAAAACTGTATCCAGTTAAACCATCCTGAGGCAACTCAGTTTTACTTCGAGTCACTCCCCTACGCGCTTCGAGCAAAACATAGGAATAACTCGAGAAAAATGCATGCTTACCTCCTTCAACTTCAACCCAACACCATCAGAACAAAATGTGCACGGTGCACGTGCACCGTGGTTTCGACCAACTCTGGTCGACCTCACTGGCCTCCTCACATCGGCGATCACCCCTCCTTAACGACCCCGACCATCAAAACTCACACAATAACTCGAATTTGAATTCGAGCACCTGAGCCCCAAACCTGGAACCATAAATGAGCATCAGGTCGAAACCTGGAACTGCCGCCGTCCTCGCCACCGCGACAACCAGCGAACCTCAAACTTCGTCCATCTATCCGTCGCTACTCCACTTACCATTTCCAAGAACCACAGGACACTCGATCGAGCAATGGTGTCGAACGAAACAAAAATTTGCGACCCCCTCGAAACTAGGTCACCGGAGTTCAAACGCCACCCGCCGCCACCACAAGGCTTTGTTCAACCTCCGAGTATTTTTCCCAGACCCCGCGATCACCCCCGCACCTCCAGCCTCAGCCCTGACCTCTCCCATCATCGCGATCGCCCAAGGCAACTCGCAATGCAAAAACCGAACTAACCCAAACTGCTCTCGTACCACACCATTAAAAATTATCAAATTAGGTTTAAAAATCTTGTTATTGTATGGGGATTTAGTTTAGACACTCAAATTCATAAATTAAGAGATTCGAATTTTTGATAAATTCGAGTTGTGCTCAGACATATTTCTTTCCAGAGGTGATACCAAGTTATTTTAATCTGAATTTATTTTCAAAATTCAATTCAGGGTTAAACAAACATTTTTCATTTTAATCCTAAGTCCAAATATTGAGTAGATCTTGAAGAAATGATTTTTGAAATTAAAATTTTGCACTTAAATTCTGAGAACAGGAATCATATTCTAACAACAACCTGTATAAACCACTTCTAGTTTAAATATATTCAAAGGATCTATATTTGTATGTAAACAAATTTATTCACAGATATGTAAATAAACAACAAATTCATACTTTAGATTTTAAGAAATAAGTTACTCACTGTGTTTTTTTTTCCCAGAGAAATGAAACAGAGCTTGAATTTCTTTCTGCTTGCTGAACCCATTTCTTTGATTCTCTGTCTTTGATTTGATTTATGTTGTTGTTTAAAACTGAAGCTTCTTTTTTTTTTATTGTTGTTTTAAGTTTGAAGCTGAGCCAAATCTAAAGCTTGAAAGCTTAATGTTGATCTTGCATGGTTGATCAGGTTGTTTTTCCTGGAATGCTAAGTTTTTGTTTGAACAAAACTGATATGAAGATGATATATTATTGTTGAAGTTAAATTTGTTTATGGTTTTCGAATTAAAATGAAAAGGCAGAGATATATAGCAAAGAGTTGCAGGAGATATATTTTTTTTTTGTACAGCAAAGATCAGATATAATTTCAAATGGTGGCTAAAGATATTGCATTTATTATGTTTGTATTTAGTCACAGATTTTTGTTGGCTAAGCAAAAATAAATTTCGGCTGAGAGTTTATTTTGGTGGCTATAAATCTTGTTTGTATGCTTGCATTAATTATCATTTGTCTTCTTAAGCAAGCTTCCTTATATATATATACTTTTGTTTCCTTTGTATTTTGCCATGCTGAGATAAATCTTGGCTGATATGTATGATATTGTGTACTTGCATTTACTTGTTTGAATACTTATGGTAATGTTTATAAGATATATATATATATATATATATATATATATTTTGTTTCTTTCTTTAGCTAGTTGTACATACTTATATATATTTCATGTTTGCTTCTTTTGCAAGCCTTTGTACTGTTTGTAGATATTTTGTTCAATGTGTTAAACTTATATTTTATAGTCCATCTTGTATGGATTTATTTACATTGTATTTATATTTATTGACTTTATACCTTAATAGTTTATCTCTTATATATCTATTTGATTTGTCAAATTTATTTTCTAACTTAAATATTTATTTTATCTCTAATGCTAATTGTTTTAATTTACATTTCGAATTTAAATTTCAAGAATCCAAAGTCAAATTCAAATTTTTACTCATATATACATATACGTATATATTTCAAATTCAAATTTATTCCAAAATTTATTCGAATTTTTGCATTAACTATCAATTTAAATTAAATTCAAAATTGGGATCGTTACAACTTACAAATTTTACTTGTTAATATTTAAAATCAATTAAATATATGAATTTCAAATGACAGAAATTCTGGGTCGTTACAAACTTCCCCCCATAAAAGAATTTCGTCCTCGAAATTACCAAGTAAGAAAAAGAGTTACATAATCCATTAACTTTTCAAAACCATTTGTTCAAATTAAATTTCAAATTCATTTAAACATTTTAACTTTTCCAAAATCCATAGTTAATCTTCTTACAATAACTTTACTAAGTTTTCAAATCATACTTGGTTATCTTTTCAAAATCAACTATATCGTTTAACTTTTTACTCTTAAATCAAAGTTATAGTTTTCAAAAATTTCCAATTTTCTCGAAAATATTCTAACGCCTTAAATTTTTGAAAAATTTCTCCAGCGTCTCCTTTACGCGGCTAGCTCGGTACGACTACAAAAATGGCACCACGGCCCCAAGATTTCAAAAAGAAAAGAAAAACCAAGTGGCTGGACAAGAAAATCATCGAATTTCATACTGAAATTCAAATACATACCTTTTACCGAGTACTTCAATTTTTTTATCTTCGAAATCAGAATCCCAATTTCCATTTCCTTTAATACACTTGTACATCCTGCTAACCATAATATCCATTTTCATTCAATCTCACATTATCAGTTTCATTTGAATTCAATTTATAATTTCAATTCTATTTGGATTCAATTTACCTTCTGAATATTGAATTTTATCAATTATTTTTCATTCACAACTGATTCATCTTGCTATTTTAAATTAGTTTCTTTTACTAATTCATTGAAGTTCTAACTCATTTCATCTCGCATAATTCAAATTGGTTTTCGATATTCAATTTTCAATTTCAGTTTTTATTCTTTTGTTCGTTCCCAAACACAATTCAATTCACTATTTCGGTTTATAACCACTTATATTTAAACTGGATTTCAAATTCCATGTGAATTTAAATAACCCTTTATTTATAAATGTTGAATTCAATTCATTTCAACCCATATCAAATTTGTCATTCCTTCAATTAGTTTTACTTACTAATTTTATTTTAATACTTAGCTTCATTTGATCCAACTTGACAAATTTTTAATTTACTTGCAATTTCAAGATGAATTTCAACATTTAGTTTCTAATTTCATTTACTCGCAATTGTAAATTCATTCATTCATAAATTTATTTCCATAATTCAAACTCAATTTCAATTTATTTGTTTCTACCCCAAATTTATTTTCATCTCAATAAATTTTATTCCATCACTATTTTTATCATATTCCAGAGTCTTTCTAACATTTCAAAACCATTTTTGAAGCCAATTCAAATTATCCTTTGAACTTCAAAACTCAAACCCAAATTTTCCAAACAACTTTCATTTAAAACAACTTGGCGGCAATTCCTCTTTTAGAAACTCGAAAATGAACACCGATGATGTCGCGATCATCAGTGGAATTATTTTCCAGCGATCGAAAAGAGTTTAGTGCTTTCTTCCCTTCAAAACAATTTTCCAAAACCCTTGAAAATTATTTTCGAACTAAAAGGAATTTAATATTTTCCAAATTGCAAACCTTTTCAAAACATTTCCAAATATTCATCTGCAATTTTACTTCTAATTACAAATCACATTTACAATTTATATTCTCCAATTCTATTTGTATGTGAATTTATTTCTTTACTTTGGAGTTACGATTTCAATTTCTTTTTCAACATTAATGATAATAATTTAATATATCACTTTCTAGCAACCAAGAAATCATATATTATAATAATTCACAGAAATTTTTCTCTTTTATATACGAAAGTAATTTAGTTAAAATTATTTCGTTTAACCTATTTTAAAACGATATCGTGTCGAATTTGTTTTGTACTAGTGTTTAGAAATACCTATCAATAACGTTAATTACTTGTATTGACCAGAATCCATATACCTCTCAACAAACCAATCATCGCAATATAAAACAACTTCTTTTATATTCACTAACAAATACGCGCTCATATTTATTATTACACTCACACTCATTCTTGAGTACTGCTGACTCTATCTCTAATGAGTAACACCTAACAGAACCAGGGTTGTCGCTTAACCAAATGCTCTGATACCACATTGTAATAAACGAATTCAGCGGCGACCGGTAGGCTTTGCAACCATCCCAGACCCACCGTGGCTACAACTGATACCCGAAACTTGCTTTTACGGCCAGCCTTTCGACTGTCACGGGTTACGCCTAACCAACCCCGTAAAGAGGACGTGTAAGGGTAAGATTCTCCCGTTCGCCACCTAACACGAAGCGAGAACCCCCCATCACATTTCACTAAGACAAGCAAGTCTCGTCCACAAAGCTACGCTTTTCATAAAAGCTATGCTTTGATCAACAAATTATCAACAGCACTTCGTATGCCACATTACCAAATTAGGAATGTATTACTAGTAACCATCAACTACATAACCTCTGAGCTCGTACGTCTCAGAGAATGGTGTTAAGCTAAGAGAATAAATTCTCCGCCACCAACAAAAATGTATTTGATAGAAACCAGCTTTACATCTCAAATTGTAACGTTAGACACACATCCATACAAGTCCGTTCCGGGATCGAACGGAACCGAAGGCACTTCCAAAGAAGCCCTTGCAATCCGGATATTCACTAATCACGTCGGACTTCCCATCACAAAGGGTGATAAAATCTCTATATCGGAGATCAGGCGATGCAGAGACATTCGACAGTAATCCTTCCGTTTTTGAAAATATCCGGTCTTCAACACCGGTCTTCAAATGCTATCTATTATGACGTATCACTATTTGAAATGGGATTCATGACCCAAAGGTCCTCTCCCGGCTAAACCAAACAACGAGAGCTTATTTTAAAATAAGTGTAGAATTCAAATTCAAGCAAATCACAACAAATACCCATTTAAAGGTAAATATTGATAGTCGGTTATTTAACTATCTATTGATATGCACAACATCACCAAATCCCAAATAATTTCCCGAATTATTTATTTTCCAAAAAATATATTTACAAGATATATTTTTCCACACTTCAACCATTTGAAAACAAATTTCAAATCACTTTTCACCTTTACAACTTTTGAAAACAAATTTTCAAATCATTTTCCTTACGCGGAAACACTTCCAAATATTTATTCATTTTCAATTTATCTTAAAAGATAAAATCACAAAACATTTCACTTCATATTGGAAAACATTTCCATACTTATTTAATAATAAGTAATTCACAAATCTATTTATTTTCAATACTTAGAAAATATTCAATATACTTAAAGCACGATTAAGTATATATTTCATTCTTTAAGGAAAACGTTCTCTTAAACACATTCATTTGAGTCAAAACGAATGTTGCGTAAAACATCGTTACGATAACCCAAAATCACTAGTATAGAGATTCGAAATTAAGATAGATATATAAATCCCAGTACTATATAAAACATTTCCTTTCGAAAATCATTTACTATAACAAAAGTGTTATAGTCCACCATTCCCTTTTTTTCTTGAAAACGTCTATTTCCACAATGAATGTTGAAATCTATGTTTTCCATACTTAATACATTTTAAAACACCTTTAAATCGTTTTAATTCTATTTAAAATATCACTTCTCCAAAACATTTCTTTAATATATTATTCACTATCCGAAATCGTGAATATACTTCGTTAACCAAATTCAACATTTCTACACATTTTATTTAAAGGATTATCCACTGTCCAAAATCGCGGATATATCTCCTTTAATAAGCTTTCATATTTACTTATCAAATTCAATTGGTTTCGGATTTATAAAACAACGTTTATAATTTCACATTTATATATATTTTATAAAAACTTCAATTTATAAAATCCCTTAATTAACAAATTCTTTTTATATCTCATTTAAATGCCAAAATCCAATTTATAAGTTAATTACTTATAAATCTACTTTTATTTTACAAAATCTATTCATTTTATAACTTCACAATTTGTAAATCTATAAATTTCATTCGCTTATGAAATCCATTTATACTTCCTTTTAACACTTAAAAAAAACTCGTTTTAAAATTCCAATATTTTAATTTATAAATATCAATTTTATAAATCTTTCATATAAACCGTTTAAAATAATTCAAAAATCCCAATTTAAACCATTTTACAAATTAATGAACTACTTATTTCAAAAATCACATTTCGGTCATATTTCACAAAAATCATAATTTTTATAACATACAAATTATAACGTTTATTTATTTAAAATGAATCAATTCCAAAATTCAATAAAATGTATACTTTCAAAAATCATTTGAAAATCCTTTTAAATTCAAAATCATTACTTTAACATTTTTATAACTCCAAATATAGGCCCAATGCTGCAACAGCACCAATACGTCAACCACGGCATCCAAACATCATATATCAATATGATAACAGAATATATCGCAAATATCTGTAAATAAATCAATACTGTTGAGGAATCAAGTTGGATCCCTTCAACCTATTTCCCTGCATCCACATATGTTAGCACAATACCAATCCCGTTTCAAGACGAGATATCACGGTACATGGGTTTATATAAAATATTATCTGCTATTATACGGCGCAATAAGGTATCATCCGCTATATAATACGGGAAATCAACTCCAAGTACATATATAATACCAATTCCACTTTACGGTGGAATATCGTGGTATATGTGTTTAATAAATAACATTCGCTTAATATACGGCGTATAGGGTCTATTTCAATACAACAGATAGCAATTTATCATCCAAGCATACAATCAACACAATCAAGCAATTTTAAATCTAATTATTTAAAATTTAAATCGAAAAACAATTTGATTGAGTGATAAGTTCTCACCTTGCTTTCAATAACAGTTGCAGTGTTTTATTTCGAATAAAATTAAACGTGCGTTTAATTTTACCCAAATTTCACACTAGCTCAAATCAATCACAATCCAGCTCCATCGCGTAATGCTCGTCAATACGAACCCGATGCAATTTGTTTCGTCTTTTTTCGACCTCGTATGAACAAGTTATAGCGTTACAAAGTTTATACGATTTAATATATAAATTAACTACTGTTTCTTTTTAATTTTTAAACCTAATTTTCATCTGGGCCATCCACTTCATCAAAGAAAATCACGGTCGCGTGTTTTTGCTTCTTCCCCGTTGCGTTCGAACGCAGTAAACCCAAGGCCGCCATTAGCTTTTGAATTTTCGTGACCAACATAGGCCATATGAAGGCGATCGAGCAACTCCACGACGAAGAGCATCGTCGACTCCACCTTCGGCCTGAGTATGGTGAAGCTCGGCCCCTCCCCTTTGTTGGAAAACGTGCGCGACTTACGGCCGCTCGAGCACGATTTGCCGATGATCCACACAAAATAAATCGATCACCACCATTGATCTTCAAGACCTCGCTGCCCTCTACGATTTTGCAGTTGAACTTTTTATGAATAGATTAATGGATTGGAAGAAAATAGAAGAGAAATAATTGAAATTTTCGGCCATTGATAGGGAAACTGGCGGCTAGGGCTTAGAACTAGGGTTTGTGAAAATAATGAATTATGAAGTCCTTTTATAGAAAATTCTCGCGACACTATTCACTCGAATTTTTCCTAAGCTCCAAACGTAGCGTGCCGCCTGACATTTGTAATGTTTTACCCCCATTCCGAACGCACTGGAATATATATCGAGAGCTAATTCGATCATATTTGAAAGATAGGTTTTTGAATCGACTATATTAAATTTAAAAATTCACTTAAACCAATTTCAGTGCGTTTTAGCTTGTCCCGGACAAACCGTGAATCCGATTGACACGAAATTTGAAATCTTACAATAATATAACATTACAGATCCGATGAAACTTGTTTCGTCGAAATCCGAGACTGTTTGAAAAATGACTATTTTTACTTGTCAATTAAATATTAAAATATTCAATTTTCACAAATTAACTTTTAATTAAATTTTAAAAGTTCTATAACATCATTCTAACTCCAATATGATTTAATACAACTTTACAAATCAATTTTAATCACATTAAACCCAATTTTCAACTATCTCTGTAATTTCAAATATTAAATTATTGATTTAATTATCCAATTAAATCTAGATACTCGAGATATAATTTATTCGACTTACAAATTTTACTTGTTAATATTTAAAATCAATTAAATATACGAATTTCAAATAACAGAAATTCTGGGTCGTTACAATTGCTCATTCCTGTATGTACAATAATTTCTGGTTCTCCTCTTCCTCAATGGTTGAAACCCCTAAAATTCCCTAATATCAATTCCAAATCCAACTTCAAAATTTAAACTTCTCAAACTATATCGAATTATATATGGATTTAAAGCTCTCGACGAGTGCAAGTCAATTATCTGATTCGTTTCTCAATCTAGGTTGCTGTGTTGCCGGAATTAGCTAATTTGTTTTCAGCCGTTCATCGCTCGACGATGAACTTCGTCTGATCGGGGAATCAACGACAGGATTGTGTGGAGAGTCGAACGCGTATTGCATCTATGTGGTTTGTTTGGTGATTCGACGGTCAAATCGTCGCCGAAAATTGGGTTAGGGTTCGAGTTAAATGGCGGCGGCTGGGGTGTTTCTCGTCGATCAGTGTCGCCTCGATGGCGGGGGGAGGGCGATTCGCATGGACATGGGCGCGGTGGTGTTGGTGTTGCACGGTGACGTTTGTGGTGGCGGCTAGGTTGGCTTATCGCGTTCGGCTAGGGTTTTCTTCGTACGCTCATGTCTGCCTGGGAAGATAACGTGGAGGTGACGTGTAACAACCCGCATATTTAACGATTTTATATTTAAATGTTTAATTTAAATATAGCGTCGTTAGTCGGATTTAGGTCCGAAAAGCTACTTTTTGCAAATGGCCGAATTGGAGCTCTAAACCACTTCCATTGAGTCCAAAATGGCGTTTGCGATCTTTTTGAGTATAATCTTTGATATGTTTGGAGTTTGTGAAATTTTGCCCCTTTTTCTACTTGGGCTTGAGTTTGGGTTCAGCCCCAATATCCTCTTAACCCTCTAGCTCATTAACTCTTCATCCATTCATCCTCATTTCATTCCTTTAGCTTAAGAAAACTGAAAATGGGGAAAAGAAAGAAGAATTAGAAACTCCAAGCCCTAGTTCCATTTGCAAACTCCAAATTCTTGCTTGAAATTCAAAGAGAAGGATAGGTAAGCCTCCTCTTCATCTTCTCCATCTCTTCTCCTCTTCAATTTTAGAAATTCCTAAGCTCTAATTTGGGAAATATATGTTTTGGTTCTTAGATTGAAGATTGTAGAGTTGAAGTGAAGAGTGGTTAACCTCCTTCTTGTGTTTGTGCTCTCATCTTTGTTTGTGTGCAAAAAGGTGAGTTTTGAACTCACATCTACTTCTCTTGATTTCATTGATGTTGGGTATGAATTCCTAACACCTTGTTTATATGCACTTGCTTTTGGTTTGGATTGAATTGGTGAATATCCAAATTTTTAGTGTTTGGGTTTAATTCTTTAAAGATCCTAACTTTGATATTTGATCATGTTTTTGGAGGTGTATAAAAGAGCCAATAGTGCTGGGTTGTCGTATGACATAAACCCATAGCATCCATCGCTCGTTCTTTTGCAATTCATTTGGATTTTTTCCTTTATGGGCTTGGCTGATTTTTGCCTACAGGGGGGATTTCAGACGTCTGAACTCTAATTTCAGACGTTTGGTTTCAAATTCGGACGTCTGGTTTGGAAATTCAGACGTCTGGAATTGGTCCCTGGAAGACGCAAAAAGGCAGAGACAAAATCCAGACGTCTGGAAATCCATTCAGACGTCTGGTAGTGGTTCAGACGTCTGGAAGGTAATTTCAGACGTCTGAAATGCGCAGTTTTGCCTATTTTCGCTAATTTTGAGTTAATTTCCAACTTTTACCGATTCGTGTTGATTCCAATTAGTTGTTATTGCATATTTGACTTTGATGACTTGTTTTTGATTTCATTCATGGGTTTTATAAATAATCTCTCTCTAAATCGTATTAAAAGCTCCCTTCTCCAAATTATAAATTCTATTTATAATGCATACACACAATTTCGCACTTCGAGCGAAGTGGAAGGAAGATTAAAGGGTTAGGTAAAACACGGACCATGAATCCGTGCGTTTGTCTTCCCGATTAGCCCCGACCTATTCGATTGATCGTTTGACCTTCGGGTTTGGTTTACCGATGATATGAGGTAAACTTTGTACTGCTTTGAGTGTGAAAATGACTGACGGATGTAAACCGTTTAGTGCGAACGAGCGGTTATGGGACTTACGTTAACACTTTTCGGATTCCTTTTCGAGAGTTGTAACACATTCTGCCAGTTAGTGGTGTCCAGTACTGGGCCTCCGGACCTTCACCACTACGGTTTGTTGCCTTCGGGTATGTTGCCTTCGGGTTTGTACCTTTGGGTTTGTGCCTTCGGGTTTGTTGCCCTTTAGTATCGCTTCCGATGTTGGTCGTTATGAGCCGCATGGGTGATATTGGGTTGCCCTTTAGTATCGCTTCCGATGTTGGTCGTTATGAGCCGCATGGGTGATATTGGGTTTGGAGTGTTCGGGCTCATGGATCCTTGTTTATACAGTACTGAGCTCGAGCAATTTTATGATGTTTCATTGATATGTATATTCCCTTGGTATCGCCCTTCGATGTTGGTCATTTTGAGCCGCATGAAGTATAGCGATTACCTTGTGGAACTTGTATACCTTATGGGTATTTGTTATTTGCCTTTTGGCTTGATTTGGGATAATTGTATCCTTTGTTTATCTATGTCGCCGATGATATGAGGCTTTTTCTATATGATTCATCTTGTGTTGATGATTATGTTATCTCTTTTAGAGATATTTGTTATACCTTGTAACCTTGCAGGTTTATTGTTGTTCAATTTATCTAATTGATTTGTTTAGCTAGACTGACCCGTGTATTTTATACTCGGGCCAGACCGAGATGTTTCAGGTTAGGTACTTTAGACTTAGCCTATTTTGCTTCCGCATGGACTACTTCGCTAGCTTCTTTTTGTCATAGCTTTTGTGTAGTCCTATTATGTTGAACTCTGATATATATTCTTCTGGATTTGTCTGTATATTGTGGTTAGCTATACCACTTGACATGTATTATTTTGTATACTCTGCTACGTATCGGTATATATGTATATGATGGGTTATTGTTCTGTGATGTTTCCTACATTTGAGTTGTTATATTCTGTTCTGATAGATCCTCCAGCCACCTATGGTTTTGTATTAAGTATTCATTGGATATGTCGATCGGTTTGGTGTGATTATTGTCGACGTATTTAATAGATAGTTAAAGCAAGACTATAGATGGTCGCTCCTATCCAGCCTTATTCTCCGTGTTAGTAGACGGTATTATCTATTAATACTCTTTGCTAGCGTGGGTATAGAGGTGGGGCGTCACATGACGTGTTTTTCATTTATTAATATTTTATAATTTCTAAATTAAATCGCTTAATGTTCTAATGCATATAGCTTTCGCATGTGAGGTCCGATTAACACGTGGTTTTCTCTACTGGCATCGTATTGGAATTCCGAACATTTCGACTCGTGTTTGGAAAAATTTCGAGATTGTGTAAATTTTGGGTTTAAATTGGATTTAAATTCAATTTAAATTCAAAGGTGAGTGTTTTAACCCACTCACAACCTCTATAATTTCTAATGTTTGTAAAATTCAATTCATGATGTGATTTGGAATTTATTTATGATTGTTTGGTATATTTTAATCATCATCTCAGTTAAATTGAATTTATTTGAATTAAATTGTTATTTAATTTATTATTGCATATAAAATGCCAGTTAAATACCTGTTATTTATTATCAGTTTCTATATTGATATTTATGGACTGTTTTGGATGATGATTGTGATGGATGTTGATTGTTGATATTTGTTAAATGGATGTTTAGTTTATATCCTTATAAACTGCAAGCCGTTGTGGATTATTACTGATTCAGGATTGTGGTTCGAAATGATATACGACCGTAAAAAATTAAGTTACGGATTGGAATGATATATATCCGTATCACTTGACCAAAGGATAGAAAATTATATATCGACACCGTGGTCTATATATAGAAATATTTTTGAAACGATTTCTATGGTTTTGTCAAGAAATATATGGTTTTATATAAATATTTATTTTAGATATTATATAAATGTTATTTTATTCTTGATTTTAAGCTATGCATAATTTTTTTTAATATGGAATAAGCTTAATAATAAGTTTGATTTTTGTTGAAGATAATATGGTTAAGTATTTAAATTATATTATAATAGAGAGTTTATAATGATTTAAATAAATTAAGGTTGGATGATAAATTTGGAATTTTTTTGAAACTGAATTTATTTAAGAGTTAAACTCAAATAAATTTGATGTGAAATTTATTAAATTTGAAGTTTTAAAGGGTATGATTTTTATAACTTGATTTTGGGTTAAGGTGAGTTAAATGAATATTTCAAGTATAAATAAATTGACGAAAATATTTAGTTATTTGAAATTTGGGTTTTATTTAAATGATAATGGATTTATTAAGTAAAATATTTCAAACTAAATAATAGAAAATTGAATTTGATATATATATATAAATAAATATATATGAAATTACCAAACTTAGTTTTGAAACTGTTGAATACTTAAAGTTTGAAATATATTGAATTTGGAATGGTTTATTCTGTGAATCAAATCTGTTTTGAAATCGATATAATTTGGAATATATTTGGAAACTGAATTGAATAGAAATTTATGATTTGGGACTTGGTTAAATCTAAAATTTTGGAATTCGAGTTGTTTGGAATTGATTTGTGAAATTGAAGAAGCTATTTATTATATAAAGTATTTTAATATTTAAACCATTTAAGTGGTGGAACTTATGTTTTAAAGTTAAGAGTTTCAAGGCATTATGATTTAAAAGTGTTATAATTTCAAGTGTTTTGGTTTCGAAGTGTACAACTTTGAAAGCGCTATGATTTTTGAAAAAGGATATATTTGAAATAAAAATGATATCGTATTGATTTAGTTTTGAAATGGAAATGATATCATATTTATATGGTTTTGAAATGGAAATGATATTTTGGTTTAAAGTATAAATTATTTTGAAATGACCGTGGTGTAATAATAACATTTGGTTGTAAAAGAGATCGGGATTAGAAGTTGTCATACTCTCTGCTAACTCCGAAAACCACTTTAACCACCATGTACGCGGTGGAGATTCCAGAATGAAGTAGGATGGTGGCGGTGTTCCTTTGAGGTATATTCGTGGACCCGACTCCCGTGAGTTGGCATAAGGTGGCTAAAACACGAGCGATTGAAGGGCTAAGGAGGTAGCACCTCTTATCGGACACACTCCTTCGATACCATTCTATTACTTTGTGATTGATTGGGGCCCTTCTGATTTTGGGGGTATGCTCGAGGTGGGTGATAGTAGCTGCTACGCGTTACCACTAGTCCAGAAGCGTAATTGGTATATCTACCCTGGCATTGCCTAGTTGTGTCATGTCACCTATCCTTGCACGCCTTTTATGAGTTTGATTTGTGTCGTACCTTTGGAGTATCCTCTGGTAGCTTCTCGATCTGGAGGTATTACGGTACTGTATAGACTATTGGCATTATTATGTGTTAAGGGGAATATTGGCTCACTCCTTAGCGCTATTTTAAAGTAATTTTATTTTACTATTAGACATTATTATAATAGCATATATTACTACATAGTAGATAGTTTAACGGATCCTTAGGATATGTAAATCCTGAACATCTCTTAAGTTATTGCACTCACATTAGACACTGGATAGGAGATGTCAAACCCCGTAAACATCTCTGACGCCGTTCCACTCATATTTTACCGTTGACTTAACTTACATAAGATCTTTTAGTTTCGACTCGAGTGTTTTGTCTTTTCAATTCGCTCGGGTCAGCTTGAGCATTTCAGGTTTGAAGACCTTACTTTTGGAGGACGAACATGGAGATTGTATTGCTATTGTTTACTATATCGTTCCACTACATCACATTGTTCCGCTGCATTGTTATTTATTATTCTTTGGTATGTGTAACTATGATTCTGTATTGTATGTATAATCGAATGTTTTTATAAAAAAGCTTCATGAACTGTTATTTAATTATTATATTTTGTTATTCCGCTGTGAGATTCTGTTTTGTTTTATTTCTTTCTCTGCTTTTCTTATTCATCCCAATAACAATCTGCTCATTTGTATGGCTTGAGTCCGACGTGCGAGGTTTATTGTCGATTTAAAACCTACAACAGGCGGGCTATTATAGTTGGTATCAGAGCTTTGGTTTAGCAATAAACCTTAGCTTTGTGGGGTCTGGCTCTTTATTTATAGGGTAGTAATACCATATGATGAGTCGTAGAGGGTATATATATGAGAGAGAGCATATTTGTTAGTGTTATAAAAAGGTTTTGATATTGTGTTAATTTGTTCCATTTTGTATTTATAAATTCTGGTTGGTGCATAGGACGCTATGACATCAATAGGGATTTCTAAACACTTAATAGGACATATCGACATAATATTTGTTTTGAAATATATGTGAATGAAATAATTTTGCCTATCGTATATTTTATATAAAAAATAATGATTTATAAAGGATATATTTGGTTGTAATATATTGGTTGTTATGTAGTGAAATTTATCAATATAGGTTGGAAATAAGACTGAAAAATAAGATAAATGAAATTTGGAAATTTAGAACTTAAGTTCCAAGGTTTTTGAAAATTTCTTCCGAATAATTTTGGGATATAATAATAATAATATTTTTGGAAGTATTTTATGACACTAATATTTCAATATGATTTGAAAGAACAATTTAAAGAAATTTTGAAAAGAAATAAGTTATGTACTCCCCTCTTGGTCGTTGGAAAATAATATTGGTCATGAGTGAACGCATCATCGACATTCATTTTCGAGTTTCTAAGTGGAAAGGCTACTGTAGCAGTTTTACTACATATTCATTTTGATAAACGAATATAAATTTCAAATTGCTTTAATTATAATTGGATATATAAATTGTAAGTATAAACGCCTATCTATTATTTTTAAAATGATTTGAAATTTAACCCGGTACTTAGTTCTTAAGTTTCCGTTAATTAATAGTTCCAATTATTGTAGTGAAATGGAATGTAACTAATTAATAATTGGAACTTCTAATTAAAATATGAGATTTAATGCTAGGTTGTGAATGAAATTACAAGCAAGTTGAAATTTGTTACTTATAAAACAAAAGAGATAATTATTGAAAATTAAATTAATTTAAAAAGAAATGAGATAAACTTGTATAATTTTTCAATTTGCATTCTTTAACGTATATATAACTTAATAAAATATTAAAATTTGTAATGTTTAATAAGTAAATGTAATGGAATTGTACAAGTTAACTTATGTAATGAAAGTGTTCAATGAATTACTTTTACAAATAAGGAATTTAGTGTCATAGTTGTTATAAACTTAAGTTATAATTGAAAATAACTATAATAAGATGAGATAGAATTAAGTATTGTAAATGAGTAATTAGAAACTTAAGTAAATATATTGAAATGCTAAATAATTGAATTACACATGAATACTGTAAATAAATGAAATAAACACTGAATTAATGAATGGAAACAAAAATTTGTAAGAAACAAAATGCAAATTAAAAAGATAAATTATTATATGAATGAAAAGGAAGTGAAGCAATAAATGTTGTGAAATGAAATTATTAAGTATGAACTTAATTTATGCTTGGGGTCATTGTTGGTTTGGTTTATGGTTGTTTGGGCAAGGATACATTAAAATTGTTTGGTTGTTTGAATAATCTGTCTAGTTTCATCTAAGACTGTTAAGTAAATGGCGCACTCAGTAGTTTATTTTTTATTATGTATAATTTCAAGTTTTGAACCCGAACAACTATTTATTTTATTTGATATGAATGGATAATTGATTTGTGTTGATTGTATGTGATGGTTGTATGCTTTGTTGCAAGTGATTGCCGTATATATTGATTTGTTTGTTAGCGATTGAAGAAACTTTAAAGGTTTCATTTTATATAATTATTAACTCTTTTTGGATTATATAAGTGAAATACAGATTATGAAAGCAATTGCTACTGCTTTTGGTTTCATAAAATAAGCGCGTTGCCCGACAAATAGGCACGTTTTCGGATTACGGCTTTTTAGTGTTATTATATTATTTTTCCCATGTTGGGATATATATATATATATATATATATATATATTACTTTGGAAAATATATGTTGCATATTGTTATATTTGATATTATATTTTCTCCCGAGCCTCGCCGTACAAATGAGACTCTACCGAAATTTTTCGTGAATTTTGAACTTAGAAAATTTTATGAAATATTTACCAAAAATGTTGTTGCTTGAATATAAAAGGACTTACTGGTTATAAATTGATATATTTTATTTAATTTATTAAATTTGGTGGATTTATCTGGTTAAAATTTTAATATTTTTGAATAACATATATAGATTACTTAATTCTTTCCTTTCCCTTTTTTCTTTCCTTTTCAAGGACGAAAAATATTGAGTAGGGAGAGTGTAACGACCTCTAGATTTTTGATAATTTAATTTGTTAATTTAATGAATCTTATTACTTAATATTGGAAGAAATAAAAAGTTGTAAGGTAATAATGAAAAAAAACTAAGATGAAACGGATCAAGGTTAATTAAAGTTAACAATTTATGAACTTGAACGAAATTCCAATTAAACAAAATAATTTAAAAGTATAACTTGGTTATAAAGTGATATAAGAAAACAAGTGTAGTATTGAATCAATTGGTGGATTAGTACATAACTATTGATAATTGGATAAAAACAGTGTTATGTAAGCAATTGTTACATCTGTTTGTTAATAATAACTTATAAGTGTAATTCAAAGCTAATGGTAACTATTGTTGTATGTTACCCTCTATTTAACCTGTTAATTTTAAGTGGACATAAATTTCAATAAATATATTAAATATTATGTTAATGTAAATTAAGTTAATATTTGAAAGTAATGTTAATTTTATTCATAATATGATAATTGGTTAATAAAAAGAATGGAAACTGAGATTTATTTATTTGAATTTAAAAGATAGTAATTGGATTTAGTGCAAATAAATGAAATTAAATAATTAAATATTATGATAATGGGAAATTAAGATGAACTTAGGAAACATTAATGTGCTAAGAAATAAACCAATGTTAGTTATACCCTTATTGTAATGAAAAGACTCGAATAACAAGGTTTAAAATTTTAATAAATGGATTTTCGAATTTTAATTTATAATTTCTGAATTTAATGAAATTGAAATTTAATACTGAAATTGATGGATTAATCAACTTTAAATTGACATCTAAACTTGTTTAAATTATTTTTATTACTCAAGAATTCAAAGATGATAAAGATTGCTAATTATAGAATTGGAATTGAAAATTTGATTTAATTGATTTAATATTAATTTATAGATTAATTGGAAAATAGCCAATTCGGAAACTGACTCGGATTTCGACGAAACCAGTTTCGTCGGATCCGTAATGGTGAATTATTGTAGGTTTTCAAGTTTCGTAACTGTCTGACTTGTCGTTTGATCATACCGACTCGAAACGCCTTGAAATCAAATAAATTGAAATCAATTTGAAATAAACTGATTTTAACATAACATTTCATACGATAGAATTTGGACTTGAAAGTGGTTCTATCGATTTTAAAATATTCAAAAACATATATATTGATATATGGGTTAACCCATTTCCGTTTCGAAATTGAAACGAATTCTATTTGGTTCTGCCTATATATATATATATATATATATATATATATATATATATCATTATAAACCCTAGCAGCCTTCCTATTTCTCATTCCTGTACATACAAAAATTTCTGTTGCTCTTCTTCCTCAGTGGATGAAACCCCTAAAATTTCGTAATATCAATTCAATTCCAAATCCAACTTCAAAATTTAATCTCTTCAAACAATATCGAATTATATATGGATTTGAAGCTCTCGATGCGCGCAAGTCAATTATCTGATTCGTTTATCAATCTGGGTTGCTATGTTGCCAAAATTGGCTAGTTTATTTTCAGCCGTTCACTGCTGGACGATGAACTTTGTCTGTTCGGGGAATCAACGATAGGGTTGTGTGGAGAGTCGAACGCATGTTGCATCTATGTGGTTTGTTTGGTGTTTCGACGGTCAAATCGTCGCCAAAATTGGGTTAGAGTTCGAGCTAAATGGCGGCGGCTAGGGAGTTTCTCATCGATCGGCGTCGCCTCGATGGTGGAGGACGGTGGCGCGGGGGAAGGCGATTCGCCTGGACGTGGGCGCGGTGGTGTTGGCGTCACGTGGTGATGCTTGTGGTGGTGGCTAGGTTGGCTTATCGCGTTCGGCTAGGATATTCTTCGTGCGCTCGTGTTCTGCCTGGGAAGATAATGTGGAGGTGATGTGTTTTTCATTTATTAATATTTTATAATTTCTAAATTAAATCGCTTAATGTTCTAATGCATATAACTTTCGCATGCGAGGTCCGATTTACGCGCGGTTTTCTCCACTGGGATCGTATTGGAATTCCGGACGTTACGACTCTATTATAGACGAATTCTGAGACTGTTTAAATTTTGGGTTTAAATTGGATTTAAATTCAATTTAAATTCAAAAGTGAGTGTTTTAACCCACTCACAACCTCTAAAATTTCTTATGTCTGTTAAATTTAATTCATGAGTGATTTCGAATTTATTTATGATTGTTTGGTATATTTTAATCATCATCTCGGTTAAATTAAATTTATTTGGATTAAATTATTATTTGATTTATTATTGCATATAAACTGCCAGTTAAATACCTGTTATTTGTTATCAGTTTCCATATTGATATTCATGGTTTGTTTTGGATGATGATTGTGATGGATGTTGATTATTGATATTTGTTGAATGGATGTTTAGTTTATATCGTCATAAACTGCAAGTCATTATGGATTATTATTAGTTCAAGATTGCGATTTAAAATGATATACAACCGTAAAAAATTAAATTACGGATCGAAATGATAAATATCTGTATCACTTAACCATAGGATAGAAAATTATATACAAACACCGTGGTTTATATATAGAAATATTTTTGAAATGATTTCTATGGTTTTGTAAAGAAGTATATGGTTTTATATAAATATTTATTTTAGATATTATATAGATATTATTTTATTCTTGATTTTTAAGCTATATATAAATTTGTTTTAATATGGAATAAACTTATTAATAAGTTTGATTTTTATTGAAGATAATATGGTTAAGTATTTAAATTATATTTTAATAGAGAGTTTATAATGATTTAAATAAATTAAGGTTGGAAGATAAATTTGAATTTTTTTTGAAACTGAATTTATTTAAGAATTAAACTCAAATAAGTTTTATGTGAAATTTATTAAATTTCAAATTTCAAAAGGTATGATATTTATAACTTGATTTTGGGTTAAGGTGAGTTAAATGAATATTTCAAGTATAAATAAATTGAAGAGAATATTTAGTTATTTGAAATTTGGGTTTTATTTAAATGATATTGGATTTATTAAGTAAAATATTTCAAACTAAATAATAGAAAATTGAATTTGATATATATATATATATATATGAAATTACCAAACTTAGTTTTGAAATTGTTAAATACTTAAAGTTTGAAATATATTGAATTCGAAATGGTTTATTCTGTGGATCAAATCTAGAAATCGATATAATTAGAATAATTTATTTGGAAACTGAATTGAATTGAAATTTATGATTTGGGATTTGGTTAAATCTAAAATTTTGGAATTTGAGTTGTTTGGAATTGATTTGTGAAATTGAAGAAGCAATTTATTATATGTATTTTAATATTTAAACCATTTAAGTCGATATTATATGTGATATGATTTTTGAAAAAGGATATATCTGAAATAAAAATGATATCATATTGATTTAGTTTTGAAATGGAAATGATATCATATTTATATGGTTTTGAAATGGCAATGATATTTCGGTTTAAAGTATATATTATTTTGAAATGACCGGGGTGTAATAATAACGTTTGGTTGTTAAAGAGACCGAGGTCGGAAGTTGTCATACTCTCTGCCAACTCTGAAAACCACTTTAACAACCGTGTACGACATGGATATTCTAGAATGAGGTAGGATGGTGGCGGTGTTCCTTTGAGGTATATACATGGATCGGACTCCCGTGACGTTGCATAAGGTGGCTAAAACAGGAGCGATTGACGGGCTAAGAAGGTAACACCTCTTATCGGACACACTCCTTCGATACCATTCTATTACTTTGTGATTAATTGGGGTCCTTTTTTATTTTGGGGATGTGGCTCGAGGTGGGCTGTAGTAGCTGCTACGCGTTACCACCAGTCCAGAAGCGTAATTGGTATATCTACCCTGGCATTGCCTAGTTGTGCCGCGTCACCTACCCTAGCGTGCCTTGTACGAGTTTGATTTGTGTCGTACCTATGGAGTATCCTCTGGTAGCTTCCCAATCAGGGGTATTACGGTACTGTATAGACTATTGGCACTATTATGTGTTAAGGGGAATATTGGGTCACTCCTTAACTCTATTTTAAGGTAAGTTTATTTTACTATTACACATTATTATAATAGCGTACAACTACATAGTAGATAGTTTAACGGATCCTTAGGAGATGTAAACCCTGAACATCTCTTAAGTTACTGCACTCACGTTAGACACTAAATAGGAGATTTCAAACCCCGTAAAAATCTCTGATGCTGTTCCACTCATATTTTACCGTTGACGTAACTTACATAAGATCTTTTAGTTCTGACTCGATTATTTTGTCTTTTCAATTCGTTCGGGTCATCTTGAGCATTTCAGGGTTTGAAGACCTTACTTCTGGAGGACGAAGACGAAGATTGTATTACTATTATTTACTATATTGTTCCACTGCATCACATTGTTCCGCTGCATTGTTATTTATTATTCTTTGGTATGTGTAACTCTGATTCTGTGTTGTATAAGTATAATAAAATGTTTTTATAAAATAGCTTCATGAACTTTTATTTGATTATTATGCTTTGTGATTCCGCTGTGAGGATCTGTTTTGTTTTATTTCTTTCTCTGCTTTTCTTATTCACTCCAATAACAATCCTTTCTTTTATATGGATTGAGTCTGACATGTGTGGTTTATCATTGATTTAAAACATACAAAAAGGCGGGTTGTTACAATAAATAAGAGAAGAAATAAACTTAATAACAAATGAAAGCCTATTCATTCTTTCCTAGCCTAAACCCACTTTCTGATATTCTCATTTCCAATCCTAAATGCTCAAAAACTAGAAATCGACAAAAGATTGAAAAATTATAGTAATCGTGCTTATGTGCACATAGGGGCTATGCTAGATATGGTGGTTCTTACGTGAGGTGGCAATGCCAAGGGAGGCTGCATGGTTGAGGCAAAGGCTAGAGGTGGTTCGTGATTGAAGGAAGAATGTAAGCTTCATGGTAATGGGATTGTGGGATGATGACTGGCCGTGTGGTGGTGTGAGGTTGTTGACGTTAGGCGAGGAGAGGCTGGTGAGTGATGGAGTGCAAGAACTTTGAGTGGCTTGCATGGAAGAGATGTGTCGACTGGTGGTCTCTATGAAGGAAGCAGAGGCTGGACTTAATTTGGGTTCTATGGGGCGATGGTAGCGGCTGAAGGTTTGAGGTCATTGGTGTGCTAGTAATCGAGGATGAGCAAAAGATTGTTGTTGTGATAGCCTTTGGATTGAAATGAGTTATTTTATTTAACTCATACATCTATATCTAAAATAATTATAACCCTTTGTGCATGCCTTGCTTTTAGTTATGAATTTTGCTAATTTTTTATAGTGATTGAATGATATGATTGAAATACACTTGCATGTTATAGTTTCAATTGGTTTGGTGTTGAATTGGTTGAATTATGTGTTAAAATATAAAATTCGATTCGATGGTCGATCATGAAATTGCTGTATGTCGAGAACTATAAAAACTCATTTGATTCTTTTAGCTAGATTATATGATGCTTGTGCATTATTTCTGTGATTGAATTCGCCAAAAATGCAAATCAGATTATTAAAATAGCACTCTACTTGATGAATGATTTTAATGTATGGTTTTTAACGTTTGAAAATTTCCCGAATGTGATTTTTTTATGGATTCTTGTTATAAATGTTTTAGGAAATTTTATCAAACAATATTAAATTCATAACTCATTTCCATATTCAATTTCCATTTCAAGCTTTTAAACCGATTTTAATTATTTACAATCCTCGAAAATCACTATTTCAATTATATTTTGAAATATGAGAATGTTTTGAAAGAAAAAAATATTCTACTCTTTTATAAAATATATATTAAAAGAAATTATCTTATTTTAAGTGACCTTGATTATACAAGTTATTTAAATAATTTTGGAAGAGTTTTCACGCATTTGTAAATAAACAACTCTTCTTTGAAATGAATTAAAGGATATAAAAGTAGTTTTCGGAAATTATATCTTTGTGTGTGTGTGTGTATAACTATTTTAAAACTCTTTCATTTTATTTATTCTGGGTTTGGAATTTTATTGAAATTTCATGCTATTATATGTAATGATGAATTTTAATAAATGGTCGAATCGTACAGATTGGTATGTGACTTTTTGTACAATTCTTCTGCTCATTTTTATAACTTGTTGAATATAGTGTATTAAGTGCAATTTACTAGCTTTTAGTAAGTATTTGAATATCGCTAGGTGGTATGCAACATTTAGGGAAATTCTAGTAATTACTAAAGTGACAGTGATTAACACTTTAGAATTGTATTATCTTGGGGTGTTTAGCTATATGGCTAATAGATCCCTAAGAAAAATATAACTCATAATTTTTTATGATCATGTTGATCATTTGATTTTGATGATCCAGTTGATTGTTCGTGATCCTAGTAACTTTTTCCGTGGTTCCAAGATGTTATATTCTTCTGGAGATCAATTGATGGTCTCGATAAGTTTTTGTGGGTGAGCAGCTATCATCATATGCATTTAGTTGTTTATTAGTGGCTACATACTTGATTCCGAGTTTCATAAGTAGAGAAAGCAATTATTAGTAGGTTTCTAGTAGCTAAATTCGTGTTTCTATAATTTTTCTAGGAGGGACCATTCCTCTATGTGTTGTCCAAGTAGAGATCGTACCTTTATGTTTTTTCCACAAAGGGGTAGTATCATTGATTTAGTGAAATCCTTATATGGATTTATTTTAATTACAGTGATTTTAAACGTACATATGTGGATCACCAAATTTGCGTATAATAGTCTATGATAGACTTGAGTGCTTTATGAAATGATGATTATCTTGTGACATATCTTTTTTGGAAAGTTTTGGGTTGGCATATTTTATATGGCTTAATAATTTTATGTACTCATATATTATTGCGATATGTTGTTCTCACACCTTTTAATTAGACATAGTCTGACCCATTTGTTTTTACAATATTCGGGTCAGGCCGAGAGCCTACAAGTACCAAGACCCGTTGACTAGGGACGTATGTGCTAGCTTAGGGATAAACTATTTCTGATAGTAGCCTAGTACTAGTTTTGGATGTGATATTGTATATATTATATATGTGGGTCTAGCGTTATCATTTTATAGACTCATACTTTTTTAGTTGTATTTGATATACATTATTCTGCCATGATCTGTGATTTTTTGACTGATACTGTATACTGTTCTGATTTAAATTAACCTGTGTGTATCGCTTTGTGTCGAGATTGTACACCTCAATTATTCAGTTTAGATCCTCAATTTTTTTTTCTAAGAATGATGTGTTAGTGTTAGCCTAAGGGAAAATTCACATAAGGTTTCTCTTAACAAATCAAATTCTCTTTATCGCTACACGGTATTACTTAATAATACTCTTTACTAATATAGGTATAGAGGTAAGGCATTATAATACCGACCTTATTCCGGCCTGTACCAAGTGGATTCTTTCTGGGGGGAGCGCTCTGGCATCCTCCAGCAACCTTTTCTGCTACTCTAGCAACTACTTTCTTCTGTTTTGGCTTTTCTCTTCGCTTATTTCAACCAAAAATAGATGAATTCTCTTCTTCAAATCTAGGTGAAGAAACTACCATCCTACTCCTTCCAACCCTTTGTGATTGTTGGGTCAGTAGAGCTATACTAGCATCCATCTTTTCCATAAAAGCTTTTTGATTGTCAACCAACTTCTGATTCAACTACTGTATCATCTTTTCAAATACAACCTTAAAAACCATCTCCTATTAAGTAGATGATCACGGTACCACTCGTTGGTTTCTAACTTCCACATGATGTGCATTTCCTTCATCACCACCAGCAATTGCTCTAGACGATATTCTAGATGCTAGGCGCCATTGATTTCTGTCAACGGATTTCCAAATTCCTTAAAGAAAATCTTTTGGATCTAACCACTAGATCTTTCAAAAATCCAAAATAGCAAATTAGATCTAAGCACGGGAATCGATCTTTCAATTAAAGCGCCAAAATGTTGATGCCAAAAAAGAATCAACACCCAAAGACTTGTAAAATGATAGAGATCTAGCAGAAACTATAAGGAAAACAAAGAAAACACCAAAAAAATTCGGTGGTAAAGCTATCTTTGGCCAATGTCACCTTCTTCCTCCATGAAACATTAGGTCCAAATCTAAGTCTAATCGTGCAGAAGGGAGAAAAGGTGCCCACATAATAATAAAAACCACTGGGTACCGAGTTGTTCTACTCGGTACCAATCCATTTTTGGGGAAGAAACCTCTCCTTCTTCCTCCATTTAGTCTTCCATCTCTTATCCTTCGTATTTTGAGCACTTTTCCTTTAAGACTGAGTCATTTCTGATAGTTCCTAATACTACTTGTCCTAGCCTACTTTCTTATCTTCATTCCAGAAAATCCCTAATATTGTTTGTCTATTCCTTAAGAAAAGCACTCTATGGTGATCACTTGATTTAGGGCTTCACATAAAAGTGGTTTTGGAGTCCCAATAGGTAATAAAAAAGTGTACATACCAAGTGGTAGGGCTCGGTACTGAGTGGTCCATTTTGGTCCATGGCCTATGGTAATTCTCGAGTATGCTCCTACAGCCCTTCTAATCATCTTTCCAAGCATGCGAATTGTTTTGTCTACATCTCGACATTCTAATCTAGTGAAAATCTGCTTGGTCAAAAAGCAGAATAAAAATTGCTTGATTAAAATACATGTTGTTGTTCATTTATAAGTAAACTCCTAGAAACAAGGTTTGTGTATTTCTAACAAGCTCACTATTGAAAATTTCATGATCTCCTTACATAAAGAACTCTTATAAACAATGTGATTATATGCTTGAGCTAAGTTGTAAAAAGGTTGCAACCATGCACAATATAATTTAGCACTAGCCGTGTGCGAAACATGGATTTCAATCTACTATGTATGTATGTATGTATGTATAGAAAATCCTTAGCATATGTATTTATTGATTATGGTTGTGAAAATGTTCATAACCATGAGTATTGAATCAATATCTAAACACTTACTCCTTAAACGTTCTTAGTCGAGATGTATCAAGAAAAGGACATCGATATGTTTGTTGGGACTACCATACGTAATGCTCTCCAAATATTGGATGGTGATTTACTCGTAAGTATCAAGGTGACCAAGTGGTTACGTACTTGTAATTATAACATAATTACAAAATGACTCAAACAAGAATCCAATGTAGGTTAAATATATCTAAGTCAAAACATAGGATCTCAATATAATGATGTGTAGTTTTCTTTAGACTTAGGAACATTATGCATGTAACATCCTGCTATTTGATTAATTATAATTAAATATATTTTAAGATTTTAATTTGGAATTTTGATAAATAAATGAATTTTGAAATTTAAATTGAAAAAATATGAAGTTCAATTTGGTTTGAATTATGGAAAATTATTTTTACCTGATAAAAATTTGAAAATATTTTTGGAAATTTTATTTAATTCAATAAAAAAATTCCGATTTAATTGAGAAATAATGATTTAAAATTCAAATTTGAATTTTGAATTATATTTTTTAAATCCAAAAGTCGTTTGGAATTTTTTTTGGTAAAAAAATATTAAAGAAATATATTTTATAATTGTTGAAATCAAAAGATGATATTTTCTTAAAAGATAATAGTTATAAAACTAGAATAAAATTTGGATAAAATGCCTCGAGTAGATTTTTAAATGGGTATAAAATGTCAATTCAAAGGTGGTTCGAGTTATAAGGCAGTTAATGGTATGGATTTATTGAAAGAAATATAGTGAAGACAGTTTTATTGAACTATACTTGTATATTTTTATTTATAATCATTATATTTTTTTTAGATCCTTAACCCTAAAGGTTCCTTCTCCCATACTTAAAAATACCCAAACCCCCTCACTTTTTCTACCTTCACCATGAACTAAACATCAAGGAAACATTTTCCTTCTTTTTCATGTAGCCGGACTTTCGGTTCTTTATTAAAATAGGGAAAGTGAGTATAATCAACTTCCTTTGTGTGTATGTGAATATAGAATGTTTTATTTATTAACAATGTGTACACTATCTTCATTACTTCACAGTTCAATCTTTTTTCATCTATAAATGATGAGTTTAACGTAGTATATGCAGTTGAAAGTTCATCCGAAACTATCCTTGAAGTTACGCCAAAGTCGACCATCGAAAGCCAAGGAACGACAATCGAAACTGGTGATGTTCTGGGCATTACCGCCAAAGATCATCATCAGATTTTTAAAATTTTGAAATTCTTAAATTTTTAATAATAGTTTTCATAGTATATAAACTATTTTGAAATATTTAAACTGAATTTTTAACGAATTTAAATCATAGGGATTTAAATTTAAAACGAGGTATTTAAATATTCGAATATTTTTAAGTAAAGGAAAATGTCAATAAAATGCATATTTATTGATTTACAATTTTTAGAAAATATATATGTGCTATTTTGAGATAACATATCATATTTTAAAATTTATTCGAATATTTATTTGTATTTAAATTGAAGTAAACGATGAAATCTTATTTAAAATAATTGAAATTAAATATGGTTTGAAGGATATGATTTACGACGGCGTATGCATGTGTTTATAATGCTATGCAAGTTTATTTATGTTGAATTCTATCGAAGATTGCAAGCTATTAACTTAAAATAACCTGAATATTAATATTTGTTGAATCTTGTTATATCGTGCTTTATCAATGCTTATGCTATAGATGATAATATAAATTGCAAGTTAATGCTATGTTGCATACACATGACGTCTATATGTGATGTAAAATAGGACTCGATACCATTTGGGAATAAATGGTATTTTGGAAAGTCAAATACAAATGATTTTAAATAAATTTAACTAATGAAGAAAATGAGACAACTTTGGACTACAAGACGCTAGAATCCATCGTAGCGGATAGTTCCAGGGTCGCAACCTGAATCGTGATGACTTGCTTCCTCGTCACTTATTATCCAAACGATTTGTTGCATCGAAACAACCATGATGACAGAAGCAACGCAAACGGGAAATGAGAAAGAGTTAAGAGTAATCTCATTGGTGGATGCATGGTGGAACAAAGATGAACACTACAACACAACAGAATGAGCACCAACGAAAAATAGGAGATGATGAGCAATAAATAGATAGTTTAGGGACATTCACAACATCTAATTAGGAAATATACGGATGAAAAAAGCCTTCATATTGGCTCGAGGCATAGTTTGGTAAGAGTAAATAATGAGTATGATTCACCGATGATTGCAAACCTCATATATGGATAACTTGGCAGGGAATTTTTTATTGAATAACAATTGCAAGTTATAAATGTGAATAAGATAAGATATCCTAATTGATTAGGGTTGCAGTTGTAAGTCACTCTAAATAGTATAGTAACATGTGTGTTTAAACTGATATAAGTTGATTTGATGGGATATGGGAAGGATTAGATTATGAAGCATATGACATGTTTACTTCTTTATATATCACACATATATATCCTGACACCACACGATTGTATATATTCTATTACACTCTTATACTCATAACTAGTTTCTAGCCTGATTTAAGGTTTTGTTTTACGACATCTTGTCAGGTCAGACCGAGAATTTTTTTCAGGATGTTCTTTTTTTCACGTTTCGAAGTCATGTCCTATGACCGAGATAAATAATGTATGGAATAATGATTATAAGTTTATAGTTATAGTAGACCTAGAACATCAAGGACGAATCTTGGCAATTGGAATTTGAGAAACAATCAGAGTTATTTAGAGAGCACCCGTGAAACCTCTTCGGAGTCCGTAAAATTAGCATGTATAAGCTATTCCATATAGTTGGTTTATGATAGTAGTCAGACATCATGGTTTTGGGCATTCTAGGTTGATGATGTTATGTGTGTGTATTGTGTTTTGATTCATCGTCCATATGCATTATAAATTTTGATATATATTTCTAGTTACGCTGTGATATTTTACCTATCATTTACTTATGATCTATAAAGTGAATTGCTAAAATCTATAATCCACTCCTTCCAAGCCCCTTGATTAGAGATATTCGGTAGTAAACTCCCTTTGGTAATTTGGTTACTGGTGCCGAGGCATCACAATGCAGCTTAAACGAAGTGGCCCAACTTTGATTTTAGTCAAATTATGGCACCATGACCATGCTGTAACTTCGTTTGGGAATACGCCAAATAGCTAAGAGTGAAAACCTATTCAATAGAGAATTTGTCTCCACCAATAAAGGAAGTTAGTAAAATAGAAGTCAACCTAAAATCAAAATCTTTGGTCAGAGTATTTTTGGTTATTCGAATTTTTTTATCATTTAAACTAAGAATTTTGATGTTGTATTTGCAATAAACTATGAATATTATTAGAGTTTTTAACCAAGACCAAACTCTAGATATATTACCGATAGAGTGATGACGAATAGAAAATGCATATATATATCGTTGCTTAAAGGTGGCTCTTGGTTAAAATTAAAATACGTTTACCTAGAACATTATAAGCAAAGAAACTTGGGTCATTATATCACATAGTGATGTAAAAATTACTGTCAGCGTTTCGATTGAACTGTTAAATATTAAGTATGAATGAAGCTCCAACTTGTGAAATTGTTATTATTTGTTATATTAGTTACGGTTGGAGATGTTAATATTATTTAAAGATGTAAACTAATATGTGCATAAGTGCGCTATGCATATTTAATTAAAAAAGTAGTTGAAAAATAATATTCAATAAATGATACACGAGAATTAATTTTCTAGATTAAGGTCACATTTAATTAGTGAATTAGCACATTTGAATTGTTATTTAATTTAAGTGCAATTAGTTACTGTAACAACCTGCCCTTCATAACGTCCAAAAATCAGTGCTTTGTATTAACACTTAACTTTCGAATGTCATAAAAGATGGCTTATTGAGAAAAGAAACAAAGAAGAAATAAAACACAAATCTGGTCACAATGATGCAATCTCACATCAGAATGATAACATATAATATACTGAATATACATGAATAGAATTGGATGAACAATATATAAGAGACAACACTGGCGGAAGTAAATGATAAATAAATATCAATAAAGAATCAGTATAAAATATCCGATACAATAAGTCTCATATACAAATAACATTTATCATATGCTACTAAGATAACAAGTGGATATATAGACAAAGCCCCAGCTGCACCGCTTTAAAGCTTATTCCTAAAACCACCTAACTCCCAAACTACTCAGTCGAATACTCGAAAGTTGTCATGACCTGAATAGACAAAGATAAAACACAGGTTAGACATAATGTCTGATGTGAGGGGAATTATCTCAAAATACTATACATGAAAACTATATACAAACAAATAGGAATTTCTAAGGCACAACCTGTCCTCCTCACAATCGTGGCTTAGGAATGAGACTGTGCATAAACAAGCAAAGTAAACCTATCCAAAAGATGGAAAATCATACCATAACTACTCTTCTCCTATAATCAATGTGGCTGGAATGTAACAATCAAAACTTTAATAGAGGTAACCCAACATCCAAATGTAGGGTGAAAATAATATAAGTCTATCACAAAGTACATATGTAGTAAACGTAATAATAATAACATCGGACAACTAACAATACACACAATATAGAAATGGAAGACAACCAAAGAACACAAATTGATACCCGTCATTACTAATGGGTGAAGTCTACTACGGACACCTATCCTAATCCATTGATTCCCTTCAAGAGTTCAAGATACATAGTCTCGGATGGGTCTCGCCATAACCTTTGAAATAAGCAAGGGTGATATCTGACTTACTCTACATACTTGAAACCTAGTCCTAATATTAAATAGTGCCATCGTACGCTCTGAAGCAAGTATTTGTAATTTTCAATCTATTCTAAATACCTAAGAAATTTTTGGATCACACCATACCCTCGGAAGCAAGCATAAGTGTTCTATGATCCCGTAGTAGATGACTGTCATCATCCCCCTCTAGGACGTCAAGAATTTCTTACAAAATTCATGTAATGTTTCAACAAAAGCACATAACAGCATCCCTTATAATACGCCATCAAGACCACAAAGGAACAATGATTCCATGTGTATATATATAGCATTACATATTCAAATACGCCTATCATAAACGAAGCCTGATATCTCATCATCGTTTGTCTATATGGATGGTCACAAATGAAAGACCAATTATACAGATGACCATTAACATATGGCCAGTATGATGCATGATCGCTAATATTTGATTAATACAGTGTATGGTCACAATCATAAAACTTGTGACGACACAGAATTTTGGACAATTTAAATTGGGATATTTAATTGATTTTAAATATTTAAAAGTTAATTTTTAACTTGAATCCAAATATTATTATTATTTAGCAATTAAGTTATTGGATTTAATAAATTGAAATTGGGTAAATTGTTGAATCTGAAATTCTAAACCTGTTTAAAATAACTTAATGGCTTGCAAAATTTATATTGATAAAACTGAAGATATAAAAATGTTAAAATTGAATTTGGAAGTGTTTTGTTCAGTTTTGAAATTATATCGTTTAAATTGATATTTAAAAATAGCCTTCTGGGAAACAGTCTCGGAATTCGACAAAACCAGTTCCAATGGATCCGTAATATTATTAACGGATTTCAATTTTTATAGCAATCGGTGTTATCGTTTGACCCTGGCATCTCAAAACGCATATAAACCATTTTAATCGATTTAATTTAAAATTGATCATTTATTTCCATAACTTGCACGTATGATCGAATTAGCCTCCGAAACATATTCCATTGCATTCGGAATATGGGTAAAACATTATAAACGCCTGTCGGCACAAGTCGTTTGGATTTCGTTTGAAAAAGTTGTAAATAAGTGAATATTGTATTAAAATAATATAAAACTCTGGCTATATATACCGTGCACAGTAGAAACCCTAAACCTAAAACTTGAGCGGCTGCTGTTATACAAATGAATGGCCAAGACGCTTCCCTTTTCTCCCTCGATGGTCTTCTAATCCACGCATTTATCTCAAAAAGCTTCAACTACGGAATTGTGGTGCTAGTCGAGCTCGACGTATCTAGCGGTGGAGATCACCGTTGACGCCCTAGATTAGCCAGAATTGGGCGATGAGCGAGTTGTGTTCAAGATGGGAATTCGCAAAAATGGTAGAGCTTTAGGCGTGCGGTCGTTGCCAGTGGGTGGAGGTCGGTGCGGCGCTCCTGGTGGCAAGCTTTGATCGAGTTCAAGGTGACGATGGAGATGGCGTTCGATCGGTCAAAGAATGGTTGGTGGATTCGTTCGTTCAACCCTAGAACGTGAGAAGGAAGAAGCTTCCTTCGGCCTAGATTCTCCAATTCAAAAATTAAAGGCCATGATTTGTTTAGGTATAAAAAAATTGTTTTAAATTATATTAATATATATACAAATTTTAACAACTCATATCTCATGCGTATGAGGTTGAAATTGGACGAAACTGGCGGCGCCGGAATCGTAAAGATGAGAGCTATGCTGCAGTGCAGATTTGGAGTCGTTCGGAGCTCGCTAAAATTTTAGGTTAAATTTGATTTAAAATTGAAAACTCAAGGTGAGTGTTTTATAATGCCCACAACGTACTAGAATATTCTCATGCTAGTTAAATATGATATTATGAAGTGATATGATTTTTATTGGTCGTTGTTTGATAAATTTAATTATCACTGAATTTATGGCAAAAAAATTAAAATTGGGAGTCGAATTGAAATTGGAATTTAATTGAAATTAAATTACCTAATATTGATAACTATGAATTATCGTGTATTATAGTGTCTGTTTGTATGATTAATTAAGACGGATAATTAAGGGATGGTTAATTAATTGATTTGAAATTAATTAATGTCAAGTGAAGGAATCTAAGTGATTGGGTTTAGTAATTCAATTAGAAGTGACTAAATTCATTTTGGAAGTGACCAAGTTTGCTTATGGATGATTGAATGGTATTGGATGCCTTGAATGAGTTGTTATCTCTGATATGAAATGATTTGTAGTATCATATGTTTGGAAGGACAGGATATTGTGGTTATCCATCGATGACGAATTGTTGGGTAAAGGGACATCCTGTATTTAAAGTTTGAAGTGCATTTCATTTGGATAACTTGGGTTAGGATGACATGAGACTCGAAGAGACCGGGGTCGGGTATTAGAAAATACCCGAAACCACTTCGAATTTTTATAGATTGATATGTGAAATCAATAGGCTGGAATGAAATGATTTAGGTGAGTTGGACTATTTAATCTAAATTTTGGTACTTAGAAAATTGATGTGTGAAATAAGTGATGTCTATAACAAATTGTGAATTTGTAAATTGACACGAGTTACCCCGGGTTTTATATAAGATGTATGCTTTGTATTTCATGTCAGATGGGTTTACTCACGCTGGTTTCCAGCCTGACCCCGGTGTTACTTTGATGTAATGCTCGGGTCACACGGAGTATTACAGATTTTCAGGTAAGGACGTTCTGGAGCTCAGGAGGCGAGCTGGATGGCGAGAACGTATGGAGTGTTTCCGCTATATTATATTGTTGTATATCTGAGACATGATGATTGTGTATATCCAGTGTCTGTATATATGTGTAACTCTGATGTATTATAAATGTATTTGACAGATACAGAATTCTTTTGTAAACTGTTATTATTTGATATTATATTTTCATCCGCTACGAATGTGAGAATCTTCGTGGTGTTTCTTCTTCTTCTTCTTCTTCTTCTTCTATCTCCTTCTTCTTTTTCTTAACTATCTGGAATTTTCGAGATTGAAAATTTCGGGTCGTTACAGTTGGTATCAGAGCTGAAGGTTAAGCGACAACCGTGGTTCTGGTGGGATTACTCATTAAGGATAGGGTCAATGGTACCCTAGGATGAGTTGAGTGTGTGTGTGTGTCTATATATATATATATATATATATATATATATATATATATATATATGAGTGCGTACTTGTTATTTTCTTATATAAAGATTTTAAATGATTTTATATAAGAATATATTTTAATATATATAAGGCAATATTTCATTCAAATAAATATTAAGTTAATTGGTTGTTAAATCATTGGAATTAAATAGAAACAATGAGAATTAAGTGGAAATGGCAATACAACCAAATTGAAATTAAATGAAGATAAGTTTGAAATAGATCCAAGCTAGTACTAAAATCCTGTGTTTGTAGAAGTAAGAATAAGATAAAAATAAAATTGGCATCCAGATATGATAATCTTGAAATACCATCATAAATAGTTATTGTGTTTAATAATGATATATTTGTTAATAAGTAATCCAAATGAAGTAAAAATTTAAGATGAGTATAACTTCTAAATAGAAGTGGGTTTTAAATTGTGGAATTTTAAAACCTAAGTCTAAAAACATTTGAATTGTTTCAAAATGTTAAGAGAAATTTGTTTTGTATTAAAAACCAAAGGTGGTTTAAAATTTAAAGTATAACTTGGTATGTTAAGGAAATTAATATGAATAAGTGGATATACATAACATCAAAGATGGTTTGAAATAAACTCTAAATGTTGAGTTTTAAATTTGGAATGAGATGTGATACCCAAGGTGATAAGTTTTGAACTTATAAGATTATTAATGTGAAGTTTAAAATTTGAAATGGGAATTCAAATTGGGTAAGGTTGGTTGGATTAAGCAAATGGAATTTGACTTTGGGAAAGTTAAATAAGTTAACAAGTAACCTGAATTGGAAATTTTAAGATGAAACTGGGATTTAACTTGGAAAGTTAAATGGTTGATTTGAATGGGGAGTTTTGTGATCTCAAAATGGGTTTGAGATCTGGAAATTGAAAATGGATGGATGTTTTAAAATAAAATGGATGATATCATCCTATTGTTATTAAAAATCTTTAAATTGTGAATTGGATTCGTTTAAATAAATGAAGAAATGAGGTGTGGTAATATATCCATTATTAAGATAAAATGGAATCATTTTGGACTTAAGATTTGAATGTTTAAGATAAGACTTCAAAATTTTGGTTTCAAAATTAAAAATTTGATGATAACTTGAATTTCAAAGATTTAGTTGTTTAAAAAGGATTTGAATTATTACTTGAACTTTGAAATAGGTCAAAAATGGAATTTGGATTCAGAATTAAATGGTTTAAAATATAAGTTGATTTCGCTTAAAGGATTGAATCAACATTCAAAAATTTAATTCGAATTTATATAATTCGGGATGGTTTAAATTTGAAATTTATTTGAATCAATTGGAATTATGATTGAAGATGGATAAGTCTAAAAAATCAAATGGAAATTTGAATTGGATTGTTTTGAAATGAAATTGAAAATGAATGAGTTCAAACTCAAATGGGAGTTGGGATTAATTCAAATTTTAAATTGAATTAATTGGGAATTGAACAGTTTGGCTATGAAATATTTTTCCAAATAAAATATTTTAATATAAACTGTTTTTAATCTATTTTCCTATCTATTTACTATATACATCTTTTCATTTTAAACCCCAAACTATTTTATACTTATTCTACAATTATTTTGAAACTATTTAACAATTTTTCGACTATTTTATAAACTAATACTATTTTTCAACTATTTTACAAATTAATTACTATTTTACAACTATTTTGCAATTACCTAAAATTTCTGAAACTATTTAACTATTTTCCAACTATTTTACAATTAGTTAACTATTTTACAGCTATTTTATAAACTATTAATTGTCTTTCAACTATTTATCTGTTTTTTTAAACTTTTCAAGCTATTTTCTAAATTTAAGCTAGACAGAGTTTAAACTTTTGTGATTAAATATCCATTTGAAATAAGAATTGAGGTGATAATCCAAATGGGATTGAAGCAATGGCGAATAAATGAATAAGAACCTAAGGGAATGTGAATAGAAAAAGGAGATTGATTTAGTTACTAAACAATGAAGATAAATACGTAGGATGTATGTATATTATTCCATTCGCATTGTGATTTGATCCAAATTCGAGCATAGAATTTCGAGATAGTTTATCAATCTGAATTGGGAATTTTCACTTGATTTTTGATGGCGAACCTGATATGGATTGTTGATTGGTTCTGGATATTCTCTATCATAATTATGGCTATGCAAGGAGAATGACGGTTTCTGATCAAGAAACCAGATCTGAGTCCGCACTAGGGAGTCGGGTGGACGATATTAGTTCGAAAGTGAAATTGTGTGATCGAGTGAGCAATCAGATTAATATAGCGTACGGATGATATGTGTATATCGTACGGGTTTGAATGAAACTGATATTGGAAATTTCTACGATAAAAGTGACTTTATAGAGTAATCAAATTTGAATATTTAATTTGGCATAAACAAAGTTATATATCTTGGTTATATAAGATAAATCTCCCTTTGTGAATCTATAGCCAGAAGAAAAGGGTTTTGAAAATATGTGAAGTATAAAAAGGGGTTATATACAAGTTTGAAATGATCCAAAGTTTTTAAAAAATTATATATATATATAAAGGATCTTAAGAGGATTTTGGAAAAAGGTTTTGGGAACCTTTGGATTTGGAAAGGCTTTTGATTTTCGGGTAAAATCAATACTGGAATTTGGAAAGCCTAGTTTGAGAATTATCGATTTTTTGTAAAGGAGCTTTGTATGAGATTATACTAGGTGTATGATTTGGAAGATACTATATGTGTATAGTATAAAGTTTTTTGAAAATGGATCTGGAGAAAAAGGCACTCCCTTGAAATGAACTTCTCAGGAGTACCACAGGGTGGTACTGCCTTGAACCCTAAGGGGCGTTCTAAAGTTGATCTTGTGAGGAGTCCAAACAAAACTAGTTCCTGAGAATTATGTGTAGTGTGTAGCGGAAGTTGAGAGCGCTGATGCCTACAGAGGCATTTGGGTTATGCTGTGACGACAATGTCGCTGCGATCTACTGCAGACCATAGTGAAAGTCGTGTGTGCTGTTGAGAGCCAATAGTCTACGTTTGATTTTATATCGGTAGACTACGACCTATGGTAACAAAGCGAAAGTCGTGTGTGCTGCTGAGAGCCAACGGTCTACATTTGATTTTACATCAGTAGACTGCGACCTATGTGGGAGTGGTTGGCAGCGAAAATCGAGGGCGTTGATGCCTACAGTTATGTGGACTTTTGCTGTGATGGCAACGTAACCATAGAATGTAACTGCGATCTGTTGTGGGTTCTATGGTGTAATCGAGGGGCGCGGAGTGCCTACCATTAATGGACTTTTGCTGCGATGGCAACGTAACCCAGGATGTAACTACGACCATGGATGGGGGTGATGATTTCCAGAGCATTCTCACTAAATATATTTCCTCTATTTTCAAAAAAATAAATGTTTTCGATATTTTCAATAAAATTATTTTTCAAGTATTTTCACTGGATGTTGAAAATGGGTATGTTAAGTACTTATAGATTTTCAGTCCTACGCCTGATCAACGTATGACCGAATTTCTGTGAGAACAAGGATGGACTGGTTGAGACATCGAGTTATAAGAAGTATTTTTATAAAAAGCTATTTTAATAGGATTATGTGAATTTAAAAGTATTTCTAAAATTTTAAAATAAAAGTGTAAGCCGCTATTCGAAAAGTGTTTATAAACACCTGACACGATAAAATTGACACGGTATTGTTTTATAAGTGGGTGAATGAAATAATTTTACCCAAAATATATTTTAGTATAAAAGAAATATTTACTTAAATTGTTATATAACATGGATGTTTGGATGATAATATTCTAAACAAATAAGATTATAAAAATTGAAAGTGGGAGTGAACTAATTTAGGATAAATTAGTTACGTGAGTATGTTAATAAGATTTAAATTGGTTAAATAGAAGTTGAATTGGGAGTTATTAATGGAGTTTGGAAATGAAAACTTGAGTTATAAATTAAATTTGATTTGAATTGTTAGTAAATTGAATACAATTGAGATATTGTCGAATAAAAGAAAGTTGGATTGAAGCAGGAATGGTATGAGTAGCAAATAAAGTTCAAGAAAGTAGAAATAAATTGAAAATGTTCTTGCAATTAATTAAATGAGTCGTGAATGAATTGAATTTGAAAATTAAAATTGTAATGAATGAAACAAAAGAACTAATCAAATAAATTGTAGATTGAAATGAGATTTGATTGAAATAGAATCAACTTAAAATGAAAAAGAAAATTTATTTGCAAATGAAGTGAGCTTACGTTTTGAGGTTGGAATAAATTGAAGTAAATTAACTTAAGTTAAAAATAATTATAAGCACAACTTCGAGTAAGAATGAAAATTCATTAAATAAAAGTTTGGGTTGAATTAATTTGGAAAGTGGTTATTAATATAAGAATCGAATGTTGTCAAGCTCAATGAAATGATTTTAAAAAAATGTATAGTTGGTGAATAAACTAGAAATGGGATGGAATTAAATATAAAATGAGTTGGAATCAATTGGATGTGGCTAAAAACCAAAATGGATATTCTATTAAGTGAATATCGTCAAATTGCATAGAATAAATTAGTTGTTCGACTTAAACAGAAGTAAATAAAAATTCTATGAATTGGTAGAGGTAAATAAAATTGATTTTTTTGGAATCAATTAAAATAAATGTGAGTTGTTTGGATTAAAAATAAATTGAATGTAAGAAATTGAAGTGTAAACCATTAAAATTGAATGGATAAGCACATGAATTGGTTGAAAGCAATTGAATTAGTTTTGAAATCATGTAAATTGCTCATAGAAAATGTTTGGTGCATGTTGCTTATGAAATGCATGTGTTTAGCTATTGAAAGTAAGTGAAATGTTAATAAATTTCATATATTTAGTACTTACATGTTTGAATTGAGTAAGTACAGGTACCAGGAAGCCGTTTGGCTGGATTTGATTGCACTAATTGCTAAAATAAAAGGCCGCTTGCTTAAAAATGCTAAATAAAGGTACGACTACGCAATAAAAATAGGAAATATGAAATGTTTTTGTTTTTTCGATCGTGTGGGTCGATGTATATATATTTATATCTCTTGTTAAATTGCAAAAGCTCCTCTGCACAAAGGAGACTCTACCAAAAATTTCGAAAATTTTGGGAGTTAGAAATTTTTTTTGTTAACGACAAAACAATTACAATTTGGAAATTGAAATAAATTAATGGATGAAACTAATTTAAAATAATGACATGAATCATTATAAATGGAAGATAAAATTCAATATTCAGAATTGAAGATAAACTGAATTCATATGGAAATGGGGAAAACTAATTTGAATAAAAGTAGATATGAAAACTACTGTAAGGAAATGTATAAAATGATTTTAAAAGCTATGATCAAATATTATTGCTAAGTAGGATATGCAGGTATTATAAAGGGAAAGGAAAATTAGTTTTGATTTCAGAAGATAAATTTGAATTTCTCGACAAAAAGGTATGCGTTTAAATTTCTATATGAAATTTGATTGGGTTTTTGATCTACCCACTTGCCTTTTGGTTTTCTTTTGGAATTTGGGAGCCCGTAGAGGCATTTTGTAGTTGTATCGAGCTAGCTGCGCAAAGGAGACGCTGGCGAAATTTTTCAAAAATTTAGGGAGTTAGAAAATTTTTGAGAAATTTTGAAAATTTAAAACTTGGTTTTGAATTATAATTTGAATGGTTAAATAAGTAAAGTTGTTTGGAAACTATGGAAAAGTTTGAAAAGTTAGTAAGATGGATAGTGTGTCTTTAATAAAGATTGTTGGGTTGTTGTTAAAAATTGTCTAGTTTTGGAAAATAGTAATGGTATTGAATCATTCTTCTTAACTAGCAATTTCGAGGACGAAATTTTTTTAAGGGGGGAGGAATGTGATGACCCGGAATTTTGGACAATTTAAATTGGGATATTTAATTGATTTTAAATATTTAAAAGTTAATTTTTAATTTGAATTCAAATATTATTATTTAGCAATTATGTTATTGGATTTAATAAATTAGAATTGGGTAAATTGTTGAATCTGAAATTCTAAACCTGTTTAAAATAACTTAAAGGCTTATAAAATTTATATTGATAATACTAAAGATAGTAAAAGTGTTAAAAATGAATTTGGAAGTGTTTTGTTCAGTTTTGAAATTATACCGTTTAAATTGATATTTAAAAATAGCCTTCTGGGACACTGTCTCGAAATTCGACGAAACCAGTTGCATTGGATCCGTAATAGTTAGTTATTATCGGATTTCAATTTTCGTAGCAATCGAAGTTGTCATTTAACCCTGGCAGCTCAAAACGCATAGAAACTATTTTAATTGATTTGATTTAAAATTGATCGTTTATTTTCGTAACTTGCGCATATGATCGAATTAGCCTCCGTAACATATTCCATTGCATTCGGAATATGGGTAAAACATTATAAATGCCTGTCGGCACAAGTCGTTTGGATTTTGTTTGAAAAAATTATAAATAAGTGAATATAGTATTAAAATAATATAAAACTCTGGCTATATATACCGTGCACAGTAGAAACCCTAAACCTAAAATTGTGCTACTGCTATTATACGAATGAATGGCTGAGACGCTTCCCTCGAAGGTCTTCCAATCCACGCATTTATCTCAAAAACCTTCAACTACGAAATTGTGGTGCTAGCCGAGCTCGACGTATTCAGCGGTGGAGATCACCGTTGACGCCCTAGATTCGCCAGAATTGGGCGATGAGCGACTTACGTTCGAGATGGGAATTCGCGAAAATGGAAGAGCTTTAGGCGTGCGGTCATTGCCCATGGGTGGAGGATGGTGCGGCGCTCCTAGTGGCGAGCTCTGATCGAGTTCAAGGTGACGATGGAGACGGCATTCCATCGGTCAAAGAATGGTTGGTGGAGCTTCCTTCGGCCTAGATTCTCCAATTCAGAAATTAACGGCCATGATTTGTTTAGGTACAAAAAAAATTTGTTTTAAATTATATTAATATATATATAAATTTTAACAACTCATATCTCATGCGTATGAGGTCGAAATTGGACAAAACTAGCGGCGCCGGAATCATAGAGACGAGAGCTACGCTGCAGTGCATATTTGGAGTCGTTTGGAGCTTGCTAAAATTTTAGGTTAAATCGAACGTCGTTCGATTTGATTTAAAATTGAAGAATCAAGGTGAGTGTTTTATAACGCTGACAACGTACTGGAATATTCTCATGCTAGTTAAATTTGATATTATGATGTGATATGATTTTTATTGGCCGTTATTTGATAAATTTAATTGTCATTGAATTTGCGGAAAAAAATTAAAATTGACAGTCGAATTGAAATTGGAATTTAATTGAAATTATATTACCTAATATTGATAACTATGAATTATCGTGAATTATAGTGTCTATTTGTATGATTAATTAAGATGGATAATTAAGGGATGATTAATTAATTGATTTGAAATTAATTAATGTCAAGTGAAGGAATCTAAGTGATTGGGGTTAGTAATTCAATTAGAAGTGATTAAATTAATTTTGGAAGTGATCAAGTTTGCTTATGGATGATTGAATGGTATTGGATGCCTTGAATGAGTTGATATCTCTGATATGAAATGATTTGTAGTATCATATGTTTGGAAGGACATGATATTATGGTTATCTATTGATGACGAATTGTTGGGTAAAGGGACATCCTGTATTTAAAGTTTGAAGTGTATTTCATTTGGATAACTTGGGTTAGGATGACATAAGACTCGAAGAGACCGAGGTCGGGTATTAGAAAATACCCGAAACCACTTCGAATTTTTATAGATTGATATGTGTAATCAATAGGCTGGAATGAAATGATTTAGGTGAATTGGACTATATATTCTAAATTTTGGTAGTTAGAAAATTAATGTGTGAAATAAGTGATGTCTATAACAAATTGTGAATTTGTAAATTGATACGAGTTACCCCAGGTTTTATATAAGATGTATGCTTTGTATTCCATGTTAGATGGGTTTACTCACGCTAGTTTCCAGCCTGACCCGAGTGTTACTTTGATGTAATGCTCGGGTCACACCGAGTATTACAGATTTTCAGGTAAGGACGTTCTGGAGCTCAGGAGGCGAGCTGGATGGCGAGAACGTATGGAGTGTTTCCGATGTATTATATTGTTGTATATCTAAGACATGATGATTGTGTATACCCAGTGTCTGTATATATGTGTAACTCTGATGTATTATAAATGTATTTGACAGATACATAATTCTTTTGTAAACTGTTATTATTTGATATTATATTTTCATCCGCTGCGAATGTGAGAATCTTTGTAGTGTTTCTTCTTCTTCTTCTTCTATATCCTTCTTCTTTTTCTTAACTATCTGGAATTTTCGGGATTGAAAATTTTGAGTAGTTACAAAACTGATATCATTCTTCTAACATAACTACGCCAAAGTCAAAGCCCCTATTGGGCATGGACTCACTCTGCTCAATCGTACACACTCACTAAACGTGATCATGTATTCAATTAATACATTGATATTTTGTTCGACCATCATTAACTTCACATATAACATTATATATTGCATCCGAATTTCAAGCTTTGCCATACATTTTGCTTTCTAGTGTAGCCCGATGCCTCCTTGAAGTCATGCAAAAGTCCCACGCCGCTCCACATTCGAATCTGGAGAGAAACTCCATCAAATGACATCTTTAGTCAATTGGGAACCTTCCCAGTGGACTAGCCTTAGTCGATTAGTGGCACACATCAATTGACTGAGACTGAAAATTCCCAGTTAGTAAGTCCAGACCAACGAGCCAAGTCAGCCACCGCTCGTCAATTCTACTGAGATTGGAAATTCCCACTTAATCTCCTTTGGCTAGCCCCATTCTACCTTTAGCAATAACTAATTCCGACTTAGAAAATTCTTATAAAATCCCATAAATTTGCGAATAATTCTATTAACTTATCATGTACGCATTTTTTTATTTTATGGTTATTTCCCTTATTTATTTACTTATTATTAATTATCCCCTTTCAAAAAATTCATAACTAATCATTTTGACATAGAAAAAGTTTCCAAATTAAAAATCAAATTCGATTCATGATTAGAATATCATATCAAATCTTTTGTAGGTTTTCAAAATTATTATAGGAAAAATAAAACTAAACGTCCTAATTATAGCTATTTTCCCTAAAACATTCATTGGTACATCATTTCATTTCATTTGATCATTTACACATACAAATTCCATCATATTATATCAAAATCGAAAAAAAAAACGATGGATACATTGAAGGGTTTAGTATTAATCACCTGGATCTTTTGACAATCATGTTTAAATCTCCTTGGTTCCTTTTAGCTTTGCGTTCTCTTCTCCTCTTATTCGATCTTTTTAGACAGCCACATTAACATGTTTTCCAAGCTTTTATTTTATATTTGAGTAAAATGAGATAGGGAAATGAGGAAAGGGTGATGCTTATCGACCTACAATAATTTGGGTCAGTCCCTCATACCCTTTTCCCTCATTTGTTCAATACACTTGCTCTTATTTAGTTTATCCTTTATAACCTTCTCCATTTTATTTCTCATTTCAATAATTGATCCTTCAATTAATTATTAATTACGTCTAAGGTAAAAATTAAATTTATAAAGTGTGTGTATATATATGCTCTCGAGGGAGTATTAAAAACTCAAAATTAAATTGGTTTCAAAATATATTTACATTAATAAATAATAAATATGTATATAATATTTATATATAAAATAAATTCCTTTTAGGATAAAAAAAATAACATTTTTTTTAATTATATAAAATGTATTTGACCTTAACTAATATATACAGACACACGCACTATATATATAGAGATACACGCATGTGTATGTTTGTGTATCTTGCTCATAGGTATTATTTATAAGAAAAAATAAAAAAATTCCATTCGACCTTAGTTTAAAAATAGTCCTTTTTAAACATATAAATTGATAGTATTCTTATTAAGTTAATTTTGATTTTTGAATTTTGAATTTGAACCTATTTTGATATGTGTGTCTGTTTGTCTATTTGCAATTTAAAAAATATATTCTTTCGACTAAAAATAAAACAGAGGGAATTTGAATTATCAATAAAGACATATAATATTATTTATGAAGTTATATTACTTCAAAAAGTTTGTTTTGATATTTTTAATAATGAAATAAATTTAGTAGCCAAAAAATAATCGTTTTAATTTTATGTATGGTCGAAAATTGTATATATGTGTAAAAACATGCACAAATATGTTAAGAATGGATTATATTATATATAGATATTGTATGCTCATCTTATATAGTATGCTCATGAATCCCATTAGCCATAAATATCTTATATTGTAAAACTCATTAGTCTCTTAGATTAGTTTATTTATATCGTAGGGCGATGTTCATATTGTGAATGTGAATCTCTAGTAAATAAAACTAATTAAATTCTAAATTAAAAGTTAAATTGATTTAAAGCAAAATTAGGTTATAACATATTTTGAACAAACAAAATATTTAATCTGAAATAAAAAAGAATTAGATTCAGATTTCAACTCTCCTTTTAACAAATGTACGCTAAATATGATTTAGTGTAAATAAATTATTGATGTAAATAACCTGATAGGGTGGCCAAGTGGTAAAGCATTGGAATATCACAATGAAAGTCACAAGTCCGATCCCATCATGTCACATAATTCTTAATAAAGATGATAAAGTGAAGTGTGTGCCTTAGCGAAAATCATATAATTTATTACGTAACTTAACTCTTATAAGAGAATCTTGTTCGAAAGGATGTAAGCATATGGTTTTGGTTTCCTTTATACAAGTTTTTATGTTGAGATACAAATAATAGATTAAATATATTAAACACATATAATTTGAAAATCGTAAGGAGCAATATTTTATTGATTTTAGTTATGAATGAATTTGTAACCATGAGCATTGAATTGATACATATACACAAACATATTTAAATGAAACATTTACTCCTTAGATGTTCCTAGTCAATATTAATTGAGAAAAGAATGTTGATACATCTATTGAGATTAGTATACGTAATGCTCTCTATATGATGGACTGTGATTTACTCATGACCATTGGGGGAAGCAAGGGGTTATGCACTTGTGTTTGTTTGGAACAAACATAGAGACTTAACGAGAATCTTCTGACTTGAAAGTATTGTCGAACGTAAGTATCTAAACCATACTTTGACTACGGTCAAGCATATAGCACAGCGACCATACCACGAACATAATTGGGTATATGTTGAACTGCCTAAAATGAAACACTACTCGAGAGGATTCATTTCCTTTGTTACAAAAGGTCAATATCACCATAATTGGTAAGTCAACTCGAATTCAAAATATCTAGCTATAGTATATCAATTAACTGATAATTATTATCAGATTAAATCAGGGACTTTAAAGTGACTTATGCAATTGAAAGTATTAATGAGTTTTTGACTTTAAACTAAACTCTCGATATCTAAGTGATATAGTGGAGGCTAAAAGAATACATGTACAAACTATCATTACTAGTGAACTTATATGAGATGGAAATATGCTTTTGTCTAATTGATCTATAAGCGATAAAATTGACCCTATATTGTGCTTCAGCAAAGTCCTTATGAAATTTGATTTTTAAATTGAGTAAATATTGATTATGGATCGTTTTACACCAGGAGTCAATGCAACAGCGTTCTCAGGCACTTCCTAATTCGACCAAGGATAGAATTGATTTATAAATGCCATAAATTAATTAAAAAAATTGTTAATATGTGGCTGATTTTAATTATTTATTTAAGGATAAAAATCGAATAGAAAAATATATAAATTATACAATAACTCGATTGGTTTAATAGCTAGGAATTAATTAATTATTGATTCAAATACAATCAAACTAGGTTCTTGACCATATTTGGCCATCCATAGGTGTAACGACCCATATTTTACATATCAAAGGATCGTAAAATATTATTTTAATTTATATGTGGTTGTTTGGCTCTATGACTGTGAGAAATGCCTATTAGAAACATTTCATGTCTTTGTAATTTCTTCGAATGACTTTATCCTTTGGAGGCTTGTATCAGCTATAACTTTTGATAGGAGCTGAATAGCTTACTAGACCACTTCCCTTAGAAGGAGATGATGGTTTCTCCTTTCGTAGAGTGGTGATAATAGCGATTTGGATCTCTTGGTTAGGAGATATGGTTGTTTGAAGATTTCACTCTAGTCAGTGCTGGGTGTGGTCAATTCAAGGGTGGTCCAAAGCTTCTAATGGGGTACTTGGGGTTTTACCTATAAAGAGGAGTGCCACCATTCCAAAAATCACATTCTCTACCACTTCTCATTCCAGCTCTCAACCTCCATTATTTCTCTCTTCACCCAAATTTATACATTTATCATCCACACCATAGAAAAGAGAGGGGATTCGTTTGGGAATTTCAAATCTACATCCTCGAGAAGGAAATTGGATATTAGCTGGGATTTTCGGATTTGTCTCGGTTTACGTGCAAATTGCCATCTTTGGGCATTTTGTGAGTGCTTTATCATCTCTCACTTTCCTATATATATGCCTATAGATTTTGATATGTTTTAAACTCATTTTTAAGTCAAATTAACATTTAAAGCTGTTTTCTAAGTTGAATCTAAAATAAAACAAATTTTGGGATATCTAAAGTACTTTAATCATATCGCTTCGAGTAGGGTTACCTTTGTATGTGATGGGCTACCTTGTGGGTGTATTATATGATGAATTTCTATGGTTTGATGTGTTTTGGATTTTGGTTTACATTCTTATGTGTGTTGGGTTTGTGTGAACGCTTGTGTGGTTGAAACGCTCATCGGAGCGACTTAAAGTTAGGGACTGTGAAACCGGGCTTTGATGGATTGACTCGAGACTGTTGAGAGTCGTTTCTTTGCATATGGGATGCACAAGGGTCAAAGAGTGGGATATAGTGGTGAAATCTATATAAAGTTTGGACCGGACAGAGCTACAATGAACCAATTTGGAGTAAGTTGGTTTGGCCTAGGCTTGGTTCGGTAGGGTGGACGGAGCGGTGGTCGGTCATGGAGTTCAGTTCGGTGGTAGGTCTAGGCTTGATGATCGAATAGGTTTGGCCTTTCGGTGGCAAAGATGGTAAACTGACTGAATAGGATTGGTTGTTCGATGGGTCGGACGGTTCGGTGGCTGGACTGATATGGCAGTTTGGTGGTAATGGGTGTTTGTTGACTACATTGATATGGCGGTTCGACGGTGTTGGGTATTCGATAGCTGGGTATGGTATCTATTTGGTAGAAGGGTGGTTGGTGGCCGGTCGTGGTGGTCTGTTTGTTGGTAAGGCGAAGTGGCGACCGAACACAAAATTCAATTTGGTGGTGTAAGTCAGACCATGGAAGGTGGCTTGGCTAGGTGTATCTTTGCTTTCATTAGCTTAGATCGGTCGTAAGATGGACTGGTAGGAGCGGAGCATGGAGTTTGGCAATGAATTTCAGACACAACGACAGAGTTGGGTTCTTTGATGAGTTGATGAGTGGCAAGGATGGATGACTACGAGACGACTCAGGTTGACCTTGGACTTCGTGCATAGACTATTAAAGCGATGGAATGGTACTTCAAGGTCGATGACATGATAACTTCGGGACTAGGTATGATGACTCTTAGACCCGTGATGGGTGTCTAGAGGCATTTCGAAGACAACGACTTAACGATGGGAGTCGTGGCGGCGATCCACAAGGGTAAGTCTAATGATGGAAACTTACGAGTGCAATTTGCTATGGTATCCTACTATGGACATCGGTGGTGTGGAATAATGATTAGGTTCCATTATGGAGACATGTGCAAAGGGGTCATTGATAACTTGGAGGCTTCTAGTAGGCTTGTAAAGAAGGGGTATGTGGGGATGCCCATATGGATTTGTGATGTGTCCGGGTCTTCCAATAGTAGAGTACACTGGGCTTTCGCGATGTGGGCCTGGTTCCTAACATTTCAAAGTGGCACAGATTCGAGCACCAATGAAGTCGGGATAACGATAGGCTCCTTATTTGCGATTATGCCATTCGAGTTATCATATACTCAATGCGCACGAGCGATGATGAGGATTGTTTGATGGTTGCTATGTTTGTCATGGTTGTTGGTCACTATAGGGTGTCGCATAATGTAGGTATTTTTTTTATTGTATACCTGGACACTGGACATTGTACTTTGATTGTAGTACATTTATATGACTTTGATAGTATATTAGCATACATATCTACTATTATGTGCTAACTATTTGGATGTGGGGATAAGTCAGGTATGGTTCTTCATGCCTTATGTCTATACTTACTATATGTGATATTATAGTATTTTTGAGATGATGTATCGCTCATATCATACTATTGTCTGACTCTAGATTTTATGTTTTGCATCTTATTGCCTTAGATGCTCTTAAATGAGTATATTAGGGATAACATGTCTGGATACCGCATGGAGCTGTAAAGAGTATGAACAGAAGGCTATGCTTTCATATATCAACCTGGAGCTTACTATTACTTATATTCTGTCTTACAGTAGTGTGGAGCTGTGTCCGAACTTGTGTTATTAGAGATAGTTTTAGAGTTTATTTTGGTGTTATAGGATGTGTAAACTGAATATTTCAGTTTTTATAGTCTGTGAACCTTAAGTACTATGTTGTTCTTATTTACGGTTCATTTGATTATATCACTGTCTCACTTGTTTTACACCTATGTTGTTATATTATATTTTATCTACACATTGTGTGATGTTCTACAGGTTATGTCTTGGATTTTATTTCTTTTAAACCTTGGCTACTATTCTGCATCGGCCGGGTACCCCAAGGTGCTCTTTCATATCTAGGGTACCAAAGGTGTAGGACGGTCGTTACATTCGGTATCGGAGCTTAGGTTGTGTAGAGGACCTAAGTTGATACTTAGATCCATTAGAGACATGGAAGAATTCATCACCTTAGAATGGATCTAACAATATATGAGAGAGCGTACTTGTTTTTGTTTTTAAAAACTATATAGTAATGTATATAGTACATAAGTCGCTTTGTATTTTTCGACACAACTTATTCCTTTTAGAAAGACTAATCATTCTTATTACAGCTTATAAGAATGAGTTAGCTAACGAGGAATGCTGCTAGGAATTCCAGCTTTGTAATTGAGGAGGGGGCAGGATTGGGTGCTATTAACCTCGAACTGTAGAACATGTCCATTGAGATGGTGTGCTACATGGTTCAAAATGCCCTAGTTGCTCCTACTGTGACTGTAGGCGGTGGTGTTCTAGTGCAGGCGCCGAGGGCTGACTTTGCCAAACCGAACAAAGATTTCTCTACTCTAGGTGGCAAGTCGTTTTGTGGAATAAAATTAACTATCAAAATGTAGGATTGTTTGGAGACCTATGAATGTATCTTTAAGGATATGGAGTTAAAGGATGTGATGAAGAGGAAGCTAGCCTCTAGATAGCTTCAGGGAATAGCTATGTGGTGGTGGAATGCCATCAAGGTTACTACTCCCAAGGATCAGATTACCTGGGAGCTGTTTAAGAATGAGATTTGAAGAGAAGTATATACCGACAACTCAAAAGTTGGTGCTCTTTTGAAAGTTTGCTGACTTGGGACAAGGAGATATGTCTCTGATGGAATATGTGTCCGAATTTGACATGATGTCAGAGTACAGTCTATCTTTCATCAATACTTCGCTTAAGAAGAATGAGAAATTTATCATAGGCTTGGATGATTATCTTAGTGAAAAGCTCGTGAGTCATATTGATGAGACATTTAAAAGGCTGGTGGAGAAGACTCTTCGACATGAGAGACTGTATCCTATGCTTAAGTCGGTTGTTGCCTCCAAAGATAAGCCAAACCCGAAAGATGGCGGGCAAGGGAAGAGAAACCGGGATAATAAGAAAAAGAAGCAGTTTCAAAAGAATGGCCCAAAGAAGGGCAAGTGGGAGCCTAATTGCTACATTTGTGGGCAGAAGGGCCATTATGCCACGGCTGCAATAAGTTAGGACATGTCAAGAAAGATTGCCCAAAACTGTCGAGAAATAAGCAGATTGCATCTGCTTATGCTTTAAACGTTGTCCCAGCTTCATCGAGGGCTCCATTAGCGAAGGGGAATGGTGTCATTATATAGAGCATGCTTTCCATTTATGTTAATCTTATGTATGTTTTATTTGATATCGAGGATTCACATTCCTTCATATCTAGTGAGTCGGTAGATAGTTTGGGCGAGATAGTTGATCGACCTTTGATTGTCACAAACCCCATTGGAGGTCGACTAGTCTTTGCATGGTTTGTCAGAACTTGACATTATCGAGTCATGGATGTTTATTTGCTTGTGATTGCTTTGTTTTGAGTTTTGTGGGGTTTGGAATTATTCTAGGGATGAATGGGCAATAGAGGTACAGAGTAGTGGTCGATTGCGAGAGGCCATTGGTGACAATAGGGATGGGTGATGGGCATAGGTTGGAGATAAGTTTCCTGTCTAACAATGAGGCGATGGTTAGCTTTCTATATTCACTCGAGATCCCATACGATGAGTTATCATATGTGCCTATAGTGAGAGTATCCGAACATATTCGAGGAGGGGACTGGTTTACCATCACATAGGGAGATAGAGTTCATTATAGATTTGGTGATGAATGTCAGGCTAGTAATTATGCCTTTGAGGCATATGGAACCCGATGAGTAGAAGGAGCTAGAGGTGCAAGTGAGTGACCTATTAAGGAAAAGGTTCATTTGTAGAAGCATATCTAAGTGAAGCGCACCTGTAGTGTTCGCCACTATGGAAGATGGCTCTTTGAGGTTGTGTGTAGATTACAATGAGATGAATAAGGCGATGAAGAAGTACAAGTATCAACTCCGATGCATAGATGACTTGTTTGATCATCTCCACGGTGCAATGATGCTCTCTTAGTTGGATCTTATGACGAGGTTTCATCAATTAAGAGTGGCAAAGCAGATTCTGTCAGTTATAGTGTTTTGTATGCCTTTCTGATTCTATAAGTGGTTGGTTATGCCGTTATGGCTAACCAACGCACTGGCATATTTGTTGATCTTATGAACCGTGTTTTTAGGGATCAACTGAATAAGTTCATACTAGTACTCATATTTGATATCCTTGTTTATTTGAGGATGGAGTAAGAACATAGTGAGCACTTGAAGATTGTGCTCGAGGTGTTGAGAAAACACCGATTGAAGGTAGAGTTTTCAAAATGTCACTTCTGGAGTGGGAAAGTGCGATTTTAGGTCATGTAGTTTTTGAGCAGGGCGTTATTGTTAATCCTGCGAAGGTGGCAGCAGTGCAGGATTGGGATCGACCTAAGACTGTTATGGACATGAGAAGTTTCCTTGAGCTGGCTGGATAAAGTAGACATTTTACCCAAGACTTCTCTACGGTAACAGTGTCTTTAACCAACTTGACGAAGAAGAATCAGACTTTTAATTAGGACGCAAGATGCAAGCATGTGTTCATGAATCTAAAGGAGAGGTTGACGAGTGCACCAGTGTTATTCATATTGAGCAGGAAAGAGGAGCTGACAGTGTAGACATACGCCTATGATACTGGACTTGGTGCGGTATTGATGCAAAGGGGAATGATTGTCGTATGTTTTATTCGACGGTCAAAATGACATTAGAGTAATTATCCGACTCATGGTTTGGAGTTGGCGGCGACAGTATTCTCTTTGAAGGTATGGAAGAACTATTAGCTTGGGGAGAGGTTTGAATTGTATACAGACCATAAGTAGTTGAAGTATCTATTTTCCTAGAAGGTTCATGACCTTCGCGAACGGCGATGGTTAAAGTTTCTGACCTCCTACGACTTTGGCATCTCTTGTACACCTGGTAAGAGGAATGTGGTTGTTCATGCTTTGAGTAGGAGATATGCAAGCTTAGGAATAATGTTCCTAAAGTGGAAGAAGTTGGAGTTCATCGTTGGCTTGGATTTTAGACCTTGCTCTGAGCTAGAACCAGAAGTATTGGCTAGTGTGATGATCAGACCTACCTTAATTAACCGGATCGGCATTAGTCAGCGGCAAGATGCTAAACTAGCAAAGATCAAAGAGAATATTGAAGAAGGGGCAATGTTTGAGGAGAGGAAGTAGTACAGGTTCGACCATGATGGTTGGATCTGTAAGGATGGAGATTGTTTTTCCTAATATCGTTGGGTTGAGGGACGAGGTACTCCATGTGTACCATCATTCGAGATTGACTATACATCCCCGTGGCAATAAAATGTAGAATATGCATTTTATTCGGAAGAGATGAAGAAGGATGTTGGAACATTCATCTTAAAGTGCACGAATTGTCAGTTAGTAAAGGTAGTCCAGAAGAAGTTGAGTGGCTTGCTGCAACCGCTCGAGATTCTCGAGTAGAAATAAGAACAGGTTTCGTTGGATTGCATCGAATTACAGAGGACAAGAGGAGGGTATGATAGTATTTGGGCCGTATGCGATAGACTGACAAAGAATTCCCAATTCGTACTTGTTAAGCCAAGTAGAATGTCATCAAGTTGACTGAGTTGTATGTGAAGTGGGTCATGCGATTCCATTGTGTGCCGAAGAGCATTGTGAGTGACCAAGACCCTTTGTTCAGTAGTGAGTTTTGAAAGAGCTTATAAGAGGCTCTAGGGACACAACTGCATCTCAGTATAGCTTATCACCCACAAACAGATGGGCAAACCGAAAAGGTGAATCATATTCTGGAGGATCTCTTACAAGCTTGCATTCTCAATTTTGGCAGCTCGTTGGATGATCATTTGCATTTAGTAGAGTTTGCAAGTAACAACATTTATCAGTCCAGCATCTGTATGACACCATTTGAGGCATCATATGGCCGACCATGCAACATCTCTTCTTGTTGGTGGGAAGTGGGTGAAAAACTTATACTTAGATTAGATATCATTAGGGAGACTTCGGAGAAGATCAAGATCATTTGGCAACGAATTAAGGCTGCTCGGGGCAGGTAGAAGTGGTACGTTGATAGTGGGAGATGTGATTTAGAGTTCTTCATCCATGGTATGGTCTTCATCAATATCTCTCCATTGAGAAGTGGTTTTCGATTCAGTACTAAGGAAAAATTGGCAACGAGACTCGTTGGTCCTTTTACAATACTTGAGAGGATAGGGATCTAGCATATAGAGTCGACTTGCCCCAGAAGATGACGGGTGTGCATAATGTGTTCCAAGTATCTCACTTGCGCAATTTTGTGCACAACTCAAGTATGGTAGTTCAGCTGTATCAGCTTGATAATATTGAGATTGAACCAGAAGCAAATGGAATTTCCTTTTCCCCCTTCTATTTTATCGAAGAAAAAAAGGAATCCATCCGATCTAGATCGATGAATGATCCATTTACCACCCTTCCTTTCATTCATATTCGTAGGCCTATTCTATCATCGAATGAGATAAAAGCAGCTTAGGAGGAAAACGGTAGAGCTAGTGAAGTTTTGGTGTAGTGAGAGTGAAGGTGATTGTACCTGGGAGAATAAGGAGAGCATGAGGACCATTTATCCAGAGCTCAATAGTTTGATGAGACTTCTATTTATCGCATTTACTTTCACTTTCGATATCATATAGGGTAGTTTAGTATCCTGCATGCTATGGTAGGCGTAGATATTATTTTTTGTTTCTGTGTGCATGTTTGATGTTTGATATGGCTGCTCATGGATAATAGGCATGCGGGGTAGCTATGCTTGATTTCTCCTTGTTTGTATTGGAATTTCGAGGGTGAAATTTATAAAGAAGGGAGAGTGTAACGACCCTTATTTTACGTACCGCGGGATAGTAAAATATTGTTGTTAATTCCTATATGGTCGTATGATTCTATGACTATAGGAAATGCCTATTACGAACATTTCCTATCTTTATAATTTCTTCGGACGATTTTAACCCTAGGAGGATTGTATCTGATATAACTTTTGATATGGGCTAAACTAGCATTTGAGACCACTTCCATTGGAAAGAGGTGGCAGTTTCTCTTTTCGTGGAGTGGTCATAATAGCGATTTGGACCTTTTGGCTAAGAGATATGGCTATTTGAAGATTTCACTCTGGTCAGTGTTGGGCGTGGTCGGTTCGGGGGGTGGTTCGGAGCTTTTGGGGGGTGCTTGGGATTTTTGCTATAAATAGGAGTCTCACCCTCCTATAAATCACTTTCTCTACACATCTTTCTCCAACTCTCAACTTCTATTTTTTATTTCTTTACCAGTTTCTTCCATTTCTCATCCAAACCAAAGATAAGTAAGGGGATTCATCTGGACACTTCAAATCTACATCTTTGGGAAATCAGAACTTGGTTGGGATTTTTGAATTTGCCTCGGTTTTCATGCAAATCTCCATTTTTGGGCATTAAGTAAGTGATTTGTCATCTCTCACTTTCCTATATATATGCCAATATGTTTTGATATGTTTTGAACTCGGTTTTAAAGTCAAATTAATTTTATAAAGTTGTTTTCTAAGTTGAATCTAAAATAAAACGAATTCTGGGATGTCTAAAGTACTTTAATCTTATCCTTGGGGTATGGTCACCTTTGTATGTGATATGCTATCTCGTGGGTGTATTATATGATGAATTTCTATGGTTTGATGTGTGTTTATATGTTTGGATGTTGATTTGCGCTCTTATGTGTGTTGTGTTTGTGTGAATGCTTATATGGTTGAAGCACTCTTCGGAGCGACATAGAATTAGGGACCATGAAATCGAGCTTTGATGGATCAACTCGAGATTGTCGGGAGTTATATCGTTGCACATGGGATATACAAGGTTTGATGAATGGAGCATAGTGGTTAAAATGTAAAAAGTTTAGACCCGACAAAGTGACAAGAAACCAGTTCGGAGTAAGTGAGTTCAAACTAGGCTTGGTTCATGGGGTGGATGGAGCAGTGGTAGGGCTGGGCTTGATGACCGAACAAGTTTTGTTGTTCGGTGGGATAGATGGTGAGGTGACCGAATAGGATTGACTGTTCAGTGGGTTGGACGGTTTGGTAACTAGACCAATATGGCTGTTCGGTGGAGATGGATGTTAAATGACCGGATCGATATGGCGGTTCAGTGATGATGGGAGCTCGATGGCCAGGCAGAGGAATCTATTTATGGAAGGGCAGTTTGGCGGTCGGTCGAAGTGGTCTGTTCTATGTCAAAGCGGAGTGCCGACCAAACACAAAACACGGTTCGAAGGTCGTAGCCATACTAAGGAAGGTGGCTTGATTAGGCATGTCTTGGCTTTCATCTAGCTTGAATCGGTCGTAGGATGGATCGGTAGAAGTGGAGCATGGAGTTAGGCTATGAACTTCGGACATGGTGGCTGGGTTTGGTTTCTTTGATGGGTTGATGAGGGACAAAGGTGGATGACTCCGACACGACTCAGGTTGACTTTGGACTTCATGTAGTGACTAGTGAAGAAATAGAATGGTGCTTCAAGATCGATGATGTGATAACTTAGAGAATAAGTATATGACCTGCGATGGGTGTCTAGAGGTGTTTCAAAGATGATGACTTAATGATGGGAGTCGTCGCAGCGATCCACAAGGGCAAGCCTAATAATGGGGACTTGCAAGAGGAATTTGTGATGAGATAGCCTGGATGGAATAATGATTGGGTTCCATTATAGAGATGAGTGCAAAGGGGTGATTGGTAACTCGGAGGCTTTTTTGTGCTTATAAGAAGGGGTATGTGGAGATGCATGCCTGGATTTGTGTGGTGTCAGGATCTTGTGATAGTAGATTGCCTTGGGCTTTTGCGATGTGGGCCCGGTTCCTAACTTTATGAACTAGCATGGATTCGAGCACCAAAGAAGCCGAGATAATGATGGTTCCCTGATTTGTGATTTTTCCACTTGACTTGTCATATATCCAACGCACATGAATGATGGTGAGGATTGTTTGATGAATGCTATGTTTGCCATGGTTGTTTGTCAGTAACGATCCACTGTTTTGGACGGTTTAAATCGATGATAAATCAATCATGTTAGACTCAAATCATTCAAAAGGGAAGATTGTTATGAGGTAAATAAGATAAAGAAGAGAAAATAAAGAAAATAAAACAGAATCCCACAGCGGAATGAGAAAATATAATAATCAAATAAACAGTTTAAGAAGCTGTTTTTCAAATAATATTTGATTACACTTTTACAATATGGAATCAGAGTTACATATGACATGAATAAATAAATGCAGTGAACAACATGATGCAGTGGAATAAATATAACAAATAATAATAGTATATAAATCTTTGTTTTCGTCTTCCAAAAAAGCATTCTTCGATACACTGAATAGCTCAGACTGACCCATGCGTAATGAAAAGACAAAACACTCGAGTCAGAACTAAAAGATCTAAAGCAAGTTAAATCAATAGTAAATAAATATGAGTATAATGGAGTTAGAAATGTTTACGAGATTTAACATCTCCTATCCAGTGTCTAACGTGAGTGCAATCACTTAAGAGATGTTCGGGATTACATCTCCTAAGGATCCGTTAAACTATCTACATACATAGTACAATATGCTATTTTAATAGTGTCTACAGTAAAGTATTAAAATAGCGTTAAAGCATTACCCATATCCCCTCAACTCATTTTTATATATTCCCTTAATCTATGCACTACCGTAATTCCTACGGAACTGGAGGGCTGTCAGAGGGCACTCCATAGGTACGGTACAAACTAAACTCGTAGAAGGCACGATAAGGCATGTGACAAGGCACGCGAGGCAATGCCCAGAGTAGGATACTACCGTTTTGTGAATTCGGACTGGTGGTAATACATAGCAGCTACTACCGTCCACCTAGGAACACACTCCCATAATCAAAATCAAGGGGAGGCCACCAAATCAATCACAAAGTCATAATATAGTATCGAAGAAATGTCCTGGTAGAAGGAGCAAACTCACTTGGCCCGGCATGGCTCCTGTTTTAGCCACATCAAGCTGACTCATGGGAGTCTGGGCTATGTGAATACCTCATAGAAAATCATTCTCTAAACCATCCTATTTCATTCTGGAATCTCCATCATGTACATAGTCGTTAAAATGGTTTTCGGTATTGGCGGAGAGTATGACAATATATGATCCCTGTCTCTTTAACAACTAAACGTTTATTTCACATCGGATGGTTCTTTGAACTTTCCAAAACTATTCATAATAGATATCAAAATATTATAATCAATTCAAACCATATCACTTTTGAAATCATATTCACATTTGAAATCATATTCACTTTTGAAATTATTGATGAGAAAGGTTACGACTTAATTTATAACATCATTTAACCATATTCGCTTTAAAAATCAAGGATTTAAATATAAACACTTCCACTTTACACAATCTGAAATTTAGAAAATAATTTTGATAGTTATAAATAGTTTAATTAGTTTAGCATAGTTTAAAATGAACTGTTAAATAGTTAGAATACTCTAAAATAGTTTAAAAATAGATTAAAGTAATTTAAACGGATTTAATATAGTTTTAATTGGTTTAAAATAGTTTAAATAGATTTAAAAATAGATTAAATATATTTAAAATAGATTAAATATATTTGAAATATTTTAATATGGATTAATTAGTTTAAAACAGGTAAAATAAATTAAATTGGATTAAAGAAATTATAATAGATTAAAATAGTATAAATTGATTAAAATAGTTTAAATTAGTTTAATAGTTGAAAATCTTAATAGTTGGGATTTCTCAAAATAATATCTTTTAAACAGTTTATATTAAAATAATAGATTTGAAATTAACATCAAATTTAACTATTTCTTCCATTTCAACCAATCTGGACTATATCCAAATTTGAAATCAAAACCTAATTTCAAATCTTGAAATATCAATTTAAGCTATTCCAATTCCAATAAATTTGAAAGTTACAATTTCAGACGTTTCAATAACTCAATTTTGATAAATTTCATTTATACTTCAAAATTTTGATTTAACAAATTTCCATTTCCAACATTCAAAACTCGGATTCTCAAAATGATTCAGTTTATATAAATCAATTTCCTTTAAAATATCATTTAACCAAATTTAAGATTTAAGGGTTCAATTCGTTTAATTTAACAAATCGGGTGTCCGTATATAATTTTCTACCCTATGGTCAAGTGGTACAGATATCTATCATTTCAATCTACAAGTATTTTAAATTTTACATGTATATATTATTTTAATCCACAATCCCAAATTTTACTTCAGATCCATGAATCGCTCGATTCTATCTTTCAACCCATAATGATTTCTCCCTAATCTATCAGATCGTTTGGATATGTATCATTTCAACCCATAGCGAACTTGCAGTGTAATAACACTATAAAATATAACATCCACTCATCCAATATCAACAATCAAACATCCACCAAATTAACATTCAAACCAATCAATAAACAATAACAAGTGACTGATTATGAGTAACGGGTATTAACAGGCCACTTAGAATTTAATATTAAATTAATGGCGAATAAATTCAATAAAAGTAAAATTTAACTGGAATGAAAATTTAAATATACCAAACATCAACCAATAAATTTCTAATCACATCACAAATTCGATTTAACTAACATAAGATAATCTAGTAGTTATGAGTGGGTCAAAACACTCACCGTTGATTACAATCGATTTGAAATCCAAAATAAGGCCCAAAATTTAGTAGTCTCAGAATTCGTCCAAACCAGTTTCAAAATGTTCGGACTTTCAATACGATCATAGCGGAGCAAACCGCGTGCAAATCTGACCTCTTATGTGTAAGTTATACACATTAGAACAATACTCAATTAAAATTGAAATAAATAAAATAATAATTTATGCATACACTGTTGAATATGCGAGTGTATGATTTTTGTTTGATGATAATAAACATATATATATATATTCACTTAAATGTATTTGTTAATGTACTATTTTATTTTTAATAGATTAAATAAATATTTTCTGAATAAAATAATTAACACATAATTTGAATTTAAACAGAAATTTAATTCAAACAAATATTTGTTACAATTTTGAATAGTACAAATTCGAGCTCTCACTATGTATATACAATATCAATTATAATACAAATTTGATTACGTCACAATTTCTAATTTACAAATGCAACTCACTACAATTCGCTCATTCACTCATGTTTTATCTTCAACTTGAATCCAGCATCTGAGCAATCTGCAAAAATAAATACTGATGCAGTAAAATTGAAATTAAAATATTTTTGCAGTACAAAATAAAATGTAATTTTGAAAATAATATTTGCCTCAGTTATTTGGGTTATTCGCCATCATTTAAATTTGAATTCATCATACACGAACAGCTTGTGACATGCACAGTGTATCACTGTACATGCCACAAGGTGTGCACACCGATATATACACTTGATAAAATTACAGGGACAGGTGAGCACAGGTCAAACCCAAATCAAAAGCCGGGTTCAACTCAAGTGCAATAAAAATAATGTCACGACACGAGCACAAGGTCAAACCCGAAGCTGGATTCAACACAGGTGCAGTCCAAAAATATAAGTACAATAAAATGATCAAAACAACTGTACATGAAAACTTGCAACAGAAGAAGGCCAGAGTATAGGCAAAATAAAAACAGGCTAGAGAAATCACAGTGCAATGAAGATTACAAGGAAATACAACACATATATACATACATAGATGTATGTATACACATGGTAGCTAAAACAAATGGCTCAAACTAACCTACAACCAGATTTCTTGAAACCAAAGTAGTTCAACTGCACGAACACACAACTCGGAGGCATGAAGCAATACAAAGGCAGTTCAGTAATCAAGTGAACACAATACATCAATGAACCAAGAATAAATTCAAACCCAGTGCAACTTCAACCTAAACCACAATACATCTCAAAACAACACTGCAACACTACCGATACAAGTGACTCGGTCCAGAACAAATTAAAGCAGTGGACTCAAAGACCAGACTCCATGTAGACCTCACTACAAGTGTAAGGCACAATAAAGACAATTCACATTTGAACAATGATGTATACAAGAAGTCCAACAGCAACATAAGGTCAACATGTTTGCATATGTAATCGATTAAAGTCTGCAACATATAACTTAATATATACATGCGTGATAAGCTACTAATGAATGCAACTCGAGCTCCAGACCACTACAAGTCCAGAACTCAAGACTACAACTACAAATAGAATATATACAGCATACATATGGTTGCAGTTACAACCTAAGAATGCAAATACAACATGAACCAGACTCGAGCACAGTTGAAGTTCAAGGTAAACTAGAGGTGGCAACATGAAACTTCATCAAACCAGAGAATACAAACTATGGCACAAAAGCACAATCTAGGAAAAGCTGGATGACCACAAACCAAAAATATAAACAATGTCAAATATCAGAAACCCAAAGCCATAATATTTAGAACTCAAGTGAAACGAATGCAAACTGACTCGGTGGCTCAGCAACAACAATATACACACATACAAATGAAAGCAGTTGTATACATGTTCGAACAAAGCACAGTTCAAAGCAATGCTACAAGTGGAGCATGCTATAGGGATAAACGCAAATGGCCAGAGTCGAGCACAAAGGAAATAAACACTGTCAAACAAAGTCAAAGCCGATGTCAACAGGGCAAACTCAGGAAGGTTAAAAAATGACCGAAGTCAATCTACAAGCATCAGAAGAAGCCGTGGGTCAAAAATCATAATGCCAAAGTCAAATGCAAAAAGAATTCAAAATCGTGATAACCAAGAAAATGAACGGCCTAAATAACGAAATCAACATCATCAAAGCAAATCAACGCCGTGATGACCAAGTTTCGAAACCGTGTCAACCAAGCAAAATATATACGAATTGGAACAAGTGAGTAATCATCTCGAACATCAAAATGAAGATCGAATGGCAGAGCATAGTATTGACGAAATCAAACAACTATCAGACGAACACAAATATAGGAATTCGACTTCTTTAAATCCTATTAATCATCGGCAGTTTTAATAATCGATTTCAAGTAAGCAAAAAATAGTAAAGCAAAACAACAAATTACATACCGGAGCAAGATCGAACTCAATCATGGAAGGAGCTGTGAGCCAAGTAAAGAGACGATCGATTGACAGAGCAAGAGTGCGAAATCCCAATTCGATCGATCAATTTAAAGTCGGCATTTCAAAGACCTAATTATAGATCGAAGAAGAACGAACAAGGAACGACCGCCATTTTCACGAAAGAAAGGAACGGAGTAAATAAAAGAAAAACGGGCTGAAGATACAAAAGGGGGCCGGCCATTATAATAATTTTATTTGTTTATAATTTGGGCTTAATTTTTAAATTAGGGTTTTGAATTTGTTTTAAATTTAAATTTCTCTTTTAAAACCGTTGTAATTACTAGTCGTGTGCCGGGGGACAAACTACGTGGCGTAGTTTGAGAATTCGCAACTCAGTGGTTGAGTTGTGGTAGGGTTTTGAGCGTAGAGTTAAGGCTAGTCGATAGTGGGTGTCGCGAGTTTACGTGTGTAAGCATCTGACTGCTTAATTTCTAGTAGAAACCTTGGGGGCAGCACGTAGATAGGGTTTTGTCGAAGCTGGGTAAATTCTGTATCGTTCTATTTCTGCATTTATTATTCTACTATTATCTGTGCTGCTAGTATTTTGATATATCTATGTTGAAATAGTTTTATGAGCTTCCGCAATAATTTTTATAATTAATAGAATCACCCTATTCATCCCCCTACTAGGGTGAAATCGATCCTACAAGTGGTCTCGGAGCAAGGTACAAAAGCAACTTTTGTTTTAGAAAATTTGATTTTTTTTTCAAAAACCAATTTTTTTAAAAAAATGAAATTTTAAAATGGCTTCTTTTAATACTGCTTTTGCTGAGGGTCAATCCATAGTTAGACCACCAATGTTCAATGGTGAATATACTTATTGGAAAAATAGGATGGAAATTTTTGTGAAAACTATTGACGCTTGGGATATTGTTGAGATAGGGTATAGAGCACCAACTATAATTGTAAATAATCAGGAAATAAATAAACCGGAGGATCAATGGATAGACCTAGAAAATAAGTTACGGAATACTAATGCCAAAGCTATGAATTCGATTATTTGTTCATTAGATCAGTTTGAATTTAATCGTGTCTCACATTGGCTAACTGCGCAGAAAATATGGCACACACTACAAGTGACTCACGAAGGAACATCTCAAGTCAAGGAATCTTGCCTTGCCTTGCTGAGTAGCGAATACGAGAATTTTACGATGGCCAAGGAAGAAAATGTTAAAGAGATGTATGGACGACCTTCCAACATCGTATATAAATCAAAAGCTCTCGGAAAATCATACACAGAATTGGAAATAGTCCGAAAAATCCTCAGAGTCCTTCCACGAGGTTTTGAAGCAAAAGTGACTACCATTCAAGAATCAAAGATTTAAAAAAATCAAAATTGAAGAACTCATCGGAAATCTTACCACTTATGAGCTAGAAATGAAATTCAAGGAAGAGCGTAAAGGAGGAGATACTCAAAAGAAATCAATAGCTCTCAAAGGAACAACTGAAAGTGATGATGATGACGATGATGATGGAGCAGCAGAGTTGGAAATGGTAATAAAGAAATTAAAAAGGTGGAACCACAAACACAGCAATCCAGCTCTAAATCAAAAATTAAAAAGCAGAATAATCAAAGTTTTAGATAACATAGAACAGTGAAAAATCATCTGTCATAAGTGCAACCAATCCGGACACATCAAGCCCAATTGTCCTCACAATCGATGCGTGAAAAGAAATCAAAACGGAGAAATTTTGCAGCCACGTAGAATACAAGTGATAAAGATAATCAAAGTACTAGTAGTGAGAGTGAGAAAGCAGATATGTGCCTTAAATGTAATATAACTGATAGCGACGATGACGAGCCAAGCGAGGTATCAAAACTCACTCACTCAGAATTACTTATATATTTCCACGAAGTAAATGGTTGTTTTGAACGACTTAGGGAGAAATATGCTAAAATTGAATCACAAAGAGATAGTTTAATAGAAGTAAATGAACAGCTTGAACAATTAGTTAAAGCCTATCAAAGTAGGATCCCTAAGTGTTATAAGTGTCCAACATTCGGAGAAGAGATTAAAAATTAGAAATCAAAATTAAATCGCTTGAAAATGAAATTCTGATTTTGAAAGAGAGTGAAAATACAAGAAGAGAAAATTCTATTAAAAAGTGCACACAATTATTAAATGAAAATGAATCTCTCAAAACACAAGTCCAATAACTGTCAATAACTTTAGATAAATATTCCAAAAGTGAAAAATCGTTGAATATGCTCTTAAGGAAACAAACTGTTAATACAGTTAGACAAGGACTTGGATATAATCAATCTAAAAATGTTAGGAGTGAATCTAATGAAGTTGATTCAATGTGCACAATTTGTAGAAAATTTGTACATAATCAAAATAACTGTTGGTATACACCCAAACACGTAAAAACCATTCCAATTTAGGTTCCAAAAGGCACAAATATAAAATCTCTCACAGTTAAACAAATCTGGGTGCCAAAAGGAACATATATAAATAGTTATGGGTCTCCACGAAATTATTTTTCAAAATATTCTGCCACTAACAACAATGGACCTATAAAAACAAATAGGTCACAAAAATCTTTTATCATGTAGGAGTGGTGGCAGGCTAAGGAACAATAATAGTGTTATCTGGATTCTAGCAGTTCGAGAAACACAACGGGCGACAAAGCAAAGTTCCTTAGCCTAGTACAAAGGTGACAGAATCACAATGGACAACAACGGAAAATATCGTAAAGGTAAAACAGGTAATGGTATATTTATTTTGAACGATATATTAAATGTGATAATGTGCACCATAATCAGAATTAAATCAGCCAGTAATGTGATGATGAAATAAATGATGATTTTTATTCGGACTTATTCAAAATAATTGGCCAATTATATTCTCATGCCAAGAACACTATAAAAATCACTAGAATCTTTGAACTACTTCATATATATTAGTTTGGATTAATAATAGTGTTTTATTGGATGATAATACAGTTGGTTATTTTACGGTTAACTCTATATTCACGATTTTTGATTATTTATACGACTTCAATTCAAATTCAAGAGAATGTCATTTAAAAAGTTGTTAAAAATAATTTTGGGACATTTTGTTGCACACTTCATAATCTGGTATGTAACATTCAACTAATAATAAGTTTGAGTGAAAAGAAATTCAGATGCAGATTACACTGGTAATCTAGTTGATAGAAAATTACTAATGGAATGTGATTTATGATGAGACATTTAGTAACTGCATCTTTTTTCAAAGAAAATATCCGCATATTTTTCACTTCAAATAATTTCAAATTAGCAGACATTTTTTCTTAAAAAACCCCATCTAGAAAATCATTTTTGACCTTGTTTCAGATTAGTCATTTTGGAAATTTTGGTTTTATAATTTTTGAATACGATTTTAAATGATTACATTGAATAATCTGACTCCCTAATGATATCGAAAAGATAAATAGTTGATTGAAAAAGTGATGAGTGCTAATATTAATCATATATTATAACTTAGGACGGTATATATAGTAAATTTCTTTAGAAATTTGAACAAGAATTATAAAAACTTTTTGTTGGTAAAAATTCCATGACCATCTCTATTTCTATCATATTTCTAATAACCATCACTCATTAAAATTCTATATGGTTTGTCGATATGGGGTACTTTAAATAGGAATCATTCGTTTTTCATTTTATATTTTTAATAAAAAATAATAAAATAAAATAAAATAAAATAAAATCCAAAGTATTCACTCTCATTTAAAAGTCCCCACGGTTATGCGTGGGTGAATTACTTGGAATTTTTGATTATGTGCTTCCATGCTCATTTAAAAGTCCTTATGTTTATGCATGTATGGAACACATATCAAAATTGATTTTTTAAATAAACAAGTTGATTCTAATCCCATTTAAAATCCTTATGGTTATGCGTGGTTAGTAGATACTTAAATTCATTTTTTTTAAATAAAATTGGAATACTACTAGTCTCATTTAAAAGTCCTAACGGTTATGCATGGTTGGTAGATATTCAAATTCCTGATATAAATATACCACAAATAGACACAACTGTATGGTTTTATATGATGACATCATTCCTATCATTCTAAAAGTGGAATATGCGCCTAATAGAGTATTTATGATTTTTGTTTGATTTTTTTTTGAAATTTAATATTTATATTAGATTGAGTTTCAATGTTGTATTAATATCGATCACTTTATCTCTATTTTTCTAACACTATCACTCTTTTGCTGATAACAAAAAGGGGAGAGAAAAGTTAAGATTTTGTCAAATAAAAGCAAGTAAAGGTCAAATATTTTCTATTTGCATCTAGGCTCATTTGCATATTTTTAATTGTATGCATATATGAAGGGAGAGCTTTGTGTAGAGAGGAAGCATTCAAATAAGGGGAGCAAATTGAATGTTCAAATACATTTAACAAATTCAAAATCTTAAATATATGTTTGTTATCATCAAAAGAGGGAGATTGTTGAATATGCGAGTATGTGATTTTTGTTTGATGATAATAAACATAAATATATGTATGTATATGTATTCATTTAAATGTATTTGTCAATGTACTATTTGATTTTTCATAGATTAAATAAAATATTTGCTGAATAAAATAAATAACATAGAATTTGAATTCAAATAGAAATTTTATTCAAACAAATATTTATTACAATTTTGAATAGTACAAATTCGAGATCTCACTATATATATACAATTTAAATTATAATACAAATTTGATTACATCACAATTTCTAATTTACAAATGCACCTCACTACAATTCGCTCATTCACTCATGTTTTATCTTCAACTTGAATCCAGCATCTGAGCAATCTGCAAAAATAAATACTGACGCAGTAAAACTGAAAATAAAATATTTTTGCAGTACAAAATAAAATGTAATTTTGAAAATAATATTTGCCTCAGTTATTTAGGTTGTTTGTCATCATTTAAATTTGCATTCATCATACACGAACAGCTTGTGACATGCACAGTGTATCACTATACATGCCACAAGGTCGTGCACACTGATATATGCACTTGATTAAATTATAGGGACGGGTGAGCACAGGTCAAACCCTAATCAAAAGCCGGGTTCAACTCAAGTGCAATAAAAATAATGTCACAACACGAGCACAAGGTCAAACCCGAAGCTGGATTCAACATAGGTGCAGTCCAAAATATAAGTGCAATAAAATGATCAAAACAACTGTGCATGAACACTTGCAAAGAAGAAGGCCAGAGTACAGGCAAAATGAAAACAGGCTAGAGGAATCATAGTGCAATGAAGATTACAAGGAAATACAACACATATATACATACATAGATGTATGTATACACATGGTAGCTGAAACAAATGGCTCAAACTCAACTACAACCAGATTTCATGAAACCAGAGTAGTTCAACTACATAAACACACAACTCAGAGGCATGAAGCAATACAAAGGCAGTTCAGTAATCAAGTGAACACAATACAGCAATGAACCAAGACCAAATTCAAACCCAGTGCAACTTCAACCTGAATCGGATTACATCTCAAAACAACACTGCAACACTACTGATACAAGTGACTCAGTCTAGAACAAAATAAAGCAGTGGACACAAAGACCAGACTCCATGTAGACCTGACTATAAGTGTAAGGCACAGCAAAGACAATTCACATTTAAACAATGAGGTATACAAGAAGTCCAATGGTAACATAAGGTCAACATGTTCACATATGTAATCGATTAAAGTCTGTAACATATAACTTAATATATACATGCCTAATAAGCTACTAATGAATGCAACTCGAGCTCCAGACCACTACAAGTCCAGAACTCAAGACTACAACTACAAAGAGAAAATATACAACATACATATGGTTGCAGTTACAACCTAAGCATGCAAATACAACATGAACCAGACTCGAGCACAGTTGAAGTTCAAGGTAAACTAGAGGAGGCAACATGAAACTTCATCAAACCAGAGAATACAAACTATGGCACAAAAGCACAACTAGGCAAACCTGGATGACCACAAACCAAAAACATAAACAATGTCAAATACCAGAAACCCAAAGCCATAATATTTAGAACTCAAGTGAAATGAATGCGAACTGACTCGGTGACTCAACAACAACAATATACACACAGACAAATGAAAGCAGCCGTATACATGTTCGAACAAAGCATAGTTCAAAGCAATGCTACAAGTCGAGTATGCTACAGGGATAAATACAAATGTCTAGAGTCGAGCACAAAGGAAATAAACACTGTCAAACAAAGTCAAAGCCGATGTCAATAGAGCAAAGCCGGGAAGGTTAAAAAATGACCGAAGTCAATCTACAAGAATCAGAAGAAGCCGTGGGTCAAAAATCAAAATGCCAAAGTCAAATGCAAAAAGAATTCGAAACCGTGATAGCCAAGAAAATGAACGGACTAAAGAACGAGATCAACATCGTCAAAGAAAATCAACGCCGTGATGACCAAGTTTTGAAATCGTGTCAACCAAGCAAAATATATATGAATTGGAACAAGTCAGTAATCATCTCGAACATCCAAACGAAGATCGAATGGCCGAGCATAGTATTGACGAATTCAAACAACTATTAGATGAACGCGAATATAGGAATTCGACTTCTATAAATCCCATTCGTCATCGGTAGTTTTAATCATTGAGTTCAAGTAAGCAAAAAAACAGTAAAGCAAAACAACAAATTACATAGCAGAGCAAGATCGAACTCGATCATCGAATGAGCCGTGAGCCAAGTGAAGAGACGATCGATCGGCAGAGCAAGAGAGAGAAATCCCAATTCGATCGATCAATTTAAAGTCGGCATTTCAAAGTCCTAATTACAGATCGAAGAAGAACGAACAAGGAACGACTGCCATTTTCACGAAAGAAAGGAACGGAGTAAATAAAAACAAAGGGCTAAAGATACAAAAGGGGCCGGCCATTATAATAATTTTATTTGTTTATAATTTGGGCTTAATTTTTAAATTAGGGTTTTAAATTTGTTTTAAATTTAAATTTCTCTTTTGAAACTGCTGTATTTACTAGTCGTGTGACTAGGGGACAAACTACGTGACGTAGTTTGAGAATTCGCAACTCAGTGGCTGAGTTGTGGCAGGGTTTTGAGCGTAGAGTTAAGGCTAGTCGATAGTGGGTGTCGCGAGTTTACGTGTGTAAGCGTCTGGCTGCTTAATTTCTAGTAGAAACCTTGGGGGCAGCACGTAGGTAGGGTTTTGCCGACGATGGGTAAATTTTGTGTCGTTCTATTTTTGCATTTATTATTCTGCTATTATATGTGCTGTTATTATTTTGATATATCCGTGTTGAAATAATTTTATAAGCTTCCGCAATAATTTTTATAATTAATAGCATCACCATATTCATCCCTCCCTCTAGGGTGAAATCGATCCTACATACACGTCATCTACCCCTGAACACAGCCGAAAACCCTAACTACAGTTCTCATGCACGAACCCTACCAAAAGCCGCTAAATCAAACGACTGTGCAACCACTGGCTATTGCAGCCACGACCAACATCGCCCTCCACCTGCGACCCTCCACCCATCCACGCATGACCACCTTGAGTCGCCCATCATCTAGTTCACCACAGCAAATCCACAGCCACATCCGCCCTTTGTGAAACCCTAATTGAATTATTCAGCTGGATCTAACCATCAAATCGTCGGACAAACCATACTGATGCGCTCCACTCGCCAATCTCCATGCAACCATAACTTCCAATCGAGGATCCACCATAGATGAACCAACCCCAAACGGATGGCCGAGAATGATTGGACCAATTCTGGACAAACCAAACCCGAATGCAAAAATGAACAGCAGATTTGAGTTGGGCCCGTCAAGAGCTTTCCAATGATATATAGTGATAGGGTTTGGAGAGTTTGAATTTTGATTTTTGAAATTGATTTTGTTTTGAAATTGAATTGGGATTTAGGGTTTCATATTCTGTGTTTGAGAAGGAGGAACTGGTAGAAGTAATAGTACGTACAAAAATAAGAAATGAGAAACAATTAGGGTTTATAACAACCTATATATAGGTAGAGCTGAAATAGAACATATGGACCCGATCGATTTGGATTGAAACGATATCAACAACCCAAAAAGCCCGTTTCGTTCCCGAAACAAAATTGGGTCATCCAATATGTCAAAATAGATGTTTTCGATACTTTTAAACTTAACGGAACATGTTTCAAGTCCTAATTTCGTCATATGAAGAAGTTAGCTTTTAAAATCTGCTTATTTCAATCGAATTCAATTAAATTGATCTTTACGTGTTTTGAGTTCGTATGATGAAACGACATGTTCGATCGCTACGAAACTTGAAATTCTACAATAATTCACCATTACAGATCCGATGAAGCTAGTTTCGTCGAAATCCAAGATAGTGGCCTAAATGGTTATTTTCATGTTAATTAAATAATTTATTATTAAATTGATTAAATCACTTTTCAAGTTCAAATTTAATAACTAACAATTTTTAATCCTTTTTGATTACCTAATAATTTATAATCTTTAAAGATAATTTCTTTGTCACATTCAATGTTAAACATTTCACTAATTACCGTGGTCAAATTCAATTGAAATAAGTTCATTTATTATAATTTAAAAGCCAATAAATTCCTTTATTTTTATTTACGTCTTATTATTCAATCAATTATCACCTTATCCATATAATTAACATTGGTTTACGTTCTATTGCATCAATATTTTACAATTATCATTTTAATTCATATTAATGCAATATTAATTACATTTCTTATAATTAATTTACAATTAAGTTTCAATAGATTAAAAAATGCAATGACAGTTAAACCATTGTTACAACATACAATTTTAGACCCAATTCTATGTTTATTGTTTGCAAACCAAGTTAATAACATGACATACTTATTAGTTATTCTTTATTAACCTATTTTAATTAATCACATACAATTTCACCCTTTACTACAACATTAGGTTTATTTCCTTATTTGTATTTCATAAACAAAATTTATAATTACAATCATTTTAATTAATTGAAATTTAATTAAAGTAGTGATCAATTACCTTATATTAACACCATTACATTTCATTCTAATTATTTTCTTATTACTAAATCTTAAAATTTTAATTTTTCACAACATTAATTTCCAAAAACTTATTTAATTAATAACTGTAACTATAGAAAGTTACGAGTCATTACATTGTCACTGTAGTGTCACACGATGTAGGTTTTTTGATTGTATACCTAGATACTGGACCTTGTACTTTGATTGTAGTACATTTCTATGACTTTGGTAGTATATTAGCATATATCTACTATTATGTGCTAATTCTTTGAATGCAAGGACAGGTCAGGTATGGTTCTACATACCTTCTGTCCATACTTACTATCTACGATTTTATAGTATTTTTAGGATGATGTATGGCTCACACCAGACTATTGTCTGACTTGAGGTTTCGTGCTTTACTTCTTGTTATCTTGGGTACTCTTAAATGTGTATATTAGAGATAATAGGTCTGAATAGCACATGGAGTTGTACAGAGTACAAGCCGGAGGCTATGCTTTCATATATCTTTATTTTGAGTTTACTATCACTTATATTTTGTTATACAGTACTTTGGAGCTATGTCTGTACTTGTAATTTTAGAGACAGTTTTAGAGTTTATTTTGGTGTTATGGGATGTACAAACTCTATATTTCAATTTTTTTTGTATATTCTGTGAATCTGATACACTATTTTGTTCTTATTTGTGGTTCATTTGATTATATTACTCTCTCCCATGTTTTACATTTATGTTGTTATACTATATTTATCTGTGTGTTGTGCGATGTACTACAGGTTCTATGTTGGATTTTATTTCTTTTAACCCTTGGTTACCGTCATGCATTGACCGGGTACCCCCACTGCGCTCTTTTTAGGTCTAGGGTATCAGAGGTGTAGGCCAATCATTACAATAGGCCAGCTACTTATGAGGGCAATTTGATGGCTTTTAACAAGTTTACCGATATATGGAAAACAGTGGAGATAAAGGTGTTAGCTAATGGCTATAAATAGCCTAATCTCCGCATAATTTTGAATAAATTGCTCCTTATTTTTTCGAATCATAGTCGGCCCTGAAATCCATACTGCTCCCACGTTTTTGAAGTTGCAAATCAAAGAGAAGGAGAAAACTATGGCACTTCAAGAGGAAAGATCGTTCAAACAATGTACCGATTCATGTCAAGGTTAATTCAAGGAAAATGTACTAATTTTTGATTTACACATAATCTTGTATATAGATATACACATTATCATCGCTATCATATGTTAAATAATATGCTCCATGATTATTAAAAAAATATTTAAAAATTAATTTTATTAATTGAATCCTTTTAAGTCATAAACATATTTTATACATATAAATATATACTTTTAAATCTATGTAAATAATATATATATGTATGCATTACAATAGCCATAACTAATTTTGGAAAGAATAAAAAATTGTATTTTATTTTTTGCATATAAAACTTTTTTACTTTAATGAATTTTTAGTTCATGATATAAATACAAATGTATATTTTTTAAATTATTTGCTGTTTTGAAAATGCATGCGCATTTGCATATGTATATGCATATGTACATGTGTATATATACTCATATATTTATAAATTGATATCTGTATATAAATAAATTTACTTGTGCTTTCGGATATTAAGTGAAAAATATATTACAAATCGGATTTTAATTTTACTATATATTTTTGATAAATATTTTACTTAATTATAATATTTGTATTTGAAAATTTTGAATTTTCCAAACTCATTATACCTCGGTTGTAAACAAATTATTTTTCTAAAATGTTTTGCTAAAGTTTAAAATAAATAAATTTAAATAAGTCAAAATTTCAAAATTTTGAATTTTATATTAATAACTATTCTTGGCCAAAAATAGAAAAGGGTTATATATATAATAATTTATAAATATATATATAATTTGATGTTTTTCGTATAGTAACTAAAATTATTGTTAATATCTACAAATATATATAATAGATTTATATATAAATATTTAAGTAGCAGCTTTTTTTTTGAAATGTTTCATGTTCATATAGGATTTATAATATTATATATAAGAAAGTAAGGAGAAGGAAAAACTTTAGCTACATTTTTGAACAAATGACACAAGTTTTAACTATATTAATATAGTGTTAGACAAAGCAGATGTTATATGAACTATGAAAATGCATTCCATATAAACGTAACATTAAATATGTGTAATGATATATTAATTTAGCATTTCTTTAATTATGAAAATGAACGTTGTTTAAGTTCATCTAGTGTAATCCATTCGATACTAGTTTAATTTAGCATTATGTTTATCTGATGTTAGTTTAATATAGTATTCTACTTCATATAATACTATATTAATATAGCATTCAGTGTACGTTAGAATAAATTTTAAAACTTGTGTCCTTTAGACTAAAATCGATCATAGGTTTTTTTCTTTAAAATGGATCCTTCTATTATATGTGTGTGTGTGTAATACTTAGTCATGCCATTGACCGTAGGACAAAGTGGTCAATTTTTTCCATGGACCCTTAGTTTAGGTTTTTATATGTATATTTTTTTATTTCCATATTACGAATATGGATGTCATGATATATTAAATATAGTTTAAATCAATTAATTTTAGATTAAATTTTACATGCATTTGTTGTAAATATTAATAAATAAATATTTTAATCAATAAAATTAAGTACAATATTGAAAAACTCTTTTATAAAACAAAATAATAAATTTGATTTAGTATAAACAAATATTTATTTACTTGAACATAGAATAAAAGGTCTTATATAAATTAATAAAAGTACATTTTTTTTAAACTCACCCTTTTAGCTTCACTGCTAGTATATATAATCCAACAACTGTATTATGCACCTATAGTTAACTAATACTAAAGGCAATACTCTTTGAAAAAGTTAAAGTATATAGGTGTCTAGTTAAGGGTGCTTAAACTTAGGAGAAGATTATTCTAATTAAGGACCATTATATATGGAAACAACCCAATCTTTTGGCCCTACTTGGCTTGTCGAAATAGTTTGGTTCTAAGGTATGCCCATATAAAAGACTCGGAATTGTTTTTCATTCCTTGGTTAATTTTCTTATTCAAATATTATAAAATTAATTTAATTTACTTAAGTTAAATAACTAATTAGTTACATAATTTTATAAAATTTATAAAATAGAAATTTTAAGTTAATTAATTATATAATTTTATAAAGGGTTGTAAAATATTAATTTAAAGTTGTCCTAAATTATTTTAAAATAAATATTAATGTAACATTTATAAATTAATAAAAGAAATACATGTGAACATGTATATATAACTAAACAAATTTTTAATGATATAATTAAAAGTGCGTATATATAAATATTGTAAGTATAAAAAAATGATTGGTCAAAATAAACATGAGACTAAAGGGAATGTACATTGAATGTATATAAAGATATTTGTAATCATGAGTTATAAATTTTATATACTCATCTCCCTTCAATAGGTGATAATTCTCTACATAAATAATTTTAAATTATGAATTTAAATCGATTGTGCTCTCTATCATTTATAATATAAATAGAGTACTTTATGTATCCATTGTTATTAAGCACCCTCAAGCCATGGAATATCTAAGGTAGTGTTTATAATTTATAGATATATAAGAATGGCGTGTAACATTGTTAAGAACTCTCAAGGGTTACATATCTCCCTTTTGGATACCACAAAATGATGGGTCTAGAGCGCCTAATGTATTTCATGATTTATTGATCACCCTTAAGAGCATGAAGATGATTAGGGGAATACTTTAAAGTATGTTAGGATTTATATAGAGATATAGCTAGTTAAATTTTACCTATAGTTTATGGCAATTACAACATGTTGAGCATCCTTTGGTTTGTAGTAACATGATAAACTGGTCCTAACACCTATTGAAGGTGTTTATAAACTCAAGTATCTCTTTTAGGGTTTTCGAGAGATATAGTATTTGGTTGGGGCCTTATTAAATAAATATAATATACGTCTAATAAGTATAAGAACATATGTGATATTAAAGTAACTTGCTAATACCCATTTTCATCGTTAATATAATCGATACAAAAAATTTATCGAATAAAATATACTAAATGAAATAAATTAAAGATTGACGAAGAAATGTTAAATGTACTTATCAATAAACCATTTGGCATTGTTACTTCAAGGCCAATGCATGGCCCAAAGTTATACAACTAGTATAAATATTCGTATCTTGGTCATTAAAGTGTTTATTTGCATGAAAGTGAGTATTGTCCTTTAAAGTTATGAACTCTAAAGCAATATAAGAGCATGGATATTAGATCCATACTCAATCACATACAAAAGTTGTATGGTGAACAATAACATATATACATACTCAATCACATACAAAAGTTGTGTGGTGAACAATAACGTACATAGTGTATGAAATGTTAATGAAAATGTTTCATTAGAAATGAGAAAGTAATCCATAGTGTGTGTAATGACCCGTAAATTTCGATAATTAAACTGGTTAATTTAATAAGATTTTTGTAATTAAATTTAAGAAGAAAAAAAAGAAAAAAAACCTTTATAATTTATAATGAAGTGAGTGTTTAAAATGAAATGAAAATAAAAAGGATATAGTAACGGTTGTAAGTTACTATTTAATTGATCTATTAATGTAGTTATAACTGTAACATTTTGGTATTAAATTGAATATATGCAAATAAACGTATGGTAATGGAGTGAATTCAACATTATATAAGCAATTCTGATAATTAGTGGAAATAATAAACTTGAGTGTAATATAAAGTTAGTGACGATATTTATGCAAGTCACCTTTTTATTTAGGGCTCCTAAAATCAGAGTAAGAAGTCAATTACATTTAAATGTAGGTAAATGTTCATTAATGTGAGATAGGACTGTAGCTGTAATGTGTGAATGTAAATGTAGTGACATAAATGGAAATTTATATTTTATTCATAAGATGAAATAAAGGAATGAAACCAAGTTAAATAAAGTGATTGAGGTTTTATTTATAATAAATGTATATATTTGGGAAATTCAATATAATTGAAAATAACAAGTTATTACAAAAGAAAGATGAAAATTGGAAGATATATTTTTGTAAGGAAAGATAAACAAATAATAACTAGGTTTATTGAGTGATAACAGATTTAATAAAAGAGTAGAATTGAAGCATGGTAGTTATTCGAAAGTAATTAATTGAAATTTGGATGAATTGGGAATTTTCTTTTGTATTACTATATAAACCAATTTTAATATTACCCATAAGAGGATAAGTTAATAATTGATTCAATAACATGATTTAGAAATCAAATATATGGATTATTTGGAATTTAAAACTGATACTTTTTTTTGATAAAATACAGCGTTTTACACGCAATAAATTTTTCTACTTTTATTACATATATATATATATATATATATTATTTTTATATCCACCTCTATTTTATCTTTCTATTTTTATTTTGTCTAGACAGTCATGCTTATTTATTGGATTGTTGCTTGTTTATATCTTTTATTTACGGCTTGGAAGAAACTAAAAGGGTATGCGTTATATTGTCTTAATTGCTTGACTTTTTAATTGCCTACTCTTTATTTCTTTTAGCTGTTCATTTTCTTTTGGCCGTGTATTGTACTTGCTATTCACGTACAAAGCTAATCATTCTCATCTCTCATGCATTTCTAGAAAGAAAAGTTAATACATCAAGTTATTCGGTTATACTCTCTTTCTTACCGTAGCCATCCACCTCATTCATAACTGTGTATTTCTTTTTGCCATTCAAATAAAAAGATTTATTTCCCACTTCTCATTTTCATTTGCATTTAAAAATAAATTATATATAAGTTTTCTCTCTCCTTAATTCTTACCTTTTATTTGCTTAGTCTCTTTATTATTTTCCTATGTCTATCTCTTGACATTTATTTCTTTATTTATTTTCTAGACCTTATTTTATCTATTAAATATTTCTTATGTACATCTTTATTTAATAGCTTGAAAAGGAAAAAACTTCAATTATACATACGTTACTTTGTTTAATTACGCATACGCTAAATTGTTTATTTCTTACCTTTTTATTTATCTATCTATTTAATTACCATACTTTAGTTATGTATTACTCTTCCTAATAACTCCAAAATCTTCTCCTTATCTCATTCGTTTTTCATTTGCATATAAGATTTAATATATGTGTTTCTTTTACCTTAACTCATGACCTTTTCAATTCTAGCCTCTTTATTTCTTTCCATTCTTGTAGCCATTCATTTTCCATAACCCTAGCCGTCACTTTTATTATTATTTCATGTGAAAAGTTCTCACCTCCCATATTTCATTGGCATGAAAAAATTTAGGCAAGCTCTAATCCCATGACTTCTTCCACTTTCTTCCCCTTCTTCCATCTTGTTTTTGCTTTTGTTCTTTAAAATAGATTTATACCTTTTAAAAATAAAAAATAATTTATACCGTTACTTATATACACTTTTGTAATAGATTCTGGGTAAATGATAAATGAATGAATAAAAACCCATTGTAAACAAAACATATCTTAATAAGTAATAAATTTCAAGATTCATAGTGTACAAGGAAACGGTTAAATTACGAGTTTAAAGGGCGCATTGGTTGATGGAATTAATAACATGTGTAAATAATGTATACGTATAAAAGTTTAAATCCGTTAATTTCGCCATATTTTGGGGATAAAATTTTGCGTCGGTAATACGCATTCCAAAGAAATATACTCACTGCTTTTTTTTTCTCTTCTATTTTAATTAGGACATTATCCTTAAATTTTATTACCGTTTCATAGCAAGATCATCTCTTGCCGTTACTTTGCTTAATTCACTCAGCCTATTTAATGATATAAATCACGCACCTGTGGATATAGAGATTTTATACTCCTTTAATGTCTAAAATCATATATTACCAAAACAATCAACAACAACTTTATTGCAAAACGCGTTCGAATTGGTTTTAAGTTTTAGTATAAATTCTTTACCCAATTTATTCTTGCCACTACTCTCCTTAAATCATGCACTTATAGAAGCAATTCCCACTGAAATTTTCTTCAGATATTTCTTGCCATTGTTTCCCATTAACGCGATAATTAATTTCCTTTCCGTTCCAAAACAAGATTATTTCTTGCCTATCTTTCACCAATCAACGCAAATTTTAATTAATAATAAAAAGGAAACGTTCGTATATTTTTTTCTTCCAATTATCGTTCCGTGCGTGCAAAGCTTCTGCCTATAAATACAAACCTCATATCAAAATTTTCTGCATCTCCATTTGCTTCTTTCTTTTTCGTGAGCAGAGAAATCAGGTAATGGTTTTATTCATTTTTTTTCTTCCTTCTTCTTGTTTGTTATATTTTGTCGTCCACTTCATGCTCATCTACACCCTACCTTCCTCTCTCCATCTAGTGAAGTGGTCAAGTCAAAATTTGATTCCATTCGTTCAGTTTATTTCAAAATTTTGTGTTAAATTTTACTTAGTTTTGATGTTGAATTTATTCGTTTCCTTTTAAGAATAAAAATCTGGTCGTAGCCTTCGCAACTATTTGATCGTGCTTTTGTGCATTCTCTTTTCAAAGTGTTACCATCATTCTTAAATCAAAATCTTCGACGGCAATAAGGTGAGTATTCCTCACCAGACAAACATACTTGTATATTTGTGAATTAATCACAAGTGTAATTGTAAATTTACTTTATCTAATCTTATCTGCCAGTGATATTAACTTATGATGTTAAACCCCATTATTAAACCTACACATCATCAGTTATATTATATTATGTCTATTTACACCATTCATTTATTATTTACTGTTCATCACACTGCAAGTTCCCTGTAGAATAGAAATCGTTACAGGCTGAAATGATAGGCCTGAACGATAATTATTTATTTACTTATTTATTATTTAACTTGGGATTGCGGGTTTGAAATGATAGAACCCGGATTTTTCTTTTTAAATTACAGATTGAAATTATACATATCCGTATCACTTGACCTAGGTTAGAAAATATTATACAAGCCCATGGTTAATATATTATAATATTTTTCTAAAAATTATTAAGTATTTTTGAAATAAAATTTATGTAATTTAACTAAAAATTTGACTTAAGGCTTTAAAATTTTAAAGGTGTTTTGTTTTCTATAAGTTAAATTTTTGTAAGTTAATAGTTGGTTTTAAAGTGAATTTAAAGATTTTATTTACGATAAATGACATAATAATTAAATTTGATTTAATATGGAGTTGAAATCTAACCTAGAAATTTTAATAAAAGTTATTTCCGAAAATGGATATGTTTGGTATAATAAATAATGTACTTTGAATTGATAAAATGATAGACAGTTGAAATGGAACATTTTGGAATAACTTTTATTTAACTTGAATCATAGTTGAATTGATGTCTAAATGAATAAAGTTATGAAGAAAATTTAGTGTATATTAACTATAAAAAGGGGAAAAAATTTTATGGAATGGATGTGTTTTTTAAGTAAATAATTGAAAATGTTGTTTTCAAATGGAAAGGTGAAATTTCAATTTATGACTTAACTTGAAAATTGGAAATTGGGTTTTAAATAAAATTGTTAAGTTAAGTAAATAAATGAGAATTTAGTTTTATTTAGGAAGTGGGTATTTTTAAATTAAGTGTAAAGTTATTTGGAAAAATATATATACAAGTTAAGTAAAATTGGAAAATTCTGACTTACAAATGATTCATTAGTAAATTTGGATATTTTATTTATAAAATTTATTTTATTTAATCATAAGATAAATGGTATCCAAATGAACATTTTTCTGAAGCAAGAATATGATTTTATAAGTTAAGAATGGTTAAAAATTTAAGTTTTAATGTTTCTGAATTCGACAATGTTTTGAAAGACTACTATGACCTACAGTAACACTTTATAAATGCTGTTGTCACTAAAAATACAATGTTTGGAAATTTATAATTGAATGAATGAACTTAGAAATGCTACAACTTTGAAAAGAATATATTTGGCATTAAATATAATGGTTTAAATAAATATTATATTGGAAGATATTAACATTGAATTTAAATGGTTTTAATGAATTTTTTTTTTTAAGTGTTATGATTTTCTAAGTATTATGATTTCCAAAGGATAACTTTCAAAGTATTATGGTTTCTAAGGGTTTGGTTTCGAAGGGTTATAACTTTGCAAATATTATAGTTTTGAAATGGATATGATAGTTTGATTTTTGAAGTATAAACCATATTTTGAAATAAATATCCATGGGTTATAATAATGATTGGTTGGCAAAGAGACCGGGATCGATTATGGGCATACTCTCTGTCGATACCGAAAACCACTTTGACAACCGTGTATGCGGTGGAGATTCCAGAATGAAGTAGGATGGTGGTGACGTTTCCTTTGAGGTAAATACGTGGACCCGACTCCCGTGAGTTGGCATAAGGTGGCTAAAACAGGAGCGATCGACGGATTAATGAGGTAGCACCTCTGATCGGACGCACTTCTTCGTATGCCATTCTATTACTTTTGTGATTGTTTTGGTGCGCACCTTTGATATGGGAGTGTTGTTCGAGGTGGGTGGTAGCTGCGCGCTACGCGTTACCATCGGTCGGGAAGCGTAATTGGTATATCTACCCTGGCATTGCCTAGTTGTGTCGTGTCACCTACCATAGCGAGCCTTCTACGAGTTTCTACTTGTGTCGTACCTATGGAGTATCCTCTGGTAGCCTCCCGATCAGGAGGTATTACGGTACTGTATAGACTATTGGCATTATTTGTGTTAAGGGCTATATGGGTAACCCCTTAACGCTATTTTAAAGTAAGTTTATTTTACTAATAGACACTATTATAATAGCGAATATTACTACATAGTAAATAGTTTAACGGATCCTTAGAGGATGGGCGGTCCCAAGCATCCTTTAAGTTACTTGCTCTATATTACAGTACACTTGAATTAGCTTACACTGTATAAGTATGTATGTCCTGACTCGAGTGTTTACGTTTTATTTTACGCTCGGGTCAGCCTGAGTTGCAGTTCAGTCTTCATCCCGGAGTTAGGACTTCTGTAGGTCACTTTCAAGCTACTGGCAAACTTCTTTCAGTTCTTTATCTTAAGTATGAAATCCAGACTATTGGATATTGGGATTTTCTATTATTGATGCAACTATATTTGGGTTTAAAGACTATATAAAATTTTATCTGTTTTGAGACTATTAATAGTGGCTTCATGAACCACTAAGTTATTTTTAAATTCCGCTGTAAGTATTCTGATTCTGTGGCTGTGATTCTGTGATTATTTATTTGCTGTATATTCTGAGATTTGCCAAAATTTATTTACGACGCGGTATTTTGAACAATTCAAGTCCGACATGTGCGGATGCGAATGGTTGAAAATATCGGGTCGTTACAGTGTGAGATCATGTGTTCAATGTGGTTGCATATAATAAGTATCTTCTTGTGTTAAGAAATAACACTAGACCAAGAACTGTGGACATACCTAGGATTTCGATCACTGAAATATCAGTTCTGATTTGTTTACTTAACTGCAAACATACCTAGGATTTGATATCTTTAAATGTTAAACGGGAGTGAATGCATTTGTCTAAAAGAATCTGGTGTAGTCTTGTAGTAAAGCATTCTCCTTTTAAATGGTACGGCCTTTTGAAAGAGTAAGCAAAAATTTGAGTATGGTAATAATGTTGGCACATTTGGGATGAAGAGAGTGAATGGTCGCTTCTGCTTCATGAAGTAACGTCAAAAACACAATTGGTTGTAGATGCTTATAACAACCCCTACCCCATTAGGCTAAAATTTTCGATGAATCGAAAATCCAAGTCCACTAAAGCACGAATTGCTAGTCTGGTATCCTACAAATAACAAAGGCAAGTCAGAGTAATGTTAATGAAATCTAACAGCGGAATAATGTTAAATTATACAACATATGGTTACTAACCAGGTTTAGGCTACTTTCCTTAACAGTGTTGAACCTAGGAGTGAAACTTGCCTTTTTACTAAATCCCAATAGTTGTTAAACTGTCTTCCTATGATTTGGGGAAAATAGGAAAAATAGAAATGGGTCAGACATAAAGTCTGGTGAATGAGAAACAAAATGAAGCAGAAAGAATAAAATGGTTTACTTCCTGGTCTTTCCCGGATATCGCAGAGGGTGAATAATATAATGGAGTGAATCCTTCTTAGATACAGTTCCTAAGAAGCCAAAGTCCAAGGTCACTCTAGGGATATCAACCATGCAGTAATACTAAACGTCAAATGGCCTATCGGACCTACTGTCCTTACCTATCCACATGCTACAGCGTGAAAGTCATGCTCTTCACCCGTGCACTGTGACTGTCTATCCACGTGCTACAATGTGAAAGCCATGCTCTTCACTCATGCACTGTAATTAAATGCCTCTTACGTCTGACCGACGTCGACTTAAACAACCTCGTAGGACCCTGAAGTTGCGGTCAAGCTCCGCTAAATTGTACTCTTATCCTCTTATCCCTTGGTCACCAATGTGGACTTACTCCTTTTCAAAGTGTCAGTCCTCAGAAAGAGCATCTGCAGCTGGGTCGGCTACGCAAAATCCTCCAATGATCTGCCTAATGAAGCCTACATCGGAGCTTGCTTGTCCTGTTCCGACCTCGTCGATCTGCCTGAAGAAGCCTACAATTGTGGATGATATTTATTTTATGTACTAGCAACCTACGAAAGGTAACAAACATCCTTGTGAACCTACTTTCCCGCTCCTAGTACGCATAGCAAAAACTATATTTTGGTCTAAACTGCATGAAACACCTATCCAGACCATTACAAGGTCTGCCTACCAAATCGCTTCCAGATTAATTAATTTTACCATTACAGTTTACATATTGTTTATTTCCATTAATCTTCTTTAGGCCATTTTTACATCCGATTTTGTTATTTCATAATTTCCCCTTTTTCTTACATAAATGGTGTTTCAATTTCACCTTCGTTCAATCTATATGGTTTGTTTGTACTTTTTATACCGTTTTGCCACAGAATTATACTTGACTTTGGGGTTCATTTGATTCACATTTTCCACCTTAATTTACGTTCTCCTTATTAGAGATTTAATCTGTACAAAAAATTATCCAATAGCCACAAACCATTTAATTGCATAAAATTCCACTTTATACGTTTAAGGCTGCATAAGGAATAAACATATATATCAATTAAAATTCTGAATTTTGTTTCATAACGATATTCAGAATTATGTAATTATACCAACCAAATTTCCAATTTTATTCAAAGAACATATTCTGAATTTACCCAACTAACCAGTTATGCCATTAAAAATTGAATAACATTTCTTATTCAATTTAATTAAACCTTACTCCATAAAACTTGAATAAGAAATTTATATGTTCCATATTTTAAGCTAAGCATGAATTAGAATTGAGAAGTGGTAGAAGAAGAAGTTGCAATAATTTGCATCAAGCCTCAATTATTAACAGAAATTAATTCATATTATTGTGCCAGAAAAGAACTAAAATTAAACTACTTTATTTTTCTATTTCATATTAATTTCCATTAACTCGATACTTAAGCTTGCATAAATTTGAAAAGCTTTTCTTCTTCTTATCTTCCTTTTTTTAAATTTTTTAGAATTCTTCAAATAACTCATATATATATATATATATATATATATTTAGTTTGAGTTGGAAGAGAATAATTTATTTAGTGGAGAAAGGAGGAAGAAGAATACACACAAATTTTTCTATAGACTTATGGCAACAGCTGAATAAAAGATTTGGTTTTAGGTTAAATGGTTTATTCATAGATAGTGTGAGTGCATATAATATATTAGATTTTTTTCTATGTCAAATCATGTTCATCCAAACACCTCGTGGTTATCCACTCTTGCTCATACACGTCACTGAACCAATAGAATGCTAGGAAATCAAAAACCACGTCACTCGGTCCAATAGAAAACCGCCATGTCAGAAAATAAATCAGCATTCATTAAATATTCCCTTTAATTGATTGTATTGCAAAATTTTCATTTTTGTTGTTTGTGTGTATACATTACACTTTTTGAGAAATTATACTCTCCCTCTTAATTGACTTTACAATTTGTTTCCCATTTTATAAACCTCATTCGATCTTTATTTTAGATATTTTCATTTGTTAGCAATCAATCCATATTAATTTGCCAAATTTACATCCATAATAATATCCTTTGTTATATATTCTAATTAATGTCAATCATGCCACTAATTCAGCCAATCAATTTATTCCCAATCCTAGTCTATTCATTAATTTGGTATGTTACACATTTATTTATACTTCTGAATATGTATAATTAATTAGGATATATGTATATATATAAATATACAATTTCAACTAATCAATCACTTTGTTAATTTTATTCTTTCATACTTAATTTTCTTAATTGATTGCTTATTAATTTTAACTATTCCCCATTGATTCTTGTCTGTTACAACATTTATGTGTTAACGTTTTATTCTCCTTTCTAAATCTTCTGTTTACAAACATTAAAGTTTTAAAATTAAATAATATATATTTTATAAACAAATTTAGTTTCCTCATCTTACATGTTTATAATCTACATTAATTTCCAATTAACGTACATTAGTAAATGTTGTAATGCATGTTAATTACAATTATAACGTACATTAATTACTAATAATGTGCATTTATTATCAATAAATCTTTTACCATTTCTCTCCTTATATATATGTGTGTATATATATTAATACAATACTCTTGTTTCCAGTTAATTTCATTAATCAAATTCAAACGTTTAAATGTGTGCATAAACGTGTAAGCTATTGAAATAATTCCAAACTGTTTATATAATATGTTTCCCATTTTTGATAAATTCTACTGACTCATTGCTGACTATGTACACATGTAATTTAACACACATCAACAATCAATCAATCAATTATAATTAATGTAAGTTACTAATTTTATACGTGTAATTGTTTTTGATGCCAAAACTTCAAACGATCATAACTTCTTCATTTGAACTCCGTTTGGAAAACATTATATATGAAAATTAATCAGAAAATTTCCATGAACACAATGGTATAAGTTTCATGGCCAAATTCCAATATCTACAAAATTTCCATTTTTCACAATTTCCTAAGCTTAGTAATTATATTTCCATTAATTATTTAGTGTAAAAAAATGAGGTCTACTTTACTTTACATGTTTCCTTTAAACTTTCTTTTAATAATAACTACTTCTATTTTAATTCCCTTTTAATTATTTTTCTCCTGAAATATCGGGGTGTTACGATGCTTATTAGGGAATAAGAAATATGATTTCTATACCAAATGTATTTGTATCCTTTGAAATGTGTAAGGTTTATATTTCTGAGTCCGAGATATTTAATCCAAAATTCTCAATTGTAAATTAGTTATAGTTTAAGAGCTAAATAGTTTATAGTAAGTGGCTGAATGGATCTTCATGCTTTAACTGTTGTTATTGTGCAGTAGAAATAGTAGGAGCATAACATGTAACGCCTATTAGTGGATGCATCTATTTTTGAAATATTACTTTCATGTATGCTGAATATTATTTAAGAAATAATTGTTTTTTTGATATCGATCGATTTAATATGAATATTATGAATATCATTATATAATAAATTCATGCTTTGGCATTTTAACGATGGTACTTGTTTTCATAAAAATAGCGATGTATTAAGTATGAAAAATGTAGGTACATTAAAATATTTAACGTTAGGTTTTGGGATTATAGACTGAGCTATATATCTGAGAAATGATTGTTTAATCATATAATTACGCAATATGGTATTTACGAATTATATCTCCTAATACTAAGGGCAAAGCACCCATCCAGTGAGCGATAAAATAGTTAACGAACTCTTCAGATTGATACGTATAAACGTATATAGTCAAAGTATAATAATACCAAAACCAGATCCACTTACTTCATTGAATTTGCTGATGAATTACCTAAGATATGAGCATGTGTGTTTGATACAAAAGTTCGATAGCTATGGTAGGTTGATGAATATAAAACAGAAGTAGAAAGCAAAAAATGCAAAGGAAATGAAAATGTTCTAATCGAATATGTGAGAATATACATTAAATAAGAGTTACAGTAGTACCTAAAAGCAAATAAAATTAAATTTAGAAAACCTCTCCTCCTTACGATACATAATGATGTATTGATATAGAGTAGTCGGATTATGTTGGACAAAGTACAATTGACAATGGGTGAAGTTGAGTTACTTCTTTCTATAAAGATATGTACTGATGAGTAAGAACATTGTTAAAATTGATTTCATCTGAAGTGTAGTTTATCAATTCATATAAGATATGACTTTGGAAGAAACAATCATAAATTGTGACGCCCCACCTCTATACCCACGCTAGCCAAGAACACTCTGGAGTAGTGCTGTCAACTAGCACGGAGAATAAGGCTGCTGAGGAGCGACCATCCATGTAATTGCTTATCACACGGTGGCTATAAATAATCTTCGGAAACAAACATAGAAATAATCATATCACAAATCAGTCACAGATATCCATATCACAAATGCGGAAGAAGATATGAATATATAACTAACACATGAAAGTGTACATCAGAGTAGTGGTCAGTAAGATCCACGATAATACAAAAGAATAGCAACACGTGCTATACAAAAGAATACAACTATGAGTCTATATCTCAAGTGTATACAACAAAAACTGCTAATCTAAACAGTTAGCCAAAAGTCAGAGTGATGAATCCCTGGGAAGAAGTCAAGCAGAAGCACCTGTAACATCTCGGTCTGACCCGAGTATTATTTAAGAAAATAATAAACGGGTCAGTCTAGCTATAAATATCAGATGACATGATATAACATAAAAGATATGGCATAAACATAAACATCCATAATGACATACCACTATAAGTATGTAAATAATGATCAACAGAAGATCAATCAATAAGAGATAATCAATATCAC